>CM050166.1:317187645-317936866 GCA_027410445.1 Discoglossus pictus | reverse complement strand
TGCTTATATCTGAACCCATTAAAACCTATCCCCTGTGATTCCTCCATTAATAACAAGGTGGCCATAGGAGCCACATTCCCACAATTCCTTGTGATGTGGGGCGCTTATGGACCTCCATGGTGAAAATTAACCTGTTCCATAGGGGTCTATAGTATAACCATGGGAAATCCTTATAAACCCCCATGGCACCTCAAATTATCTGATTTGCTGATGCTTTAATTCATATGAGGCCTAAAGAAAGATGTCTAACTAACTGTCCTTTGAATATTGCCAGAACCAGATTTACTTAAATGTTGCAGTTTCTAGAATTGTAGTTTGCAAATATTTCTACTACATAACTGGCAAGAATATTTTCCTAAGCTGCCCATTTGAAACCAACTGTAAGTAATTTTTTGCTGAATTAATTGATATTAATATTTAATTTTAGTCAATATATAGCACTGGAACAGACTGCTTTATCAGAAATAGTTTCCATATCACAAAAAAATGTCAGCCCACATATGAATTTACATTTTTAAGTTTAGAAAAATTTCGACACTTAAAAGCAAGAGCATGAAACAGAACAATAAAAAGGCAGCTAGTAGATTTGAAACTGCCAAGGTGCATCAGTGTATATTCATGGTAGCAAGTTTTTATATAATGGTATAATGTCAACTTTATTTTATTATATATTATCAAATATTTTATCAATATTTGCCATCAATAGAAAGCTACACAATGTACAATATCGTCATTGAAATAGCAGAATCCTTGTATTTTTTTTATATAACTAATGATTATGTGCTGGCATAAATAGCAGAATGATGTAACCATTATAACAAACCTGTTTGGAATCTATTTTAAAAATATAGAATATATGTACAAAATATTTACATTTAGGTAATAAAAATGAGTTGTGATGATAATCATTTAGAGGTCAAGGCTTTAGAGGAGACTTGTCTGCCATTTTGGAGCTGAGCACATCTTTGGGCCAGATTCATACACTCTTTGGTAGAAACTCTTAAAGAGCAGGGTATTTGCACATAGCAGAATATTTCTTATACTTTTAGTCCCTTGTAATTCTCAACTGGAGTCCAGGATAGTGAGCTACTTCAGTACAGTGGTGGATGTAGTTTTTATGTTTCCATGTGCACATCAAATATGTGAAGCTTCCAATATTTTATTAACTTTTCCTTTTTTCTTCACTCCTTTTCTCTCTCCTACATTTGTTTAATCAAATTTACATTATTTTGCATTTTCTCCTTACCTTCCATTTTGTCTTACATTTCTACCACAATCAGATCACTCCAATACCTCTCCCTTATATCTCTCCACTTACATGTCCTTAATCTTTACCCTTCATTCATAATTTATTTTTGCTCTTCTTCTAGAGCTACCTTGTTATCCTTTTATTAAATCCAATCTTATGTTTTGTTGGTTGCAAAATAATTAAGCATGTAAAATGCTGTTTAAGATTTGAAAATACATTTTCTAGGAAAATATTAGCTAAAAAATAATAGCAAAATATTTAAATCAAATTAGAAAAATGCAGCGTACATTTTTTATTTGTTTTTAAAGCATACACTGATGATGAAATGAAAATATTCTGTATACTATAATTCTACTAGTGACTTGCCCGTCAAAAAATGACGGTCAATAAAAAGTAAATGTTGTGAAATGTGTTTGCAACACAATATGAGTCTGCTACATTTGTCCCTTTTTTTTATCTAAAAATAAATACACATTTATTTTTTTTAATTTTTATTTTTTTAACTTTTAACATATTTCACCAACATATTTCTTTTTTTTTTTCCAATCTTCAGTCTTTTAATTGTGATATATATAATAACAATATTATAATGTCTTAATTTTTAATGCATACATATTGTAAAGTCTAACATGAAAGTTTGTAACATGCAACATGTATATTAAACAATCTTTAAACATTTTTTTAACAATACTAACACTTTCCAATAGATATTTATCACTGAGTAACTGCGGACTATATTAACTTAGAGTAAGTAAATTGTTTTAACAATAACATGCTTTTTATCATTTTTAACATTTTTGTTAAACTCTTGTTAAACTAAATTAGCATTGAATCCAGAGGAAGGCAAACAATAAAAACCCCCATTGAAACTTGTCCAATTGTATCAAAGAGGGAAAAAAATTAATTCCTTCCTGACCCCATTAACTGGCGATCGGATTACTCCCTGAATCAATACTCTGTCTTTAAATAATACATTTCCAATTATTACGAAATGCTGCAACTTTATAATAACAATACATGTTTGACTATACCACATATATATTTAACAAACTGCCCAAACATTTAAAATACACATATTTAACATCTGAAATTGTAACATCAAACAATAACATTTAACTCTTATAAATCATGAAAAAGTCAGATAATTGTTTTGTGGGGCCAATCATGTTAATATGAAACTTTGAACCCATTCCAATATGTTTAAGGATGATTTACTGTTGTTTTTGTTGTCATTTCTTTTTTTTTAATTTCTGTTTGTCCTTTCTGCAAATATCACATAGATTTTCATAAGTGAAATAGTGGTCCCCTATTTAAAGAGTCCCAGAGTACTTTAATTTTGTACTGGAAGTCAAACCACTGTTCTCTATGTTTTTTTTGTCCATTCTATAGTTTTTTACTTGAAATATTGTTTTTGTGCAATCATATTGAGTCCCATAAAATGTTGGCATTAAAATGAAACCATTGTCCTCTATCTTTCCAACACCTCATAGTAGACAATGTTTTTGGTTTAAACACATCCATCGTCCAATAAATGACCCTGACTTTCGTTTTCTTCAACATGCACTTTAATTTCTTTTGGATTAGTGCACCTTGAAAAAGCCACATAGAGTTGTCCATGTGCAAAAACTGGTTCCTTTAAAAAAATCCCAACAGACTTCAAAGTTTGTCCTTGGGACTTATTGATGGTCATGGCAAATGCCATGATAACTGGAAATTGTCTCCTTTGAAGGACAAAAGGCAAACCACTCTCACTTGGAGCTAAATCAATTCTTTGTATAAAAACTCGTTCACCTTTATGGGTCCCAGTTATAATTTCTGCATGTATAAAATGATCTTTTAACTCATGCCCAATTAATCTGGTCCTATAACAAAGTCCTTTTTTTAAATTCATATTTCGCAATAACATCACAATTGTGCCTTTTTTCAATTGTAAAATATGTGGTGGCATTCCAGATGGTGTTAACAAATTAATAAATTTGATACTAAAATTCGATTCACTGTCTGTATCATCAGACAGAACCGAATCTTCAGTGTAATAATTATTTTGTGGTGCATTGATGTATTTTTAAATTTCGTTATTTACATTCAAGGCATCAATATTTTTTGATGTTAATATCACTGTGTTTGCAATGTCTGAGTAATCCTCATTATTAAGAGTGTTTAGAAATATGCAAAACAACAAAGTCAGAGGTGCTCATCTGAGAACGAACCAACCTTAATAGGTTAGTTCTATAGCCATGATAAGCTACTCTGAGAGCAACCTCTTTTAGCTCACTTGTGCCCTTCACAGGGAGAAATATCCTGTAGTATATCAGTCTGGTCTCACTCAAAAGAGTGATCCAGCCCCGAAATACCAGGCAATTCTAGTGATTAGTCTCCCTAAGGGTAATAGGGGACTCCAGACATGGACCCCTTGCTCACTGTGCCTTAGGGAGTTCAGCTGCACCTCACTGACGAGGCCCATAAAGGCCAAAACGCGTCTGTGGTTTGCTGTTTCTCCTGTTCAGGGTAGAATTGCCTGGTATTTCGGGGCTGGGTCACTCTTTTGAGTGGGTCCAGACTGATATACTACAGGATATTTCTCCCTGTGAAGGGCACAAGTGAGCTAAAAGAGGTTGCTCTCAGAGTAGCTTATCATGGCTATAGAACTAACCTATTAAGGTTGGTTCGTTCTCTGATGAGCACCTCTGACTTTGTTGTTTTGTTTAGAAATATGGCTGATATGAGTGATTCATTGCAAACCATTTCTGATGGAATTTCAATGATATCATTGAATAAATCATGTATTTGTGGATTTTTTCCTTCTCCAATTTGAGTGAGCCAATCATTGAATTTGTTTTGGCCTTCAGATCTCATATTTCATTCTAATTTGAGGTGTGTAAATATTTTCCACAGTTTACTGGTCTTGATACATGTTTCAATGCTCTCCGTTCTATTTCCGTGTGGCACAACAGGTAATGTTTGCCTAAAATCTCCTCCTAACAGCATCACCTTTCCACCAAATGGCAACTTATTATCCATCACTTCTTTTAAGAATCTGTCAAAACATTGCAATGCATGACATGACATAATTGTTGCCTCATCTATGATAATTAGTTTAGTTTAATTTTTTTTGCTTGTAAGGAATTCAGTCGAATATCTGACACTGATGTTTCCAAAACGGGAACTGGCAGCTTAAATCCACTATGCACAGTTCTACCACCATCTAACAAAAGTGCAGCAATTCCAGTTGTTGCAAATGGCATAGCTATCTGACCCTGTGATCGAATAAAACTCATCAAACAATTGTACAGATAAGTTTTTCCTGATCCACCTAAGCTGTCTAGATAGAAATACCGGTCTTTGACCATTTCATCATCTTTAGCATTTGTGATGGCATGAAATGCTTCTAACCGTAAAGTATTTAAAGTTGCCAGTTTTTCTTGTTTTTTTTTGTTTTTGTAGCTCAGTGTCATAATCATCAAAATTGATGTCATCTATAAGTCCTGCATCTGGTAAATTAAAACTTGCACAATTTAATCCATGAGCCAACAATATTTATTGTATTTCCATCAATGTTTTTAACAGTGCTATTGATTCTTTGTAACGTTTCAAGAAGTCTTCTGACATGTTTAATTTAAATGTTTCCCACAAAGTAAAAGCATCAGGTACATTGCAAAATATGCAAATGAATGCAAATTGTTGTCTCATTTGCTTTGGCATTAGACATAGTGCTACTTCTTCCAGACACCTCTCCCATTCTGTATCATCAGCTATGAAATTTTGATGTCTTGCAGCTAATAGGAATGTATCATAAACTATGTCATTCACTGTACGTAAATGCTCAAAACTCTGTGCACCGGGAACATGTAGCAGAAGTAATCTTAAGCTGAAACGTTCAATGTCCCTTAGACTGACGGTATAATTGCGTGGTATAATTTTATGTGCATCTCTTCTTCGTTGTCGCCATAGACCATTTACAAATACATAGTGATATGGTATCTCTATGTATAAAAATTGTCTGGCCTGCGTATCCTGGCAGTTTAATTTAAACCATGCAGTAAGTGTGGTATCTCTGTCTTCACTTTGATCTAATGCAGTTCTTTCATTTCCTGCAATAAAGCAAACCAACTGACTTTGAGGCAAATGTACAGCTAAACGATAGATAGCATGTATCTCAAATTTCAAAAGGCACCACATTGCTTCAGGAGCACTCACATACCGAGCATCTAAATAATTTGATCGTTCATCATGTAAAATTGGATTTTCGTTTTCGTTTGCAGCACCTTGCACAACAACAGTAGCTGCGTCTTATCCTTTGTATATATATTTATACACATACTTAATTGATTTAATCGAAGTGCAAGCTTTTACATTGATGTGTGCATTGTACTTGATGAGCAAATGTGGATTGTATGGAATGACAAATCTATTATTAATCTTTTGGCCACGGATAATAGCTGTTTGTCCTTGTGTTCTTTTATACAAAGAATATCCATCACAATTTGCATAAGTTTGCATTTGAAATTGTTTTGGAAATTCTTTAGTACATTTTTTATTTTCCATACATGGTGAATTAGGATTCATCTCTCCACATGGGCCATGAATCATTCTATGTGTAACAATCTCCCAAAGTTTGTTATATTTTTCTTGGTCTGGCAATTCAGCTGAAATGACTGAATCCGCTCTCTCTGCAGTATTCAACTTATCTTTTTCCTGCAGTATTAAAAGTATGTGAGCATGTGGCAATCCTCTTTTTTGAAATTCAATGGTGTAAACAAAAGCCACACATTGTCCTAATAAGTGTGCTTTAGTGATATCATGTATTAATGAATTGAGTTTGATTTTGAATACTCTTGCCACTAAATCTGGTCGGTCAGAAGTAGTTTGTCCCAGATTCAAATTTTCCTTGATCTCTGGCCATTGTGTATTACACGTGAATGTAATAAATAAATCTGGTTTTCCAAATTTTGTGACAATAGCCATGGCGTCATTATACCTTTCTCGTATATTGCGAGGAGATCCTTGGAATGTGGATGGCAAAATAATTGCTCTTCCAGCTGGAATGTCTCTGTTGGAAGCTAATTCTGCCACATAATCCATTATTTCACAATACTGTTCTACTCTTAATTTATTTTGTTGAAATTTTATGAAATTTAGATTATTGGCTTCAACTTGTAGATATGAATCAATAATCCATTGTTGAGTGAGTTTCCCTCCATGTAAAATTGGATTAAAACAATCACGAATAGCAGTTTGTGCCACTTTATATTCCAGCATGGAAATATTAGATCTAAGACGAAGTTTAGTATTGGGATAACTTTCCAATTGTAATTTTGGTTCCCATCCAGGTTCCCCATTTGGAAAGAAAATGGGATATGTCATTGGATCTAAATTACAGCTTAATATATTGATGTTGATAAATGGTTGTTCTTCATTGCGTGGATATATTCTAATATCCCGCTGAAAAGGTGGTTCACCATCTTCATTTTTAAACACCATGGCAACCTCATTTACTCTAGGTAAATTACACCTTCTTTGATCAGTGTTGCAATTTCTTTTTAACACCATATTTACTCTTGGTGTAGGCAATTGATGTCTTTGAGCATGTTCCTGTTGTTGTTTTTCAAGCTGTGCTAATTGTTTGTATGCTTGACTGTATGGGTTTTTTTTGCATAATTTTATCCAGCTGTTCAAAGACTATGCGCAAACACTGTTTATTTTCTGGAAGTGTCATTCTTTGTTCCACAGCTTCCATTGTATCTAAGACATATAACTGTGTAAATTTCCTTTGCTCTCCTTCTTGTGGGTGTTAATGTGAAGTTCGGTGGTGAATTTGACCTTGAACTCTAAAACAGTAAGGACCATGTCCTGGTACATTTTCTGCTAATGTTGCACCCATTGAAGCAAATGAAATTGCACTGTTATAAGACCTTATGTTTTGTTTGAAATTATTATAATTTGGAAATGTTGGATCGCTCATAATGCATTCTAAATAAAATGGAAATGGGTGTCTTTGTGGAAGTTTTACCTTTCCTTTCTGACAGCAACTAATGAAATTTACGTCAGCAGGTCTTTAGAAAATGATAGGCCCCACAAAACTGACAAACCACATTAAGTAATCCACAATAATGAGTGTCTACTTGTACTGCAGTAGTAAACACATTGTCATGCATTTTTTCCACATAGATATCAGACCCACTTTCTATATGTACATTGTTGTCATGTGTGTCTACATTTACGTCATTATGCAATATAGAATCATTGGACAATGGTTCACAGAGATGTTTTTGTTTACTTTTACGTTTCTTGGAAGCCCCAACACACTCACTTGCTGCTTTCTTACTCATCTTTCTTTTATTTAAAAGTCTCTGTCGATCTTCTCGCAAGCGTTGTGAAGTGTTTGAGCATCTCTCCACCTTTGCTTCCTTTCCCTTGCCAATCTTCTTTTGCGTTCAATTTTGTCTTCTCCATTATCCGCCATTTTAATCTGTAATTGTAAATAGAGATGTAATTATTGTTTGTTCTTTGTTTTGAGTAAATTTTTTTTTTTTACTTTTTGTACTGTTACATTAAAGTTGATGAATAAACTAATCAAGCATTTTAAAATGTTGTACTTTTTACAATGAAATAAATGAAACCATTTTTCAAAGTTTTTTATTGACATATATTAAATAGGAAAGAGCTGCACATATATATATTTATTATTAATCCTTCAATTTCATTCATTCTTGATTGACTTCACTGCATACATTTACTTAATTACTTTTTTTGCAAGTGTTCTAAGCTTCTTATTTTTTTTAAATATTATTATTAATTAGTATTCTCTTTTCAACTTTACATAAGTGCATGTTAAAAATTGTTGTTAACTGATGACTAATTATTATACGTTAATGACTCAATAAGTACTCTCCATTTTCACAAAATATAATATAGCCTTTTTTGTTCCATCACTACAAAATTGAATGTTATACCTGTGAAGATGATCTTGATGTTGTTCAAAGGCTGAAAACGTCATGCTGTGTGTTGATTAACTTGCAGATCCGAAGAAACTGTTAAATAAAATTGAGAATCTTTTTATTATTTTGCTTCATCTGTATCATTAAATGAGCAGCAACAGACATATATTTGGATAGATTAAAAATCTAAAAGCATATTCCTTAATATCTTGCTGTAGTAATATAATTAAATTCTGTACCTGTCAAGATTATCTTTATGATGTTCAATGGGTCCAAACGTCACTGTTTCTGTTCATTCAGCTACAGCTCCACTGCAATTATACAAAATTGTAAAATTAATGTATCATATGTTTCTTCATCCGTATCAATCAATCAGGCTGAACAGAGATATTTTTGCATAGATTAAAAACATGAAATGAATATATCAATCAATCAGCCTGAACACAGATCTTTTAGCATATCTTTAAAACATACAATCAATATTCCTATTAGTCTTTAAATAAGACTCAATTAATGTGCATTAATGTTAAATTAATTTTTGACTAAATATATCGTCAAGATGTAAGCATGAGTCTATTCCCTTTTATATTTTTGGGATATTTTATACTGAGTATGTTACAACTGAATTATTAAAATCCTGTACATTACTAATGAAATAAGAATGAATTAATTTTCATTAATATTAAAGTAATGTGTGCCTAAATGTAACGTCAAGATGTAAACATAAGTATACATTTTTTTTTTAATAAGGATTAATTAATTAATTAAAGTACATTATGAATGTTATTTACAATTCTTTCACACAGGTAAGCACGATATATAACAACTTAATAATGTAAATAATGTACATTAATAATTAATGAATCCATGTGTTCTTTTTTTTATGTTCTTAAACACTTTTGATAATTAATGATTAATTAATTAAAGTACATCATGAATGTTATTGTGAGGAATTGACTCTGCTGGGTTTTGAACCCTGGTCCGCAGGCTGCTGGGCCTCTTCCCTACCACTGCACCAGCCTGCCTTTGTGAAATTCCTGGAGATCTGATAACCTTGACTCTGCTAGCAATAGCATCAGTGACTAGTCTCTTCAGCTGTGTCTGGTCAGGTGTCTGGTCCTTGGCCTATATAAGGCACTTCCTGTTTATGTACCTTGCCAGATTATTGTGTGGTTCCTGATCACTTCAATAAAGCTTGTTCCTGTTTCACCTACAAGTTGCTGAACTGGATTATTGCTGACCTTGGCTGCTGGTCTCCACAACCTTGTGATTCCTATATCATTACAGTTATTTACAATTGTTTCACACAGGTAAGCACAATATTATTTTTCTATTAATTACATTTCCTCAAATTTTTTTAAATTATTTATTACGTAACTAATAATTTAATAATTAATGATTATTAATGATATTTACCTTTTTTAATGTAATATTGCTGAAGCAGTATCCTGAAGAGCTAACAAGATTTTCCGGCATCAGAAAATGTCCAGTCAGACTGTCATCACCTGAGCAGAAAGTGTCAGTTACGTGTCAAGTGTGCCCTATATATAGGCTTTGTGCGCGAGATAAATGCATTGTTTTAGGTGGGAAATCCGCTGTTCCGCGAGACAAATGCGTTGTTTTAGGCGGGAAATCCAATGTTAATGCTTAAATGTGTAATTGCGTTTCGTAAAATGTACTCGCTAGTGTCTTTTTTACTCATTGCGCGGTTATTGAGCATCCTTAGTATCGTTATTTTTCAAGCACATACGTCTCTGGCTGTGTTTTTACGCAGTTCGTAGTAGTGTAGCCTCGTTTTCATTTTTTTCGGAGGCCATTTTTTTCTCGCTTAGCCGATTTTGGATCTTTATAAATCGTCTAAATCAATGTAAATTGGAGTTCCTCCTCCCTCCCAGACGTCCTGCCTGGTTCCACATGCTGTAAGTGACCTTTTTGTTATTTTTGTGTGTATTTAGTGTTTTTTAATTGTTTTGGTTCCGCCGCTTATCTCGTAAAAAATTTTCATGTCGTATTTTTTTTCTTCTAAGTCCTGCGTCTTGTGTAAAAAAGTACTAAAGATTAACGGCTCGCCTCGCTACGCGAGTCTTGCCGGCAATGAGCGCCTGCGGCGCTCATCGCTAAGTCGTACGCACTACGCAAACAGCGTGACAACGAATCATAGTTGGACAATTAGAATATGTGATTTGCTCTGAGTCAAATAATGAATTTCATTTTGGTTTTGGCCAATATGCCAGAGTAAATAAATATCACATTGTTTCACATTAATACATCAGATTCTATTTTATATATAAGTACATCTTATAAAAATAGACCTGATATAATCTGGTACCCACTAAATTTAGCCGTAGTGACAAGAGATCAAAACGCAACAACCCTTCATTGGTGGGGGAGTTGTGGGACAAACAAAACATTGAAACAATGCAGGGGGTAAACAAAATTACTTGCAGTTAAAATAAAAAACGCAGGAAGCTATTCACCCACATTTATTATATTTAGTTAAAGACGACATAAGCACAATGTTTCTGTGGTATACAATCACCTTTACCAGGAACCTGGTCAAAGGAGACTTTCTAGTAAATGCTGTGATAAGCAAGATGATGATAATCTGGGTATCCTTAATATGCATGCAAAAAATGCTGTATAAGGAAGCTGTTTGGTGTTGAATAGTGATGTCGCGAACATCAAATTTTGGGTTCGCGAACAACAGACCGAACTTCATTAAATGTTCGCGAACATCGGCAAACCGCCATAGACTTCAATGGGCAGGCGAATTTCAAAACCCACAGGGACTCTTTCTGGCCACAATAGTGATGGGAAAGTTGTTTCAACTGGACTAACACCTGGACTTTGGCATGCAGGAGGGGGCTCCATGGCAAAACTCCCACGGAAAATTACATAGTTGATGCAGAGTCTGGTTTTAAGCCATAAAGGGCATAAATTACCTAACATTCCTAAATTGTTTGGAATAATGTGCTTTAAAACATCAGGTATGATGTTGTATCAATAAGGTAGTGTAAGGGTTACACCCGCTTCACAGTAACAGACCAATCTCCCAGTTTAATGCACCGCAAACAGTCCCTTTGCACAACCGCAAACTCCCCATTTGCACAAGGTTGGATACCAAGCTAGCCATGTCCCGTTCCTTGTCCTCACTGATGTCATTAGAGGTCTCTTGCTCCACCCAGCCATCAAGGGTCCCCGAAAGGTGACAACAAGCCCCCTGGGACGCCTGCTGTGTTTGGTCTTCCACCTCCTAAAAGCCACCTTCCTCCTCTGACCTCCTCTTCTTCAGACTCCCAGAGTCTGGGGGCTTCCACTGCCCAGCATAGAAGACTATACACAGGTTCAGAGTCTGGGGGCTTCCACTGCCCAGCATGGAAGATTATACGCGTTGCCTCTGTCTGCGTTTATTATAAGGTGTGTACTGTTAAGTAGTACTATTCCTATCGGTTTAATCCCTGTTACGTCCACTATCAGGGGACGTGTATATGGCATGGATTTTTGGAAGCGGGAGATGGAAAAAGATGCTTGGTCGGTCCTTCCACTTCAAATTTGGGGCACTGAGCTTGCAATCTAAGGTGCCACCAGATATGAGTGTCACTGTACACTGGCAAAAGTTGGCAGAGTAGATGCAATAGGCTTCACACACACGCCTGTAGGCAGGCAATTGCTATTCAATCTATTAAAGTAAAAAAAGTGTTGTTTTATTTCACTGAGCACAATATAAGCTGTTAGGTGTTAGCCTGTCACACACACACTCTGGCAGGCAGGCATATTCAATTAGATTACACAGAACAAAATTATAAAATAAATGATGTTCTAGCCCTAAAAAGGGTTTTTTGGGTTGCTGTCCTTGCAGCAGATATCAGATGAGTCCTTCAGGTCTGTAGTGGAAGCTAAATACACAGCCTGGATATCTATTTCCCTATTAAATCTCCAGCAGCTACACTATCTGTCCTCTCACAACGAATGCAGCTTCAGAATGATTCTAAAATGGATGCTGTCCTTCAGATGGAAGGCTCTGGAAGGGAGTGTATGCTGCTGATTGGCTGGAATGTGTCTGCTGACTGTGAGGTGCAGGGTCAACGTTTCCTCAATGATAAAGAATAGGGGGCGAACCGAAAAGCGCATATGTTCGCCGTTCGCTGCGAGCGCGAACATGCCAAAATCGCTGCGAATAGTCTGCGGGCGAACTGTTCGGGACATCACTAGTGTTGAATGAACTGCAGTTTTGCTATGTGGACAAGTAGCTGTCCTACTTGTGGTTTTACCTAAAGTGAGATTACATGGTTTCCTAGAAGTAATTTACAGAAAATGCTAAGTGTTCTCAGAGAGCTAGCTGTGTGCCCAAATCTTATGAGTAAAGTCAATCTCCTTCAAATTAAACTAAAGATCTTATGAGAACATGTACAAGACATTTAATAACCACCATTTGCCTGTAATAATTTAATTAAAAAAACAAGCCTTGTAGAAACCATTCAAAATTATCATACACAATAAAAAAGGAGGCCTACAAATCACCAAATCCACAATAACTATAGCAATGGTCATCAATGACCCCTCCCCTACAACAAAAAATATCACACAACACTACTAGAGGGGCTAACTAAGGACTTATGTGATCTAACCCGTGTCTGTCTCATAGACCTGTATGAGGGACTACATGAAGATCCTGAGACAACAGACTATGGACCTCATTCTATTAGCGGCCGTAAATCGGCCGTAAGGCTGCGATTCCTTGCGGGGGTTCTGTTAACTCGCGATTCTATTATACGGCCCGCAAGGATCTCATCTTACGGCCGGCCGCATATCTTGAAACCGGCCGTAAGCTGTGAAATCTAAAAACGCAAAAATAAATACAAGCCTGCACTGTACAGCTCTGTAAATGCTAGGGATCATATTGGGGGACATGAGGATTAAAAGTAACCCACTCTCAAGCTTGCACATCAGCCCAAACCCGAGTTCAAATTAACTGTTTATTTTCCGGCTGCGGCGTGGGCGGGTCTGAGGTGCTCCAAGCACTCTGGACTTTTTTACATGGATATTTTACGGATATTAAAAATAAAATATTTTACGGATTTGAGTATAGGATAATTATGTGCTATTTTTTCTAACACCTAAAATCCCTTTATAGTCTTCTCAAAGTGCAGGATGGCTTTATTTGAGCTATTTTATGTGCTTAATTGGTGCTAGCGGGACCTCTTTCCTGCAAGTAAGCAGCGGCTCGTTTTTAGCCTTGCAGAGAGGGTTCCCGGAACAATTGAATTGCAAATAGGAATTTCTTACGGCCGAAACTCTTGTGGCCGTTTTAGATCAAAGGCTTTCCTCCGGCGCGAGCGGCCGCAAGAGATAGCAAGGCGCCGGCCGCAAGCCTGCCGGAGCCCCCGGCCGTAAGGGAATAGAATAGCCGAATAGCTTGCGGCCGGTCCTTGCGGCCCCGCAACGGCTGCGGCCGCTAATAGAATGAGGCCCTATGTGATTAGTACTGTAGCAGTATCTGAAAAATATTGAGTGCAAAACACTTATTAGTCTTAGGTAGTTTCTATTCATCTGAATATATATATATATATATATATATATATATATATATATATATATATATATATATATATATATATATATATACACATAGATCTAGCTCTACAGAAAATATAGGTTTTAAAAGCAAAGTAAAAATGTATTACTTCTATGAAAAGCAAAATTCACTTGCGTAAAATCATTATTATGAAGATTACTAGTTAAGAATAATAAAATAATAAATAATCTTTTCAATGTGTAAAATTATTTGAATATTTTGCTGCTTAATGTCTTCAGTATGAGATATATGAAGGAATAAAGTTTTAAATATAGTTAGAAAAGCAGTCAAATAAAATGCTACTGTATATTGCATTTTTTTTTTATCCAGAGCTATTAGGCAACCACTGAATTTAAAGTAGAGATAGCACAGTAGTGTTTATCAATATAATTAGCACTAACTCTAGGTTTATTAATTTGTCAAAAGTTGTAATTAATTGCAACCTGCATAATAATAAAACTATAATGATGCCAGTAACATAGGACGTTTATTGATACAAGCCATAAAATTAGAAACAGAGATATGAAATACTTTAAGATAAAAACATATCTAATATATGAAGATAATAAAAGAAAATAACATTTTACAATAAATAAATAACAGGAGAAGAAATGCAAAGAAAACATTGTCATTATGGTACAGATGGAAATTGATGTACCTATAGTAATTACAGTGAATATCCTATCACATTGTTACGAAAAAGGGTCTGTTAAGATTTTTGCTATATTTTTTTAGGAGCTTTTAATCAGTTATACAAAATATGTTCAATTTATTTTAAATCTATACATACAAGTATGATTGTCCTATATTTTAATGCTATAGAAAATTTGAAAGATGAATTATGTAAAACTACTGTAATACATGAAGATTCCTTGTAGGTTTGAACAGGCAAGTAATAGAAGTTTATAATTTTGCAACTCATTTGCCACAAATAAAACCTTCATTTATTTAGGGAAATCCAGAACCGAGGATTTAATTTAAATACTATTTATATTTTGAGGTTTTGGATGAAGTGATTATTTTGAGTAAAATGGTGGCCAATTGGCGTACAATAACTGTCTTTATTGTTTTTTTTGTTTTTTTTGGTCTGTGCAAATTCATCCTTAATAAGTCTATTGAGCAAGTGGATAAGATGAATTCTTTATCTAAGAGATGTGGGGATGGTACTATCCCCAGATTCATCCTTAGATATATTTTTTTGGCTGGTTTCACCAATGTAACAGCCCCTTTCACATACATTACACTGTATTATGTAAACCACATTGGGATATTTGCATGAGTATGATCCACTGATGTTATAGGTCTTATTGTTATGTGTGATTATGTCCTCTTTACAGATGTGTTTGGTACCATTTGCTCTCTCTCTCTCTCTCTCTCTCTCTATATATATATATATATATATATATATATATATATATATATATATATATATATTCTTAGAATTAGAGCATTGATTCTAAGTTTATCTCCTTAGTTTAATTTAGTCATGGAGACATGGTAGGTGAACATAAATGTTTGAGTATTGGTAACATCAGTTTGGTTTGCATCAGTTCTCACATAAAACAACAAGACAAGTATTATATTTCCTTGTCCCAAAATATCAGATATTTATTTAAAAATACACTCAGGTACCTCTAATATCATCATTGTCATATCTTATGTATTATGCATATTGGACATGTTTTGTATATGATTATGTGAACAACAGTGTTAATAACCAATAATTTATCATTTAATATACTTTGACA
Source organism: Discoglossus pictus (assembly GCA_027410445.1). NCBI lineage: Eukaryota > Metazoa > Chordata > Amphibia > Anura > Alytidae > Discoglossus > Discoglossus pictus. Next base: position 317,921,356 of record CM050166.1, on the reverse strand, counting down.
TAATATCTGTCATAATTATTCTACCATACTAGCGACTTGCCCGTCAAAAAATGACAGTCAATAAAATGTCAATGCTATGAAAACTGTCTCAGTGAGTCCCACTGAGCTAACATTTTGTCCTGGAAGTAAAACCACAGTTATCTATGTTTTTTGGCATTGTATAGAGTTTCTTATTGAAATAGTGGTCCTCTAAATCAGTCCGAGTAACATAAAATGTTGTTGTCGAAATGAAACCACTATATTTACAGCACCTCATAGTACACAATGTTTTTTGTAAAAACGCATCCATCTTCCAATAAATCACCCTGACTTGGGTTTCTTCAACAAGTACTTTAATTTCCTCTGGACTATTGCATCTTGAAAATGCAACATATAGTTGACCATGTGCAAACACAGGTTCCTTCAAAAAAATACAGACAGACTTAAAAGTTTATCCTTGGGATTTATTGATGGTCATGGCAAATGCCATGATAATGGGAAATTGTCTCCTTTGAAAGACAAAAGGCAAACCACTCTCACTTGGAGCCAACTCAATTCTCGGTAGAAGAACTGGTTCACCTTTATGGGTACCACTCATAATTTCTGCATGTATAAAATGATCCTTTAAATAATTCACAATTAATCTGGTCTCATTACGAAGTCCTTTTTTGGGATTCATATTTCTCAATAGTTTTTTTTAAGTTGCAAAACATGTGGTGGCATTCCAGAGGGAGGTAAAGAATTAATAAATTCCATAGTAAAGTTTGCTTCACTATCTTTGTCATCAGCCAGAACAGAATCTGCACTGTAATAGTTTTTGTTGGGGTGCATTGATTTATTTTAATATTTTGTTGTTTAGATTCAAGGCATCTATATTTTTGGATGTCAACATGAATTTGCTTGCAATGTCTGAGTAATCCTCATTATTGATGGTATAGATGAAGATTTTCGAAATTAGTGGTTCTTTTGAAATCATTTCTGGTGCAATTTGTACAGCATCATCAGGTACATTATTTATTTTTGGCTGTTTTCCTTTTCCAATCTGAATGAGCCAATCATTGAATTGATTTTGGCCTTCAGATCTCATATTTTCTTCTAATTTAAGGTGTGTAAATATTTTCCACAGCTTACTTCTTTTTATACACATTTCGACAATGTCAGTCCGATTGCTATTTGGCACCATAGATAATGTTTGCCTGAAATCTCCTCCTAACAACATCACCTTTCCACCAAATGGAAAATCATTAGCCATAACTTTTAATAATCTATCAATACATTGCAGGGCATGACATGACATCATAGTGGCCTCATCTATTATAATTAATTTACTCTTGGGAACTTTTTTTGGCTTGTAATGAATTCATTTGAATATCCGACACTGATGTTTCCAGAATGGGAACTGACAGTTTAAATCCACTATGCACAGTTCTACCACCTTCTAACAAAAGTGTGACAATTCCAGTGGTTGCAAATGGCAGTGCTATTTGACCCTGTGCTTGAATTCAACTCATCAACAAATGATATAGATACGTTTTTCCTCATCCACCAGGGCCACCCAGACAGAAATAACGCTCTTTGAGCATGTCATCTTCTATTGCATTTGTGATGGTGTTAAATGCTTCCAATTGCAATGCATTTAAAGTTCCAATTTTTTTTTGTGTTTTTTGGTATTCAATGTCAGTGTCATACTCATCAAAGTTAATTTCATCTATAATTCCTGGATCGCGCAGATTAAAATTGGCACAATTTAATCCATGACAAAGATATTTCCTGTATTTCCATTAATGCTTTCAATTGTGCAATGGTCTCATTGTAACGTTTCAATAAATCTCCACACATATGTAATTTAAATGTTTCCCACAAAGTTAATGCATCTGGTACATTGCAAAAGATACAAATGAAAGCAAATTGTTCTCTCATTTGCTTTGGCATTTAACATAGTGCTGCTTCCTCGAGACATCTCTCCCATTCTGTATCATCTGCCAGTAAGTTTTGATGTCTTGCAGCTAACTGGAAAGTAAACTATGTCATTGACTGTGCGTAAATGTTCATAACTTTGTGCACCAGGAACATGTAAAAGAAGTAATCTTAAACTGAAACGTTCAATGTCTCATGGACTGACGGTATATATCCTTGGGATAATTTTATAATGTTTCTTTCGTTGTCTCTATTTACAATTTACGAATACATAGTGATTTGGAATGTCAATGTATAAAAATTGTCTGGCCTGAGTGTCCTGCCAATTTAATTGAAAGCAAGCAGTAAGCGTGGTTACTCTATGTTCACATTTCTTTCATTGCCTGCAGTGAAGCAAACATATTGACTTTGTGGCAAATGGACAGCTAATCGATACACAGCATGTGACTGATCATACATCTCAAATTTGAGAAGACGCCACATTGCTTCTGGAGCACTTACATAGAGAGCATCTAAATGAGATGAAAGTTCATCATGTAAAATGGGATTGTCTTCTTTTTTTGTGCACTTTGCACAACAACAGTTGCTGCATCATAACCTTTCTATATATATATATATATATATATATATATATATATATATATATATATATTTATACACATATTTGATTGAAGTTCAAGCTTCCACATTGATATGTGCATTGTACTTCATCAGCAAATGTGGATTGTATTAAACCACATATCTATTATCGACCATTTGGCCACGGATAATAGCTGTTTGTCCTTCTCTTCTTTTATACAAAGGGTATCCATCACAATTAACATAAGTCTGCATTTGAAATTGTTTTGGAAACTCTTTTATGCATCTTTTATTTTCCATACATTGTGAATTTGGATTGATCTCTCCACATGGACCATGTATCATTCTAGGAGTTACAATCTCATAAAGTTTGAAATGTTTCTCTGGATGTGGCAGTTCAGCAGTAATTACTGAATCCACTCTGGATTTATCTTTTTCTTGCAAGATTAAAAGTATATGTGCATGTGGCAATCCTCTTTTTTTAAATTCAATGGTATAAACAAAAGCCACACATTTTCCAAATAAGTCTGCTTACTTATATCATGAATTAATGAGTTTTATTTTGAATACTCTTGCCACCAAATCTGGTCGGTCAAAAGTAGTTTGTCCAAGCAGTACATTTTCTTTGATCTCTGGCCATTGTGGATTACATGTAAATGTAATGAATAAATCTGGTTTGCCAAGCTTAGTGACAATAGCCATGGCATCATTGTATCTTTCTCGCATATTGAGAGGAGATCCTTGGAAAGAAGATGGCAAAATCATTGCTCGTCCAGCAGGAATGTCTCTGTTTGCAGCCAATTCAGCAACATAATCCATCAATCCACAATATTGTTCTACACGAAGCTTGTTTTTTTTAAATTTGACAAAATTTAGATTATTTGCTTCCACTCGTAGATAGGAATCAATAATCCATTGTTGTGTGAGTTTACCCCACATAAAATAGGATTATAATGATCACGGACAGCAGTTTGTGCCACTTCCAGTATATCAAAAATTACAGATCCTATGCCAAATTATAAATTATAGTGCCAATTTCAGATAGGTTTTTCATTTACTGCCTATCACTGTTTATAGAAGCACTATACCACGACTATACATCTTTCATGGTAATAATATTACTACCTGTCCCATAGATTAGTTAATTTAGCACTTTAACACTGTATATAGAACTATATACAGAGGTTCCTCCATATATACCACTTGTCCAGCAATTACAACTTAGGACCCTTGCCCTATTAAGGACTTTACCCTATATCAATAAGATTTCTATAGGGATTCAGGGGTTCATCTTCTGCTTTTCAGCAGATGCCATACCATCTGTCAGTAGTAATTTATCTGCTGTCTTAGGATCTTGTTACAGCGTTGTCCTTGACCCTAATTTTCTAAATAGCTTTTGCAGGCGAGTGGTAAGCTCCTACTAGATTGAGAGGAGTTTATTTATTTAGTAGCAAGGGTGTCCCTATTCACGAGTCAGTCTACTGTCCATTTTATTGTGTGGGTTTTGTTTCATTGATAATTGTTAAGTGTTTTTTGTCCTGTTGCTCTGTAGAAAACAATGCACAATTTTATAATATTGAATAAAGGTTACATTTTAAAACAATAATTACCTCTGGCTCTATGGATTCATTGTAACTATATTGAAGTGCCAGTTTCTTTATCTCTTGAATATCTACCTTTATATATACTCTTTCCCTTGCCATTCTTCTTTTATATCTATAGATTGACATGAATAAGCATCTGAAGTGTAATTCTCATTCAGGTAATGATAAAATAAGTATTTTTTAATGAATGATAAAATAAGTATTTTTTAATGAATGATAACCTGTGAATAATGCTGATGAAAAAACAGTTAGAGACTTATTAAATTGCGATTTAATGAATTGAATAGTGCTCTATATAACCACATCACATATTTTGGTTATGTAAGTTTGTAGTTGGTTATCTTCTATCCAAAAACAAGGTCTTCAGTAAGTAAGTAGCTGCGTTCCAAAATATGCTATGTGGTTATATTGAGCTCTATTTCATAGGGCAACTTGCAATGTAATAAAGGTGTTAATTCTCTTTTTATAAATGTCATCAAGAATGATACCTGTCAATTAGATGTGATATCAACTGAAATACTGCAGACGTCACTCTGTGTGTTCAGGGAGGTGCAGAGATGATGGATCTGTAAAATGACATATAAAGATTTTGTAATATGCATTTTAATTGGCATACATAGCAAACGTAAATCATAAATATATGTTAAAAGCATTTTAAAATGTTAAAAAGTGACCTAATATAATACATGAAATTAAATATTTAACTGCTTCTAAGGTCCTATCCCTGACAATTAGCAGTAACATAATGTTGAATATTTGTAAAGAATGTCATAACGAAATCCTATATCTGTAAAGTAGATGTTCTATAATGTAAAATGCTGTAGAGGCGACTCCTGTGTTCAGGCAGGTGGAGACGTGAGAAATCTGTCAAAAGATGTAAAAATCATATTTAATTTTTTGTTTAAATGAATGTATAAATCATTGAAAGTACTTGGATCTGATTGCAGTCAGGTGCCCAGATGATAAAACTGTGAAATAAAATAAAAAGCATGGTTAATGTTTGTATAATGTTTAATTGGCATAGATGCAAAATATAAGTAAATGCACTATAAAATGTAAGAAAGTGATGTAAATATTTAAGCGATTTGAGGATCCTATTCCTTTTGAGACAATGAGCAGCAACAGATAAATATGATTACACTGTAAAATCTACCTATTTTGTGATGCATTTTAGCACATATAATTTAGAAATCTTTAAAATAAATGACTAATTAAATAATCATGAACATTAATAATTAAGCATCAACACACAAAAACAATTGCATTAATAATGAAGGCTGAAAACATAAATATAACAGCAATGAAATAATTGAGCAGCAACACTGAAATGCAAGTGCAGTGCAAAATGTACATATGTTTTCATGCATTTTCACCCAAAAATGTGTTTTATGAATGATCAATGAAGTAATTAATGAACATTAATAGTTGAGCAGCAACCACGAAATGTAAGTCCACTGTGAAATATACATCTTTTTTTATATATTCTTTTACAAAATTTGGTAATCTGACTAATTAATGAACATTATTAATCTTAATGATTAATAAAGTAATAAATGAACATTAATAGTTGAGCATCAACGCCAAAGTCCAGTCATAAATATACATATTTTATTATCTACTTTTTATGAAATTTCTTATTAATAATAATTAATTATGAATTAATAAATGAACATTAGTAATTAATCAATTACTAAATATATTATAAAGAGTTAATCAATAATGTAATCATGAAGTAAAGGTAGTGACAATTGCATTCATTATTTTAAATAATAAATACATTAATGTCCATTAAAAATTAATTAATCAATCAATACACATTTGAAATTGTTAATGATTAATATTGTGCTAAAGTACAGGTAATTAAAAAATGTCATAATGTAATTTTTTTTATTATTATTTTTTTTATTAATAAATAATTAATATACTTTACCTATTTATAATAAATATCCAGCAATCAATATCCTGAAGGGCTTACAATCTCTTTTGATTTTCTGGCAGCAGAAAATGTCCAGTAAGACTGTCATCACCTGAAGAGAAAGTGTCAGCAGTGTGGCAAGTGTGCCCTTTATATTGGCTGCGTGCGTGAGCCAGAACCGTTAGTTTAGGCAGGAAAGCCACCATTTCAGATGCGTTATTGTGTAGATTGTTGTAAAATGGAGGCAATATTGTATGTGTTACGCGCGTGGGAACAATTTTATGGCTTTAGTAACCGTCCGTTGTAGTACCTCGTACGTGCTTTGTCAAACTGCTACGTGTCCAGTTATGTTTTGCGTGTTTCACCGTAATGTAGCCTCGTTTTCATTTTTTCAGGCGGCCATTTGTTTCCTCGCTTAAGCGATTTTCGAGTGGTGAAATCGAGTTAAATTTGCAATCCGGCTCACTGACCGATGTCCTGGCTGTTGCCCGATGCTCTGTGTGATGTGTTTGAATTTTTTTCGGGTGTATTTAGTGTGTTTTGACTGGTTTTTGGTTTTCCGACTTTTTTTCTAAGTCCCGCGGTGGTCATGTTTGATGGGCTAAGTGCTGCGAGTTTTGTCTGGTGGTGTGTGGTGCTGTAGGAATAAGTGCTGAGACTTGAGGTTTGTGTGTGGGAATTTTTTGGGTTTGTTTGAAGCGCCGTAGGAGTAAATAGCTGCGAGTTAAGGTGTGTGTGTGTGTTGGAGTTTTATATGGTGATTTAAAGGGCAGTAGGAAAATATAAAAAATATAAAATGATTAATTATAATTAATAAATGTTATATTGATATTAATAATATCACTAAATTAATTGCCAAAAACTAAGATAGATGGCTGTCTAAACGCAACAATGTGAGGCTTGGAAATATATGTTTTAATTCTGCTTTCTCTTTTAGTATTGGCTACAAATCCTTAAATATGTTATGTATTGATTCAAGATCCAAATGGTATGTGGTAACGAGAGGTGTGTGTGCAGTTGTTTCCTTAGTTTTCTATTGTAATAGGTGTTCAAGGGGTGTTTTAATGGCACAAGATATTTCCTGTATAATGACACAGGGTTTATACCTCTTTTGCCTGAAGATTCAGATAGTGATTTTAAATGTTTAACACTGTCCCCAGTGTTTGAGCCTATGTGGGGATATCTGATGGTTTGGCTGTGAATTGTCGTTTGGTTATTGCTCATGGGTTGGAAACTGGATCTATATCTGTATAAAATAAAAAATAAATATAAATAAAAATGATTACCTCATAACCCAACCATTTCATTCCTATTTGTTATCTCTCTCATTTTTGCTATACTACTGACAAACCATCTATTTTCCTCTTCAAGTTTCCTATTGGTCATATTATTAATAATTTAGGGCAGCAATACATTCTAATTCCAACCATTACTACATTAGTATTTAACCTGGCAAAATGGTGATGCCACAAAATAGAAGCAGGAAAAAGAAAATAAACAGCAAATGAAAGTGCACAAAGCCCACATAGAAAGGTGTACACAAGAAACTGATTTTAATCCCATACACACTGATCATATAATGGGCCAGTACCTTAATACTTTTACTGAGAACTTAAACAAGTAGAATACGCATTGGTACACCTTCGTAAAGTCCACAAGACAAAAGGCAGTATCCAGTACTAGGTCTGTTTTTCCTTTTGTTATACTTGCCCATTATATGACTAATATGTTTGGGCTTAATTTCAGCATCACTTTTATATGACAGGAAGGTTGCTGGGACTAATGGAAGTACTGATTCCTGATGGAGAGACTGATACAGAAGAAAGATATCAGGGTGCTGGTGACGAGATTTCCAAGAACCCAAATGGTCTTTGTGGGTAGTTAACCTGTAGTCTATAGCAGGTAGCCCTGGGCACTAATAGCCCCTACCATCGGATCATCAAGTTATGTGTAACGGTAAGGTAAGTTTAAATCAAAGTGTTAACTCTTTAATGTATAAAGCAAAGTATCTAGAAAAGTGATACGATTCTATTAATACTACTAATACTAAATACTAAATTAATACTATTCTGAAAGTAGGATACCTAGAATAAGCATTCAAATATATTAGAGGTTTAGCAATAAAATGTGTGCACTTTAACCTGAAATTGAAGGTTCAAACACCAAAAACATAAGAATAACTTGAAGTTATATTCAAATAAATAGCCTCATATAATTAAAAGATGCAGTAATATTTTTTAAATGACTATTAAGACAGACTGTAATTAATATAGTGGTATGAAAAACTCCTGATTTGCTTTCCAACAAATAAGAGGTATCTTTAATGACTGTTTAATGAATATTCTTTTAATTATTTATCTTAAACCAGCTGCTTTAAACGTAAGGATCACTTCTTGCATTTAAGTATTCTAAATATAGATATGCAATGCCAACTAAATTTACTATAGCAACATTTTATGCTAATCAATATAGATTATGCAATTAAGATTTTTGTGCTTAATTATTGTTCAGTTATGATAATTTTCTCTAGTTATATTATTATCTTACTTTAATTATATGACTAAAATATGTGATATATTAAAATAAAACAAAAAATCAATTGGTTGTGAGAAGCAAGCAAAAAAGAAAGTAATACAATCTTACTAAAAGTATTTCTAGAACAGTGGTACTTTAAAATGGTGTGCTCCTTACTCACCAGTGAGTGTCCTATACATAGGAAGGGGTGGTCTTATAGTGAATAAATGTGTGCACTGGGGGGGGGGGGGGGGACTGTGAACTTTAACAAACACATGCATTCAGCAATTGTGGAAGTCACCAGCAACATTTTAATGTTTCTTACTAGATATGTCAAGGACAGTTCGCCCGCGGACTATTCGCAGCGATTTTGGCTCTTTCGCGCTCGCAGCGGATGGCGGACACATGCTCTTTTCGGTCCGCCCCCTACTCTTTATCATTGAGGAAACTTTGACCCTGCACCTCAGTCAGAAGACACATTCCAGCCAATCAGCAGCATACACTCCCTTCCAGAGCCTTCCATCTGAAGGACAGCATACATTTTAGAATCATTCTGAAGCTGCATTCATTGTGAGAGGACAGATAGTGTAGCTGCTGGAAATTTAATAGGGAAATAGATAGCCAGGCTGTGTATTTAGCTTTTACTACAGACCTGAAGGACTCATCTGATATCTGCTGCAAGGACAGCAACCCAAAAAGCCCTTTTTAGGGCTAGAAAATCATTTATTTTAATGTATTATTTTTTTCTTTGTAATCTAATTGCATATGCCTGCCTGCCAGTGTGTGTGTGTGACAGGCTTACACCTAACAGCTTATATTGTGCTTATATTCACTAGTCCTACCTGGTGGTGTACCATACATTGAAAACAACCATTTTTTTTTCTGTAATCTAATTTCAGTTGTCTGCCTGTGTCAGGCTCACAGCTTATATTGTGCTCAGTGAAATAAAACAACACTTTTTTTGACTGTAATAGATTGAATAGCAATTGCCTGCCTACAGGCATGTGTGTAAAGCCTATTGCATCTACTCTGCCAACTTTTGCCAGTGCACAGTGACACTCATATCTGGTGTCACAGTAGCTTGCACGCATAGTACCACTAATCAAAAAAAAAATGACAGGCAGAGGCAGGCCACCCCGCAGGGGCCTTCGTGGTCATGGTGCTGTGATTCCCTTTGGCCCTAGAATAATGTCCAGTTTTCAGAGGCAACGTACCCTGAACTTGAACAGTTCTGAGGACATGGTTGACTGGCTAACACAGGACACCCAATCTTCTACTGCTTCCGCTCGGAACCTAGACGCACCATCCTACTCCAGCTTAGCTTCGGGCACCTCTCCAGTTACCACTCGCCGGCCTGCCGCCACCACCAACACTAGCACCACAGCCACTTCACTTGATCCATCAGCAGAGTTATTTACACATCCGTTGGAAGATATGTGTGATGCGCAAACATTAGTGCCAGAGGATGTAGATAACAGGGATATGTCCCAGTCAGGCAGCATTACACACATGGACACACGGTCTGATGATGATGATGTTGGACCCGGTGCTGCTTCCTTTGTTGAGTTGTCAGCTACAAGTGAAGCAGTTGATGATGACTATGCGTCTGTGGATGTCACGTGGGTGCCCGCTATAAGAGACGAACAGGAAGAAAGTTCAGATGGGGGGACAGAGAGGAGGAGGAGACGAGTTGGAAGCAGGGGGAGGTCATCGCAAGTAGCTAGTGGCACAGTCAGACAGCATGCATCACACCCGGGGCCAGCCAGACAGCACGCCAGTCAATGCATGCTGTTGCCACCACCAGAATGCCATCATTGCAGAGCTCAGCAGTGTGGCAATTTTTTTGTGTGTCTGCCTGTGACAACAGCGATGCCATTTGCAACCTGTGCGAAAAGAAACTGGGTCGTGGGAAGTCCAACACCCACCTAGGTACAACTTCTTTGTGAAGGCACATGATGTCGCATCACAAATGCCTATGGGATCAACACATGAGTACAAGCAGCACACAAAGTCAAAGCCGCCATCCTCCTCCTGGTCCAGCATCTTCAGCCACCTCAACCACTGCTGCCCTGCTTGCCCCCTCTCAACCATCCGCCACTCCATGTCTCGCCCAGAGCAGTCCCTGCTCATCTGCCCACAGTCAGGTGTCTGTCAAGGAAATTTTTGAGCGTAAGAAGCCAATGTCACAAAGTCACCCCCTTGACCGGCAACTGACAGCTGGCTTGTCTGAACTCTTAGCCCGTCAGCTTTTACCATACAAGCTGGTGGAGTCTGAGGCGTTCAAAAAATTTGTAGCTATTGGGACACCGCAGTGGAAGGTACCCAGCCGAAATTTATTTGCACAAAAGGCAATCCCCAACCTGTACTAGATTGTGCAAAAGGAAGTAATGGCATCTCTGGCACACAGTGTTGGGGCAAGGGTCCATCTGACCACTGATACCTGGTCTGCAAAGCATGGTCAGGGCAGGTATATCACCTACACTGCGCATTGGGTAAACCTGGTGGCGGCTGCCAAGCATGGAATACGTGGCTCTGCAGAGGAGTTGGTGACACCGCCACGACTTGCAGGCAGGCCTGCTGCCACCTCCTACTCCTCCTACTCCATTTGCTTCCATAACCTCCTCGGCTGAGTCCTCTTCTGCTGCTGCTATGTCTTGCTCCACATCAATGGCACCCCTCCAGCTCCACAGGTACTATTCCACATCCCGAATACGGCAGTGTCACACCGTCTTGGGGTTTACTTCCCTGAAAGCAGAGAGTCACACCGGACCAGCACTCCTGTCCGCCCTGAACGCACAGGTGGATCAGTGGCTGACTCTGCACCAACTGGAGATCGGCAAAGTGGTTCGTGAAAACGGAAGAAATTTGTTGGCGGCATTGAATTTGGGCAAGTTGACACATGTGCCGTGCATGGCACATGTGTGTAATCTGATTGTACAATGCTTTGTGCATAAGCACCCAGGCTTACAGGATGTCCTGAAGCAGGCCAGGAAGGTGTGTGGCCATTTCAGGCGTTCCTACACTGCCATGGCGCACTTTACAGATATCCAGCGGTGAAACAACATGCCAGTGAGGCGCTTGATTTTCGAAAGCCCGACACATTGGAATTCAACACTCCTAATGTTCGACCGCCTGCTCCAACAAGAAAAGGTCGTTAACGAGTATTTGTATGACCGAGGTGCTAGGACAGCCTCTGCGGAGCTGGGGATTTTTTTGCCACGTTACTGGACACTCATGCGCAATGCCTGTAGGCTTATGCGTCATTTTGAGGAGGTGACAAACCTGGTCAGTCGCACCAAGGGCACCATCAGCGACATCATACCATTTGTTTTCTTCCTGGAGCGTGCCCTGCAAAGAGTGATGGATCAGGCCGTAGATGAGCATGAAGAGGAAGAGTTGTGGTCACCATCACCACCAGAAACAGCCTTATCAGCATCGCTTGCTGGACCTGCGGCAACGCTGGAAGAGGATTGTGAGGAAGAGGAGTCAGAGGAGGAATGTGGCTTTGAGGAGGAGGAGGAAGACCAACCACAACAGCCCTCCCAGGGTGCTCGTTGTCACCTATCTGGTACCCGTGGTGTTGTACGTGGCTGGGGGGAAGAACATACCTTCAGTGAGATCACTGAGGACGAGGAACGGGACATGACTAGCTCGGCATCAAACCTTGTGCAAATGGGGTCTTTCATGCTGTTGTGCCTGTTGAGAGACGCTCGTATAAAAAGGATGGAGAATTACCTGTACTGGGTGTCCACGCTATTAGACCCCTGGTATAAGCAGAAAGTGCCTAAAATGTTACCGAATTACCACAAGTCAGAAAGGATGCAGCACTTCCAAAATAAATTAAAAAGTATGCTTTACACATCGTTTAAGGGTGATGTCACAGCACAACGGCAATCTAACAGCGGAAGAGGTGAACATAATCCTCCTCCTCCTCCCTCGACCACGCCAGCAAGGAGAGGACGCTTTACAGACATGTTGTTGATGGAGGACATGCAGAGCTTTTTAAGTCCTATGCATCAGCCCAGCCCTTCGGGGTCCACCCTCAGAGAACGACTCGACCTTCAGGTAACAGACTACCTCGCCTTAACTGCAGATATCGACACTATGAGGAGCGATGAACCCCTTGACTACTGGGTGTGCACGCTTGCCCTGTGGCCTGAGCTATCCCAATTTGCCATAGAACTTCTGTCCTGTCCCGCTTCAAGTGTCCTGTCAGAAAGGACCTTCAGTGCAGCAGGAGGTTTTGTCACTGAGAAGAGAAGTCACCTAACTCAAAGTCTAGATTACCTCACCTTTATTAAGATGAATGAGGGATGGATCCCGAAGGGACTGACAGTGGGCGATACATTCGATTAAAAAAGGCCTGATAGATGAGCTGCCTTGAGCTAATAATCGTCCACACGCTGCTGTATTGTATCCCTGAATGCCGGATGATTTGCGTGACTTATCCGCCACCAACTAGGGTTCAAGACGCAATGTTTTAGGGCACTTTCTGCCTGGCAAACTAACATCAATTTTCCTGGTCGCTGCAACAATACCAAATTTTTGCATTTAAATTCTTTTTTTGTCAGAAGGCGTACAGCATGTAATGAAAAATAAAGCGTTTTGAACAGTCTTGCATAACAGTTGTGCAAAAATACATATTTTACAATAAAGACATTTTGTGAAAGTTAGCTGGCTATTACTTCTTATTTTTACTTTTTAGGTTAATAATTTTTCTTATTTTTTACTGTGATTGCAATTTAAGAGATACCTAAAACATGGTAAAACAGACAATAGTAAAGATTTTATCTGCAGGAAACACCAAAGTCCTATTAGCTATCATCCCTCCAGCAGTATTAGCTTATTATTTACAATATCTAACCTGGGCAATCACCCTTGGGTTACCCTAGGGCAGGCTTCAGTAAGCGACCTCTCCTTTCCTGGGATGATTTTCCCGCCGGTTGCTTCTGAAGGGTCTCCAGGGCTCCCCCACTCCGGTCCTTCCCCCAGGGTCGCTTCATCCAGTAACAAATGTTTTATATTTGTAAAGCGACCCAATGATCCCCCTTGATAGAGGTTTATCTTTACAAATTTTGGAGAACCAATTTAAGACCGGTGTCCCCTGTTTCTGGTCAGGGAGTGTGTGAAATGCTTTAGCATACAGTAATTGTAATGTTCTGACAGCGGTAGCTCATGCTTGTCCCTCAGTTCCTCATAGGTGAGCATCTGGCCCTTTACTAACCAGTCTCCCAGTCTATCTAGTTTACTTGACCTCCACCAGTGTTGTGATGTTGTTGTCATGTGTTTCAGGGCCTGAGGGTATTCAAGAATTGGGGTCATTTGGTTGGATTCAGGGAACAAACCAGTGTGTTTCTTAGCCCATTTCCAGTATGATAGTGAGTGTCTGATTAGGGGGTTTGGCGAGATTTTAAGGCTCTGAGGCAATTCTGATAGCCAAGCCACCTTGTCCCAGGTTAAGGGCCTTAAAGTGTGGTTCTCTAAATACACCCAGGCCGGTTGATGCTCTATAGAATGTGCTATTGGGAGGAAAGATAACTGAGCTGCCTTGTGGTAATATTTTAAGTTTGGACACTATAGTCTCCCCTCTGACTTATGAAGGTACGTAATTTTTATTTGTGATGCGTGAGGGAGAGTGGTTCCAGATGATAAACTGAAATATTTTCCTTTGAATATTTTCTAATTATTTTTATTTAATCGTAATCGGGAGTGTTCGAAATATGTAGAGCAACCTAGGAAGGACATTCATTTTTATCGTATTTATTCTCCCTAGCCATGATAACCTATACTTTGTCCATTTACTCGGGTCATTAATTATTATTTTATAAAGTTTGGAGTGGTTGGCTTTGTACAAGTCCTCTAGCTTAGGGGTTAGTCGGATTCCCAGGTAGTTTATGTGGTTCTTATCCCACTTAATATTAAACTTCTCTTGGAGACCCTGCTTCTCTACTGCTGTCAATCGCTAGTGCTTCTGTCTTCTCTATGTTCAGTTTAAGGCCAGAAAACTGACAAAACTCCTCCATAGTTCGAATCAACTCTTGGACCGATTGGGTAGGGTTTGAGAGCATACACAGCAGGTCGTCTGCAAATAGACAAGTTTTAAAATGTTGATGGCCTATTTTTATGCCTGTGATCCCAGTGTTGGCCCTAATTGTCTGAGCCAGGGGTTCTATTGCTATTGCGAATAGAAGGGGAGAAAGGGGGCACCCCTGTCTTGTTCCTCTTTCTATTTTAATTCAGGATCTCTCATCTCACAGAATCTGTAACCTTGCCCTGGATGATTTGTATAATGAGTGTATGAGATTTATGAAATGGCCTTTAATACCAAATTTTTCAAGCGTGGATAATAGGTAAGTCCACTACATGGAATCAAACGCCTTTGAATGTCAAAGGCCATAAGACAGGCTTGAATTTTAGAGGCTTTGGTGTAGTACAGTAGGTTCATGGCTTTTCTAATGTTGTCTCCCGCTTGCCTGTGGGAGACAAAGCCTACTTGGTCATTATGTATTAACTTAGGCAAGAAGGATGACATTCTATCCACTATTATTTTTGACAGGATCTTTGTATCACGGTTTAGTAATGATATTGGCCTGTAGTTTTTTGGTTCTAGGGCATCTTGACCCTCCTTAGGGAATAGAGCGATATCTGCCCTGTTCAGCTCTGCTGGTGTTTGCTTGCCTTCTAGAACTCTGTTAGAGAGACCAAGTGCGGGCCTAATATGTCTATACATTTTTTATAATATAAATTGGTGTACCCATCTTGGCCTGGTGACTTACTAGGTTTGAGATTCTGGACTGCTTTTCTCACTTCCTCTAGGGTCACTTTGGCATTTAAAGTCTCTAAGTCATTTTCTTCTATTAAGGGGAGATCACAGGAATTAAGAAATCCCCTAATTTTGTGTAGATCTATGTGTTTTGTTGCCGTATATAGGGTATTGTAAGGTTTTGTAAAAATCTTCTGTATCTTATTTGGGTTCGTTGTTTTTTCTCCCTTCGAGGTCTTAATTTGAAGTATCCTATTTTGTGTTTTGGTTTGTAGTTTCCTGGCTAGTAACGGGGCAGGTTTATTGCCTTTATTGAATCCGATAGGAATAAATAGTGCAACTGAACACACCACTCCTATCTGGTGGCACCTTAGATTGCACATGCAGTGCCCCAAATTTAAAGTGGGAGGACCGACCAAGCATCTTTTTCCATCTCCCGCTTCCAAAAATCAATGCCATATACACGTCCCCTAATAGTGGACGTAACAGGGATTAAACCGATAGGAATAGTACTACTTAACAGTACACACCTTATAATAACGCAGACAGAGGCAACGCGTATAATCTTCCGTGCTGGGCAGTGGAAGCCCCCAGACTCTGGGAGTCTGAAGAAGAGGAGTCAGAGGAGGAAGGTGGCTTTGAGGAGGTGGAAGACCAAACACACAACAGGCGTCCCAGGGGGCTTGTTGTCACCTTTCTGGGACCTTTGGTGGCTGGGTGGAGGAATAGACCTTCAATGACATCAGTGAGGACAAGGAACGGGACATGGCTAGCTTGGTATCCAACCTTGTGTAAATGGGGAGTTTGCGGTTGTGCAAAGGGACTGTTTGCGGTTGTTCGCGGTGCATTAAGCGGGGAGATTGGTCTGCTACTGTGAAGCGGGTGTAACCCTTACACTACCTGATCGATACAACATCATACCTGATGTTTTAAAGCAACAATTTAGGAATGTTAGGTGATTTATGCCCTTTATGGCTTAAAACCAGACTCTGCATCAACTATGTAATTTTCCGTGGGAGTTTTGCCATGGATCCCCCTCCGGCATGCCACAGTCCAGGTGTTAGTCCCCTTGAAACAACTTTCCCATCACTAGTGTGGCCAGAAAGAGTCCCTGTGGCTTTTGAAATTTGCCTGCCCATTGAACCGAAAATCTTATGTTTGCGACATCTCTATTTCTTACCCATTCTTCAGTACTGTATTATATTATACTAGGAACTTGTCCGTCAAAAATTATGGGATTACCATTGTAAGGCTGGCAATGCTGTTTGCAACACAGTGTAAGGCTTTTGCTCCTCTGAGCACCTACAGCGCTCATCGCGAGCCCCACGGTGAGCTTTAACTTTCCTGCTTTTCACGGTTAACCTTTGGTGCTCATTGCAAGCCCCACACTGAGTGCCTTCAGCACTCATTGCGGAACTCGCAAGGAGCGCCTTTGCGCTCATTGCAGGCCTCTCCCGCTTGCCATTATCATCGTGAGCCCAGTGATGAGCACCTTCGGCGATCATCTTGTGACTCACAAAGAGCGTCTTAGGCACTCATTGCGAGCCTTTCCTCCTACTGTACGGGCCGCTCAGTGCAGGTTTTGTTAACTGCAAGTTTTGTGCATGGGAATGCTATGTGTCTCTTTCCACCATCTCCCCCTGTCCCTTCCCTGTGTGTTTGTCCTCTGTGTGTCTGAAAATAAAACATTTGCGTAACACGCAAACATTCTGCAAAGTCCTGCCTGGTGTTGTGGTGTAAGTGTTACTGTCTTTGCCGTCATGTATTTTTTAAGTCCCGCGTGCCTGGCTTTGCTCAGCCTCATTTTCATGCAGTTTCAGAATTTTTTACTTTTTTCGTCCACCATTTTTTTCCCTTGCTTGGAGGTTTTTTTTTTTGTTTTTTTTTGGAATGACAAAACCCCCCAAATATGGCTTAAAATCCCTTGCAACCTCACTCTCAGGCTTTCTGGCTCTCCCCCCTGTGCTGTCTGTGAGTGTTATTATTTTTGTTAAATTATTTTTTTTTGTTTTTAGAGTTACGCTCTTGGTTCGCTGTTGCGACCATCACAATGCAAGTACTGCGCGGCTGCTTTGCCTTGCTATGTGAGGCTCGCATGTGGGACGGCGCCACTGGCAGCAATGAACGCCTTTGACGCTCATTGCAGCCTAAGTGCTGCGCAGCTGCTTTGCGAGGCTCGCGTGTGTGATGGCGCCGCTGGTTTGCCTTGCGAGGCTCGGGTTGTGACCTCGCTTTCAATACTTTTGCAGTAGTGAAGTTGCAACTGCATGACCAACGTCGCAAATGTTCCAAACAGCATTCTTGGCCCACAACTATATATGTGATATACAAATACAGTTTGGTTTTACACACATATAAACTATTTAAATTATTTGAACTGGGGTGAAGATAAATTGCAGGGTAAGAACATTTGTCTTGTAAAAAATGCCACAATTTGATTGCATCCCCACTTCAGTTTCAACCATATGTAAATAGAAAATAATAAATACCCAGTTTCCCATACAGAAAATGATGTCCTAATTATGTCATAGTCCACATAACAACTGCAGTACACTTAGAAATATAGAAGCATTATGTGATTCTGAAGCAAAAATGTTCTGCTGTACACATATGAGGTAAAAGAAGCAATTTAACTTATTGTCATTTTTTTTTCTATATGGTTATTTGAATAACTAAACTTGGTAAAGCCCAACATAAATAATTGCATAATCTTAACATTTAAATTTTAATATTTAAATGCAATTATATATTACTGTTTTGTTTGGTTGTGTCTTTATAAATAAATGAGTTTTACCTTTGTCCTGCTGAATGCAATGGAAGTTGTTGCTATTACATTCCAAATGAAAAGACAGAAATATCAAATGCATTCAAAGTCTGCTCCCACCACAGGAAGTTGATCATCAGAAACTAAAAATTATAAATTCCCATCATACAAAGTAATAGGAAAAAAATATAGACTGTGTCATTTTCTTTACATTATATTATTGCCTATTTTCAAGTGTTCACATGTACTCTTCAAAATAATATTTATTAAACATAGCACTGCAATGGTCCTTTAATCCTAGTTGCATGTATGAAAAGAATCAATTGCTCACTGGATGCTGTTGTCAAAAACCAATAAAAACTAATGTATCAAATATTCCGTCTCCATTAATACTACATATTGCAGCATATGAAACTAAACTTGTAAAAAGTGACTGTAGCAGCTTTATCACTAATCCCCCCATGCCCCACTTACCTGCAATCCTGTGATGTCCAGTGCTGACTCTAGCACCCTTGCTTGTTCAAGTGTTTCTCTCCATGGTTCACAACCTCCCCTATTTAACAGAGACCCATGTCTGGCTTACTGTGTGTTAGCTTGTGTTTGACTCATCAGTGCATCATGCCAGTGTCTCTATACCATCCACCTGAGTTACTGAGTGCCACCTATCCACGCAAAAATTCCAAACTCCTGTGCCTGACTTCTCCAATCTGTGCAGCTTTAACTATTTGCTGAGCTGGAGTTTTTGAGAACCCTTTTCGCAGGGGTGGGCAAGTTCGTTCCTGGAGAGACATACACAGGCCTGGTTTGAGGATTTCCTTTGACTCACCTGTGCACAGAACCAGGATGAGTGAAGAAGCGATTGACTCAACTGTGTGCACCAGTAATATCCTCAAACTCAACCTTGTATGTGGACCTCCATGACCAAACTTGCCCACCCCTGCCTTAATGCCTTTTCCAAATAACATCCCTTTTAACAAAGTTTCTACCTATACAACTCTGAGAGTTTGCTATCTTCCGCTAACCTTTCTATCTATTCTTTCTGTAGCCTTTCCTCTGATAACTCAGGTTGTACCACTCAATATACTAATCATTGTGCCTTGGTCTATGGATTGCAGAACTTATAATTGTTGCATATTTATAACATGCCACCTCAGGGCTGTAAACCTTCTCCAAATCCACGCAAGTAATTGTAATACTTAGAAATTGCATGTATGTTGCCCTACCACCCAATCTGTAACAATCTTCCACATAAACCAGGATTTTTCAGTCCTATGAATACAAAATCACCTATATACTGTATGAATCAACCAACCAGAGAATGATCCATACTGCATCACTCGATCATGTAAAAAATTGTAAGCTTTAATAAGATAAATAGAACATATCACAAACAGAGTTTTATCAACAAAAAAGGTTTCTTGTATATTCATATTGTAACAGCAGATAACATTCAGGGTCAACACCTAGAAGGCTGGAAGCAGATTCTAAATGAGTTGCAGCAATCAAGATAATCTATCTAGTATCAATTACAACATTCACAGCATTGTTAAAATAGAAGTCATTAATATTAATGTTAGGATTTTTTACAATCTCATTCTGCATACAAAGTTAGATTTCCCACTTGCATTAGTATTTTTCGTTTTTCTTTTGGACATGAAGTCCACCATCACTGCTGTACACTTAAACATAAACAGAGACTTGCATATCATAGAAGAAAGCCGACAATGTTTCAAACTTTTCAATAATTGACTTATAGTGATATACATTCTTAGTTATTGATTGTAAGGTCAGGTTATGTAAGGTTATTTTGTAATTGGCATTGGGACACTAGTAAGAAAAAGATTGTTATTAACGTGTACGTCTAAAAAAGTAAATTATATCTTGAAGCAAAATTTCTGGCAAACCCTTAAGATTTTGTGCCAGTAGTAGCAGTTACTAATTTAACATCACAGGGATTTGATTATTATGTTGAGCTTTATATTTTTCAAGCAGGTCTAAATGGTAAAATACATGGCTGAAATCAACCACATGCTGCACAAAGACCAAAGGCTGAACATTAAATTGTCCAGGTACTTATAATACCTTTGCCAAATATTCAAGAACTTCCAGTCATATGAAAAGATTGGAGATAAAACAAGGACTGATATGCCGTACTTCTTATTAGATATGAGAATTTCAGCCACCAGTAACTTGGACTTGATAACAGAGCTACATGAACTTTAAATGTCTGCCTTAACTAGTTATTGTTACCTTTTCTGTTAGAAAGAGGACAAAGCAAAGGATGAGGAGTAGAATTAGTTGAGCTCTGGTGTTGTAAGTCGTTAGACAGTAGCAATGTTGAAAAATGGGAAGTAAGCTGCTTTGTTGTTGTTGTTGTTGTTCAGTCGTTCAGTCTTGTCTGCGACCCTATGAACCACAGTAAGACAGGCACATGTTATGTCTCTGGTGGTGCTTTTCCATAAAGTTATCTTGGCAAAGATACTGGAGTGTGTTGCGTTCTCCAGTGGACCCCAATTTGTCTATCCTTTCTGATTTGACCTGTCAATGGGTGATCCTACAGAGTATATTAACTGCTACTACTGAAGTACACAAGCCCCTTCACCACGACAATGTAGGGATCGAGAATGGGGAGCAGCTCAAAAAGTCTTAAAACATTGGCAGTACCCAATGTTTAAAAATGATTTGATAAGGAACCCTGTCTAAAATGAAGAAATCCCTCCACAGGTCCCACAAATCCTCTCCAAAATTATAAATATGTTACAGAATCCTGTTACCTCTGCTGAGGCATTCCTGTTCCCTGTACATTAAGTTCATTAGAGATAAACCTTTTAGAGTAATTTTTCCTGAGACCAGTAACAACACCAAATAATAGTGGGTGGGGGCTTCACCATAGGGTATTGTGCATTTTGTGTCTCAGTTTAAGGGGAGGGGAGCAGGTAGGATCATTCTGCAGACAAGGAAGATTACAGTAAGTGTGCTGCAGTTACAGATTAGTAAGGGTTAATTATGATACTTACTGGGAGGCAGGTGGGGGTGAACCTGCAGGATGGATGAACATTGTAACAGGTGTCGCAGCCCACTGCCTTCTGCATCAAGAGGTAGGCAGGATGACCACACACATTAGAAGAGCAGTCCACTGCCAGGCAGAACTTTACAACTGGTAGGAAGGATGACTGTCAATATACAGCCAGTAGGAGTAGTAACATTCTAACAGAAGGCACAGTCTACTGCCTTCTGTATCAAGAGGTAGGCAGGATGATCACACAAATAGGAGGCACAGTCCACTGTGAGGCTGCAGTCTACAACGGCATGGAAGGATGACTGTCAGCATACAGCTGGTAAGATTGATGAATAGTCTAACAGATGGCACAGTCCACTGCCTACTTCCTCAAGAGGAAGGCAGGATGACCACACACATAGGAGGCTCAGTCCACTTTCACTCTTTTCAACAGCATAGGAGTTCCTCTACACATGCATGCAGTGCATGTTCAATGAGTTGCCATAGAATGTTCACCATTCTTGGACATTGCTATGGCCTATCATTCATAGACAGAGGACAGTTATGATAGAAACAGATCATCACATATTAGTCAGAGATGTTCATATCCTCCAACGGACAGGATATGTTACATTTCCTCATCAAGTAAATGCACACATAGGCCTCCCAGCCCTATGAGACCAAGAATTTACGGGGAAAGAAACAGGTAGAGTAGGGTGGGAAAACCTGTCACTCTCATGCCACGTATTCAAAGAAAGCTGTTGGACATTTGTGGTGAATGCATACAGCCTACTTGCTCACTTTATTAGGGATCCCTTATATGCTGTTGGTTGCAGTTTCAGTTCTACTGGTCACAGGGTTCCAGAAGGCTTGTGGTCAGTGTCTCAGTTATCCTTGGCACAGGGTTGAAGGATACTGGGGAGGTGGTGTTTCAGTTCTTCTGGGCATGGGGTTCCAGGAGGCTGATGGTGGGCTCCCTGGATTGTATGCAAGTACCCCAGTTGTGTGATATTTCAGACACGGCTCTTAAAAGACCATTGTTGGGTGCTTCACCATCTGGAACACCGTCATCCCGACCTGGTTATAAGTGATAAGCATAATTATGTAGCATAGGCAGGGCATACAGACTCATGACCTTAGCAGTGAGGCCTTCAGGTCAGAATGAACATCAACATCTATGTTAGTTCATCGTTTATTTGAGGGTTAGAAGGAGATTAGATATAAGTCTAAATGACAGAAAAATCTAGTGGTGGGGGTACTCGCTCACTTTCATTGGAAGCCCGTATATGGAGTTTGTTACTTGTTGGTTGCAGTGTTTCAGTTCTCCTGTCCACAGGGTTCCAGGAGGTTGATGGCAGGTGTTTCAATTCTCTTGGGCATGGGGTTCCTGGAGGCTTATGTGATAGTGGGCTCCCCTGGACTGTGAGCTTGTGCCCCTGTGGTATTTCAGACACAGCTCTAAAAAAAAAACATACCTATAGGTGAGCATGTCACTTAGGAATTAAAAGAAACATTTGGAGTTGTGAGCTCTTTGAAATATATTTCGTTGTTTTCTCTGGATACATTTATTGAGTTTAAACATGATGATAAAAGAGGATTCTTGGAAAGAGAAAGAGGAATGTAGGCTAATATATTAAAATCCCCCAAACATTTTCTAATTTGGTTCCATGTCTATGTTATTTTGCAACATTATAATTGAGGAGAAGCATCCAGAGTGTTGTTCTTCCTTTTTGCTACCTGATTGAGATAGACGGTTTTCATAAAACACTGGACATGCAATGTGATGAAAGAAACCGGTGTACTCGGTTAAAGATAGTTATTCCTTTACGCCCAGTAGTTGCAGGTTGTTTAAAAACAAGTACCGCCACTTCAGGGAAAGGGTTTTGCATATGTGGCTCATCATGCTTCAAGAGTGCAAAGTCCCAAAAGTCAGATATTTCAACTTCAAAGGGAAAAAATGCCAAGACTTATGTAAAATAATAGAACATAGAATTTGTCAAGGAGATTACCCTTATCTACAGTAGGGGTAAGTCAGCCTTACCATCATATTAAGGTTACTGCTGAGCATAAGGAAGATTTGAAAGGATGGCTATTGTTTGTTTCTAAATGGTCAGAATGTGATTATTTTACCACTACAGCATTTGCTTTACCAGTTGTAAAATAGCTTAGGCACTTGGTATTGGAATGTTTAATGTTATAATATAGATTGTAGGGCAATACATATCCCAGATCTTCAAAAACACCAATTTTAGGATCTAGGATTCCAGTTATAGACTTCTTGATAGGTAATTCTTTGGCCCAAGCTACGTGGAACTATTATAGCAAGCTATGGGGTGAATGGGATAGTTTTATAGGGTTGCCATTCTCACAGAGATATTTTACAGGTGTTGTTGTGTCTCATATTGCATAAACATGCACAGGGTACAGCTCCTACTGCCCTGGTACCAATTCACTCTGCTGAATATGAATGTAATTATTTTTAAACTGCCCTTTTCCCTTTTTATTTCTTTTTTTGAGCTTTCAGAATTTATGAATTAGTGGCTCCACAGAAATCGTCAATGAGTGGTTTGCAAATGTCAGACGTATCTGTTCAGGGAAATGTTATATATTTGTTTATGTTTATCTAAGACTGATCAGTTAGGCAGGGGTCAATCAATTGTTTAATTTTACAGAATTGGTGTTATTGTCCTTATGTTTATGTTGTGAGTTATTTAAAGGTTCGCCCAGTGGAAGGGGCGACATTCTTGTTTCATAGAGATGACTCCAGTCTATTTAAGTATCATTTTCAGGCAGTTTTAAATCTTGCATTGCAGACCCAGGTCAATTTGGTACACTTTAATTTTGGTTTGGGGCAGCAACAGAGGCAGCAAGTGTAGGTCTAGATGACAGTCTAGAAAATAAAATTGTGAGCTGGGAATTAAACAAGTTACGTTCTTATGTGCATCCTCATTTGTTGGTATAATATCATTTATTTTAGGTACTCCAATTCAGTTATGGATATTAGGGCCCCTGAAGCTGTTTCCTTTTGAAGATGTAGGCCTTAGACTGTTTGATTTTACTCTGTTTGACTGTATTCAACAGGCCCTTGCTTTGATTGTTGGCGTGGCTAGCTATCTTGAGCTAGCTGGTGACGGGGTGATTGCTCACTGTAGGGTGGAGCCATTATGGTGATGGTCCAAGATCATCATTGGTCCTGAGATATCCTGGGCACGGGGTTCCGCAAGGCCTCTGAAGTGTTGGGCTCCATTAGTGGAAATGGGCAATCACCACAATGTTTTGTTCAATAAAAGCTGTAGCCTGTTTTAAACCCATATTGGTTTCTGTGGTATTAATATTATGGTTGGGGTTTGGGTGTTATTTATGCGCACCTTGTCACTTATGCTTAGGTCAAGGCAGCCCCTTGAGAGAGCATGGGGGAGGCGGCTTTTGACGGAGCTATCGCAGGGGAGTAGTTGGATAACATGATATGAGGGGAGGAGTTTCCAGTTAATAGAAGTAAAGTTTTCCATTCCCGTCAGTTGCCCAGGCAGGAGTACATGCTGACCATCCCTCCGTCTCCATTTTGTGTTATTTTATCTTTTTGTTGTCACCGGGGGGGGGGGGGGGGGGGGTTGCTCACAGTAGGGTAGAGCCCTTATGGTGATGGTCCAAGATCATGGTTGGTCATGAGGTCTCCTGGGCACTGAGTTCCTGGAGGCCTCCGAATTGTTGGGCTCTATTTGTGGGCATTGGCAATTACCTCTGTTTTGTTCAATAAAAGCTGTGGCCTGTTTTAAAGCCATATTGGTGTTGGTGGTATTAATAGGGTTGGGGTTTGGGTTAATGGAACCCCAGAGTTCCAAAAAAAACAGTTTGGGAAATGTTTCTGTAATATTTATGTTTATCTGACCAAGAGCATTGTTATTTTAATCTGCAGCAATTCACAGTAACCACATTTATGTTCAAGATATTTTTCACATAATAATAGTTTTGTGTTTATATACATTAATAAATCTATAACATTTCAAATCACACATATTTATTACTGAATGATCCAGTTCACTAAATGTCTAGCCACGTTGTTCACAATCAGTATCCTCAGTTGACTTTAATACCTTCCAAATATGTAGATACTAGCGAATTGCCCGTCAAAAAATGACGGCAATCAAATTGTAAGTGAGCTAATGCTGTTTGGTGTATAATAATAAAATAACTGATAGATTAATAAATGAATATACTTTACCTGTTTTGAAGCATTGTGTTGAAGAGCTGCAATGTGTTTTGATGTTGCTGAAGCATTATTGGTGTGGAGCTGCTGTGTAAGCGTGATGAATGTGTGCAGTCTAATAGTGTGCGTGCGCGAAACCAAACCGTTAGCGTAGATGTGTACTTCCGCATTGTTCTAAAATCGTGGGTAATGTATGGTATACGTCTGTAGCGGATTTTCCGTAGGTCTTTTGTGGTGTTTTGCGTGTTTACAGTGCTGTAGCCTTGTTTTCGTTTTGTTCGGCGGCCATTTTTTCTCTCGCTTAGAGAATTTTTTAGTGTCTAAACTCTTTTATTTTGAGTTAAATGAAGGAGTAAGTTGTTTTTTTGAGGTCCTGGATGCTCCCTCTTGCTGTAGGTAAGCTGTTTATGTAAGTGCTGTGTGTATTTATTGTTTTTTTCATTTTTTCATGTCCACGTGTTGCAGACGATTTTTGGGAGTCCGTAATGTGTGTTAACGTGTCTTGTATGTTGTTTGCGTTGCGATGTAAAGTTTGCGAGGGTTGCAGTTGCTTTGCGAGGGCCGCAGTTGCTGGCAAGGAGCGCCTTCGCCGCTCCATGCCAGCAACTGCGGCCCTCGCTTTGCCCGCAAGCATGAGCAACGACTCGAGCGGGCTCGCATGCTCACAACTATATATGTGATACACACACACACATTATATATATACACACACACAATATACACACATTATATATACACACACACACAATATACACACACAATATACACACACATTATATATACACACACACACAATATACACACACAATATACACACACACATTATATATACACACACACACAATATACACACACAATATACACACACATTATATATACACACACACACAATATACACACACAATATACACACACATTATGTACACACACACACATTGTATATTGTGTGTGTGTGTATATATATAATGTGTGTGTGTACATAATGTGTGTGTGTGTATATATATAATGTGTGTGTGTACATACACACACAATATACACACAAACACACACACATTATATATATACACGCACATAATATATATACACACACAATATACACACATATATTTATATATATATATATATATATATATCACATATCTAGTTGTGAGCATACGGGCCGTTACACGCACATAATATATATACACACACAATATACACACACACACATTATTTATATATATATATATATATATATACACACACAACACACACAACACACACACACACACAATATACACACACACACAATATACACACACACACAATATACACGCACATTATATATATACACGCACATAATATATATACACACACAATATACACACACACACACACAATATACACACACAATATACACACACATTATATATATACACGCACATAATATATATACACACACAATATACACACACACACACACACACACAATATACACACACAATATACACACACAATATACACACACATTATATATATACACGCACATAATATATATACACACACATAATATATATACACACACAATATACACACACACACACAATGCACGCACACACACACACACAATATACACACACAATATACACACACATAATATATATACACACACATAATATATATACACACACAATATACACACACACACAATATACAAACACAATACACACACAATATACACACACACAATATACACACACATTATATATATATATATACACGCACATAATATATATACACGCACATAATATATATACACGCACATAATATATATACACGCACATAATATATATACACGCACATAATATATATACACACACATAATATATATACACGCACATAATATATATACACACACAATATACACACACACACATAATGCACACACACACACAATATACAAACACAATACACACACAATATACACACACATTATATATATATACACGCACATAATATATTTACACACACATAATATATATACACGCACATAATATATATACACACACAATATACACACACACACAATATACACACACATTATATATATATACACGCACATAATATATATACACGCACATAATATATATACACGCACATAATATATATACACACACACACACAATGCACACACACACACAATACACACACACACACAATATACACACACAATATACACACACATAATATATATACACACACATAATATATATACACGCACATAATATATATACACACACAATATACACACACATTATATATATATATACACGCACATAATATATATACACGCACATAATATATATACACACACAATATACACACACACATTATTTATATTTATATATATATATATATATATATATATATATATATATATATATATATATATATATATATATATATATAATCACATATATAGTTGTGAGCATGCGGGCCTTTACACGCACATAATATATATACACACACAATATACACACAATATACACACACACACAATATTTATATATATATATATATATATATATATATATATATATATATAAAAGTAATATTGAATATTGTTTTTATATATCACTGGATAAGAATGGTGTAAATGATCAGTGTATAAGTAAAACAATTAGTTTATCAATGGTAATTCTAAGTGTAACTCTGCTAATCCACCTTAAATGGAAAGGTGGGCATGGTTATTCCAGAGGGGCGTGGCTTGGAGCCGGCTGCTGGTGCATGATTCATAGGCACTCTGACAGTACAGGCCTCTCTCCAGCCCCTTATACCTGCAACATGGGACCCCCAGAGGGCATGGAGCAATTTCAGAGGCAAGGGCAGCGCAGCTTCAGACTCAGGGAGCTGCTATTCTCCTGCCCGGCTTACACATATGTCACACTGGGGAATCACTGCAAGTACACGGACGGTGGGATAATCAGCCAGTGTGTGCCTCAGTTGCTGGCATGGGGCTCTCCATCCCAGCAACTGAGGCCCTTGCCCTCGCTATGCGAGGGCCGCAGGCACACCGTGTCCTGGGGGCCGTGGATGTCGGGCTCGGCCCTGTCCCTGGGGGCGGGGTTCCCAGCCTCCTCCGTGGGTGTCGGAGGCCTGTCCGGGTGGCTGGTGGACTCCTGTGTGGTGGGTTGTGGGCCTGGCGCGGGTCCCCGGGTCTAGATCACATCTCCCAGCAACTGAGGGCCGCGGGCTCGCTATGCGAGCCCGCAAGCGTGAGCAACGGCCCGTATGCTCACAACTATATATGTGATTCAATTGGCTACATTTAGCTACTTGCATTCCAATTGTGAGTTATCCACTCAAAACCACTGCAAGCCAGCCAAAAACGTAAGTCCCTATCTCCTCCATTGATTTTTCAACAGTTCTAAAGACGTAAAATTGGTATTCAATTACAAAAGTTCAAGTAGCTAGCAAATTAAATCTGACCCATAACTTGAAAATCTATCAAAAATATTACAAGTGCTTGGTAGGAATCCCAAGGGGGTTAGACACTAGTTCTGACAACTGCTGCAGCTATTAAGCACACTCTATTTTAAAATACTAGGAAAGCATGAAAATGCATTACAATTAGTTACACAACAGTCTCAATCACATAAATCTTCAATAAAAAATGTGGTGTGTCTAAGAATTATTGTAAGTGTTTAAGAAGTAAATTAAGAGCTTGCTTAAATATTGTCTAATCATATGATCACACCCCCTGAAAGCCTACTTACGAGTTCATGAGTTCCTTGTGGAGGCTGTGGGCCTCATGCAATTCGGGGCTGTTACTTGCAAGTAAATTCCCGATTTGCTACTTTTGAGCTGCGTTCTCGAGTAGCTCTACTTTTACTTATTCAATCCTGCTGTCAGAAGTAGCATCTAGGGGCCTGAACATAAAGCCCATAATGCCTGCTATCAAAACAGCTAATGGAAACGGAGATCGTCATCATGATATCCATGTTTCCAACCTGCAAGCCTATAGAACTTTGTAAAATGCAGCCTGCAAACCTGCTGCAGTGTCCACACATTACCCCATGATGCAGGGGTCCTAATCAGGATCCCAGCAGGGTTTACACATTAACCCCTTGCTGCAGGGGTCCCTGCCGTGGGTCCTTAAAAGGCCTGCGGCACACTAATGGAGAAAGGGGTTGATGTGGGGATCCTGTGGGTTCCTTATCGGGACCCACGCATCATGGGGGTTTGATTTGGGAGCATTGGGGAGGATAGGTAAGGGCTTTGCAAGTCCTTGCGACACCTCCTTGGTACAAGTAGGCTGGAGTTGGCTTTTTGCCATTTACGGGCTTGGCGGAAGGGGTAATCGAAGCAATTGAATGTCGAAGTGCTGATTTTTTGCACTCAAAGTAGCACGCAGCAAGGTACCCGATCGGAGCCTGCAAGTAGGAGGCAATTGAATAGCAAAGTAACTTCCTATCTCCACTTGCGGGCCAGGATCTCAAAAAAGTAGCAATTGAATGATGCCCTATGAGAGCAAGTTAAGGAAAATTGAATGATTTTTAATGTTTTGAAAAAAAAAATATTATTGGCTTGCAATTGAATGGGGCCCAAGGGCATTATGGGATGTCGATCACTCATGCCGAAGCATATTTAAGATAACTTTTTAATTTTGGCTGTTTCTCAGAAAAGTACCATGTAGCCTGTAAATGTTATGGATATTCAATTGGCTTCATTTTGCTACTTGCATTCCAGTTGCGAGTTACTGGCTCAAAAATGTAACTCTGTCCTATCTCTTCCATTGAAATTTCAACCCTGTAAATGTTTCCAGTGCTAAAGACTTAAAATTGATATTCAATTACAAAAATTCAACAAGTCAGCAATTGCCTTGAAACCTGTAAACTGCAAATGTATTAAAAAAATTATACAAGTACTAGATAGGACTCACAAGTGGGTTAAACACCTGTTTGTTTAACTGCAGCAACAAATAAACACACACTATTGTACTTTAAAATACTGGGAAACCAATGAAAGGCATTACAATTAATTACACAACAGAATTAAGCTGGCAAATCTGCAAATAAAATCATTATTTGTAACTTTTTATTTCTGTGTTATATCTATCTCGGAAATCAAGGGTATGGATTGGACTTAAACAGATACTTAAATGTATTTCAAAATTGCTTGAGTGCATCCCTATTGGCAAACATTACTTATTTGTGTGTATTAATGCTAAGCCTACAATTGCAGGTTAATTGTAACCTCCATGTTTTACTAACATCATGATAGCTGTCTCATTAATTATTAGCTCTGTCTAAAAAGTAAATTACGGGCTTGCCTAATTATTGCCAGATCATCCCCGCTGAAATCCTACTTATGGGTTCATGATTTGCATGTGGAGTCTGTGAGCCTGTAATTACAGGTTAGAGACAATTGTATACATCTTAATGTTTAGAAAAAAACATAACCCGCAGCCAAAATGTCAGGTCACATGCAATTACAGGCTTGCTATTGAATGAGGTCCTGGGTTTGTGTTTATGAAAGTGTCTTTAAACAAAAAGTCAAGTTAATAAGTAGTAATTTAAATGAAAAAAAAAAAAAAAAGAATTACTTTACCCTAGTATTGGTTCACTCAGGAAGATTTTGTTATTCTTACTGATAGGATTTTGTAATGCTTCACAAAATAAAGTAAGAAATGTTTTCCATCTGTTTGATGTTTTAATTGTTTTGTTCTTTTGTTTTGATTCAATTCACTAAAATGTTTGCTCTGGGCAGACATTTACGGCCTTATTAAATTGCAATTCGGCAAATTCTAAAATGCTCTATATAGGCACAGAGCATATTTTTTTACAGAAGTTTTTAGTTAGTGAAGACCTTGTTTTTGGATAGAAGTTCACTGACTAAAACTTCTGTAAATAAAATATGCTCTGTGCTTATATAGAGCCCTTTAGAATTTGCCGAATTGCAATTTAATCAGGCTGTCAATATGTATCTAAAAATGAAACAGTCCATGATTTCCAATTAAACTTATTTTAGACTCATCTTCCGTACACAACGTTCAGTGTATGCATCATCTCTCTATTAATCACTCCACTGGCTTCCCTTAGCCTCAAGAATAAAATTAAAAATCACGACGCTAACTTACAAAGCCCTCAACAATAACACTCCCCCTTACATCTTTGCTCTCATGATCTTCTTCTTTCTACAACTCTTGCCATCTCCTCTCACTCCCACCACCAGGATTTTTCTCGTGCTGCCCCTAGTCTCTGGAACTCCTTGCCTTGCTCCACTAGATTATCCTCTTGCCTCAAAAATTTTAAATCTCTCTTAAAATGCATCTATTTAAAGAAGAATATAACCTTCCACTCTAACACGCTTATCACCTCTCTCTCCCTCTTTTACCACTCACTATACTTTAGATTGTAAGTCTGCGAATTTCTATCCTAATTACTTTGGGAAAGCACCATGGACATTGGACTCCTAGCTCAAAGACAGGGCCCTCCTTGCTTTGCTATATGTTAATTTGTATTTATCTTTGTCTGAACGTAATTTATGTACAGCGCTACGGAATATGTTGGCGCGTTATAAATGAACTATATTAATAATAATAATTGAATTTTTTTAAATATCCATCATTAATGCATTTTGAAGTTAATATGCGTGTTTCTCTTTTGCTTGTTTATTGTTATTGCTCTTATAAAATGTTTAAATCTTCATTAAAAAAAGTTTTTGTTTATTTTTGTGTACTGAAAAAAGCACTAAAACATAAAAAATGGTGGACGAAAAACGTAAAAAACTCTCAAACAGCATGAAAATGAGGCCGACCAATTTTAAGCACGTGGGACTTAGACAATACATGCCGCTGAACACAGTAACACACACAAACAACACGGGATGTAGCTGAAAACACTCACACTAACACAGTTCAAGACAGTAAACACTATTACCAAGCAAGTAACACTTACCCGAACAACACCAAACACGCACCCGATCATCGTGAGGCACGTAATATCGTCCATTTTGTTGTAACCAAGAGTGTAACTCAATGAAATTGTGACCTACAGAATGAAATGGCGGAAAAGCAGTAAACTGCATGTGTGCAACTTTGTCCTCGCGCTTGCACTCTATAAATACTGCTAACCTTCTAGAATTTTCGCAGTTTCTCCTCAGATACTCTACTGTGTGGCTGCATGTTATCAGAGGACGCATTTCATTAAGAGATAGTTACCTCTTAATCATTTTCAACAAATACATTGCAACATAATAGGTAAAGTATTAATATTTATTAATTGATTCATTGATTAATTTAACAACAAAAAAACAAACATAACATCATTTAACACATGATATTCATTAAAGATATGTTAATGTAACTATAACAGGTAAACCCTTATTACTCATTACTTGATTCACTTATTTAGTAAGTCATAAAAAAAATAGCCATTGTATGCTGTATATATTTTTAGTTTATAACACTATTTCACAGTGACAAACAATTTGAACAATAATTCACGGATTTATTACACATAAAACACACACACGTGTGTGTGTGTGTGTGTATATATATATATATATATATATATATATATATATATATATATATATATATATATATATATATATATTAGCCTAATGTAATGTGATAAATTGGAATCTTACAGCCTTATTAAATTGCGATTCAGCAAATTGAAAAGGGCTCTATTTAAGCACATAACATTTTTTTTTTTACAGAAGTTTTAAGTTAGTAAACTTCTATCCAAAAGCAAGGTCTTCACTAACTAAAAACTTCCGTAAAAAAATGCTATGTGCCAAAATAGTGCCCTTTACAATTTGCCAAATCGCAATTTCATAAGGCTGATAGTATTTAATTACTTAATTAAAATAGTATACTTACAATCCTATTTCATATATTACAGGTGTCTGACAAAATAAGCAAGACAGAGAAGATTGCTGCAGTGACGCTTTAGGGACAGAGACGTGTCTCATAACGAGCAGGTACATTATATTTTTGTAGCCTACACCATTAACTCATACACATATTATTTTTTTTAAAAGCAGTATTTTAACCAATTAAAAAAAAATGCCCTGCTTCTCATGTCAGAGGCCTCTCTTGGCCCACCCTCCCTTGTGTTCCTTTCCTCCGCCCCTCTCACTACTCTGTATCTCTTTCCACCCCTCTCCCTCCTCTTTGTTAACATCAACCTTTTATTAACATCAATATATTAAGTCCTAATTTAGATCCAATGATATATCCAATTTTGTATCCCAATGGGGAGGCAGGTTGGCAACCAAAATTAATACTTCCAAGCTATCCAAACACTAAACAACGTGTACAAAATAAAATTTCCATGCTGGAATTTAAAGTGGCTCAAACTGCAATTAGGGATGATTTTATTGCTATCTTAAGTGCAGGAAAACTGGCACAACAATGGATTATTGATTCCTACCTGCAAGTAGAAGCCAATAATTAAAATGTTATCAAATACGAACAACATAAATTCTGCGTTGAACAGTATTGTGGCCTTATGGTTGCTGAGGCGGCTACAAACCAAAATATAGCAGCTGGCCAAGCCATCATTTTACCATCTTCCTTCCAAGGATTTCCTCGCAATATACAAGAACGATACAATGATGCTATGGCTATTGTAACTAAATTTGGAAAAACAGATTTATTTATTACATTTACATGTAATCCTCAATGGGCAGAAATTGTGGATAATTTCAAAGATGGTCAAAATGCTTCTGATAGACCAAACTTAGTGGCTTGACTATTCAAAAAAATGATCAGCCTTAATACATGACATAACCATTACAAACTTATTTGGTAAGTGTTTGGCTTATGTTTATACCATTGAATTCCAAAAAAGATTCCTTCCACATGCACATATTCTGATAATACTTGACAAAAATAATAAATTGAATACTCCAGACAAAATGGATTCAGTTACTACCGCTGAACTACCACATCCACGAAAACATGCCACACTATATGAAATTGTAACACATCGTATGATTCATGGCCCATGCGGACAACTAAATCCACAATCACAATGTATGGAAAAAAAACAAATGTACAAAAGATTTCCCAAAAGATTTTTGAGATCAAACTTTAGTGAATTGTGATGGCTATCCTTTGTACAGATAAAGAAAAGGTCCAAAGGCCATAATTAGAGGAAAAGATGTAGAGAACACGTATGTTGTGCCATATAATCCACATCTCTTAATGAAGTATAATGCACACATAAATGTGGAACCTCGCACTTCCATTAAATCAATGAAATATGTCTACAAAAATATTTACAAAAAATATGATGCTGCAACTGTCGTGATAAAGTGTCCCAAATGAACAAGAAAAGGAGTTAGTGCATAAAGAACTGACATCTCATGTAGATGCCCACTATGTCAGTGAATTAGAAGCAATGTGGCGGCTTCTAAAATTTTAAATGCATGATCGATCACATACTGTATATCGATTAGCTGTACATTTGCAGCAAAGACAATTAGTTTACTTTCATACTGGCAATGAAGAAAATGCTCTTGCACAAAATGAACCTTGAGAAACCACACTTATTGCTTGGTTTATCCTAAATTCCAAAGATATTGAGGCAAGGGAATACTTATACAATGAGATTCCATATCATTATATTTTTGTCAATAGAAAATGGAAACGTAGACAAAAGAGTGGTGATAAAATTTATTACCAGAATGTACACAGTAGGTCCCAGAGACATTAAACTTCTCTGCTAACGTTTACTACTTTTAAATGTTCTTGGTGCACAAAGTTTTCAAGACTTGAGAACAGTCAATGACACAGTTTGACACCTTTCAATTAGCTGCATGACATAGAAACTTCCTTGCTAATGACACAGAATGGGAGAGATGCCATTACAGATGAGGTAACAGTTTGCAAACATCTGCATATTTTGCAATGTTCAAAATGCACTGGCTTTGTGGGAAACATTTAAAACCCATATGAAGATTTCTTGAAACGTACTCCATAGCTGAATTAAAAGCATTAATGAAAATTGAAGAAGTATTTCTATGTCTTGGATTAAGTTGTGCAACTTTTCATCTCCCAGATCCAGGAATTATAGATAATATCAAATTGGATGACAATGACATTGATGTTGAGAAACAAAAAAACTGAAGAAAAAATTGCCACTTTAAATGATTTGCAATTGAAAGCTTTCAATTCAATACAACAAGCAGTAGATGATAACTTGCTCAAAAAGTGTTATTTTTATCTTGATGGACCTAGTGCATCTAGAAAAAAAAACTTATCTCTATAATTTGTTGATGAGTTCAGATAGAGCTAAAGGTGAAACTGCACTTCCCTTTGCAGCCACTAGCATTGCTTCACTATTGTTAGAAGGTGGCAGAACAGTACATAGTGGATTTAAGCTTCCAGTTCCAATATTGGAAACATCAGTCTCTGATATTAGAATTAAATCATCGCAAGCAACTAAGTTTAAAAAAAATCTAAATTAATTATCATAGATGAGGCCACTATGATGTGCCATGCTCTGCAATTTATTGATCGTTCGTTACGTGAAGTCATGAGTAATGATTTGCCTTTTGGTGATAAAGTCATGCTACTAGGAGGAGATTTCAGACAAACATTATCTGTGGTTGTATGTGGCAACATGAATTTAATGATTGGCTAATTAAAATTGGTGAAGGCAAAACAGACGTAGTAACCAATTTACCTGACAATACTGTGGAAATACCTGCAGAAATTATTTGCAAAGATTCACTTATATCAGCAATATTTCCAAATGGAATAACCTCAGAACATTCAATAGAGCTTGCACAGAAAGTAATCTTAACATCAAAAAATAAAGATGCCTTGGAACCTTAAAAATGACAGCGCTGATTCTGTTCTAGCTGATGACAAAGAAAGTGAATCTAATTTCACCACTGAATTTATCAATTAATTACCTCCCTCTGGAATGCCATCACATTTTTGCAGTTGGAAAAGGAGCAATTGTCATGTTGCTGAGAAATATGAACCCCAAAAAAGGACCAGATTAATTGTTCAGCATTTAAGATATCAATTCATCCATGCAGAAATTCTAAATGGGACCCATAAAGGTGAAGCAGTTTTCATGCATAGAATAGATTTGGCTCCAAGTGAGACTAGCTTGCCTTTTATACTTCAAAGGAGACAATTTCCCATTATCATGGCATTTGCTATGACAATTAATAAGTCCCAATGATAAACATTTAACTCTGTTGGACTCTTCTTAGAAGAACCTGTATTTGCCCATGGCCAACTCTATGTGGTATTTTCAAGATGCAAAAAACAAGAATAAATTAAAGTGTACATTAAAAAAAAAGAAAATCAAGGGGAATTATTAAATGATGGCAGAGCATTTACTAAAAATATCGTCTATTATGAGGTGTTGTAAATTCTAAAAAGCAAAAAAAAAGAAAAATATGAAGATCTTAAAAAAAAAAAAAGCAAAAAAAACAAGTGGTGACATCCTAAAGAATATATTTAACATTTGTTGGACTCTTTCTCTATGTACCAGTCTCAATAAATGCAAAATGCTCTTTATAGAGGACCACTCTTTCACATAGAAAGCTGTATGTGCCATTCTCAAGAACTGGAATACATTGACAGAACAGTGCTTTTTATCTCAAGGACGATAATGTCACTTGGACTCTTTGTAGACTACCACTAATTCCAATAGACAACTCTATGTACCAGAGTCAAGAACTGCAAAAAACATACAGAATAGTGGTTTTACTAAGAGGATGAACTTTTATGTCACTTGGGTTCTTTGTAGCGGACCACTCTTTCACATACAAAGCTGTATGTGCCATTCTCAAGAACTACAAAAAAACAAAGAGTGGTCCCATTATTTGTTTGCT
Source organism: Discoglossus pictus (assembly GCA_027410445.1). Taxonomy (NCBI): domain Eukaryota; kingdom Metazoa; phylum Chordata; class Amphibia; order Anura; family Alytidae; genus Discoglossus; species Discoglossus pictus. The sequence goes on along the minus strand of CM050166.1, from coordinate 317,884,269 downwards.
GGGCTCTTTTTAGAGAAAACTCTTAAATTAAATAAGAAGCAAACAAAAAAACAAAATTGACAAACCACTCCACAAACCAAAAATATGCTATCCCTTACTATTTGCAATGTCTGCATTTAACAGTCGCTGTATTTGAAACTTGTTTATACAGTTCTTAGCGGTTTCATTCATTCTGATGTTACATTGAGTTTTACTTTCTACAAACTTTCATTCATCTTCATTTCTTTCATCTCTTTCAGTAGAAAGCATATTGATCCAGGGAATATGTATATATGTTCCCTTTCCTAATTTAAACATCTGTTAAATAACATGTAATACTTACTACTTTTAGTCTATGTATTTAAAGTTGATTTGTACATGTATTTCAAGTTGCTTTCTACAGTTGTAATGTGTTTGATTACATTGTTCAACTTGAATGTATAATTACAGAGAGATTATTGATCCAGGGAGTAATTTGATTGCCAGATTATGGGGTCAGGAAGGAATTACATTTTTTGCCCATTTAAAATAATTGGCTATGTTTCACTTTTTTTCATTTTGCCTTCCTCTGGACTCAATATAAACATTTACCAGTCTTCTAAATGTAATGCTTTACATACACATATGCTTTAAAAATAAGTTTAAACTGTCTAATAATATTGAGTTCAAGTATCACTTGCATTGTATTCATTCTTGGATTGTTTATTATGAGGTTTAATGTATGTATTTAGTGCTTTTGAAATTTTCATGTATAATTACAGACATAGTATTGATCCGGGGAGTAATCTGACCACCATTATCTGGGGTCTTAGAGAAATAAATAAAAAATCCCATTTGAGACAATTGGATACATTTTACTTGGGTTTTTTCTGTTTGCCTTTCTCTGGATTCAATACAAATATAACAAAATACATATGTGTTAAAATACATGTAATGTTTTACAATGGTTTACCAAGAAAGTTTATACAGTGTTAGAATATTGATGTACCCCTTAAAATAAAAGTTAGAACGTTCAAAAACATGGTTTCTGAGTTGGTAACAGATATTACAATAATATTTTGTTGTCCTTTTTCTAACCTATTGATTAAAACGGCATTTCCAAGCTTCAAATTTAACTCCCGTCATTTTTGACGGGCAAGTTCCTAGTATTACAATAAAAAAAATAACTTAGAAACTGGGAAGTAAAATGCATTTACCTGCTACTTCTGGTGAAAATAATTATGTAATATGTATTTCCATCTTACATTATATGAAGAACATATATCAGTAAGTATCCTACATTAAATAATTGATTTGCATTATAATACAGTGAAATTTTTATATCAACATTTAGTTATAATGATGGGAAATTTAGCAAATTTAATTTTTTTTACACCCGGGCCCTCCATTCAGTAGCTCGGCCAGTGCTCCAAATGTCAGGCATATGGAGGCTGGTAATCTAGCTACAAGGTTTACTGCAATGGCAGTTATATCCCCAGCATCAGCAATAGTTTCAGGATATGGGTTAAAAGGTGGGTATTACTTAGTATTAATTAGTAGTGGGACTGTTAAAGTTGAGAAATATGGCTTTTGTAAGACAATTACATACAAAAAAACCTTTTGCTAGGGGGAATACTTAAAAAAAATCGGGTGTTAGTGTATTAAGATATTACACCTTCACTCATTTTCTCTGTCTAGTTACAGCCTTTTTTTTTTAATAAGCCAAAGTCTGGATTGGTGATATTATAGGTCTGGATTAATGATATTATAGATTCTCGAAAATTATTTTAGTTTAATTGTCTAAGTTTTGACGTTTTGCCAGGGGTGTAGGAAACAGGGGGAGGATGGGGGGGGACAGATCCCTGCAGAATTGAAGCTCCCCAATTATAGGCAACTTGTGTGCCTTTAACTGCAGGATCAGCAGCTCTCACAAGATCACACTACCCGCATGATCTTGTGAGACCCACCTGTCAGAATTCTTCTGACAGCCAAAGGCACAAGAGGTCAGGGGGATGGGGATAAGGATAGTGAGGTGAGGAGGATAGGGAGAAGAAGAGGGAGAAAGAGGAAGAGTTCTAATTTCTCTCCTACCGCTCCAAAAGGAAGATATATATATATATACTAGCAACTTGCCCGTCAAAAAATGACGGCAATGTGATGTATATGTTTGTCAAGTTGTTTAGTTATTAATATAGATTTTTGACACTTGTAAGTATTGTGATATGAACGTGTATTTTTGTAAAATGTTGATGTAATGTTTTTTTACCATGAAATTTGTATCTGAAGAATTGTTAACTTTAATATACATTGAATCCAGAGGAAAGCAAAAAGTAAAAAGCCTTGTTGAAACGTCCCGAATTTTAACATGAAGTTTAAAATATATGTAAGCAATAACCTTCGAAGTATATATTTTGAAACTTGAACTTTATTTTTTATGTAACTTTTGAAGTTGACAAAACATTTGTAGAATTTGGAACATTGTAAACAGGAACATAGTGAATACATTTTGTAACCTAATTTTTTATTAAAAGTATTAACATTTAAATGTAAAAACAATTGACATTTAAATTAATCAGTATTAAAATTCAATTTCTATCACAATAATTGTTAACTTCAATATACATTGAATGTAGAGGAAGGCATACAGTAAAAACTGTCCTTAAAACGTACCTAATGAAAGTTATTCCTTACTGACCACATAAACTGGCGTTAAACATTAATGTAGGTAGTAATCTTAAGATAACAGACACTATTTACATTGTGACTTAAAAGGTGCTTGAGCTCTTAACATGAACTTTGTAATGTGTTGAATGAAATAACTTGAAAATATTGTTTTTAAACTTGTAACATTAGAAACATTAACATAGTGACTTAAAATTTTAACATCATTTTTCATAGAAATGCAAGGCAAGTATTTTGTGAGGCGAATTATCCATAAACATTACTTCCATTAATTATGACGGAATGAAACAACTAATTGTTATGTATTTTTGAATGGTTTTAAAAAAATGTTTGCATGGCTTGAATTTGTATCCTGCAAAGTTATAGTACTTGATAGTAGACAATGTTTTTAGTAAAAATACATCCATCTTCTAATAAATCACCTTGACTTTCATTGTTTTCAATGTAAACTTTAATAGCCTGTGGATTTTTGCACCGTGACAACGCAACGTACAATTGACCATGTGCAAATACTGGTTCTTCCAAGAAAATACCCACAGATTTGAAAGTTTGACCTTGTGATTTATTAATGGTCATGGCAAATGCCATAATAATGGGAAATTTTCTTCTTTGAAGTATAAAAGGGAGACTACTTTCACTTGGTGCTAAATCTATTCTTGGTATGAAAACTCTCTCTCCTTTATGGGTCCCAGTTAAAATTTCAGCATCTATAAAATGGTCCTTTAATTGTTGAACAATTAATCTTGTGCCATTGCATAGGCCTTTTTTGGGGTTCATATTTCGCAGTAACATGATAATTGCACCTTTCTTTAGCTGCAAAATATGTGGTGGCATTCCAGAAGGAGTTAAAGAGTTAATGAATTCAGTTGAAAAGTTTGCCTGACTTTCATTGTCATCAGCAAGTACAGAATCAGCACTGTGATAATTTCTTTGTGGTGCATAATTTTTTTTTAAAGATTTCATTATTGAGGATTAATGCATCTTTATTTTTACACGTCAGTATGACTTGGTTGACAAGTTCGGAATATTCTTCGTTATTTATGCTCCCTTCAAATATAGCCGATATAATATCTTGTTGACAAATCATATTAGGTGGGATCTCTACAGTGTCGTCAGCTAAATGTAGTATTTTTTCTGTTCTGCCTTCTCCAATTTTAATAAGCCAATCATTGAAATCAGTTTGGCCTTCTGATCTCATATTTTGTTGCAGTTGAAGATGGGTAAAATGTTTCCATACTGTGCTTGACTTGATACAGGTTTCGATAATGTCAGTTCGATTTCCATGTACAACGACAGGTAATGTTTGTCTAAAATCGCCACCCAACAACATTACTTTTCCACCAAATGGAAAAATATTATCCATGACTTCACAAAGCAAATGGTCAATACATTGGAGGGCATAGCATGACATTATTGTGGCCTCATCTATTATAATTAATTTACATTCCTTCAATTTCTTTGCTTGTAAGGATGTCATGCGAATATCTGACACAGAATTTTCTAAAATAGACACTGGCAGTTTAATCCACTATGAGCAGTTCTTCCACCTTCTAATAAAAGTGCAGCAATTCCAGTAGTTGCAAATGCCATTGCTATTTGGCCTTGTGCTCGTACTGAACTCATTAATAAATTGTACAAATAGGTTTTTCCTGATCCGCCAGGTCCACCAAGATAGAAATAACGCTCTGTCACCATGTCATCATCTATTGCATTTTTAATGGCATGAAATGCTTGCAATTGTAGTGTATTTAAAGTTGCAAGTCTTTCTTGTGTTCTTTCTGCTTGTAGTTGAATGTCATAGTCTTCAAAGTTTATGTCATCTATAAGACCTGGATCAGGCAAATTAAAACTTGCACAACTTAATCCATGAGTTAAAAAGACTTCTTGGATTTCCATTAACGCTTTTATGTGTGCAATGGGTTCATTGTATCGTCGCATAAAGTCTTCAGCCATATTACTTTTAAAAGTCTCCCACAAAGCTAATGCATTTGGAGCATTTGAGAAGATACAAATAAAAGCAAATTGTTCTCTCATCTGTCGTGGCATTTGACATTGTGCTGCTTCTTCTAAACATCTTTCCCACTCTGTATCATCAGCGAGTAAGTTTCTATGTCTTGCAGCTAAATGGAAGAATTCATATACAATGTAATTAACAGTTCTTAATTGTTCAAAAGGTTGTGCTCCTGGAACATTTAAAAGTAATATCCGTAAGCAAAAACGTTCAACATCTCTTGGACTGACTGTGTAAATTCGTGAAATTATTTTATTGCCTCTGGTTTTTCTTGGTCTCCATAATCCATTCACAAAAACATAGTGATATGGAATTTCAATATATAAGTATTGTGTTGCTTGAGCATCATTGGAATTTAATGCAAACCATGCAGTTAGTTTAGAGTGACGATCTTCACTTTGGGCCAATGCATTCATTTCATTTCCAGCATGGAAATAGACTAAATGTCGTTGTGGCAAATGTACTATTAATCTATATACTGCATGTGATCTATCATGCATTTCAAATTTTAAAAGCCGCCACATAGCTTCTGGCGCACTGACATAGCGAGCATCTACATGAGATGCAAGTTCATCATGTACTAACTCACTACTTTCAGGGTTGTCTGCACTTTTGACTACAGTAGCTGCATCATAGCCTTTGTAAATATATTTGTAGACATATTTAATGGATTTGATGGAAGTGCAGGCTTCTACGTTGATGTGGGCGTTGTACTTCATGAGTAAATGTGGATTGTAGGGTACTACATATCTATTGTCCACTTTTTTCCCACAAATAATGGCACTATCTCCTTCTCTTCTTTTATAAAGTGGATATCCATCACAATTTGCATATGTTTTGTCTCTATAATCTTTTGTAAAATCTTTGGAACATTTATTATTTTCCATACATGGTGATTGTTACTCATCGCATGATTCATGGACCCTGTGAAGACCTTAATCCACAATCTCATATAGTCTACCATATAGTTCTGGATCTGGTAGTTCAGCAACTATGACTGCATCCACTTTGTCCGAAGTATCTAATTTATCTTTCTCTTGAAGTATTATCAGAAGATGTGCATGTGGAAGGCCTCTTTTTTGAAATTCAATGGTATATACATAAGCAAGACATTTGCCAAATAACTGATTTCTAGTGAAGTCACGTATTAATTCATTTAATTTTATCTTAAAAACTCTGGCTACTAAATCTGGTCGATCAGAAGCAGTTTGTCCAAGAAGTAGATTTTGATTAATTTCTGGCCATTGTGGATTACATGTAAATGTCATAAATAAATCTGGTTTTCCAAATTTGGTGACAATAGCCATAGCATCATTGTATCTTTCTCTCATATTTTGAGGAGATCCTTGAAAGGAAGATGGTAAAATGATGGCTTTGCCAGCTGTCATGTCTCTGCTTGTAGCCACGTCAGCAACATAGTCAATGAGTCCAGAATATTGTTCTACACGGAGTTTATCTTGTTGATATTTTTTAAGTTTAAATTATTTGCCTCAACTTGCAAATATGAATCAATAATCCATTGTTGTGTTAGTTTTCCACCACATAAAATTGGATTAAATTCATGTCGAATGGCAATTTGAGCTACTTTAAATTCAAGCATAAAAACATTATTTCGGATTCTGGCTTTAGTATTTGGGTAACTGGGAAGCGTTAATTTTGGTTGCCAACCTGCTTCTCCATGTGGGAAAAAGATGGGATATGTCATTGGATCTAAATTTGGACTTAAGATATTAATACTAATAAATGGTTGCTCCTCATTTCTGGGATATATTCTAATGTCTCTTTGAAATGGTGGTTCTCCTTCATCATTTTGAAACACCATTGCAACCTCATTTGATGTTGGCAAGTTATAACGACGTTTATCAGTATGTCTGTCTCTTTTAATCACCATATTAACCTTTGGCATGGGTAATTAATGTCTTTGTGCATGAAGTAGTTGTTCATTTTCTACTTCTGCCAATTTTTTGTAAGCTTTACTGTAGGGATTGTTGTCCATAATGTTATTGAGCTCTATGAATACACTGGGTAAGCATTTTTTATTTTCTTCCATCTGCATACGTTGGTCAACAGCTTCCATTGTATCTAGGACATATAGTTGAGCGAATTTTCTTTGCTCTCCTTCCTCTGGATGTAAATGTGAAGTACGATGATAAATTTGGCCTTGGACTTTAAAACAGTAAGGACCATGTCCTGGTACATTAGCAGCTAATGTTGCCCCCATAGATGCAAAGGATATGGCACTATTGTAGGATCTTATGTTTGTCTTAAAATTTTTGTAGTTTGGAAAAGTAGGTTCAGTCATAATATTTTGTAAATAGATTGGAAATTCTTTCCTTTCTGGAAGTTTGAACTTGCCTTTTTGACAACAACTAATAAATTGTCCATCTCTGTGTCTCTCCAGTTTAAAATAATAAGCCTCACAAAACTGACATTGAGTAGTCATGTCCCCACAACTATGAACCTCTACTGCTAAAGACTTGAGTAAAGGACAATTTGCAAAGCATATAGGAGTTTGACTTTCATATTCATCAGGTGAAAAGTCATGGAATGTTTCAACAGGTTCTAAATGCTTAGTTTTTTTCGTGGATTTTCTTGGTATATATTGTCCTTGTTTTGTTGAAATGTCCTGTAATGTTTCAGTAACAGGTTGTAAAAATTTTTTTTTTTGTAGTTGTTTTTTTTGGTCTGTCTTTAATTGTATCTTGTAAAATGTCATCTGATGTTTGAGGAATAGGTTGTAAATGCTTTATTTGCTTTGTATATTTTTTGGGCGTATCTTTCATTTTTGCAGCTGATAGTCTTTTGCTTGCAAGTCTTTTACGTTCTTTTTCTCGTCAAATTTCTTTCTCCTCTGGTGTCTGCTGGGCGGCCCATCTCTCTTGTCTTTCTCTAGTTTGACGTCTTTTCTTCTCTTGTTTGCTCTCGTTATCAGACATCTTAATCTGTAAAGGCCAAAAAAGAAATGTAATTGGGTATATTGAAGTTTGTAATTACTGTTAAAGATTATTGTGCACAATTGAGAAATAAAAGGTAAATCATTAATGTATCATTTATATTTTGTTAAAAGTTATAATTCCTGGCCTCATTGAATAACAATTTGGCAAATTGAGTACTGCTGTAAATAAGCAGTTAACATCTATTTTTTAAATAATTTTTTAGTTATTGAAAACCTTATTTGTGGATAGATGTTTACCACAGAAAAAATTATTTGCAAAAAAAAACATTGATGTGGTTATTGAGCTATGTATTGCATAGTGCCAATTTAAATAGAATAAGGGATAGAGGGCCTCATTCTATTAGCGGCCGCAGCCGTTGCGGGGCCGCAAGGACCGGCCGCAAGCTATTCGGCTATTCTATTCCCTTACGGCCGGGGTCTCCGGCAGGCTTGCGGCCGGCGCCTTGCTATCTCTTGCGGCCGCACGCGCCGGAGGAAAGCCTTTGATCTAAAACGGCCGCAAGAGTTTCGGCCGTAAGAAATTCCTATTTGCAATTCAATTGCTCCGGTAAACCTCTCTTCTAGGCTAAAAACGAGCCGCTGCTTACTTGCAGGAAAAAGGTCCCGCTAGCACCAATTAAGCACATAAAATAGCTCAAATAAAGCCATCCTGCACTTTGAGAAGACTATAAAGGGATTTTAGGTGTTAGAAAAAATAGCACATAATTATCCGATACTCAAATCCGTAAAATATTTTATTTTTAATATCCGTAAAATATCCATGTAAAAAGTCCAGAGTGCTTGGAGCACCTCAGACACGTCTACGCCGCAGCCGGAAAATAAACCGTTAATTTGAACTCGGGTTTGGGCTGATGTGCAAGCTTGAGAGTGGGTTACTTTTAATCCTCATGTCCCCCAATATGATCCCTAGCATTTACAGAGCTGTACAGTGCAGGCTTGAATTTATTTTTGTTTTTTTAGATTTCTGCGCTTACGGCCGGTTCCAAGATATGCGGCCGGCCGTAAGATGAGATCCTTGCGGGGCCGTATAATAGAATCGCGAGTTAACAGAACCCCCGCAAGGAATCGCAGCCTTACGGCCGATTTACGGCCGCTAATAGAATGAGGCCCATAGTCATTAATTTAATTTTTTTTTCTGTTGACACGGATGCAGATGAAACATGTTTCTTTATTTTTCTCCTTTTGTACTTATTATACTGTACCTTGGTTGAAGTGTGATTTAATTCCGAATATTTGTTGGTCCTCGGTTGAAAATCTTTGTCGAATGGTCTGGTCCTCTGTTGGAAGTCCTCGTCCGATGGTGTGGTACTCTGTGTAAAATCCTGGACCTATGGTCTGGTCCTCTGTTGGAAGTCCTCGTCCGATGGTGTGGTCCTCTGTGTAAAATCCTGGTCCTATGGTCTGGTCCTCTGTTGAAAGTCGTGGTCCGATGGTGTGGTCCTCTGGTGATAGCCCTCGTCCGATGTTGTGGTCCTCTGGCGATAGCCCTCATCCGATGTTGTGGTCCTTTGTTGAAAGTCCTCGTCCGATGGTCTGGTCCTGTGCTGAAAGTACTCGTCCGATTGTCTTCACGCAGTATCTGTTGTAACATAAAATTGAAAATGTTGTTTGAGTGAAATGTCTTTTAAATAAATAAAAAATGTCTTAATTTTGCTGTATTGTATCTGTTATGGTTATTTTTTTCTATGTGTTTGTCTAACTTTATCTACAATCCTGATTTGTTTGCACAACTTTTGTTCTTATTTAAGCTTCTTAGTAAGGCTTGTAGGTTGTGATATATTAAAGAAGAATATTAATTTAGTTTGCTATGTGTTTGTGTGTTTTTTTGTACAATACTGTTTTGTGCACACCACTTGTGGTATACTTATTTAAGCTTCATTGTAATGGTTATAGGTTGTTAAACATTAAAGAAGAATCTTAATTTAGTTTCCTATGTGTTTGTGTGAGTTTAAGTACAATCCTGTTTTTCCCACTTCTGGTGTACTTATTTAGGCTTCTTTGTAAGGCTTATAGGTTGTTAAACATTAACTAAGAATATGAATTTAGTTTGCTATGTGTTTGTGGGAGTTTTTGTACAATCCTGTTTTGTACGCACTACATGTGGTATACTTATTTATCCTTTATTGGGATGGTTATATTTTTTTAAACATGAAATAAGAATATTAATGTAGTTTGCTATGTGTTTGTGTGAGTTTGTTACAATCTTGTTTTGTGCGCACCACTTGTGCTAAAGTTATTTAGTCTTCATTGTACTTGTTATAGGTTGTTAAATATTAGAGAAGAATGTTAATGTAGTTTTCTATGTGTTTGTGTGAGTTTTTTTACAATACAAAAGTTTTTAGTTAGTGAAGACCTTGATTTTGGATGGAAGTTCATTAACTAAAAATTTCGGTTTTAAATATGCGTAATGTGCTTATATATAGAGCCCTATTGAATTGGCCAAATCACAATTGAATGAGGCTCATGGTTCGTTTCTTTTTTATACTTAATACTTTACCTTGATTGAATGACAGAGGGTCCCTTCCTGCCAATCTTAATCCGCCGGTCTTCTTGTAGTGTCTGTTTGAAAAAGAAAGTGAAATATTTAATTGTATAATTTTTATTTTTTATTTAGCAAAGCATGGGCTTTTCAGCATCTAATGTATTTTTATATCTTACCTGTTCTTCTTTGTTGCTGTTCTTTAAAAGGGATTGTGCTTCACAATGCACGGTGCAAATTGTTGAGTGACGCTGTTGATGCAGAGTCTGTTTGAATATTAAAAGAAGTAGAAAGATTGAGGTTTAGGTGATCTATTGAATTGAAGTAAATTAATGTCATTTAAATATACTTCTGTACTTATTTTCAATTAACATTATTTTTTGGGGGTGGCTACACACATATGTCACATACATGAAGCACATTTCCAGAGTTCAATGTAATTTTTTTGTGTGCGTGTAACATATCACTATACATGAATCATATTTTAATTGTTAAATGAACCTTATTTTTTGTTTTTTTAAGATCATTTTGTTGCAAGGGCAATACACATAAATGTGCGTGTCACATGTCACTATACATAAACCTCTTTTTGATATTGAATTATTTTTTGGTTTTGTTTTGTTAAATGAACGTTATTTTTTTTGTGGGCCTACACACATAAATGTGTGTGTGATATGTGATTATACATGATAGACATAAATGTGCGTGTCAGATGTCACTACATAAATTACATTTTGCTAGTTCATATTATTTTATTTTGTCCTGTCTTGATGATAAAATGTAATATATTATAGCTTACCTCTCAGTTGTAATTTACGCAGTGTAAAGTAGTAAATTATGAAAGAATTGTCTTCTCAAGTAAAAGCAGCAGTTATCTATGAAGTAACTCCGTTCATCACCTGAGGAGAAATGTATTTTTTTGTGTAAAATAGGCAGTATTTATAAATTTGTAGAAAATTCTGGAAAGTTAGACCGTTAGAACGCAATACGCATGCGCTATTTGCGTTCCAGCTTACAATTTGCGTTCCATCCGCCATTTTGTGCGTAGTAGTGGTTAAAATGGTGTTTAATATGATTGTGATACGGTCCGCATAGTATGTGTTTCATTATTGCGAGTAAGTGTAGTATAGTTACGTCTGAAGCCTCGTTTTCGTTTTGTTCGTCGGCCATTTTTTCTCTCGCTTAGCGATGGTATTAGTGTCTAAAGTGTTTTATTTTTATTTAAATGAAGGTGTAATTTGTTTATTTGAGGTGCTGGATGGTTCCTCTTGCTGTAGGTAAGCTTTTTATGTGTGTGTTGTGTGTATTTATTGTGTTTTAAATGTTTGTATGTCGGCGTGTTGCGTCCGATGTTTGCGAGGTCGTAATATCTGTTTACGTGTCTCGTATGGTGTTTGCGTGTGTAGCCTCGTTTTCGTTTTGTTCGTCGGCCATTTTTTGTGTCGCTTAGCAAATTTTTTACTGTCTAAACTCTTTTATTTAGAGTAAAATGAAGGTGTAAGTTGCATTTTTGAGGTCCTGGGTGCTCCCTCTTGGTGTAGGTAAGGTTTTTATGTATGTGCTTTGTGTATGTATTGTGTTTTTAATTTTGTAATGTTCGCGAGTTGCGTCCGAGTGTTGCGAGGCCGTAATGTGTGTGAACGTGTGTCGTATGTTGTTTGCGAGTGTCGTAATGTGTGTGTCGTGCTATTTGGGTTGCGACGTGAACTTTGTCGCTCCATGCCAGCAACTGAGACCCTCGCCCAGTGCCCTCAGCGTTAGCAACAACCCGTACGCTCACAACTATATATGTGATATATATATATATATATATATATATGTGATATATATATATATATATATATATATATATATATATATATATATATATATATATATATATTGTGATCGTTTGCTCCTTAGAAGTGATGACAAGCAAGTGGAGTATGGAGTTCTTGACAGAAGTGAAGGAGTTAAAACTTCTGAAGAACTCCTAATTGGAGCAACTTCCCTTTAAAAGCCTGGAGAGCAGACATGGAAGGTGGGTGTGGCCGGCTAGGCTCTGTGCAGGTTGTGTGCTGCTGACAAAAAGCAAGCCACAGAGAGTGGAGACTGATTCCTTTGTGGAATTGCAGTGGGCTTTGTGAGCCCTGATTTACTGGGAATGCAAGTACAGTGAAGTTTGTGAACTCCCAGTAACAGTCCCGAGGCGATCCTTTACAGGGTAGAACGGGGAACACAGCAAGTCGTGTGAGCTAGAAGAGTGACTTCAGACGCAGGAGGTGAAGGTACAAGGAGGCCAAGTAAGTGAAGGGGATTAGTGAGGATTCCCAGGCAGAGTTTGCCTTAAAGGCCTAAGCACGGTTGTAGCTGACGTTTTATGCCCCAGGGAAGAAGTGGAGTAAAAGAGAGAAGTTAATACAAGTGAGTTTGTGTTATGCAAGGGTCCCTGGGGTGAAGCATACGGGAGAGACGGGCGGGCCCTATGCTTCACCCGCAACTGTGTTATAGAGAGAGGAGCTGTGTCCCACAGAGAGAGGAGCTGTGTCCCACAGAGCGAGAAGCTGTGTCCCACAGAGCGAGGAGCTGTGTCCCACAGAGCGAGGAGCTGTGTCCCACAGAGCGAGGAGCTGTGTCCCACAGAGCGAGGAGCTGTGTCCCACAGAGCGAGGAGCTGTGTCCCACAGAGCGAGGAGCTGTGTCCCAGAGGTTGCTGAAGGTGGCGACATAATCTCATCAGTAAAGAGGCGGTTGGTTTCCTGGCCACAAGGTGGCACTCTCACCACTAAAGGGAATATTTGTATCCTGGCCACAAGGTGGCACGATCACAAGTCTAAAGGACTACTGGTATCCTGGCCACAAGGTGGCAGTCTCCCAACTTAAAGAGACTATCTGTATCCTGGCCACAAGGTGGCAGTCTCCCAAGTAAAAGGGAATATTTGTATCCTGGCCACAAGGTGGCACTATCACACGTCAAAGGGACTGTTGGTATCCTGGCCACAAGGTGGCAGTCTCCCAAGTTAAAGGACTGTTGGTATCCTGGCCACAAGGTGGCAGTCTCCCAAGTTAAAGGACTGTTGGTATCCTGGCCACAAGGTGGCATTCTCCGACGTCGAGGAGAAGTAGTTATTTATGTTCCGTTATTTTAAGCATTTTAATTTCTTTTTGCAAATAAACCAATTTGCGGCATTTGAAGTCAGTATCAGCCCTTTATTCAAGAAGCCACCACTATACGCGGCCATCCTGGTCACAATATATATATATATATATATATATATATATATATATATATATATATATATATATATATATATATATATATATATATATACATATATACATACATTCATATATACATTCAGTATCTCACAAAAGTGAGTACACTCCTCACATTTTTGTAAATATTTTATTATATCTTTTTATGTGACAACACTGAAGAAATGACACTCTGTTACAATATAAAGTAGTAAGTGTACAGCCTGTATAACAGTGTAAATTTTGGTGTCCCCTCAAAATAACTCCAATAATGGCAAGCATTATTTTCCAGCACTGCCTTAACCATCATGGGTATGGAGTTCACCAGAGCTTCACAAGTTGCCACTGGAGTCCTTTTCCACTCCTCAAAGATGACATCACGGAGCAGGTGGATGTTAGGTCTGGTGACATACTTATCCAGTCCATCACCTTTACCTTCAGCTTCTTTACCAAGGCAGTGGTCGTCTTGGAGGTGTGTTTCACTTGGAAACAATCTCTATAGAAGGAATGGATTGCACCTTAAAGATGAAAGAGCTTTTGTACTAGAAGATAGGATGGTAGAAAGGCTGGAGGAGTTTTTAAACTAGAAGGTGGGGGAGGGGCTAGATTAATCTAATGGGGTAGTGTAGAGGGGATAAGGGATGATCTAACTACTCATGGGGGAGGAGATGGTGGGAAGGGTAGTATAGTCAATAGGGAGGTATTAATAGGTAACTCAAGTGCAAAGGCAGGCACCTCAAAACTACTAACATAACATAAGGTGTCTGCTTGCTAATGCCAGAAGCTTGCCAGAAAAACATAGGAGAGTTAGAATTATTGACAATTAATGAAATATTGGATTTATTAGGTCTCTCTCTCTCTCTCTCTCTCTCTCTCTCCCTCTCTTTCTCTCTCTCTCTCTCTCTCTCTCTCTCTCTCTCTCTTTTTCTCTCGTCATTTGAGGCTTATTTGCTCAAATCTGACAAAATTAAGGGGGTTAATAACACCCACCACTACCCTATATGAGTAGGGGATCTTCTATCAATACCCAAAGGCCATGAGGACCCCTACCTTCCATCTTTTGTGTTGTGGGGCCAGGGGTCCATTAACTCCATGGAATAACTCTCTTTGGAACTCTATGGGGAGTTCCATAACCATAGGGCCCCACAGTGTTATAGTTTAGCACAAGGGATGGGGTGATAGGGGCCCAGTGGTCCCCTGGGAATCTAAAGGGAATATCCAGACTCAGAAGGGTAGTGGGTCATAGTCAGAAGGATCATAACCTTCCTGCTATTTTTTTTATATATATTATTATTTAATCCCTTACCTACAAAGGATAGGATTACGTGTGATGATAGGCTAGTGTGCACATTAGATAGTGAGTACCAATCCATAGTGTTGCTGTAGGGACAGATGACATTCAGACTTGGAGTTTCGGAGCTATGGGCAGGTTAATACATTTTCTAAGATTCTTTTTTTGTGGAAGCTGTGGAATAGCTCTGTAAATTAGCATTTTAAAACTACTGTAACTATGATTAAGTCTTACAAGAGTTTTTAAGGGAGCCACGGAAAAGAACCCTATATGTTTAATGTGATAAATGCTTACCCTGAAAATCTCTATATATCTATCTATCTATCTCTCATATTAAACAGGCACATATTGGCAGAGCACATTAGGAACAAATTGGACTCTATGAACCTATAGGAGTTTGACTTGCAACCGAGAAAGAATCAGTAAAATATATCAACAAACCGTGAGAGGGCATTTACTTTTATTCTGCAGTATATGAAAAGGGGTCAGATTTTGTCATGATTCTCAGGTAGGAGACCGTTACAAATATTTCTGAAATTCTTTGTTTCTCTTTCTTTACCTCACTTCTGCACTCTCTTGCACTCACTTGAGCAAATACACACACACTACCATGAAAATACATAGAGCCCATTTAACTTTAACTTTTGCATGTTACGGTAGCCCGTAAGTGAGGTTGCAAGTTAATTTGCCATTCAATTGGCGTCTTTTTGTGGGCTGCAAACGGGTTACGGCCTCGAAAAAATTGGTTAAACCCGTAACTTACAGCCTCCTGAAGCCTTTGATCTTTTACTTTTGCAAGAGTTATGATTGCAAAAATCACAAATCGCTCCAATTCCACAAGCCCGCAAAAGTTCACACCCATAAATGACAAAAGGAGAAAATCCTACGAGTGCTAGAGAGGACCCACAAAGGGGTTAAACACCTATCCGTAGCACTGTAAATTCAAATAAAAAATAACAGTGCACTGTAAATAACAGGGAAAACGATGACAGACATTAGAATTAATTGCTCAGCAGTCTCAAGCCTTCAAATTGGGATTGTACTGTTTAGAAAATAATTGTTTAAGCTCAATAAAAATATTAATGTAAAAAAGTAGGCATGAATTTAACCCAGGACCTACTATTCTAAAGAAACAAAGAGCCTCATTCAATTGCAAGCCTGCAAGTCATGGGATGTAGGTCGTAAGTTGGCGGGCTTACTGCGGGCCCGCAGCCTACTCAACTTACGGTGCTATTCAATTGCCCAAGCCCGGCCCGTTAGCGCACATCGTAAACCATGCTGTTGTATGCAGCATTTGCGAGCTTGAACATGATCAATAAGCAACAGCCAATGGAAACACAGATCATCATTACGTCAATGAAAAATGGAGGTTGGATCTCAAAGTCCTACGGGCTTCAATTACGAGTTACGATCGGGCGCTCATTCCTGAAATATTGCACTATTGATAAAGCCGTAAATATGATATTCTATTACAAGCGAGTCCCATTACATGTATTAACACATTGATTGCCTGGATTGATATAACTTGTAATCTAAACATGAAATAAAGTATTTTGTGGGCCGATTTGCGAGCTTGATAATGGTGTGCTATTAATTCTAAGACCTAACATCACTTGCCCTTTTAATAAAAGTACAGTAGTGTGTATATATATGTACTTGAAGTGCTCCGGACATGTCTTTAAGCCCTTTGCAAGTCCTCGTTGGAACCCGTAACTTGTGGTTCAACTTGCCATTTGAGGCCTTGACGGCTTGCTTAGCGAGGGGGAATAGCAGCAATTGAATATCGATTTGCGATTTTAACGTTCAGAACTTTTGCGGCCGTGAAAGATCAAAGGCTTGGAGGGACATTAACTTGCAATGTTAACCATCACATTGAATCGGAGGCCGGAGGCCGTAAGCCGATCGGAGACAGCAAAAAGGCTTCAACTGAATAGCAAAATAACTTACGGCCTCCATTTCCGAAGCCTGTATCTCCCGATGACACAATTGAAAGAGGCTCAAAGACTTTTTCGCCCATTGTGCCACAACCCTGCATAATAAGCAATGAATATATAAATCAATAAAGCTAAAACTGAATCAGTGTAACATCCACAGTCTGAACCTCATAATCTATGGACTTTCATGTGGAATGGCTTCAGGGACTACACTAGAAACAAGTATAAATGACAATATCTACATCAATTCTTGATCAATTTAAAATGATATTTTCCCACAATATTGTCCACCTTCTGCATCTGATTATGCAGAGTATTCATTTATTTTATACTTCAGTATCAATTTAATCTCAAAATCTAATTTTCTACACTCAATTTGCATAGTTAATAAATCTGTTTCTAGTGACCAATAAAAATACACTTTATAACATATTTTTACATTTTTTTTTTACAGACTTTATTAGCAATGTTGGATTTAGGGGTTATTATAGTTAGCAGTTAATAGAAGTAATAAGAACACTATCTAATCAAAACAGTGTCTCAAACTTCCATGTTTGGTTTAAAGGGAACATGTGGAAACTGCTCAACACAGCCAAATTAAGCTTACTCTGTAGCCCAGAATAGCAACAAGAACATTTTAAATTTATGTCATCTGTATGGAGATATAAGGTTCAGTGATACGTTGTGTGCAGTGTTATATATCTTAAAACTCAACCAGTGCATAATCTGATTAGATGCTCCTGCAGGACAATTATAAATGCAGTGTAAGTGGGCAGTATTGGATGGATATATGCACCACAATATAAAATGCCTATAACTTAATTAATTATCAATTGTAATTGTTTTGGTGCATTTAGATATTATTTGATGAACTCAAAATCTAAAAGATCAGTTATGATGATATAAGGATCCATCTAAATACCACTGCAGCATATAGTTGAAGTTGTGTTTTGATTTTAAGATCTACTATCATGTAAAATGTAATTTTTGCACTTTAGTTTTCTAAAGGCTTATGGCTTTATTTGCATTTACAATTCTACAAGTTATTATACAGAGTTAAATCTGCATTTTAGTAGATGTGTGGATGGAAAGTTTTTGCTAATTGAAAGAATGGACAAGCAGACATCAAGATTGATAGAGCAACACACCTAATTGTCATACAAACTCTTCTGATATACATATTTCATTGATGTACTCAATCCTGGTGACTGCTGCTTAACATCAATACCCCTTGGGAGTGACAACCGCATAAACCATTTGAGAGGATTGAAGCAGCTTCCTGTAAGTCTTCTTCTGATGGAAGT
Source organism: Discoglossus pictus (assembly GCA_027410445.1). NCBI lineage: Eukaryota > Metazoa > Chordata > Amphibia > Anura > Alytidae > Discoglossus > Discoglossus pictus. The sequence goes on along the minus strand of CM050166.1, from coordinate 317,866,420 downwards.
CTTTAATGAAGATGTTATATGCCTTATACAAGCAGTGATTTCATCTGGTGAACTCTGCAGTGCATTTTAAAATGTTAGTGCAAAACTGTGGCATGACCCAGAAATTAACATTTTCTAGAAATAGGGTATATACCAAAACTATATTTCAATTACATATGGGACAGCGGGAAATTAAAAGCAATTAAAAACATTAAAAACAACAATTATGTTAGATTTTGTGAAATAGTCAATACTGGGATATTAATTGCCAGAATATTATACCCCCAATGGGTACTTTTTGCTAGAACAAATGGCTATGCCATAATACCAAATATATTGACTATTTCACAAAGGGTAACATAATTGTTGCTTTTAATGTTTATTAATTGTTTTTAAAGTTCAGGTGTCCTATATAAAATTTAAATAAAGTTGTGTTATTAGTGTCAGATTTATTAGGGTTTGCTTTAGAGATATTACATATAGGTTTCTTGTATGGCTAATGGCCAAGTGTGACAGCTAGATCACTTCTTGTCCCGGCTAATAGAGCAGGCTAAGGCATATAAACCATATTTCTCTTAATCTATTTTTGTTGCATTAATGTTAATTTTCTGACAGTAACATCATGTACATTTCTTGCAAATATCTGTTATGATGTTTAAGCATGCTCTTTTATATTACATGAAATTAATAATGAAACTTTGGGATGATAGTGTCTCACTGATTTCCTGGAAGTATTCTCAGAAAATATTCAAGATCAACAGACTCTCTGTTGCAGTTTGATTTGTCATACTCAAGGTTATATGTATATTAGTTATTTGGCATCTGGAAAGTTTGTTAAATTAATGAGTGTTTGGATGTTTTACTTTGCTTTCACTTGATCTTATTAAATTGGTCCCTTTGGCTTTCAAGCAGCATATCATTTGCTTGTAAAGTGGTTTAAGAAACTCATTATTTATGAAATGTCTAAACATAAAGCTAGATTTTGTTTAATTTATTAACCACAAAATTTACATTTGCAATAAATATGCAATTTACACAAACTCTGTGGTCATGAACAAAACTCTCAAGGGATCTGTATAATTGTCTAATTTTATATCATTGTTTCATGTAATGTTCCTCTTAAAGAAAAAATAAGATATAGATGCTATTGAATCAGGAAAGCATGGGTACACAATAATCCTGTCTAAAAAGATATAGGCATGAGATTAACAATGCTAGTACAATACATGGATGTCTCATATTATTTATTTATCTCAAGATTTTGAAAAAAATATGTATATTTGGTAGTATGTAAATGTAAGGTTTTACTGACAAACCTCACTAAAAGAAGTGAAAAGCATCAACATTTTCTTTTTTTTACCAAGGTTGTATGGTATTTCTAAATGTATTATTAATATTACTATTTACAAAACAGAATAGCGTAGAGTGGGTACCATTAGAAAATTAAAAAGGATGGTGATAGATGCAAGACGGCAAATAAATTAAGCAGTAGACTAAGCAAGTTTATGATGTAGAGAATGCAGTTTTATAAGTAACTTTAAACAGATGAATTTTTTGTGAGTTTTTGAAGGTTTTGAGGTAAGATTATAATATATTGGAGCAAGGCAGGGAGTTTGAGAGTAAAGACAGCTTGAGAAATGCCTGAAGGAGGGAAAGAGAGGAAGTGACAAGAGAGGAGGAAAGAAGAAGGTCTTTAGCAGAACGAAGAAGGCCATTTGGGAAATAGTGCATGCAAAGTTATCAAGGGCTTTACATGTTAGCCTCCAGCATAAAATTAAAACCATGACTCTAAGGGATGCCAGTGGAGTGACTGAGAGATGTGCTGCAGACACTGAGCGTAGATGAGTGGAGACAGATGAGTGATGAGGAGGACAGCAAGGAGAGAGTTGCAGTAGTTGAGGTGAGATATGATGAGAGAATATATAAGTGATTCTTCTGCCTCATTCAATTGAGCTTGTACCCGGGCTTCGCAAATGTAGCCCGCAAGTTATTTTGCTATTCAATTGGCGTCTTTTTGAGGGCCCCGATCGAGTTATGGGCTCCGGCCTCCGATTCACTGCAATGGTTCACATCCAAGTCTTTGATCTTTCATGGTCACAAGAGTTGCGAACGCTAAAATCTCAAATTACCATTCAATTGCTCCATCTCCCCCTCAGTAAGAAAGCCATCAAGCCCACAAATGGCAAAACTCAAACGACAAGTTACTGGTACCAAGGAGGACTCGCAAAGGGCTTATGTCCGAAGCACTTTAAAAGCAAATAATAAATCAATACTGTACTTTTACTAAAAGTGAAATTGATGTTAGATTTTAGAATTAATAGTACAACGTTCTCAAGCTCGCAAATCGGCCCAATAAAATACTTTATTTCATATTTAATTTTAATTTCCGTGTGATAACACATTGATTGCTGTGATTGATAATACATATAATGGAACTTGCATGTTATAGAATATCATATTTACGGCTTTATCAATATTGCTTCATATCTGGAATGTGGGTCCATTATCGAAGGTTAATTTAGGAGTGGGGGGTTAGCAGCAGTGGGGACATTTTTGGGGAGCACACGTAAGGGCTTTTAAAGCCCTTGCGAGTACTCCTTGGTACAATTAACTTGTGGTTCGAGTTTGGCCATTTGCGAGCCTAACGGAGTGGTTAGTGAGGGGAAATCGGAGCAATTGAAAAGCAATATGTGAATTTAACCTTGCGAATTTGAAAGATAAAAGTCTTGGAGCCAGTAACTCGATCGGAGCCCGCAATAAGCTGCCAATTTAATAGCAAAGTAATTTGCGACCTCCATTTACGAGCCCAGATGTCTAAAACGGCTCAATTGAATGAGACCCCCCGCTGCATTTAAAATTCAAAAATTCCACCTCGCGAGTCCTGAGAGGAACTTAAAGGTCTTTAAAGGACAGGCGCTAAATAAAAAAATTAACACCTGCTGTGGGGGTACTATAAGTACCCCCCGCACCTAAAATTAACCCCATCACTAGTAGGGGTCAATATAGACCCTCGTGAGGCTAAAATTAACCCCCTCAGTCCAATATGGGTCTATAAAGACCCCTATAGGACACTATGTGTCATGAGGGACCCCCATGGCACTTATAGTCAAAGTACTACACTACACTATTAACCCTAACAATACCCCATTAACACTAACTGTACTCCATTAACCCTTACTAAACCTCATTAACCCCCACTGAAAGGGTAAATGTAGGGACACTGTGGGGGTTCTGATGTGGGGGTTAATTTTAGGTGCCACAGGGGTACTTACAGTACCCCCGCAGCCGGAATTGCTTATTGGTGTGCCATGGCCTCTTAAAGGGTTAATGTGTGGACGCTCTGGGGGTCCTGATGGAGACCCTGCAGCATGAGGGGTTAATGTTCGTTTCCGCGGGGGTACTTGCATTACCCCCGTGGCATGGGGATAACTATTAGTGTGCCACAGGCCCTTTTAGCACCCACAGCAAGGGGATTGATGTGGGGACCCGCAGCATGGGGGTTTGATTTGGGAACAGTGAGGAAGCCCTTACGGCACCTCCTTGGTACAAGTAGGCTGGAGTTGGCTTTTTGCCATTTACGGGCTTGGCAGAATGGGTAATCAAAACAATTGAATAGCGAATTGTGATTTTCAAAGCCGTAACTCTTGCTGACTGTGAAATATCAAAGGCTTTGAAGGAAGTAAGCTGTGATTAGACAGATCACAATGGAAAGTAGAACGCAGCATGTAACCCGATCGGAGCACGCAAACGGAATGCAATTGAATAGCAATATAGCCTGTGATCACCACTTGCGACCATGGATCTCAAAAATGTAGCAATTGAATGAGGCCCTAGGTGTCTATTTTATTTGTTAATATTATCTGAGGTACAGTTATTGATATGTTTATATTTTATTCATCAATGTATGAACCTTTTGCTTTAACATAGTCTACCTGGCACATCAGGAAACTTTTCTGCTAAAATAATACCTTTAGCTGGTTTTCAGTTCTGATGTTAATATTGGTCTGTTCATTGATTTGCCTTTTTAGCAGTGGTGGCTGGTGACTTTCCATGTTGGAGTGGCGGCAGAGCGAGAGCTGGCCCCTCCCCCTTCATAGACTCTATAAATTTGTATGGACTTCACCCATGATGTCATTTTGACCTTATACTTATACTTTGACCTTATACTGGTCCCATCCATTGAAATAGACACCACCCACAATTTTTTTTCCGTTGATAAATTCAAGATTCTTAGGACTCTGACGAATAATAACATTAAAATATGTCTTCTGTTTCAACAACACAATGACACTCACCAACAGTTGGTTCTCCTTCTCAGGGTCTCTTGAAGTGTAGTCATTGAACAACCAGTCCAAAAATGTCTGCAGCCGCAGAGTGCTTGGACCTGGGTGTGATCTAAAACAAGCAAACAAATCAGAGCGTGCAAGGCATCATCCCTTCCACCACCACTGTCCCCTTTATCACCTAGATAGGGACATAATATCCATCACTATACCATGCTGGTCTATATAGGGCCCCAGGGTACTTAAAAAACCTTAAAATACCATGCACGTCTATATAGGCCCAAACCAAACCTTGAAACCCACATTATACCATGAAGTCTATAAAGGCCCAAACCATACCTAAAAACCCACATTATACCATGAATGTCTATACAGGCCCAAACAGTACCTATAAACCCACATTATACCATGCTGGTCTATATAGACTCAAACAGTACCTAAAATCCCACATTACACCAAGAGGGACTATATAGGGCCCAACCGGACCTTAAAGAAAAAAACATTACACCAATTAGGACTATATAGGCCCAATCGGACCTTATAAACCCTAAAATACCAAGTTTGGACTATATAGGCCCAAACCAGACCTTATTAACACACATTATACCAAGCGGAACTATATAGGCCCAAACCATTCCTAAAAAAGCTTCAAATACCAAGCGGGTCTATATAGGCCCCAACCGGACCTTATTAACCCACATTACTTCAAGCAGGACCATATAGGCCCCAACTGGACCTTAAAACCCACTTTACAAAAAGCAGGACTATATAGGCCCAAACCGTACCTAAAAAAAAAACACATTACACCACGCGGTACAATATAGGCCACAAACGGACCTAAAAAACACACATTAAACCAAACGGGACCATAAAGTCCCCAACCGCACCTTTAAAATGATAAAATACCAAGTGGGACTATATAGGCCAAAACTGAACATCAAAAACCCAAAAGCAGGACCATATAGGCCCCAGCCGGACCTATAAAAACCTTAAAATACCAAGTGTGGCTATATAGGCCCCAATTGGACCTTAAAAACACATATATTACACCAAAGCAGACCATATAGGCCCCAACTGTGCCTAAAAAACACACCATACATCAAGAGGGAACTCTCCGGACCCTCCACCGCTCCCCCTTGGCGCTCATCATAATCCCCGCCTTTGATGCTCATTGCGAGCCTCTCCCCCCACTCTACCTCTCCCCCTTCTAATTTACTGGCCTTGCGATGAGCGTTTTCTGCGCTCATCACGGGCCTTGCAATGCGTGCATTCGGTGTTCATTGCGAGCCTCTCCAACCCTCCTCTTCCTCCTTCCTTCCCTGTGTCTATAGGAATACCATTTAGTGTAAGGTGAGGAACAAGAGGAAGGCAAGCCCCACCATACAGTGATACAAAAACAGGGCTCAGTGCTTCCTAACTGTTGACCTAGGTTCTAATCCAAATCAGATCCACTGGAGAAGGAACTGGCAACCACTCCAGTATCACTTCTTGTGCAAACTTACTTGCTTGATGAGATTGGGTAGATAAGCACAGAAGGATCATTTAGTAACAAGAGTGGGAACAGAGTTGGGAGTGTTTGAAATAATTGGCTTAAAAAGCCTTCCTGATGTCATATCATAACATGGAGACTCTATAGGCAAGAGGGCATTCAGAGGGGATGTTCCTAGCAACCAGACAGCCTGATTGGTTGATGCTGCAAAGCTTGACAGTCAGGAAAATTGATACAATTCTAGCAGAGTGACTGTAGACTCACCCAGGCGGAGCAGGAGAGCATTACAACACTGACTGTAATATGATCTATAGCAGCAGTGAAAGACACCAGGCAAAGGGGAAAGCACACAAAGGGTTTATTTAAAGTGATAGATGCATATTTTTAACAAAATCATATGAAAGAAGACTTGAAAGCTGATATACAGATATAAAACCATTTTATTATTTATATAAATTTAAATACAATATTAAAGATTGATAATTGTGGTGGGGTGCTTGCCCATGTGCCTCTATGCACCTGCCGCCCCTGCTTTTTAGGTATGTAACTTGTAAAACAGAATGTTCCAAATGATTGTCCTTTCATGAAGCTACAATTCATAGACAAACATTTTACCTAATGTTTCTTTGTTTCTTAATTTTCTCCACTCCCGGCCTGCTCTGCTCTATCTAAACTATCTGAACTGCAAACTGTTTTATTCTTATCTGCTATTATTTTGGGGGATATTGTTACTTTTTAGAACATTTTCATTCTATAGTAATTCTCTGTATCACCCACTCCTCTCTTTGTTTCAAAACTACCCTCAACTTTTCCCTATCACACTTTAATAACATCCTGTTTATCTTTGGATAACTCCCTGTTTGCTAACAGTTTTCCCTCTCTCATCAGACTACACTCCTAGCCTGCTCTGCTCTATCTGAACTACACACATTATATATATATATATATATATATATATATATATATATATATATGTGCGTGTGAATATGTGCTAAGGACTTTATAACAAATAACATTTATATTTTTGTGTTATATAATAAATAATGCATGTGAATTCATCTGAACTGCTGTAGTAATCAGAAAACATGAATTGAGCTGTATTAGACTTGTGTTATGCTGTTGTACATAGAGTTATAATAAAGTTGTAGAATATTAGTGTGTGTGTGCATATATATATATATATATATATATATATATATACACACTAGCGACTTGCTCGTCAAAAAATGACGGCAATAAAATTGTAAGGCAGGTAATGCTGTTTGCCACACAGAGTAAGTGTTTTGGTGGCCTAAGATCCTTGTGCACTCATTGCGAGCCTCTGGGTTGGTGAATTTGTTGTTATCATAGGCGCTTTTGCGCTTATTGTCAGGTCTGCAGTGATCTGGTTTTGTCTCTTATTGCAAGGCTCTCCCTTGTAGTAGATTGTGTCCTATGAGCACCGTTGGCGCTCCTTGTGGGTGGCGCGTTGAAGGTGTGGTTGTTTGCGACAGTGTGGTGTTAATTTGATTTTTTTTTGTGTATACTTTTTTTTCATGCTAATTAATTAATTAATGAAATCTTAAATTAATATACTTTACCTGTTTGTAATTAATATAGGCAGCAAGGAATGTGCTAAAGAGCTAACAATCTGTTTTGGTGTTCCTGCAGCATATAATGTAGATTTGCAGTGTTGTTGAGCTGAGGTGTAAGTGTTAGCAATGTAGCAGTGTGTAGTGTAAATAGGCTGGTGCGCGAGGGGAAGCCGTTTATGCAGCTGTGTACTTCTGCATTCTGTAAGTTAGTGTTGTAAAATGGAGGCGAATGTGTATGTAGTAGGCGGGTTTGTATGATTTAGCGTCCTTGCTAATGGTATATGTTGTAGGTCGTACAGGTTTTTGGAAAAGCTGTATTTATTTTGTGGTATTTTGCGTCTTTAGGGGTCGTGGAGCCTAGTTTTAGTTTTTTTCGTCTGCCATTTTTTCTGAGTGTCTAAACTTTGTAAATGTGACTGAAATCGAGGTTTAACCTGTGTTGCAGAGGTCCTGGGTGTTGGTTGTGGGTAAGGTCTATATTTTATTTTTGTCAGTATTTTTGTGTTTTTTAATGTTTGACGCTGTGCCCGGGTTGTCCGTTATGGTCATATTTGTGCGAGTCCGTAATGGATTTTTTCTAAGTCCCGTGGGTCCAAAAGTCATCTCCAGAGCTCTTTGCCAGCAAATGCGGCCCTCGCTTCGCGTTAGCGACAACCCGCATTGCTGAGAACTATATATGTGATTTTTTATATATATATATATATATATATATATATATATATATATAGTTCACCACAACAGTCATTTAATATATGGTGGGCAAAAGAGCAATAGAAGCCCTCCACCGTACAATAGTACAGTAAATAAATAGTACATCTGTGTTCACATTTGAATGTCTAAAACCTGTTTCCAGCTCAGAATTCCGAGAAAAACAGTTATTACATTGCATTCTGGGAAGCTGAGCAGGGACATGCAAATGTGCCTACAAATGCCTTACTCTTCAATCCATAAACCATTATAACATGGCTTCCTTTAAGTTTATGCCCGCTGCATTACACAGCTTTGATGCAAAGCTAAGGTTGGATTATACACAAGTTGAGAATCTTATCCACGTACAGCTGTTTAAAGCTTACTTTCTATAATCAGCATGGAGCAGGATCCGAGCTTGTGTTGTGGACCTTATGAGTAGGTAGTTAATAATCATTTAATATATGGTGGGCAAAAGAGCGATAGAAGCCCACCACCGTACAGTAGTACAGTAAATAAATAATACATCTGTGTTCACATTTGAATGTCTAAAACAAGTTAAAAAACCTGCTTCCAGTTTTATATATATATATATATATATATATATATATATATATATATATATATATATATATATATATATCATTTGGTCACTTATTGATTAATCCCGTTCAGATTTTTTTCCATGTCTCCTGAAATACAGACTAGGAACAAAGAGACCGATTCAATTGAGCTATCGTAAGTTTCTGTAACCTGTAAGTGAGAACGCAAGTTAATTTGTTTTTCAATTGGCGTATTTTTGCGGGCTCCAAACAGGTTACAAGCTTGAAAACACTGGTTAAACCCAGAACTTACAGTCTCCCGAAGTCTTTGATTTTTCAGTTCCGCAAGAGTTACGATCTAAAATCGCAAATCGCTATTCAATTGCTCCAATTTCCAAAGGCAGCAAATGGTTTCACACCCGTAAATGGCAAATAAAGGAGAAAATCCTACAAGTGCTTGAGAGGACCTGCAAGGGGGTTAAACACCTGTTCGTAGCACTGTAAAGGCCAAATAAAAAAAAATCATTACTGCACTGTAAATAATGGGGAAAGCTATAAAATACATTAGAATTAATTGCACAACAGTCTCAAGCTCGCAAATCGTCAGTGAATAAAATGTATTTGTAAGTTTTATTTCTGGGTTATATCGATCTCGGTTAATACATATCAGGCCACCCACATGAACTAGAACAGTATTGGCATTAATTTTCATAATTCTTTATTTTGCAGTTTTGCAAGTCTGATCGCATATTGGATCCCCGAACCTAATTGATTGATATGTAACTTGCATGCTTTACTGCCCTAATAATGACAGTCTCATTTTCTTTTGGCTGGAGGGTTACGGTCTTGCTTAATTGATCATATTCCTGCCTTCAAGTGTTACGAACCGGTGCAGGGTTTACTGGGCCGGCTTTGGGCCAGTAACTTGAGGGCTTGATCAATTGAATAGCGCTGGATATTGTAATAGAATCATACAAGGGGTGTATGTAAGTAGCAGACTTACCAGAGCCCTTTTTCCCCATGAAAGTGAAAGAGTTAAGCCTCATGCAACAGACTAAACAAGCCAGCTGCATTTTGCCTTTAAAAGGACTACTGAGCACTCAGGGTGGGTTCAGTCTGGACTGAGAGCCAGGAGAGATAGCTCTGCATGCTGAAGCAAACCCACAAACTTTTGGAGCAGAAAACTTACAGGCCTGTATACATGAACGCTTTATTTTTTCATTAGTTGATGGTAGTGAGGAAAAACTGCTATTTCTGTTTAGTTAGTGTTTCAAGGAAAGCTAGGTTTTGTTTTGTATTCTTTTTGTTTGTACCTGCTGACAACGTTTTCAGTAAAGCTCCTTAAAGCTACAACGCCTCCTGAGCTACTTCATTACAGAGACGGTCAACAGGGCATTGACCCCGGAAGTGGCAGCCAGCCTGTCACATTTTGGTGGCAGTGGTGGGATATACATTGTCTGCGCTTAAGAAGACAGCCCACAATACAAAATGGAGGCGCTAGTGAAAGCCTTAATACAGACCACTACCCATCAGCAGGAGACTACATAACAGTTCCTAAGGCAACAGGCCCAGACGACACAAGCACTGGGGAACAACAAGCTAGAGCCACCCAGGTCCTGGCAGAACAACATGCCCAAGCCATGGAAGAGCGGAAGCTGCAGCGGGAGACAAAGCAAATACTGTTGGCCCAGCTACAGCAAATGACATCTCTCAAACCTGCTGTGTCACCAGAGACCTGTATGAGGGGCAAGCCAAATCAGTTTCTACAAAAAATGAGTCCTGAAGATGATGTGGAAACTTATCTATTGAGCTTCGAAAGAACTGCAGTCAGAGAAGCCTGGCCCCAAGAGCACTGGGCCAGCATAGTCGCACCATATTTATGTGTAGAAGCGCAAAAAGCATACCTCGACCTGGACAGTGAACAAACCCTGAATTATGCCACCTTGAAAGCAGAGATCCTGGCCAGATCTGGAGTTACCCGCAGTGTCAGAGCACAAAAATTCCATTCATGGAATTTTGGGGAGAATAAGCCCCCTCACCCTCAGATGTTTGAGTTGCTGCACTTAGCCCAAAGGTGCCTACAGCCTGACAGCAATGGACCAGGGAAAATTGTAGAATTGCTGATCATGGACCGCTACTTGCGAAGCTTACCACCAGGCTTAAGAGAATGGGTGGGGCAATACGAGCCAGAGACCCCAGACGAATATATCTCACTAACAGAAAGATATCTCGCCATGAAGGAACTAACCCGTTGCTCAAAGGAGGAGACCTCTGGTGTTCAAAGGCGGCCTAACAACCCTAAGGTTCAAACTCCTAACTGGATGAGAACCAGACCAAGACTCATGAAGCCGGAAGTTGGAAGACACTCGCTACAAGGGAACCCAGAAAGGTTCGTTCCTGAAGAAAACCAGCAAAGAGGGACACCAGCAAGCAAGATCAAATGCTTTTACTGCGGGGAATTAGGACACATAGCTGTCTATTGCCCAAATAAGGAGGAACCCATGCAGTGTAAGCTGGGGGAACATACGTACCACTGCAATATGATCAACCTGGTAGGAGTGGCTGGAAAACTACATCAGTTCGTCAAAGCCATAAAAGTTAATGGAAAGGAAACCATAGCTTTAATTGACTCTGGGAGTGCGGTGACCCTATTTTCGGCTAAAATTATAAAATCTAGTAAAATACAAAACTCAAGGAAGGTGGGCATCACCTGTGTACATGGGACAGTGAACCTGTACCCTACTGGTACCGCAGCTCTGGAGGTTCAGGGGAAAAAGATGTTGCTCACCTCTCCTGTAATAGCCAATCTACCCTACCCTATTGTACTAGACAGGGATTTTCCACAACTGGGAGACCTTCTCCAAACAGTAAAAGGTGAAAACCAATCACAATTTGAACAGAGTGCCCCAGAGGCCAAGGAAACCCTGTGGTCACTCCCACCGTTTATGGACCAGAATCTATTCTCCGGATCCAGGAAAACCCACAAAACGAAGCAGGCAAGAAAGAAAGCTAAGCGCTTAGGGACAGAGATAAGAAGGAAAGCTGTTGAGGAGGCTTTAGCAGCCTGCCAGACAGAAGAAAGGCGGGAGACCGTCCAAAAAGGTCCCACGGCTTAACCTGATGAAGAAAGGGCCCAAACGGGAGAAAATGTGGAAGAGGAACTTACTCCACTGCAGTGTTTCCCTGACAAGTATGACTTTGCCCGTGATCCGATCCTACAGAACATGCGTCGTCAGCTTGTGGAAGTGAACGGGACTCCGGTCACCGGAAGAGAGAGGAGACAAGGCCCTTATTTCATACTGCGGAATAACTTGCTGTACAGGGTCGTTTCTTCAAAGGAAGAAACACTGGAGTAGCTATTAGTTCCTCGAGCACAAAGGAAGAAAGTCCTTGATCTGGCTCACCGTAACCTCCTTGGGGGCCACCTTGGAAAGGATAAAACCCTGGGAAAGATATTGAAAGTTTTTTCTGGCCTGGCATATTTGCTGAAGTAGCCCAGTACTGTGCATCTTGCCCTGAATGCCAGTTGACGGCTCCCCGCTCCGATCTAAGAGCTCCACTGGTGCCTTTACCCATAATTGAGAAGCCGTTTTCAAGAATAGCAATGGATCTGGTGGGTCCACTAGAAAAATCAGCCCGAGGGCACCAATACATCCTTGTAATAATGGACTATGCCACCAGATATCCGGAGGCCATACCCTTACGCACCGCCACCTCGAAAAATATAGCAAAAGAGCTCATTCAACTATACTCCAGGGTGGGGATACCCAAAGAAACAGACCAAGGGACCCACTTTGTGTCAAAGCTGATGAGAGACATGTGCCAGCTTTTACAGGTGAAATCACTCAGGACCTCGGTTTACCATCCACAAACAGACGGACTGGTAGAACGGTTCAATAAAACTTTGAAAAGTATGCTAAGAAAAGTTGTAGCACGAGATGGAAAAAATTGGGACTTACTCCTACCCTATTTACTCTTCGCAATCAGAGAAGTCCCCCAAGCTTCCACAGGATTTTCTCCTTTCCAACTCCTCTACGTCCGCCATCCCAGAGGAATTCTGGACATATTAAAGGAAGAATGGGAAGAGCAAATAGTGCCGGGCAAAAATATTGTGGATTATGTAAGGAACATGAGGGAAAGAATTGCCAAAGTTATCCCTCTGGTGCGAGACCATATGGAACGAGCTCAATGTAACCAGCAAACCTAACAAACGCACGGCCCAGGTGAGGAAGTTTCAACCCGGAGACAGGGTTCTAGTGTTAGTGCCAACAACCAAAAGCAAATTACTGGCCCGATGGCAAGGCCCCTACGAAGTTATTGATGCTATCGGTGAGGTGGACTATAAAGTCAGTCAACCTGAACGTCGCAAGAAAGAACAAATATATCATATAAACCTTCTAAAACCCTGGAAAGAGCAAACAAAAGTGATGGATGTCACTTGTCTGGCTGAGGAGTCAGAAGATGCCAGCGAGTCCAAAATCTGTATTGAACATCTGAAAGCCTATGCACAAACAGAGGAAACCTACAAAATGCTGAAGCCGAACGCAGATGTGTTTTACACCCACCCAGGTCGCACCACTGCCATTTACCATAATATCATCACTAAACCACGCGTGAGAATAAGGATTAAACCTTACCGCATACCTGAAGCGAAGAGAACCGAAATAAGGGCTGAGGTGAACAAAATGTTAGAAATTGGAGTAATCGAGGAGTCTCAAAGCGAATGGTGCAGCCCCATTGTCCTGGTTCCAAAATCTGATGGAACTGTCGGGTTTTGCAGCTATTTTCGCAAGCTAAATGCTATATCAGAGTTCGATGCATACCCTATACCTAGAGTAGATGAACTAATAGAGCGACTCGGAAAAGCAAGGTTTCTAACGACGTTGGATTTGACTAAAGGGTACTGGCAAATACCCTTGACGCAGGCGGCAAATGAGAAAACTGCCTTTTCAACCACTGATGGGCTTTTTCATTACAAGGTACTACCATTTGGATTGCACGGAGCACCGGCTACTTTCCAGAGACGGATGGATAAGCTGTTTCGCCACCATTCAGAGTACGCAGCCGCTTACCTAGATGACATAATCATCTATACTGACGACTGGGAGACACATCTGCTGAAAGTGGAAGCAGTTTTGGAAGCCCTAAGCCTCCTGCAACAGACTAATCAAGCCAGCTGCATTTTGCCTTTAAAAGGACTACTGAGCACTCAGGGTGGGTTCAGTCTGGACTGAGAGCCAGGAGAGATAGCTCTGCATGCTGAAGCAAACTTTTGGAGCAGAAAACTTACAGGCCTGTATACATGAACGCTTTATTTTTTCATTAGTTGATGGTAGTTAGGAAAAACTGCCATTTCTGTTTAGTTAGTGCTTCAAGGAATGCTAGGCTTTGTTTTGTATTCTTTTTGCTTGTACCTGCTGACAAAGTTTTCAGTAAAGCTCCTTAACGCCTCCTGAGCTACTTCATTACAGAGACGGTCAACAGGGCATTGACCCCGGAAGTGGCAGCCAGCCTGTCACAATATATATATATATATATCACATATATAGTTGTGAGCAAGCGGGCCGTTGCTAACGCTGCGGGCTTGCGTGGCGAGGGCCTCAGTTGCTCGCATGGAGTGCCGAAGGCCCTCGCGAAGGCGCTCCTTGCCAGCAACTGCGGCCATCGCGAAGGCGCTCCTTGCCAACAACTGTGGACCTCGCGAAATTTACGGACTTACGAAACAAAAATACGAGATGGGTTACGACCCATTACGACCTCGCAAAAAACGCCCGAAACCTGCTCACATCAAAACATGAAAAACACAATAAATACACACAACAAATACATAAAAAGCTTACCTACAGCACCCAGGACTTCGAAAACTGAAGTTACACCTCAATTTAACTAGAAATAAAAGAGTTTAGACACCCAAAAATCCCCTAAGCGAGAGAAAAAATGGCCGGCGGAGAAACGAAAACAAGGCTACAGCACTCTAAAGATGCAAAACACCACCAAAGACCTACGGATTTTCTGAAAAAGACGTACAAGATTCGAAAACGGGGACGCAACCCGCGTGACCCGAAAAACATTAGAAACACAATAAATACACACAAAAAACACATAAAAAGCTTACCCACAGCAAGGGGGGGGGCACCCAGGACCTCTGCAAGTGAAGTTACACCTTGATTTAAGTCCAAATTTCCGAGTTTAGACACCTGAAAATCACCTAAGCAAGAGAAAAAACGGCCGCCGAACAAAACGAAAACGAGGCTAAAGGACACGCAAAACTCCACCAAACACCTACGGAATTTCCGAAAAAGTCATCCGACATCTGAAAACAAGGACGCAAAATCAGCCACAGCTGCATACCACACATTAGGCGCCATTTTAGAACACTAACTTACACGATCCGGAAGTACACAGCTAGCCTAACGGATTTGCCTCGCGCATGCACACTATTACGCTACACTCTGCACACATTCATGGCGCTTACACAGCAGCTCCACAGCACTGATGCTGCAGCAACATAAAAACAGATTGCCAGCTCTTCAACACAATGCTTCCTGCATATATTACTTCACAATTGGTAAAGTATATTAATTTCTTATTTTATTAATTATTCATTGCCATACCAAAAAAAACACCAACGCTGCTCATAGCACACAAACAACCAAGAGCCTTGCAATGAGCGCCAAAGGCGCGAGGCTCGCAATGAGTGCCGAAGGATCTTAAAACACCAACAAAATTACATACAAACAACATTACCTGCCTTACAATCTTATTGCCGTCATTTTTGGACAGGTAAGTCGCAAGTATATATATATATATATATTCCAGGTAATGAAATTATCTGGTCATTTTGGAAGGGTCTCTCTCCAACGGTGACAAGCATCCAAAGGGTGTGGAGGTGTAGAGAGTACGTTGATTGGGACTTACAGAAATCTATTGAAAGGTCAAAGGCTAGTAGATTTAGCGTGAAATCCACTAAATATGCATGAAAAGGCCAAAGCAAGACCTCAGATACCTATAAAGAAAATTTGGTGGATTTGGGGCCGGTATATGATAAGAAAGTGTAATGTAGAGCATGAATACTTATCAATACAAAAACCTAATGTAACTCAGGAATACTTACCATGAGGAACTATAGCTCTACAGCAATGGGGATGCCCTTACGGACAAACAGCATTTCAGGAAATCTGACATATTAACAATGCAAGGTTTAAGGAAAGCAGAGATGTTTAACAACAATGGCCTTGCAGACAACAAAAGCCAATAATCAGCAAAAGCATAAAGCTTAACCTGGGAAAATGGTGATGTGATGAGAAGCCAGTGAGTGAGGCTGCTGTGAGCAGCGTGATCATAAGGGAAGAAGCTGTCATTGCAGCAGTAACGTAAAGTGAAGCGGCCATGTGCGTCATGAACGTGAAGGGAGAAACTGTCGTTTGCAGCAGTTGTGTAAAGTGAGGCCACAGTGTGTGGCATGAACGTGAGGGGTGACACTGACGTTTTTAGTGGTAACATAAAGTGAGACTGCTATGTGCGGCATGAAGCCTAGGAAAATGGTAATGTGATGAGAAGCCAGTGGTAGTAATGCAGGAAAATGGCCAGAAAGCCGCCATGAGCAGAAAGCTTAACTTGTAACAACGGTACTATAAGCAGAAAGCCAGTGGTAATAACACCCTTACACATAGGAAAAGCGCCAAAATAGGCATGTAATTGGCTCACAGACATGTAACAAAAGAAATCAGAATCTGGGACTGTGAGAGAGTTGAAAAGCATCCTGCATGCATGAACCCAGAAATTGACTGACTGTGAGGTCCCAACTGGAAGTGCTTATAAGGCTGCAGAGCCCGCCTCTGGAAGAGGCTTGGTGAGCTGCAGAGCCCCACATCCGAAGGGGCAAGGCGATAGAGGGACACGACCACAAATGTATATATTTATATATATAACAGCATTAGCTCCAAGTACCAAGAGAATCTTATTATTGAGAGATGTATGACTTGGTTGTGCAGTGTGAAATAATACCGGCAATAAGTTTAATGAACACTATTATGTGTTTGATATATGCAAGCTTAAACACAACTGTAGTGCACTTACAAGTAAAGTTTGTGTGTTTTTTTGCTGGACACAGGGTATTAAAAACAATATGCTGATTAAAATAAATAAAAGTTAACACTTAGCTTTTAAACTATCAGTTTTCTCCTCAATCAAAACTGTGTATCTCAATCTACCTGTGTTTATCTGGGAGCATGGCCAGTTCTTCCTGTGCCCAGCAAACAAACATATGAGATTTACTTGTAAATGCACTACAGTGGTCCATTTTAAAATGTATTTAAATATGCAAAAGTCTACAAAGGCTGCAGCACTGTTTTACCAGTTTTCTGTGAAGAAATGAATACAGCGCCCAACAAAGGGATTTATACACATAAAAACTGTGTTGCTGCATCTGTCTAGAAAATAGTTGATGTTGCAATAAAGTATATTCTAAGCTGTGCCTTTGGACTACCAAGTAAATATCTGCAGTGGACTTATACTGTATGTTTATGTTATAGCCTGATGCTTGAGGAGATAAATGAGGCATATATACCACTACACCATTTTCAGGGCAAAGCACCTCAGCAGTGTTTTACAACATTAGTTATACTGTCTATATTTTAAAAGAGCCAGGTTTGTAACATCACCATCTTCAGTTAAACTTATTTACACGCCTTCAGATGTTCCTTTCAGTTGTTGCTGTTTTTCCTTCATTAACTGATAACAGTAAAGGCTATTTTAACAATTAAATAGATATATAATAGGTATACATCTAACATAAAGGTTTACATACAACAGCCACTTAGTCACTCTCCTGAAACCTGGAACATTTTCATCAATATGTATATTATATATGTTAATTATGCCACTGTGTAATCACCATCAACTAAATTCACTAAATAAGTGTACATTTTAAAAGAGATTTCATAAAAGTTTAAACATGCTCATATTTGAGTTCTGAAGAACATTAGAACAAAAGATAATACATTCATTTTCTTTAAGGTGCTTGTGCTATGTAGCATTACTAATCCCTTTCAGAACAGTGTAATATGAGGAAATGTCTAACACAGTAATTTTCTTATTTAGTTACGCAATTGTCAACTCTTGACAAAAATATCAGAATTATTAAGCTTTGAAATAATTACAATTACAAATTGTAATATTGTTCTGCACAGAACAGCCATACAGTCCTATTAAATTGCCCCAACGTGTAAAAACCATAGCCTGTAACGTAGCCCACAAGACTTATGGCTATTAAATTGGCCTCTCAAAGCTACCCGCAAACGACCTGCGGGTTAAGGGCAGAAAAACCCTATTGAATGTTGAAATCTGAAGACTGTTACCACAAATCCTTTGACCTGTCAAGCCCGTAGCTGTTAAGTTCCAATATCACTATTAACTTGCAGCAAAATCTCAAAGACGCCCTGGCGTTCAAACCTGTAACCCGCAAATAAAGGCAAAAATATTACGGCCTCCAAATAGGACCAACAAAAGGGTTTATAACATGCAGAAAGCAATTAAAGACACACACACAAAAACATAAAACTGATGCCATATTAACCATTTCTCTAATGTGGACCCAGGAATAAAAATATGATTACATATACATCTCGCTTATCACATCTACATTGGGTAAACAAATATCGGCCAAATTACATCACGATAACACATATATCATGTACCATGGGAACATTTTATTATTTGTTGTGCAGTCCTTCAGTCGTGTCCGACACTCTGTGACCCTATGGAATGAAGCACTTTTAGCTAGGTCTCTGCCTGTGCTGTTCCACAAGGTTTGCATGTCAAAGATACTGGAGTGGGTTGCCAGTTCTTTCTCTAGTGGACTGTGAATTATCTGACCTCTCTGCTATCACCTGCCTAACTACACTGGCCCTCATGGTATAGCTCACAGCTTCACTCAGGTACACAATGAAATTCACCACCACAATTTAGCAATCCACAAGGGGACCAGGGGAACATACACCACACTCATCTACTCCTCTATTCTAACACATCAGGAAGGGCCATATAAATATATGGAGGCTGTGCAGAGGCACATGGATCAACAGCTGACTCACCTTCCTCAGGGGTAATCTCCTGGAAAGTCCCATGCCATTGCTGGTGGCCATGTTCCAAGATGTATACCCATTCCCATTTAGTGACCTATCATTATATTTTGATATTCATCAATTTACATTAGTGTGGTGTATGTTCCCCTGGTTCCCTTCTGGATTGCTAAGTGGTGGTGGTGAAGGGGCTTTTGTACCTGAATGAAGCTATATCATGTGAGCTATATCATGTAGGGCCGCTGTAGGTGGGCACATCATAGCAGAGAGGCTAGACAAATCACAGCCCACTAGAGAAGGAACTGGCAACCCACTCTAGTGTCAACTGTCATATTCCTATCAGGCCTTCAGCAGGATGTTGATACTCCACAATAACACTAATTGGACATTTGCATGTGTAGTAACCTTTTATGTTGATTATATATGACATATATTATTATATGATATCTAAGGCTATTATGACTATTATTATTGTTATATGTATTTATCTATTGCATAGTAACTAGCGCCCTTTAGTTTACATATATAGGAATGTGACACATAGGTGATGTCTGTGGATGTCCCATAACACCAACACTGACACTGTTAGAACGGTATAACAAAGCCTTATTTCATAAACAGAGCACAATCAGAAATGGTTAAGACTGTGCATTAATATCATGGGTGTGGTGTGGGTGGATCCTGGGAGAGCAAGAAGATTGTGGTAAAAAGGGGATGATGCATGATGCATAGCACCTACCAGGGTCCCGTGTGGTCACAACACCACTGCAACTGGAATCTGATGAAAAAAAGGATCATCACAAATCATTCCATTGAATTGAAGAAAACATTAATGTGCATAGCACCTACTACTTGTCTATATCTGCTCAATGAAACAGATGATTCAACCTCTGGACTGTGTAATGCAATCCAGTTTCACAAATACAGTGTGGAGGGAAAAAAAAATCCCCAAAAAGTGGTTAACTAAAAAAAGGCAGAGGAGGATAAAAAAAAATCAACATCCATGTACAGCACAGTGCTAAATACTGTAACAATATACCAACTCACCTGAGTCCGATATGCAAGCAATACCCACTATTAGCTAGGTCTCTGATAATCCGCAATATGGGAAATACCTATTAATAAGGAGAGGACACAAAGGCCAGCAGCCAGATTCACTGTTACTTACATCAGACCTGTTCTGGATCTATTCTCAGACTGATATCGAGGTCAGGATCACATGCTTCACTAGTGCATATATCAAGGCTGCTGTCATTAATATGCCATTGTGAGACTTTGCAAATAGCTGTATTAGTCTGCATTTAAGCTAACAACAATCATGTCTTAAAATGTAGCTCCCACAATATTAAAGTTATCATATATCCAGATATCTAAGAGGGTGCTGTCATTAAAGAAATGTCTACCCAATAGGCATTAAGAATATCTTACAATTACTTCATTTCTTTGACAATGCTTGCAGATGCAGAAGATGCCTTCATGGACCTGAATTGTGCCTTAAAAAATAAAATAAAAACAATAACCTGCGAAATAAGGCTTTAAAAAAAGATCGGGACTGCAGCATTCTTCTCAACAGCATTCCTCAGTGACCATCAATTTATGAAATGATAAACAGAACGTAGATATCTGGCTATATGATAGCTTTAAGATTGTGGGAGCTACATGCTAAGGGGTGTTATTGAAGAAATGTCTACCTGGGAGGCACTGTGAAAACCTTACACATCATACAGTTTCTTCACAATGCTTGCAGATGCAGGGGATGCCTTCTTGGATCTGAATTGAACCTAAAACAAAAAAGATAAAAAGACAAAACCTACAAAATAAGGCTTTAAAAATCATAGGGACTGCAACATCTCTTCTCAACAGCATTCCTCAGTGATCATCAATTGGTGACATGAAGAACCCTAGGTGTTCACAGCAAAGACGATCATGGACCATGTCATGGGAGGTAGCCATCTGCATCCAAAATATCACCATCACATAGGCCAAGATCCAAGACTCTTCAGCCAGGCTAGATTAGCTTAACATTGTGACCAATAGATTATCACTGAGGAGTGCTGTTGAGAAAGCACAGACATATGCGTAGCCCCTATGTCCTCCTCCGCCTAGGCACAGGGCTCAATCCCCTGTGGCCAGCCGCCATCTCTCTGCTGTGGTGGTGGGGGGCAGGGGGAGGCAGTGGTGGAGGAATGGTGGGAGGAGAGGAGGGGCAGCGCTGCGGTTGGCCAGGGGAAGGCCTCCCGGGTGGAGGATGTGGGACTAAGGACCTGAGAGTGTCGCATGGCCTCCTCGGTCACTCCCTGGATGGTGCTTTGGTCAACCCTAATCCTGAGCAGCCCAGCCACGTAGACTTTGTAATTAGATGATGCCTCCTTTCCTCCCTATTGCACCATGCCAGGCTGCGCGTTAACTCTGCATGATTGGCGAAGATGCTGGCCTGGATACCCAAAGACAGTCCAACTGCTGACACATAAAGGCCAGCATCTCCTCCTGCGCAGGCTGGCCTGAGGTTGGGACTGGAGGTCCAAGGGATGTGGCATGGTTAGGAGGTGGAGGTGTGGGAGTGGGGAGGGTCTGGGGCCCAGCTGGAGGGAGTTGCAGTGCAGCGGTGGTGTGGTTGGGCCCAGTGTTGGTGGCGGTCAATCCAGTGCCCTGCTGTGTGTGTGGGGGGGTGTAGAAGGTGGTGGCTGCTAGCATCATCGGTCGAGTTGGAGGGCCCTGGCAAGATTCTCAGTCTTTGGAGGAGGGGCAAAGTGGGGTTGAATCCTGGCGGTGTTGCTTGTGGTTTTTATGGTGACCCCACTAGCCGTATGACTTTCTCCTCCTCTGAGAGAGAGCCCTCCAGTCCTCTTCTTTCCTCCTCCCCTTGCACCGGTTCCTGCTAAGGGGGGCTTTCTCCTGCACTTCCTGCTCTGATGGAACTGATTCCCCTGCCTCTGGCTTGCTACTGGACCCAGACCTCCTTGATGCTAAAAGAAAGAAAAGAGAGCTATATGTCATTAGTATGATGAATAATACATTGTTTTGTATGCATTCCTAACTATCTGACATCTAGGTTTGAGCCTGGATTATACTCCTAATTGCAACTCAGATTCGCTATTATATGCTAAATGTGATCTATTCTTTGGTTATCTTGATTATCTTGATTCTGGCTGCAGTCTGTAACTGCATAGGCTGCAGTGGGCATGGACTCTCTATTGCTTGAATACTGTTGTGCTCAGGAATGAAAGTGATTTGTTAACTTCATGGATTTAATGATGCATCCATCTATCCCTTGTTAATTCCATGGAGCTTACATGTCAGTGTCCTTGTTGGTCATCATGTACATGTTAGGTGTGTCTGACGTACATGTGATGGCATGTCAAATTGTAAAATTAGTTCTCTAAATAAATAGAGTATTGCAGTTCATTTTATTAAGGACAGTTCAGACCTCCCGAAGATCAAGGAGTAGAGATCTGATTCTGGCCTGAATTGCAAAATGTGGCAACAAAAAAATATATATACAGAACAAACTTTATTTTTTATTAAATAAAATAAAAAAGTGACTCCAACTGCAGCCTGTAGAAACCCCAACGTAAGTTTGCACACGTGGAATAAAGCAGATTCTTCAGGGGGAAATGTGGTGGCATATTGGTGTATGTGATATACATCTGACATGGAGACTGGGTCCTGCTGGGCCACAAGCTCCAGTGGCGGGCGCCTGTCTCAGAAGGGCCCTGGCGAACATCTCCCAAATTATAGCTCACTGTCTGGTCCTTGCCCTCCTTAGCTATCATCCTCCTCACCTTGGCCCTGATGTCATCAAACCGGTGCTTGACAGACCTCCCATCCCTTGGCGCTGTGCCTACCGCTGTCACCTCAGCCGTTACCTCCTTCCATGCCTAAGCCCTAGGCCCTGGCCTAACTTCCCTTCCCCTGAAAGAATCATGGGGCGGCCACGGATAGCACCAAGAAGGACCACATTCTCCTGGTGCATTTAATTGTGGGCCCTGTGCTTGCCCTTAGCCTCTTGCCCTCCTGACTCTGGATGGGGATCCTCGCCTCCCTGACGTGTCCTTGAGGCCTGTCCCTCCCTTGAATTACCCCCCCCCCCGGTATCAGGCCCCTTCCCCTCTTTTCCTCTCCTAGGTGTGCCTGCTGCTCGGCCCACTCTGCCACCACCCATCTCCTCCTCTACACTCCCCTCCTCCTCCTTTGCTCCTCCTCCTCTCCACCACTCCTCTCCTCCTCCACCTCCTCACCCTCTCCACCACTCATCTCCACCTCCTCCTCCTCTCCACCAATACCCTCCTCCTCCCACCACTTCTCTCCTCCTCCCCACAAATACTCCCCATGGCCACCTCTCTCTCCTCTCTCTCCTCCTCGCCTCTGCTCTCCTCCGCCCCACCTGTCCACTCCTCTCCCCTCCTTTCTCCTCCCTCCATTATAATTCCAAAAATAAAATAACAATAAATACAAATGAGTTTTGTCGTGTATATAGGATGGAAAAAAATTGTGTATTATGTGTATTGAGCAACTGTTGGGGGATGGGGGATGAGGGGGATGTGTATGGAGTGTCCAAATTGTATGTGTCTCTATGTGTGTTTTTTAAATTATGTGTATTGCAATTATGTGTAATCTGTAAATTGATTAAGTGTAAAATCGTATGTAATACAATATAAATAAACAAAACCGCAAATTACTTCTCTCCAAACTCTCCTACTTTCTCTATAACTCGAACCAACCACCAACTCCTGGACCTGCATGCTACTTTGAAAGAAAATACAACACAGTCAACACATGGGCGTGTGGAACGCAACTTTATAATCTCCTTCTGTCACTCATCCTCAGCTAGACTGTTTTCTATTGGCTGAGAGGCCTGTGTCGTACTACGTTATAATGCGATTGGATCGTGACTCGGCCAGCCCCTTTACAGCTTGCATGTGTGGAAATGGTTTACGGGCTTGCATCTACGGCCTGTAACTCACAGCATGGTTCAATTTAATAGCTCTGTAATGCAGCTGAATTTCATTGAAATTAATGGGGCTGATAGTTTAAGGTTTGCTCATAAGCAGTGCAAAGAGCATTCTGCACTGAAAAATTTTAAGCAATGGGTATATTTCAAAAGTATGTGCAAATGATGTATTTTAAGGTATGTGAATTGCAATCCTATCAAAAAGTGAGGATTTTGGTTGTTAAAGGAAAACTGACAAACACTTTTCCAATTTAATCAATCTTTAACAGTCGTTTCCTTCTAGCATTCTTAACAAGAAAAAAACATATATTAGACTGATCCTGCTTTACTGTTTGCATTGGGTGGCTGTGGTTGCTATATACAGTATGTTTCTGGTAATGTTTGTAGCATGGGTGTAGTGGCCATATTTGTTACTATTACAGTCATTGTTGCATGCATGTATGATGAAGTCAAACTTAAACTAGATAACTGCTCCAGCAATGTGCCTGCAAGTGCCACTGAACTGTGATACTCTTTTTAATATGAATTGATAATGTGTTTGTTTAAAGAAATGTGTAGGAGTTTTAACAGTAAACTCACTTTTCCAAAGGTTCATAGATGACTCTACACATGGGCATCACCAGATGAACTATATAGAAATCAGATTAACTCTTTGCTTTGTAGCCAAAGATGGAGGAGCTCGATAAAGTCAGCAAAAACAAAACCTGCAGCTCAGTTTATGAGCCATTAAATTCCAATTTAATCGATCAGTTAAAAATTGATCACATTGAACAAGGCCACAACTACAGGGCCGAAGCCTCAAGACCGTAAACCCTTCCCACGGCTACAAGCTGTTAGTAAGCAGGACTAGATGCGGTCCATAGTTACAATCCAATCCCGTAATTACAGAGTGAGACAGGCCTTAGGGTCAATAGAAGGCGGAGTAGTGGAAAATGACAGAGAGAGGTTATAAAGCTGCGTTCCACACGCCCATGCGTTGGCTATGTTGTAGATTCTCACAAAGTAGCAAGCAGGTCACAGAGTTGGTGGTTTGAGCAGATAGAGAGAGAGTAGGCATTTTTTCGGTGCAGTTTCTTATGAATGTATTCTTTTATATTATTGTAATAAAGATTTTACACTTAAACTTTGATTACACATATTTACTGATTACACATAATACAAATACACATAGAGTAAATAACACACATAGATACATATATAGCTAGGTCACTACATACACACAACCTCACCATATACCATCCACCCAATACAGCAACAGTTAATAATTACAATTAAAACCCATTTTGTTTTACCTTCAAAATATATACACAAATACTTTGATTTATCCTTATTTTATTTTTGGGGGGAGGAAAGAGAGGCGAGAGAGGTGAACCTGGGGAGTGGTGGAGAGGAGCTGTGAAGTGGAGGAGAGGAGGGGGGAGTGGAGGAGAGGAGGAGGTGGAGAGTGGAGGAAAGAAGAAGAGGAGAGGAGGTAAGAAGTAAAGGAGAGGAGGAGAGGAGTGGATGAGAGGAGGGGGGAGTGGAGGAGAGGGGGCGGGGAGTGGAGGAGAGAAGGCGGGGTGGACTGGAGGATGCAGGGAGTGGAGGTAGGAGGTGGCCACGTGCCCATAGTCATATTCACATCAGCTTCAGAGTCAGAGAGAAGGGGCTTGACCCTAGTGGGAGTGATGGTGCGGTGGAGGGCCGGCCTCAGGGGCAGACGAGGGAGAGCAAGATCCCCATTCACAGTTAGAAGGATAAGAGGCTGGGGGCAGGCAAAGGGCCCCAAACGACAGTCACGAGGAGACAGTGGTCCTCTTCCATGCCATCCATGAGGGCTCAGCTATCCTTGCAGGAAAGGGTAGTTAGACCCAGGCCTAGGGTCCAGGCATGGAAGGAGATAGCATCTACAGATGGACTCCCCCATGCACCCTCAGGCTGGCCCCTCCTCTCCTCCCCTCATGCCTCCACCACCACCACTGCCACCAGCACCACCACTGCATTTGCCGCTGCCTCCTTGGGGATGCCTCACCCTGCGCACCCCCCCCCTCCGCACCACCAGGGAGACGGCGGACTCCCACCAAGGATTGGGGCCCTGATGCAAGGCGGAGGAGGATGTAGGGGCTGCACATATTTGTGTGCCTTCTCAACAGCACTCCTCAGTGACAATCTATTGGTCCAAATGTTAACGTAATCTAGCCTGGCTACAGATTATAGATCCATGATCCTCTTCTCTGTGGACATGTAGGGTTCTGTTTAACATTTCATAAATTGATGGTCACTGAGGAATGCTGTTAAGAAGAATGCTGCAGTCCCTATCTTTTTTAACGCCTTATTTTGCAGGTTATTGTTTTCTTTTCTTTTTTTTTTGTTAGGCACAATTCAGGTCCATGAAGGCATCTTCTGCATCTGCAAGCATTGTCAAAGAAATGAAGTAACTGTAAGATATTCTTAGTGCCTCTCGGGTAGATATTTCTTCAATGAGAGCACCCCCTGAAAATGTAGCTCCCACAATATTAAAGGTACCATATAGCCAGATATCTAAGACATGATAGATGTTAGCTTAAATGCAGAGTAATAGCGCTATGGCGGTGGACTTGCAAAGTCTCACAAAGGCATGTTAATGAAAGCCAGCATTAATACATGCACTAGTGAAGCTTGTGATCCTCTCCTCAATATTAGTATGAGTAACAGTGAACCTGGCTGCTGACCTTTGTGTCCTCTCCGCATTAATGGGTATTTTCCCCTATTGCTGATATCATAATTATCCTTTAACATGTGCTAACACCTGTATAGCTGATGGATGTGATATCAATGTTGATGAACAATATCATATTGCAAATGTTATTGTACACCTTGACCACTGATGCTGGTCACAGCTAAGTATTTATTGTGAGATGACACATCATTATCAATGGTCATGGCCAGTGAGATATCATAGGAACTAACTAATGGTTAGTAATGCTTGCAGATGGAAATCAGGTGAGTTGGTATATTGTTAATTTTTTTAGTATTTAGCACTGTACTGCACATGCATATTTTTTCTTTCTTGTTCTATCCTCCTCAGCCTTTATTTATTTGACCACTTTTTTTCTGATTTTTGTTTGAGGAACACACTGTATGTGTAAAACTGGTTTGGATGAGATAGTCCACATTTTTAGGCATCTGTTCAATGGAGCAGACGATGACTAGAAGTAAGTGCTATGCACATTACTGGTTACTTTGATTAAATGGAGTGATTTCTGATTATACTTTTTTTCATCAGATTCCGGTTACAGTCATGTAGTGACAACATATGACCCTGGTAGGTGCTATGCATCATGATTATTTTAGACTATGACATTAACTCCTTTAGGTATTGCTTTTTCACGCCAAAAGCCTTTTGCCCTTCCGGGATCTGCCAACACCACACCCATCATATTAATGTACAGTCTTGTATATTTCTGAGTGTGCTCTGTGTATGAAATAAAGCTTTGTTATACTGTTATCACTGTGTCAGTTCGTTTTCAATGGTTGGGGTTTGGGACATTCACATACATCACATTTGGGTCACATCCCTCTATCAGTAAACTAATGAGGCCTAGTTACAGAGTTACATAGTAATTGAGGTGAAAAAAAGACTTTTAGTCCATCATGTTCAACCTTTTAAGATGTCCTTGGATCTGCAGTATTCAGTTTAATTAATAATTGTTAATTATTAATTGATCCACAAGAAGGCAAACAGAAAAAAATCCAACAGAAACTTTGTGTCTCAAAAGAAAAAATAAATAAATAATTATTTCCTGACCCCAGATACTGGCGATCGGACTACCCCCTCGATCAATACTCTCTAACCCTGAATGCACTTCTTATTTAGAAAAATATAAAATTCCTTTTTAAATGTATCTATCAAATCCTCTGTCACCACCTCCTTTGGTAGACAATTCCACAGTTTAACCACCCTTAATGTGAAGAACCCTTTTTTTTTTTTTTTAGGAAAAAAACTTTTTACTTCTAACCTCAAAGAATTTCCTCTTGTCAGTTGAAAACCTCTTGGCAGAAAAAGTTTACTTGACAAAGCCTTATATTGACCCTGAATATATATTAAAAATATATACTAGCGACTAGCCCGTCAAAAAATGACGGTCAATAAAAGAAAGTGTTGAAATGCTGTTTGACACACAATGTGAGTGTACTGTGTGCCTCAACTATATAGACCCCTCTAACACACTAATGAATGCATGTAATAAAACTATAAGTGCCATGAGGGTCATCCAGGACCCAAAGTGTAAGCACTACACCATTTTAACCCGGTCACTTATGGGGTTCTATCCAGACCCTCATAAGCCTCTACTTAACCCCATCAGTCCCATAAGGGTATATTATGACTTGTGATGTCACGAACATCAAATTTTCGGTTCGCAAACCGTGGACGCAAATTCCATCAAATGTTAGCAAACGGACGAACATTGGCAAACCGCCATAGACTTCAAAGGGCAGGCGAATTTCAAAACCCACAGGGACTCTTTCTGGCCACAATAGTGATGGGAAAGTTGTTTCAAGGGGACTAGCACCTGGACTGTGGCATGCCGGAGGGGGATCCATGGCAAAACTCCCACGGAAAATTACATAGTTGATGCAGAGTCTGGTTTTAAGCCATAAAGGGCATAAATAACCTAACATTCCTAAATTGTTTGGAATAACATGCTTTAAAACATCAGGTATGATGTTGTATCGATCAGGTAGTGTAAGGGTTGCACCCGCTTTACAGTAACAGACCAGTCTCCCCGTTTAATGCACCGCAAACAACCGCAAACAGTCCCTTTGCACAACCGCAAACTACCCATTTGCACAAGGTTGGATACCAAGCTAGCCATGTCCCGTTCCTTGTCCTCACTGATGTAATTGAAGGTCTCTTCCTCCACCCAGCCACCAAGGGTCCCCGAAAGTTGACAACAAGCCCCCTGGGATGCCTGCCGTGTTTGGTCTTCCACCTCCTCAAAGCCACCTTCCTCCTCTGACTCCTCTTCTTCAGACTCCTCTCTCTGCGTTGCCTCTGTCTGCGTTATTATAAGCTTTGTACTGTTAAGTAGTACTATTCCTATCGGTTTAATCCCTGTTACGTCCACTATTAGGGGACGTGTATATGGCATTGATTTTTGGAATAGGGAGATGGAAAAAGATGCTTGGTCGGACCTCCTACTTCAAATTTGGGGCACTGCGCGTGTAATCTAAGGTGCCACCAGATATGAGTGTCACTGTGCACTGGCAAAAGTTGGCAGAGTAGGCGCTGTAGGCCTCACACACACGCCTGTAGGCAGGCAACTGATATTCAATCGATTACAGTCAAAAAAGTGTTGTTTTATGTCACTGTACACTAAGGTTGCACTAGATATGAGTGTCACTGTGCACTGGCAAAAGTTGGCAGAGTAGATGCAATAGGCTTCACACACACGCCTGTAGGCCGGCAACTGATATTCAATCAATTACAGTCAAAAAAGGGTTCTTTTATTTCACTGTACACTACGGTTGCACTAGATATGAGTGTCACTGTGCACTGGCAAAAGTTGGCAGAGTAGATGCAATAGGCTTCACACACACGCCTGTAGGCCGGCAACTGATATTCAATCGATTACAGTCAAAAAAGGGTTCTTTTATTTCACTGTACACTACGGTTGCACTAGATATGAGTGTCACTGTGCACTGGCAAAAGTTGGCAGAGTAGATGCAATAGGCCTCACACACACGCCTGTAGGCAGGCAACTGATATTCAATCGATTACAGTCAAAAAAGGGTTCTTTTATTTCACTGTACACTACGGTTGCACTAGATATCAGTGTCACAGTGCACTGGCAAAAGTTGGCAGAGTAGATGCAATAGGCCTCACACACACGACTGTAGGCAGGCAACTGATATTCAATCGATTACAGTCAAAAAAGGGTTCTTTTATGTCACTGTACACTACGGTTGCACTAGATATGAGTGTCACTGTGCACTGGCAAAAGTTGGCAGAGTAGATGCAATAGGCCTCACACACACGTTAGCAGGCAGGCATATGCAATTAGATTACACAGAAAAATAAAATAAAATAAAATAAATTATGTTCTAGCCTTAAAAAAGGCTTTTTGTGTAGCTGTCCTTGCAGCAGATATCAAATGAGTCCTTCAGGTGTGAAGTGAAAGCTAAATACACAGCCTGGCTATCTATTTCCCTATTAAATCGGTTGCACTAGATATCAGTGTCACAGTGCACTGGCAAAAGTTGGCAGAGTAGATGCAATAGGCCTCACACACACGACTGTAGGCAGGCAACTGATATTCAATCGATTACAGTCAAAAAAGGGTTCTTTTATGTCACTGTACACTACGATTGCACTAGATATGAGTGTCACAGTGCACTGGCAAAAGTTGGCAGAGTAGATGCAATAGGCCTCACACACACGCCTGTAGGCAGGCAACTGATATTCAATCGATTACAGTCAAAAAAGGGTTCTTTTATGTGACTGTACACTACGGTTGCACTAGATATGAGTGTCACTGTGCACTGGCAAAAGTTGGCAGAGTAGATGCAATAGGCCTCACACACACGTTAGCAGGCAGGCATATGCAATTAGATTACACAGTCAGTAGATGCAATAGGCCTCACACACACGCCTGTAGGCAGGCAACTGATATTCAATCGATTACATTCAAAAAAGGGTTCTTTTATTTCACTGTACACTACGGTTGCACTAGATATGAGTGTCACTGTGCACTGGCAAAAGTTGGCAGAGTAGATGCAATAGGCCTCACACACACGCCTGTAGGCAGGCAACTGATATTCAATCGATTACAGTCAAAAAAGGGTTCTTTTATGTCACTGTACACTACGGTTGCACTAGATATGAGTGTCACTGTGCACTGGCAAAAGTTGGCAGAGTAGATGCAATAGGCCTCACACACACGTTAGCAGGCAGGCATATGCAATTAGATTACACAGAAAAAAATAATAAAATAAAATAAATTATGTTCTAGCCTTAAAAAAGGCTTTTTGTGTTGCTGTCCTTGCAGCAGATATCAAATGAGTCCTTCAGGTGTGAAGTGAAAGCTAAATACACAGCCTGGCTATCTATTTCCCTATTAAATCAGCAGCAGGTAGAATATATGTCCTCTCTCAACGAATGTAGCTTCAGAATGATTCTAAAATGGAGGCTGTCCTTCAGATGGAAGGCCCTGGAAGGGAGTGCATGCTGCTGATTGGCTGGAATGTGTCTGCTGAGTGTACGGTGCAGGGTCAAAGTTTCCTCAATGATAAAGAATAGGGGGCGAACCGAAAAGCGCATGTGTTCGCCATTCGATGCGAACGCGAACATGCGAAAATCGCCGCGAATAGTTCTCCGGCGAATTGTTCGGGACATCACTAATTATGACCATTATGGGCCTATTACAAGCCAACATTAACCACATAAGTGCCACGACGGTCCTTAAGGACCATCATGACACTAAGTATAAACACTACACTGCACTATACCCCCCCAATAAAACATTAAATATCAACTAAACACCCTCTACACAAACCTATTAACACCTACACAACCTACCTACCTACCCCCTAATAACCCCCTCCCCACCACTGTAATTACAGAAAGCAAAAAAACTAAAATCATCAAAAATCAAAAATCTACATTACATAAAATAAAAAAACCTAAAATCACCAAAAATAAAAAATGTACATTACAGAAAAAAAAAAAAAAAAAAATTAAAAAAGGAATATTACAGAATTTAAAAAAATACATGACAACCCCCTACCACTACAGAAAAAAGGAAAATGCATATAATATATACCTGAAAAGGAAATGCATATAATGCATCCAATACAATACAATTAAATACAATATAATACAATACAATTAAATACAATATAATATAATTAAATACAATACAATACACCCCTATCTAATATACATCCCCCTATCTAATATACATCCCCCTATCTAATATACAATACTATCTATCTAATATAGATCCCCCTATCTATCTAATCACATATATAGTTGTGAGCATACGAGTTGTTGCTAACGCTTGCGGGCTCGCATAGCGATCCGCGTCCCTTGCGAAGCGAGGACCTCAGTTGCTGGCATGGAGCACCGAAGGCGCTCCTTGCCAGCAACTGCAACCCTCGCAATCTTTACATCGTAACACAAACAACATACGAGACACGTAACCACCCATTACGACCTCGCAAAAATCGTCTGCAACCAGCGGACATGACACAATGAAAAACACAATAAATACACACAACACACACATAAAAAGCTTACCTGAAGCAAGAGGGGGCATCCAGGACCTCAAAAACATAAGTTACACCTTAATTTAACTCAAAATAAAAGAGTTTAGACACTAAAAATTCTCTAAGCAAGAGACAAAATGGCCAAAACGAAAATGAGGCTACAGCACTCTAAACACGCAAAACAACACCAGAAACATGCAAAACACCACAAAACACCTACGGATATTGCACTAAAGACGCATACCACACATTAGCCGCCATTTTAGAACAATAACTTATACAATGCGGAAGTACACAGTTTGGTCTCGCGCACGCACACTATTACACTGCACACATTCATCACGCTTACACAGCAGCTCCACACCACTAATGCTCCAGCAACATCAAAACAGATTGTCAGCTCTTCAAAAGAATGCTTCCTGCATATATTACTTCAAAATAGGTAAAGTATATTAATTTATTAATGTATTATTTATTTGATTATTATACACCAAACAGCATTAGCTCACTTACAATTTTATTGCCGTAATTTTTTGACGGGCAATTCGCTAGTATACAATAAATACTATCTATGTACTATACATCCCCCAATCTATCTAATATACAGTACATGCTATCTCTATATAGCAACCCTAATTCTAAGCTACAATAAAATTATTTGGACCACTTACCTTTGAGATTTTTTTTCAGATCACCAACCTAGGGTAAAAAAGATTAAAAAAATTAATACAACATGTTTACATAAAATAAATAAACATTCTAATTATTCTACTCATCTTTCCTGCATGTCATGTCCTTCATCTTTGCTTCTGCGGCGCGGCCCCTGGTAAAAAAAACATTACATTAGCACACATACATAAACGTAAAATCATTGTTACATAGTTACATAGTAATTAAGGTTGAAAAGAGACTTTCAGTCCATCAAGTTCAACCTGTTAAGATCTCCTCTGATCTGCAATATGCAGATTAGTTATTAATTAATTTGTTGATTAAATATTTATTAATAGTATAGTATTGGAGGATGAATAAAGAGTTAGTCCATCAAGTTCAACCTTTTTAGATCTCTATTGATCTTTTTAATGTGGACTATTTATTATTAATTGTTAATTGATCCAGAGGAAGGCAAACAGAAAAAAAAAACATTGAAACTTTGCCAATTGTCTCATAAAGGAAAAAAAAGCAAAGTTCCTTCCTGACCCCAGAGACTGTCGATCAAATTTCTCCCTGGATCAATATTCCTTCGCTAGTTATCTAGGATAGCCTTGAATGCCCTCTTTATTCAAAAATATATCTAACCCCTTTTTGAAGTTGTCTATCAACACAATCTACATTGTACTTACCTCCCCGCGATGTCTCCGGCCTCCTCGTGTTCTGCCCCGGAAGCATCCGCGCTCTTTAAAAGTAACAAAAAAAATAAACAACACACATCCGCCCTAGCGGATGTACCCGACGATAATGAGCTTCCTATGGAGTGTTCCAGAATAAAATTGGCAATGGCGGCTTCTGATTGGCTAAAAACGCTGTCTATCAAATTCAGCCAATGAGAAGACGCCAATTGTGAACCAATGAGAAAGGGATACACCCCAAAATCCCACGCTGATTGGATAACGCACCTGTCAATCTTTATTTTAACCAATCCAAAGGCTTTATTGCCATCAGCGAATCACAATGGGATACACCCCCACGTACTGATTGGTGAAGCCATCTGCGCCTTCCCATTGGCTGTAATACTGATTGACATTGACGATAGCCAATGAGATAGACAGCATTTTCAACCTAACAGAAGGCGCCATTGCCTATTTTATTCCGGAAAAGTCTCCGGGAGCCTCATTAGCGTCGAGGATGTCCGTGAGTGCGGATGTGAGGTAAGTACAATGTAGATTATGTTTATTCTATTTTGTTTTTATGTTTATGTATGTGTATTAATGTTATGTTTTTTTTTAACAGGTGCCGCGCCGGAGAAGGGTAAAAGAATAAGGACGGGACATGCTGGAAAGGTGAGTATAATATTTAGAATGTTTAGAATGTTTATTTATTTACTGTAAACGTGTTGCACTTATTTTTTTCCCCCTGGGTGCCTGATCTGAATGGACATCTGCAAAGGTAAGTGGTCTTGATTATTTTATTTTAGCTTAGAATTAGATTATTTTATATATAGATAGCATTTATTGTATTTTAGCAAGCAGTATGTGTTTTATATAGATAGCATAGCATGTATTGTATATTATATTGTGCTATTTATTTAGATAGATTGGGGGGTGTATATTAGATAGATAGGATGTATATTAGATGATGGTATTTATTTAGATAGATTGGGGGATGTATATTTGATAGATAGGATGTATTGTATATTAGATAGGGGTGTATTGTATTTAATTGTATTGTATTATATTGTATGTATTGTATGTATTTGTATTGTATGTATTATATTGTATGTATTATATGTATTATCTTTTCAGGCGTGTAATTTTTTTTCTGTAGTGGGGGGGTTGTAATGTGTTTTTTTATTTTCTGTAATGTTCCTTTTTTTATTTTTGGTGACTTAGGTTTTTTTATTTTCTCTAATGTAGATTTTTTATTTTTTGTGACTTAGGTTTTTTATTTTATGTAATGTTGTAATGATATAGGAATCACAAGGTTTTGGAGACCAGCAGCCTAGGTCAGCAAGGATCCAATTCAGCAACTTGTAGGTGAAACAGGAACAAGCTTTATTGAAGGGAACAGGAACCACAATAATCTGGCAAGGTACATAGAAACCTGACAAGACACAGCTGAAGAGACTAGTCACTGAAACTATTGCTAGCAGAGTCAAGGTTTATCAGATCTCAAGGAAATTCACAAAGGCAGGCTGGCGCAGTGGTAGGGAAGAGGTTCAGCAGCCTGGGGACCAGGGTTCAAAACCCAGCAGAGTCAATTCGTCACATTACCCCCGCCTCTATAGGTGCAGCCTCTGGATGCCCTATTACCCAGTTTAACAGGGTACTGCACATGAAAAGACCAAAGAAGATCAGGAGCGTGAATATTGTCCACTGGTTCCCACAAACTATCCTCCTCACTATAGCCTTTCCAACTAACCAGATACTGAAGCTTGTTGCAGAAGATCATGGAGTCCAGAATTTTCTCCACCTTGTATTCATCCTCACCATCCCCGAGGACTGGAGGTGGGGCAGGCAGGGCTCGGCCAAGGAAAGTGTTGTCATGGAAAGGTTTCAGCAGTGCAACGTGAAACACCGGATGTATTCTCATGGAATCTGGAAGTTGCAAACGAAAAGTGACAGCATTGATCTGAGCAATGATCTCAAAAGGTCCCATGAACCTCTGACCCAATTTATGAGAAGGAACCCTAAGCTTAAGATTCCTTGTTGACAGTCAAACCTTGTCACCAACATGATAAACTGGGGCCTTCGTTCTATGGCTATCAGCAGCTCTCTTGTAACATTCCTGAGCCTCCAAGAGAGTCTCCTTCAACAGGTCTTGGGAATCTCGTAAGGTGGTTAGCCGATCAATTACTGCAGGAATGGAAGTAGTAATTGGGAGACTCACTAGAAAGGTTGGATGGTAACCATAGTTGGCAAAAAATGGGCTCAGAGAAGTGGAGCAGTGTTGGGCATTGTTATAGGCAAACTCTGACGTGGGTAGAAAATCCAGCCAGTCATCCTGCAGGTAACTAATATAGCACCGCAAATATTGCTCTAAAGTCTGGTTGGTTCGCTCAGTCTGTCCATTACTTTGTGGATGAAAAGCTGACGACAGATTTACATTAATACCTAGATTAGTGCAAAAATGTTTCCAAAAACGAGATGTAAACTGCACTCCCCTGTCAGAAACTACTTCATCAGGCACTCCATGCAAGCGAAATATTTCCCGAATAACCAGGTCAGCCGTCTGTGTAGCTGAAGGGAGACCACGAGCTGGTATGAAATGACCCATCTTAGTTTACCTGTCCACAACAACAAGAATGGTAGTGTGTTCCTTAGAGGGAGGTAGTTCTACAATAAAGTCCATGGATATAGATCCCCAGGGACGATGAGGAATCAGAAGAGGCTGAAGCAAGCCAACAGGGGATGAGCAAGGAGTCTTATGTCTGGCACACACATCACAAGAGGACACATACTTCTTAACATCCTCATAAAACTTCGGCCACAAAAAGGATCGGGCGAGTAACTCTTGTGTCTTTCGGATTCCTGGATGACCTGCTGGTTTTAAATCATGGTAGAGACGTAAAAGGTCTAGTCGCACTGACTCCGGAGCAAACAGACGTTGTTGAAAAATCCAAAACCCATTAAGCATCGTCATATGGAGATCACGAGGAGGATCACGAAGAACTGGATCTTCAGCGTAGCCCTTTTTAATGCGAGACATCAGATCAGAAGGAAATGTAACTCCAATAAATATATCCTCCGGCAAGATGGTGGTCTTGGTTACGGTAGTAAGGAGGGGGTCATATTTTAGACAAGGCATCTGCCTTACCATTCTTGGAGCCAGGACGGTATGTAACCAAAAAATTAAACCTCAAAAGGAATAGGGACCAGCGTGCTTGTCTGGCTGACAGTCTCTTAGCTGATCGAATACATTCCAGATTTTTGTGATCTGTGAGGACAGTAATTGGATGGGTAGCTCCCTCCAAGAGATGTCTCCATTCGGTGAAGGCAGCTTTTATAGCCAATAGTTCTTTATTCCCTATGTAATAGTTTCTTTCTGCTGGCACCATCTGGCGGGAATAGAAAACACACAGATGTAACAGCATCTTAGATCCAGTCCTTTGAGACAGTATAGCACCAACAGCTGAATCAGAAGCATCAACTTCCACAATAAATGGTAATTCCGGCTGTGGAAGTACCAGGACGGGGGCAGATGTAAACAATCAGGTGAATGCAGATCAGCCTTATCGGACCACTGAAAAGGAGTCCCTTTACGTGTAAGTTCAGTGATCGGTGTAATAACGGCAGAGAAATTCTTAATGAAACGCCTGTAAAAATTGGCAAACCCCACAAATCTCTGAATATCTTTTTCATTCTTGGGGATGGGCCAGTCCAGCACAGCTTTAATTTTACTTGGGTCCATACTAAAACCTTTAGGAGTTATTACATACCCCAGGAATTGAATTTCTGTTTGTTCAAACTCACATTTTTCCAGTTTAATGGTGGGTACGAAGGCGCTCCAGAACTATACGGACCTGTTTTCTGTGGTTTTCAAGTTTATCAGAGAATATTAGGATATCATCCAAATATGCCACAACAAACTGATCCAGGAGATCTCGTAGTACATCATTGATAAGATGCTGGAAAGTTGCAGGGGCATTACAAAGCCCAAATGGCATTACTAGATATTCGTAATGCCCGTACCTGGTTCTTAAAGCTGTTTTCCATTTATCATTTGGTCTTATGTGAACCAGATTATATGCCCCCCTAGAATCAAGCTTCGTAAATATTTTAGCTGAGCGAAGTCTCTCCAAAAGTTCAGGAATCAGAGGCAAGGGGTAGCGGTTTTTAACAGTGATGTTATTAATGTCCCTGTAGTCAACGCATGGCCGTAGGCTGCCATCTTTCTTTTCTATAAAGAATATAGGAGCTCCTGCTGGAGAAGTAGATGGTCGAATAAAGCCTTTGGCAACATTTTCTTGTATGTATTCACGCAGAGCTTTCAATTCAGGCTCAGAAAGGGAATATATACGGCCAAATGAGATAGCAGCCCCAGGTAACAGCTCTATTGGGCAATCATAAGGCCTGTGGGGTGGAAGCTGAACAGGATTCTTCTTATCACAGACATCTGCAAAATCCCAATATTGTAGAGGAAGTTTAGTCAAGTTTGTAGCAACCATTTCATTAATTGTTGTGGCAACAGGTGTTACCTTCGAGGGTTGACAATTCATTAAGCAGTGTTCTGAAGGAAAGGACAAAGTTCTGGTCTTCCAATCAATCTGTGGGTTATGCAGAGGAAGCCAAGGTACCCCCAAAATCACTGGAAACTGTGTTGAGGAAATTAGGTGGAAAGATATAGCCTCATGGTGATTCACTTCCAGAGTCAACTTTAAGGGCACAGTCTCATGTGTAACCGGGCCTGACGTAAGTGGAGAACCGTCTACTGTCTCCATTAACACAGGTGAAGAGTTAGGGATAGACTGAATTCTATTTCCTGCTGCAAACTTGATGTCCATAAAGTTTCCGCCTGCTCCAGAATCTATCATAGCAGTAGAGGAAAGACTGGACTGTCCTGTTCCAGAAGAGGGGAGCCCCAAGCATGGGCTTCATCTTTGAACAGGGAGAAAATAAATCCCACCTTCTCTCTTTCAGATGGAAAATAGAAAGGTAACATCATGAAGTGCAAACGGCATTGATTCAGGAAACCCCTAAATCTTTTGCGATCTCCTCCAAACTTTTCTGTTAGGGGCAAACGGGCATCTTGTGCAGGTGTAACATTAGCAGCCACAACATCGCGTGCCCTGTAGCTGGTATACTCACTGTGCATTGACTGAACTTTATTTTGCAGTTCAGCTACCTAGTCCTGTAGCACTTGAATGGTCTGTGCCTGGGTCTGCACAGTTCTTGCAGTAAAAGCAACCTGCTGGGCTAATGCAGAATCTGACCCGGCGGTCTGCATGAAAGGGACAGATTATTCTGTAATGATATAGGAATCACAAGGTTTTGGAGACCAGCAGCCTAGGTCAGCAATGATCCAATTCAGCAACTTGTAGGTGAAACAGGAACAAGCTTTATTGAAGGGATCAGGAACCACAATAATCTGGCAAGGTACATAGACAGGAAGTGCCTTATATAGGCCAAGGACCAGACACCTGACCAGACACAGCTGAAGAGACTAGTCACTGATACTATTGCTAGCAGAGTCAAGGTTTATCAGATCGCAAGGAAATTCACAAAGGCAGGCTGGCGCAGTGGTAGGGAAGAGGTTCAGCAACCTGGGGACCAGGGCTCAAAACCCAGCAGAGTCAATTCCTCACAAATGTAGATTTTTTATTTTTTGTGACTTTAGGCTTTTTTATTTTCTGCAATTAGAGTGGTGTGGGTTATTAGGGGGTAGGTAGTTTAGGTGTTAATACGTTAGTGTAGAGGCTGTTTAGTTGATATTTAATGTTTTATTGGGGGGTATAGTGCAGTGTAGTGTTTATACTTAGTGTCATGATGGTTTTTGAGGACCGTCATGGCACTTATGTGGTTAATGTTGGGTTGTAACAGGCCCATAATGGCCATAATATACCCTTATGGGACTGATGGGGTTAAATAGAGGCTTGTGAGGGTCTGTATGGACCCCCATGAGTGACAGGGTTAATTAAGGGCTTATGGGGGGCTGTATTGACCCTCCTGAGTGACAGGGTTAATTAAGGGTTTATGGAGGTCTGTATTGACCCCCATGAGTGAGGGGGTTAATGAAGTGCTTATGGGGGTCTGTATTGACCCCCATGAGTGACAGGGTTAATGAAGGGCTTATGGGGGTCTGTATTGACCCCCTTGAGTGACAGGGTTAATGAAGTGCTTATGGGGGTCTATATTGTCCCCCATGAATGACAGGGTTAATTAGGGGTTTATGGGGGTCTGTATTCACCCCCATGAGTGAGGGAGTTAATTAAGTGCTTATGGGGGTCTGTATTGACCCCCATGAGTGACAGGGTTAATGAAGGGCTTATAGGTGTCTATATTGACCCCCATGAGTGAGGGGGTTAATGAAGTGCTTATGGGGTCTATATTTACCCCCATGAGAGACATGGTTAATGAAGTGCTTATGGGGGCCTGTATTGCCCCCCATGAGTGACAGGGTTTATGAAGGGCTTATGGGGGTCTATATTGACCCCCATGAGTGACAGGGTTAATTAGGGGTTTAAAGGGGTCTGTATTGACCCCCATGAGTGATGGGGTTAATTAAGTGCTTATGGGGGTCTGTATTGACCCCCATGAGTGACAGGGTTACTGAAGGACTTATGAGGGTCTATATTGACCCCCATGAGTGACAGGGTGATAGTGTATATTTGTTTTCTTTTATAACAGGTCCTTTAAGGACCTTTATGGTCCTTTAAGGACCCGTAACGCAGGAATTTTGAATTTTCATTGCAGCGGGGGGCCCCAATCGTGTGCGATCGGGACCCCCACTGCGATGGTTAATGTGGGGTTAATGCAGGTCTCCGAGCTTATTTCAGATACTGTGGGGTTAATGCAGGTTTCCGAGCTGATCTCGAATACCTACTTGGGTAAGTTGTACGTGGCTGGGCTTTGAGCCTCATTTTCGTTTTTTTCGGCGGCCATTTTTTCTCTCGCTTAGGGGATTTTCGTGTGTCGGAATTTGGACTTAAATGGAGGTGTAACTTCACTTTCAGAGGTCCCTTGCTATGGGTAAGCTTTTTTTTGTATTTTTTGTGAGTATTTGGTGTGTTTTGACTGGTTTTAGGTGCGCGTGGTTCGGCCATTATGGTTGTATTTTTCGTGCGAGTGGGTGTTTGTTACGTTAAGATTGGTTCTGAGGTCGTTTTTTTTTTCTAAGTCGTGCGAGTGTGTTTTTTTTTTTTTTTCAAACATCTTTTTATTAAATGGAGTTTGCGTCAGAACAGAAGTGGATTAATACATTTCAACCATTGGTGAGCAAATATATGCAATGTTCATAGTAGCCATACTTATTGCATCATATTTATCTAGTACATATAGGAATTCCTTTATAATTTTTGTGCTTGGAATTGTACCACATTGCTTAACATCACCTAGATATCCTTCGGTGTTCTCCAATTTTTTTTTTTTTCCTTTTATATTGTCTTCTAACATTTTATTCTTTACACAAGTTAAAACAAAAATACAATCAATTATCAACTGGGGAGAGAGGAGGGGGGGGAGAAAGGGTAGGTGGGGAAATAGCACACTCACCGTCTTGAGTAACACTGGTCGCAAGTAGGCTCTGGGCCCGCATCCGTCGCCCCTGCGGCCCTCCGGCCCATCCCCACCCGAGGCTGGGGTCTGAGCTAAACTGTGGCACTATGTGGGGAGTCTAGCCAGGGAGACCAGATATCCAGAAAGCTAGGATAGCTGTGTTGCATGTAATGTGTCAATTTTTCATTAATCATTATAAAGTTTATCCTGGTAATGACATCATTTAGATTTAGTGTAGGGGTTCTCCAGTGTCTGGCAATAGTATGCTTAGTGGCTAAAGTAAAATACTGTAAAAGTGCATTACACTTGGGGGATATGTTCTCTGCCTTCCCTCCTAACAGGCAAACCTCTATTGTGGGTGTTAGTGGGCTATGTATTAGTTGTGAAAATAGTTGGAACAGATTCCCCCAGAGAGCTTGTGCCTTTGTGCAGTGCCACCAAATGTGGCTAAAATCTCCTGTAGCTTGGCAGCCCCTAAAGCAAAGTCTATTTATCGTCGGGTTAATTTGGTGCATTCTGGATGGGGTGAGATAGGTTCTGTGGAGGACTTTGATTGAGACCTCTAGTAGGCTATGGGTAAATGAGCCCTTGGTCAGATTTCGGCTAATCCTATGCCAAGTTTCTATAGTCAGTTCCCTGCCTAGGTCTTGTTCCCAGTGTGCCATACAGGCGGGTTTCTGTTTAGGTTTGGTATTGTTAAAGCTGGAATACAAGAGACCCAGGGTGCCTCTAGAGTTGGGAATATTCTTACAAATTGTTGATAGCCAGCACTGTTTTGGTGGGCCCCAGTCTTTTGTCAGGGATTCTAACCAATGTCTGATTTTCCTATAATTCCATAGTTCCCCTGTTGGTATGTTAAAGTTAGTTACCAGTTGTTCGTGATTTACCACTCTATCGTCATGATACCACGCCCCTATTCTGTTAAGGTCACTAGAGAGCCACCACCTTTT
Organism: Discoglossus pictus; assembly: GCA_027410445.1. Classification (NCBI taxonomy): domain Eukaryota; kingdom Metazoa; phylum Chordata; class Amphibia; order Anura; family Alytidae; genus Discoglossus; species Discoglossus pictus. The sequence continues at coordinate 317,824,790 of CM050166.1, read as the reverse complement.
TGAGATTGAGCTCAAGGTCGTCTCAAAGTCTGGGAAAGATTTTATAGAAGTCATAGGGGTGATTGGTGGCGCTAGTTGGTGTTTGGTACAAGCCCAGGTCCACACCGATGCCGTGAGTTTGATCATCGGGTTGGTGAGGTACTTTTTGTTTTTGATTTTATGAATCCCCGGGTCCCAGATCAGAGTGTCCCAGGAGTGGGGTCTAAGTTCCCAGTTCTCCATAAAGACCCATATGGGTTGATGTGTCTTTGTGTGGGTTAGTGGCAGGAAGGCCAACTGGGCTGCTTTGTAGTAAAGCCTGAGGTTTGGGCAGGATAATCCCCCTTGGTTTTTGTGCTCATACATCATCTGCCTAGCAATCCGTGGGGCTTTATTGCTCCAAATAAATTTAAATATTATATTCTGCAATCTGTCTAGATCTTTGAGATCTAGCGGTAGGGGAAGGGTCCTGAAAAGGTACAATATTTTGGGCAGAATATTCATCTTGGTGGCCGTGATGCGGCCCGTCCATGATATGTTTAGCTTTGACCAGCTTTGTATATTCTTTGTTAATTTCTGAAGCAATGGGGGGTAGTTTGCTTTGTATATTCCCGCTACCCTCCTTGTAATATGAACCCCTAGATATTTGATTGATGTTTTTGGCCAGGAAAAGTTATAAGTCCTTTGCAATTCTGTAAGATCTGTCAATGGTATTCCTATATCTAAGGCCTCGGTTTTCTCAAGGTTAATTTTTAGCCCCGATATCTCCCCAAAGTCACGTAATACCGTCAGCAAGGCCGGGATCGAGCTCTTGGGGTATGTCAGAGTGCATAGGAGGTCATCCGCAAACAGGGAGCATTTGAGGTCTTGGAGGCCAATTCTCAGGCCCCTTATGTTTGCGGTGCATCTGATTTTTTGGGCCAAAGGTTCCATGGCCAGCGCAAAGAGTAATGGAGACAGGGGGCACCCCTCTCTTGTTCCTCTCCGTATGTCTATAGTCTCCCTGTTTGGCCCTGGTAGTTTTAGAGCCGCCTGGGGCAGATGATAATAAGAGCATAGCAGATTTATGAAGCGTCCTTTGAAGCCAAATTTGGCCAGTGTCGCGTGTAAGTAGGGCCACTCTACCGTGTCAAAGGCCTTTTCAATGTCAAGGGCCAAGACACAAAGCGGGATACCATCCCTTTGCGCCAGATGTAGTACATTTAAAGTTCGTCTAAGATTGTCTGCTGCTTGTCTGAATGGGATAAAGCCCGTCTGGTCTTTATGTACTAGTTCCGGTAGGAACTTGGAGATCCTGTCCGCCATTGTCTTTGCTAGCATCTTAACATCGCCGTTTAAGAGGGATATTGGGCGGTAGTTTTTGGCCTCCAGGGGGTTCCTGCCCTCCTTAGGGAACACCACCAAGTCAGCCCTATTGAGTTCAGGTGGCATGGCTTCTCCATTCAGAATGGAGTTGAAAAGCCTGCATAGATAGGGGGCTAGAAGCCCAGCATATGTTTTATAGTAGGAGTTTGGGAACCCATCTGGGCCCAGGGCTTTACCTAATTTGAGATTTTCGATAGCTCTGAGTACCTCCTCTATTGATATGTCAGAGTTAAGCATGCTTATGTCCTGTTCCGTGGCCTTGGGTAGATCTAAAGATGTCAGATAGGATTGGGTCGCATCTGGGCCTTGTAGGATAGTTGCAGCATAGATTTTTTGATAGAAAGCTGCAAAGGTCTGTTAATTTCTGTTTGGCTTACTGAGGGATACCCATTTGCAGTGTTAAGCTTTAAAACTTTTGCTGAAGGGGTCTAGGGTTCAGTCTCCTAGCTAGAAGGGAGCTAGGTTTGTTCGCCTTCGTATAGTATAGGTGGGTGGTGCACCTCAGTGCTTTGTCTGTCCGCATTGAGAGAGCATTGTCGAATTCCAGTCTACATCTATCTATTTGGTGTCTTGTTTGAGGAGAGGGGTTAGTCTGGTTATGTCTCTCTAGTCTTTGGAGTTCTTTTCTGATCTCTGTTTCCCTCTGCAGGCATTGCTTCTTAAAGGCCGAAGCAAGCTTAATATAGGTGCCACGTATATACGCCTTATGGGCAGTCCAGATCCAGCCCATGCCTACGTCTGTAGTGTCATTGATGTCAAAGTATAGTCGTAGGTCTTTCTCTACTTGGCTATTGAATGTGGGGTTGTGTAGTAAATTTTCATTTAGCCTCCAGATAAAAGGGCTTTTCTGGGTCTCGCCAAAGTCTATTGTCAGGGTCACCGCCGAATGATTCGACCATGGGCATACATTAATTTCGGCTGATCTAGCCATATCAAAAATTGGCGCGCTTACTAGTATTGTATCGATTCGGGAATAAGATCCATGTACATGCGAGTATTGAGTATATTCCCGTCTGGTTGGGTGATGCCCTCTCCAGGCGTCCACTAAGCCTATAGCGTTTAATAATCTCTTAATTTGTTGCATTTTATTTGTGTACCAACCCCAGTCTAGGCCCCTAGATCGATCTAAGAGAGAATCTAATGTCAGATTGAGGTCTCCCCCTATTATCAGTTTTTCATGGGCGTTAGATTCAAGTACTCTCAGGATTTTTAAAAGAGTTTTGTGTGGAGATGTCGTCGGGGCATAAATGGATACTAGCGTCAGCTCTGAACCTAGAATTGTGCCGGATAGAATAATGTAGTGTCCCTCTTTGTCAATTATTTTAGAGGTGATCTGGAATGGAAAATTGCGGTGTATTAGTATTGATGTCCCCGCTTTTCTGGTGGGTTGCGTAGCTGAGTAATAGTTTGGGTATTCTTTATCCAAGAATGAGGGTATTTTGTGTTGGGCAAAATGTGTTTCCTGCAAAAACAGGACAGAAGGCTTTATATGCTTGTAATAAAGGAAAGCTTTTCTCCTTTTGTACTGTGAATTGAACCCTTTTACATTGTGTGTGGTAAAAGCGTATTCTACACTGGCCATCGGGTAAGTCTGAGTATGTGTTGTTGAGAGCCTGTCAACTCACCCCATGTCCCGGATTGTGCAGGAGGGACCAGAGAGCCAGGGAGCACCAGAAGGAGCCTCCAGGCCCCGTTGCGGGCCAATGTCTTCTCATGCCGGATAGAGCGTGCTGGGGTGGGAGGGGAAGGGAAAAAAGAAAGTTCATAAACAACATTAACCGTAATACATATACACTTACTCCTACGCCAGTCAAAAATTCTGGCATCTGTCGGGGGTAGGACTATGGGAGGCAATCGTCCTATAATCCCCTGTTGGAGGGGTATATATAAGGAACCCATTACATAAAAGTAGTTCCTTGTAGCCACTGAGGGGCAACTCATTTAGATCTAACTATAGAGTCTAATTGTCTGGTAAGAGATGAAGGGAAAGTGTCATGGTCTTATCTATAAAAGCTAGTTGGCCTTCTACACTCAGATTGTCTCTTGGATTATGATAAGGTTTTGGAAGGTTCTTTTTTTGTTTATGTCACCCTACGTTTCTGATTCGAGTGGTAACGTGCCTCAAATTTTAGGTTTTCAGTGGGCCTCTATTTCCCCTAGTGTCGTCTTCTTTTGGTTTGGGTGGTTCCCTGCTAGTTCATCAATGGGGGCTTCAGTATGGTAGTAAAAAGAGCTCTTGTGAGGCCTGACTTTATGTTATGTCCTCTGTAGGGGGGTAATAGGTCTCTAATTTTCAAGTGGGTAGCCATCTTTCCCTGTTTACTTCGTCTCTTGTTAAAAAAAAAAAAAAAGGCTTCCCATCGACTCTTGCCTTAGTGTTTAAGTTTGGTGAGTGTCAGTGTTGTCTTCCTTTCAAGTCTAGTTATGGGAAGTTTTGTAGCTATATTCTCAGGCTAAGACATTTGTAAGGAACAGTAACAACCAGCAATGACTTTTGAACTGTGATTAAAATGACAAAAGATAAATCTGATACAAATTAGCCTTAAATTCAACAACAAATCATGAATGATTAAACCCTTTGTAAATTAGTCCGATTGGTATGGTACTTCAGGTAGCTCTAAGGGCGCATTCAGGTATCTGCCCAGTTCTAGTAGTGGACTTGTGGCTCGTAGGCGTTTCCCGCTCATTTGGGGAAGAGCTCTGATTGCCTTTATTCTGTACTTTAGTCCACTGTTTGGTGGGCGCAGTAGTATTGTTTTGTCTGTGATCCCTCTCTGCGTTGTTCGGTGGATTAGGTGCAAGTCCGATAGTAGTGAGGTGAGAGCGGCATTCCTCCAGGGAGCGGGCTGAGTACATCTTGCCCTTATGTTGAAAAGATACCACAAATGGAAATCCCCATCTATATGGGATTTTATGTGTGTTCAGAATCTCTAGGGCTGGCTTCATTTCCCTGCGCCTGGTCAGTGTGATCGGAGAAAGATCTGCGAACAGCAGTATTGTTGCATTGTCTGGGCCCCTGATGTTTTGCTTTTTTCTGGCTGCCGCCAGGATCAGGTCCCTGGCTTGTTGTCTCAGGAATCTAATGATCACATCTTTCGGTACGTCTGGGTTTCTGGGTGCCCCTAGAGCTCTGTGGGCCCTCTCTATCTCCCATACTGACTCTGGTATTTCCGGAATAATGCCCTTGATGGTGTCTTTCAGGTAAAGCTTCAGGTCTTGTACTGCCTTCGGAATCCCCCTCAGTCTTAAATTATGGCGGCGCGACCTGTTTTCTAGGTCCTCAAATTTATCTTCGAGGGTTTCCACTCTGGAGTAGGTCTGCGAGTGTAGCGCTTTGTCCCTCTCCTGGGCTTCAGCAATCTGGTCTACCATTTCTTCCAGAAGGTGGGTTCTCTGACCCAGGTCATTTATGTCCTTTCTGATAGCATTCACAGCCTTTTCAGTATATGCCTGGAACATTCGTTCTATCAGGGCTATGGATCTCGGTGAGAGGTCCATGTTGCTTTGGGTTGCACCCAGGTCCTCCTGGTCCTCAGAGTTGTCTGAGTGCTCTGAGTTCGCTTCTTGGGCGGTTTCTGGGATTTTAAAATGATCTGTGATCCTTCTGGTTGCAGTGCCTTTTTTGCATTTCCCCATGCTGAAGCCCAAGGATTAAATTACTATTGCGTGGGCAGTCTGTGGCTGATGGTCAGTAGCAGTTGCTGAGGGCTCAAAGTGGTGGTGCAGATAAATGAATGGGTTTAATGCAAATCACATTTTAGTCATGGTCTTTGGTTGCTTGTGGTCTATCGTGCATGGCTTTTAGAGAGTTGACCCCTCATTTGTGACGCAGGGGGCGGTCAGGGATTTCTCGCCATTTCAAGGTTTACATATAGTGGTTCTGTTTGCAGTCTCTGTTTTTTTGTGTTGAGCGCCACCTGTGTTTTGTCTTGGGCAGGGTCCCTCCTTTAGGGAGTGATTGAGGGGCTTTTCTGTGCAGGGTAGATTGTAGAGTAAACCCTTCCTCTTTACTGATCTATGTTTTCACTTTTACCTTTGTGTAATACCCCTGCTTGACAATTGGAGTTCTTTGGGGAATAGTGTTGAATCGTTTCTGTCCACTAGGTGTCAGTGAGCCTCCATTCTCTGTCTGCCAGTTGCATAGAGTCAGTGTTACATATGCCAGTTTCTCACATATGGGGCCCTGATTCGCAGGGCTGCCAGAATAAAGGTAAGAAGAATGCAATCCAGCCTTATCTGTTGGTGTGTAAGTTGAATAGTGAGTCTTTATAATTCCAGTTTTCTCAAAGGTTTAAGTACCCTAAGTTCATTGTGGGTTTTCCTTGTTTGTACTTGTTTGTTAAGGATAGCAGGCTAGTTAGATGAGGGGTGTATTATAAACAGTGTTGTGCTTGTTTTATACTTGTGGATGAGATGGGGTTAGGGCTGACATGTATCCCTTCTTCTGTGTGCACAGTCCTGTCCTATGCCCCTAAAATGGCCGCCTCAGAGCTCTTTTTTGCAGGAGTGACATTCCAACAGCAAGGGCCTCTCTGAGCCACCTAATGCAGGTAAAGATATAGCCACCCTCTATCTTCCTGCTTCTTTCCTCCAGCCCCACCAGTACTCACTTTACAGTTGGGTCTCCAGGCCTAGGGTCACAGGGTTAATGGGTAAAGCTCCTGAGGTGATCCTGTGCACCCACAGGGGCCTGGGCCTCCACCCCAGACCTTGCCTTATGCAAATCCAAGATGGCCGCCACCCGATCTTGGGGTCTCTGTAGCTTCCACTGCCTCCTGTGTTGCTCTGACCAGGCCCTTCATGCGAGTGTGTTTTTAACCGCGTGTGAGGCTCCTTTGAGCCTCCACCTTCGCAAATGCGGACCCTCGCTTCGCGAGCGTCCACATTTGCGGACAAATACAGCCAACGTTGGAGCCTCCACCTTCCGCAAATGTGGCCCCTCGCTTCGCGAAGGTCCACATTTGCGGAGCAAACTGCATCCCTCGCTTTGCATGTCAAACAGCGTGACGAAGAATCGCAATTGGACTATTGTAATATGTGATATCCCCTCTTAGACACCTTTTTTCTAGAGAAAATAATTTGATTAGTCTTTCTTCATAACTTAGTTCCTCCATTCCCCTTATTAGTTTTGTTGCCCTTCTCTGTATTTTTTCCAGCTCTAAAATGTACTCCATATTCCAAATGAGGTCATACTAGGGATTTGTATAGTGGCAGAAGTATATTTGTTTTCCTTGCTTCTATACCCTTCTTAATACATGCTAATATTTTATTTGCCTTTGCAATAATTAATACATATTACATATAATAGTTGTCAAACTATTAACCATCTTCACGAGGGGCCGCATTTGCGGAAGGTGGAGGCTCCAACGTTGGCTGCAATGAGCCGAAACCTCACTGCATTTGCGGAGGTGGAGGCTCCCACGTCGGCTGCAATGAGCCGAAGGCTGCCGCACTTGCGGAGATGGAGGCTTTACGGCGCCTCACACGGGATTACAAACACCCACACAAGCGGTACTTTACCAAAATAGATCTAACACGCAATCACTATTTACGGATTTAGCATAAAAAAATCTGAGATGCAAAAATAAGACCTTAACGGCCGAACCTGTGTGCACCTAAAAATATTAAAAACACTATAAATATACTCAAAAAATACATAAAAAGCTTACCCACAGCAAGGGGGGCACCCATTACCTCTGCAAGTGAAGTTATACCTCAATTTAAGAAAAAAAAAAAACACTCTCACAATAAACACAAAAGCCATTCACCGCGCGACAATGAGCGCCAAAGCGACAATAAACACAAAGCCTTGCAATAAGCGCAAAAAGCAGATCACCGCCGACCAAACATTAACAGCAAAAGCATCTTGAAAGCGCTCATTGCGAGCCAAGCGATGAGCGGCGAAGGCGCTCAGGGCGAGGCTTGCAATGTGCGCCGAAGGATCTCGGACCACCAACAAAAGGAATGTCTGGCCCAAACAGCATTACCTGCCTTACAATTTTATTGCCGTAATTTTTTTACGGGCAAGTCGCTAGTAATAATAATAATAATAATAATAATAATAATAATAACAATAACAATAATAATATAATTATTAAGGGTTTATACCCATGAGAGGTCAAATGTTTGATACTGTGGAGTATCAACATTCCCCTGAAGGGTTGTTAACAATATGATAGGTGATAATGTGAATTGATTCATAGCAAAACACTTGATGCGATTTCACCAAATGATAACGGGTCTACACCTTGGCACATGGCCACCAGCAATGGCATGAGACTTTCCAGGATGGGCGTAGCGGAGATTGTCCCTGATGGAGGTGAGTTGGCTGTTTCTCCACGTGCCTTTGCACTGCCTCCATGTGTGCTTGTGGCGCTTTATTATGGGTTAGAGTAGATTTGTGGGGTGTATGTTCTCCTGGTATTTGATATATGTCACGTGGCTCTGTAATTTGGTCACTATTCCTTTTCCAAATCTAGATCTGATGAATGAATTGTATATAAGAAAATCTTTGTATTTTTAGGGTCCATAAACGGATAATATGCCAGGCAGTTTCATGTTTTTGTTTTGCAATTTAATCAAGTAGTGTGTCTTTAACCGCTTTGTGCATCTTGCAGCCACACTTTTCATATTGACATATACAGTGGATATAAAAAAGTCTACACACCCCTGTTAAAATGTCAGGTTTCTGTGCTGTAAAAAAAATTAGACAAAGATAAATCATTTCAGAACTTTTTCCACATTTAATGTGACCTATAAACTGTACAACTCAATTGAAAAAAAACTGAATTTTTTTAGTTAGAGGGAAGAAAAAATATAAAAATAAAATAATATGGTTGCATAAGTATGCACACCCTTAAACTAATACTTTGTTGAAGCACCTTTTGATTTTATTACCGCACTCACTGTGTTCCATGGTATATCTAATGCCTTGGAAATTCTTTTGTACCCTTCTCCTGACTGATACCTTTTAACAATGAGATCCCTCTGGTGCTTTGGAAGCTCTCTGTGGACCATGGCTTTTGCTGTGGGATGCGACTAAGAACATTTCAGGAAAAACTAACTAGAGCAGCTGAACTTTATTTGAGGTTAATCAGAGTTAAATGTTGGCAGGTGTATGCTGACTCCTATTTAACACGATTTGGAATGTGATTGATTAATTCTGATCACAGCTACATCCCCAGTTATAAGAGGGTGTGCAGACTTATGCAACCACATTATTTTTCTTTTTTTTTTTCTTCCCTCCACCTAAAAGATTTCAGTTTGTTTTTCAATTGAGATGTACAGTTTATAGGTCACATTAAAGGTGGAAAAAGTTCTGAAATTATTTATCTTTGTCTAATTTTTTTACAGCACAGAAACCTGAAATGTTAACAGGGGTGTGTCATGATTCCCCTGAACATCCTTTGGGGTCAGTAAAAGTTTAGTTGTTTAATATGCTTTTATGTTAATTTGATTATTCTATATGTGTTATGTCATGTTAATTAATATGTAAAATGTTATGCTATGTTATGTTGATGACTATATGATTAATTGTGTCCAGCATGTAAGGAGTTAAATGGTTTAGAATGTTGTGTGGTCGGTGGTAACTGTCAGAGAGGGGAGAGAGCAGTTGGCAGTTGAGTTTTTTCTGACAGAGAGAGAGATGTATTGGTGTCTCTGAGGGCAGTTGAGATAATGCTGTTCCTAAGCCAAGGGAAGAATACATATATTGAAGACAGATATGCTCCTATCTAAAAAGGGAGGTAAGAAGATAACCGCAATGACTGTATGAATGAAGTTGCTGTTATGATGCCTTATAGATGAGCCCTTGTCCACAGAAATAAAAACAGTTTCTGATTTCTTATAATGCTGAGCCTGCATTCATATTCTTAAAGACTACATCTAATTTAAGAGACATCAGCTGTCTTAGTGAAGAGATCAAAAGAATCTGGTAGATCTGCTGGGTAGGTTTGGCAATAACAGCCTTATCAAGCCCGACTGAGAAGCAGTAGATCGTGACAGGGTGTGTAGACTTTTTATATCCACTGTACATGACCATTCCAACATATGAGAAAAAAAAAAAAATATTTTTTACAGCGTATTTGTTTCTTGGGGATTGTTGTGCAATGAATTCTAATGACTTTGGTTACTTTCCCTGTATTTCAAAGTCCAGTAGAGTGTTTTTATTGTCTTTTGCAGTGTTAAGAACTAGTCTGTAAGCCATTTGTGAGTTCTACTTTGAACCTATAATGTATTTGGCTACATTTGCCATATGCGGGTTTGACTGCAAATGAGTCCTTGGGGAATTGTAGTAATTTAATAGCTATTTGCGATTTTAGAGATTGTACTATTTGCGGGCTTGACAGATCAAAGGCTTAGATGGGTTGGGATTACGATTTTGACAGCCCATAGGGATTTTAAGCCTGTAACCAGCAGATCGACTGCAGGTAGCTAAAAGTGGCCAATTTAATAGCAGTAACTTTTGCGGGTTACATTACAGGCTACAGTATTTGCGATTTGGACAATTTAATAGGGGCCATTGTAGATAGAATATCTGTACCTAAGTTTGTAACATTGTCCCAAAAACTTCAACAAAGAATACCCCCAAAAGAAAGAGCACTAAGAAAGAAAACTGGCTATTTGATGAAAAAATGGGAATATCAAAGAAGCCTTTCATGCCAAATTGAGCTTGATAAAAAAACTAAAAATACTATAAAACTTGGAATACTCAACAGTGATCAGTAAACTGGAAAAGATCACTCTTCCTCTCAGTTCCAAAAAAAGCAGTACCAAAGAGTGCTCCAATTATTAAAGTAATTTCACAAGGCAGCAAGGTAATGCTTAAGATCCTGCAAGCTTGGTTCCAACAATATATGGACTGTAAACTATTAGATGTGCAAGCTGGGTTTCAGGCACAAGAGATCAAATTACCATTGGATAATAGAGAAAAACATTCACCTCTGCTTCACATACTATTCTTAAGCCTTTGACTGTTTGGATCATAACAAAATGTGACAGGTTCTTAAAGAAATGGGAGTACCAGATTACCTCATCCACTTCCTAAGGAATCTATATGTGGGCTAAGCAGCCATGGTCAGTACTGAACATGGAACAATGGAATGGTTCAAGATCAGGAAAGGAGTAGAACGAGATTGCATATTATTTATTCAACCTATATGTGGAATAAATTATGCTGGGCTAGACAAATCCAAAGCAGGAATCAATATTGCTGGGAGAAATATCAAAAACCTCAAATACGTGCAGATGATACTACTCTGATAGCCGAGAAGGAACTAAAGTGCCTATTAATGAGGATGATTAACATTACAAATGTGTAGATCATGGCAAATTGCAATCTCAGTTCCTGGCAAATATATGGGAAAGAAATGGAGGCAGTGACAGATTTTATTTTCCTATGCTCTAAGATCTCTGCAGATTGGGACTGCAGCCATGGAAATTAAACAATGTCTGCTTCTGGAAAGCAATGGGAAGTCTAGACAAGCTATTACAAAGTATAGATATTAAATTATCAACAAAGGTCCACATTGTTAGATCTAAAGGATTTCCAGCAATAACAAAGTCCAAACTGCAGCTGACTGCTTCCCGTTGTTATCCATGTAATACTCAAATATGTTACATTGTTTATTAATTTATTATTAGCAAATTGCCCGTCAAAAAATAACGGTCATAAAATTGCAAGCCTCTCGGTTGGTGTATTTTTGCTCTTTTGAGCCCTTTGACACTCATTGCAAGGGCCGCGCTGAGTGCCTTAGGCGCTGATTGCGAGCCTCTTCCCTGGTGTACTGTTGCTCCTCTGAGTACCCTCGGCGCTCAGTGTGAGCCACGTGCTGAACGCCTCTGGCGTTAATTGCGATCATCTTGCCTGTTGGTTTTATTTTTTTCTCTATATGTATTTTTTAATGTCAATTAATTAATTAATAAAATCATACATTAATATACTTTGCCTATTTGTAATTAATATATGCAACAAGCAATATCCTGAAGAGCTAACAATCTTTTTTGATTTTCCTGCAGCATACAGTGTACATTTGCAATCTTGCTGAGCTGAGGTGTAAGTGTCAGGAATGTGTGAAGTGTGTAGTATAAGTAGGCTGCGTGCATGTAATTCGCCATTTTGGAATGGTAATGTTATTAGTTTCAAGTTAGTGTGAAGCATTTTGCGTCCTCCCTAATACTGTATTTTATACCTTGTATATTCTTCTGTAAAAGTCTTATGTGTCTGGCATTTTATTTGCTTGTTTATTGATCATGTAGCTTTGTTTTCGTTTTTTTCTGTCACCATTTTTTTGTCTTAGGCGATTTTCATGTGCCAAAACTCGCCAAATTGTGGTTAAATTGTTGTGCTACCTCACTCCCAGGTGTTGTAGATTTCCCCCCCTGCTATTTTTTTTTTTTGTATTTTTGTTAATTTTGGTGTTGTATTTTTTTCCACCTTGTATCTTTTTTTTCTGAGTGGTGCGGGTAGTATTTTGTTTTTTTGTGTGTCTTGCTTTCCTTGTTGTAGGTGTTACAGGCATTCTGAATTGTGTAATTGAGTTTTGTGTAGATGTGTAGTTCCGCAGGTTGTAGGGATGAGCCCCTACGGCACTCATCTACATCAGCGCAGTGAGCGTCTTCGTCGCTCAGTGCCTAAGTTGTGTGGGGTTGTAGGGATGAGCGCCTATGGCGCTCATCTCCTACAGCGCAGAGAGCACCTTCGTCACTCCCTGCCTAAGTCAAACGGGGTCGTAGGGATGAGCACCTATGACGCTCATCTCCACCAGAGCAAGGAGCGACTTTGGTCCTGAGTGTACCCCCTTGGTGTGGGTAAGGTTTTTATTTTATTTTTTTGTGTTATTTTGTGTTTGCCGCTGTGAGCGGGTTGTCCATTAAGGTCGTATTTTTGCAAGTCTGTAATTGTTTATGTGTAAGTCCGCATTTTTTTTGCTAGGGCCACAGTTTCAGCGGGCTCGCATTGCGAGCCCGCAAGCTTTTACAACGACCCGTATTGCTGACAACTATATATGTGACTAGCGACTTGCCCGTCAAAAATTGCCACACAATGTAAGCCTCTCCCCCTCTACTTTACTGGCCTTGTGATGAGCGCCTTTGGCGCTCATCACAGGCCTTGCAATGAGCCCCTTTGGAGCTCATTGCGAGTCTCTCCCTCTGTCTACTTCCTCCCTCGTGTCTTATTTCCCCCCTCCTCTCCCTCCCTTGTGTCTCCTTCCACCTCGTCTACCTCCTTTGTATCTCCTGCCCCCCTGTGTTTTTACCTCCCTCTCCCTCCCGTGTCTCTAAACCCCTCCCCTGTGTCTCTTTCCCCCTTCTCCCTCCCATGCATCTCTTCCCCCCCCTGTGTCTCCCCCAACCCTCCCCTGTGTCTGTTCCCCCCTGGCCTGTGTCTCTTTCCCCCTCCCCCTGTGTCTGTTACGGCCTTCCTCGTGTCTCCATTTCCCTCCCTTGTGTATCTTCCCCCCTGCACTCTCTCCCCTGTGTCTCTTCCCCCTCCTCTCACTCCCCTGTGTCTCTTCCCCCTCCTCTTTCTGTGCCTCTTCCTCCCTGTCTCTTCCCCCTCACCCTCTGTGTCTCTCCCCACTCTGTGTCTTCCACCCTCTCCCTCTGTGCCTCTTCCCCCGCCTCTCTCTGTGTGTCTCGCCACTGTGTCTCTTCACCCCTTCCTCTGTTCCCCCCCCTCTGTGCCTCTTTCCCCCTCTCTCTGTACCTCTTCCCCCTTTCCCTCTGTGTCTCTTCCTCCCTCACCCTCTGCATCTCTACCCCCTGTGTCTCTTCCCCCTCTCCCTCTGTGCCTGTTCCCCCCTGGCCTGTGTCTCTTTCCCCCTTCCCCCTGTGTCTGTTCCCCTCTCCCCCCCCCCATTTCCCTCCCATGTGTATCTTCCCCCTGTTCTCCCTCCCGTGTGTCTTTTCCCCCTCCTCTACCTCCCCTGTGTCTCTTTCCCACCTATCCCTCTGTGTCTCTCCCCCCTCCCTCTGTGTCTCTTCCCCACTCTCCCTCTGTGCCTCTTCCCCACTCTCCCTCTGTGCCGTGCCTTCCCCCCCCCTCTTCCCCACTCTCCCTCTTCCCCACTCTCCCTCTGTGCCTCTCCCCCCCCTCTTCCCCACTCCCCCCCCCCCCTCTTCCCCACTCTCCCTCTGTGCATCTACCCCACCTCTTCCCCACTCTTCCCCACTCTTTCATCTGCTCTCGCTGCGCGCAAGCGCGGCTCGCGCCGCGCTCTGCGCATTGCGCAGCAGTTTATCATTGTCAAACTGCGATTCGTCTGAAGCGTGACGACGAATCGCAGTTAGACAATTATAATATGTGATGCTGCCACCAAGGCAATTTAAGATAAATCTGTCTACTGCATGCCAAAATATATAAAATGTGCATTATTACAATTACTCTTCTATGAAATACATGTGAAGTCCTTGAGCAGAGTCAGAACTAATTAAAAAGTGTTTGGAATTATTTCCCAGTATATATATAAATGGATATACAATGCTATATAGTATAATTGATGATCACTAAAATAAATCTGGTAGAAAACACGTCCTGCACATTAGTTTTAGTTATCAGACTAAAGGAATACGTTAATTTCCAGGAATAAGATGTCATGGTCAAGCACTCAGATGGCACCCACTTAGCTCCTAGTTCACCCCTAAGTAGTGATAAACCATTTTTTAGGCAGAATGGGTAACATAGAGCACGATCACTTTGAAGGTGCAGGGCGTTTTGAGTTTAAAATTGAATGGCCTCAGTTCAGCCTTTAAAAATAATGATTTGGTTGGGCAACTCATTACACAATGTTGCATGGCATCACATCACTTCCAAATAATTACTTTACTAAATCAGATAATTTCTAGCCCTGACATTGGTGCAGATAGAGGGAGCTTGAAGGTAAAGCATAACAGCATACAGGTACAGGATTTAAAAAAAAAATAAGGGTAAACCTTAAACTGTCCCTCACATCTGTCTCTGCCTTCCAAAACAATGGTAATTTTTGCCTGGAGTTGTATATGTAAATTTGCCTGTATTTCCTATATGATGAACTGAGGTTAGAGGTTAGAAGACTTAGGGGCAGGTGTGGAGTTATTGCTGGGGCCTACTACAGAATAGGATGCTGCTGCTACAGGAAGCAGTTTGGAATAAAGGCTGACTTTTAATTTATTGAGGGAGGAGAAAGTGGTAGAAAATTAGTTTTATTTGAGATATACATATATTCCAAAATAGTTTTGCACCAGGGCCCTTCTTTACCTCCAGCACTTTTTAGGGATACTGCAGAAACACTACATTGATAGGTATTGTAAGTGGAACCACCTTGGTGCACAATTCAAGCATATGTCTACCACTGACATTTTTTAAGCTAGGCTTCGAGAATGAGCAGACTATTTGGTCCTGTTGGTTTTATTTACCCCCAAATCTATATCTATATGTATGCTGTGAACTTTCCTGTGCCATTGAGAGGTATGTGGTGTATACAGGACAGGGCCTCTAGACTAAGGGCTTTACAGTACTGGTAATGTGTGATTCTGAGTATATTTAGTATACTACATTTACTATACTATATAATTCTTGGGTGCACTGAAATTGTGGTTTAAAAGCATGTCACATTGATTATGATTGTTTGTATATATATTTTGTATGAAGTTATACTGCAAGATATACTCTATGGAGGTGTAATCAAATACATTTTTGCAATGGCAGATCTAAGAAAGGCCCCCTGTGGAGCTGACTCAATGCTTCTGCTATCCCGAAAACAATCGGAGAGTTCAGCGCTTAAAGATCTCCTGTGTAGAGATGCAAACAAACAGGGTCTAGTTAATCTAGTCATTATTTTAACTTTACCTTGTGATGTAGTGATCTTAATCTCAGCTTAAAACTAATCATTACATTACCTTTTGGTAGTGTCTAAAATGTCACCATTGTTTAGTTACTTTATGTTAATATCTAATGTCACCATTGTATTTTCCCTAAAAATATTCCGTTCCCTGTTCCATAGAGAGTCTTCTTTTTTAGGAAGTACATGTATTCTATTGCCTCATGCCCACAACTAAAATCTTTTAAAACGTAGCCCGTAACTCCAGATTGACGTGTTATGGGTATTAAATTAGCCCTGTAACGTTGCTCACAGCGGACTTTGCATGTTAACACGCATGACAGCTGAGAATAGGCTACGTGCTGAGCAACATTGAACTTTGTGCATGTAAATACATTGTTCCGACGCGCCCGTAACTACTACTTGTTCAATTCAGCTATTAAATTGCAAAGTGGTCCCTCGCGAGCAAGTACGTAACACGCAAATGGAGCCCAAAGGCCAACGTGTTCTCGAGAGCATCCAATACATAGCACTTGTAATGCAAAGTCCAATACATAGCACTTGTAATGCACATAAAAACATGCTACTGTACATTTATTATAAGGGAAAGTGATGTCAAGTCTTATAATTAACTAGCGAATTGCCCGTCAAAAAATGACGGCAATGAAATTGTAAGGTAGCTAAATTAGTAAATGAATATAGTGTACCTATTTTGAAGCATTGTGATGAAGAGCTGGCAATCTGTGTTGATGTTGCTGCAGCATTAGTGGTGTGGAGCTGCTGTATAAGCATGCTGAATGTGTGCAGTGTAACACTGTGCGTGCGAGAGACCAAACCGTTAGCGTAGTCGTGTACTTCCGCATTGGTGTAAAATGGCGAGTAATGTGTGGTATAGGTCTGTATCGGAATATCCGTAGGTGTTTTGTGGTGTTTTGCGAGTTTAGAAGGCTGTAAGCCTCGTTTTCGTTTTGTTCGGCGGCCATTTTTTCTGTCGCTTAGATTTTTTTTTAGTCTCTAAACTGTTTTATTTCGAGTAAAATCGAGGTGTAAGTTGCATTTTTGAGGTCCTGGGTGCTCCCTCTTGGTGTAGGTAAGTTTTTTATGTATGTGCTGTGTGTATGTATTGTGTTTTAAATGTTTGGATGTCGGCGTGTTGCGTCCGATGTTTGCGAGGTCGTAATGTGTGGTAACGTGTTTCGTACGTTGTTTGCGTGCCTCGTAAAATTTAGCGAGTGTCGTAATTTGTGTGTCGTGTTTTTTGAGTAGCGACGTGAATTTTGCGAGGGTTTGAGGCCCTTGCCCAGTGACCTCGCCAGCAACTGAGTCCCTCGCTTCGCGAGGGGCCTCAGTTGCTGGCATGGAGCGCCTTCGGCGCTCCATGCCAGCAACTGAGGCCCTTGCCCAGTGACCTCGCCAGCAACTGAGGCCCTCGCTTCGCGAGGGGCCTCAGTTGCTGACATGGAGCGCCTTCGGCGCTCCATGCCAGCAACTGAGACCCTTGCCCAGTGACCTCGCCAGCAACTGAGGCCCTCGCTTTGCGAGGGGCCTCAGTTGCTGGCATGGAGCGCCTTCGGCGCTCCATGCCAGCAACTGAGGCCCTTGCCCAGTGACCTCGCTTCGCGAGGGCCGCGGGCTCACTACGCGAGCCCGCAAGCGTGAGCAACGACTCGTACGCTCACAACTATATATGTGATTCCATTATATATCACTTTTACATTAAAAAGACCAGTCATCTTTGAAGTCAGTATAACTGACTAAAGTTAAAAGAAAGGTCACATATTCAACAGAATAACATATTTAACAAATTCTCAAGTCAGTATAACTGACAGAACCAAGTAAAAAGTGACAGTATGAAGATGTGTTATAATTGAAATAATGCAAAGAGTAAGCCTTGTTTAAGGGATACACCACTAATAGCATTACAGCTGTCACACTAGGGAAAACTTAACTTATTTAATCAAGAATGTAAATGAGTGGTTTGTAAGTCAATATAATTGATTAAAGGAATAAGAAAGGCTAAGTACTCACAAGTTAAGTTACAACTGTAAAAATAACAAACTAAAGTCCAGAGAATACTTTTTTTACTAATTGAGTAGCTTATATCCTAAAATAACGAAGGTGTATTGGCTATATGGACCAAGATTATGGGAATATAAACACATACATATGAAGCCTATAAGGAATTTAAAGTGTATGAATTTTAAGTCTTAAAAGCAAGGTCAAGACAAAACTCATTTCAGAACTACATATTAAAGCATCCGGCACCCCGACCTTTGCGCGCACAACAATTGCTCACCGACAACAGGGCGCTGACATCAGAGTGCCAACAGCAGTGCGCTGTTAAAAAATGAGTGCCAAATGCGCGCTGTCAAAAGAGCCCAAGTTTTCAAATTTTGTATCTCCTAACTCCCTAAATCCCTCTAACCCTAACCCTTAGATCTGCATGCCTAACCCTAACCCTTTAACCTGTAAGCTTAACCCTAACACAAAGACCCCCTAAGCCTATCCCACCTAACCCAAAGACCCCCTAAGCCTAACCCACCTAACCCAAATACCCCCTAAGCCTAACCCACCTAACCTAAATACCCCCTAAGCCTAACCTAAACTTAAAGACCCCCTAAGCCTAAACCAAAGACCCCTAACCCTAAAACCCTTAAGCCCATCTTACCTGCAGTCCGGGCGGCGCTCAGTTGTCAGTGCGCTGATCATGGCTAGCTGTTGTCGAGCGTGCTAAGGATGTGCTGCCAAAGCATTCACATATATGGGAACAAGAAAAAATAAGGATACTGAATTTGTTTTTCAGTCTCCTATCCTTACATAAGCCCCAAGTGGAAAGAAATAAAGGGATTTACCTATTAATATGCCCTTTTTTTAAAACATTTTTTGAAATTCGTCATTGTCTCCAGTTAAAGGTTATTCTTTTCAGTCACTAAGAAAATCTTGTCTTTTTCATCTAAAAAACATCTCCAAAATATACCACTATCTTACACAAGACACAGCTAAAATTCTAATACTTTCTCTCATCATATTTTGCCTCGACTATTGAAACTCGCTCCTTGCTGACCTCCCCATCACCAATCTTTCACCATTTCAGTCTATAATGAATGCCTCCGCTAAACTCATCTACCAAACAAAAAACTTAATTAAAAACGCATCTGTTTAAAGAAGCCTATCACCTTTAGTTTTATTATGTACAATGCATTTTTCACCCTCCTGTACTACACCCAAACTCTTTAGACTGTAAGTTTGCAAGTTTTCAATCTTGGAATATGTTTTAGTGAAAGCTCCATATGCATTAGATTCTATGCACAAAGACAGGGCCCTCCATTATTTTGCAATGTGTTAAAATTGTTTTTGCCTTGTACTTCTCCCATGTATGGCGCTAAGAAATATGATGGTTCATTACAAATAAGTGGTAGTAATAATAATAATAATAGTTGAACAAATTATAATGTATACAGATATACAAAGGCATTATAATAAAATAAAACATCAGTTGAGTAAAAAAAATAAAAATGCCTAAAAGTGTTTAATCCTAGTATGAAAGATTAGTATGCAAAAAACAAGACTTTTATTAGACAAAAGACATTGTGTAGACAACACATGTTGTACACTAAGTGAAGTATATTGTTCTAACAAAAGATTGCATGATGGATTAGTGTTTTAAAAGCCAGATGTTTTGTTGGGAAATATGGAGAGGCTACAATTGTCACAATAGGCATCTTGTTGATCTTGTTGGATCATCATCAGTAATGACTTATATGTAGAGAACATAAGACAGAGATATTCAGAAGGGTGTAATCTACACTAAACTGACATTGCACCCCAAAGAAGCTTTTAGTATTGCCAGGGAAAGATGGGAAGATAAAGGTGGTAAGAGTAAGGCTTGTGACACCCTCAGAGAAGGTGATAATTAGAGGAAATAGTGCCATAAAATGAGGAATTAGAGAAGGTAAAGTGGGACCATGAAATAACTTTCTGATAGTGGAGCATTTGTAGGGGAAGTGAATCATAGACACTGTCAGCTGCATTAGAAAGATTCATGAGGAAGTAAAGAGAAGTCACCCTCAGTTTTATAGATCAATGGTAATACAGGGTAGACAGCCTAATCATCTTTTTGTCGATACTGGCTAGCAAAAAATGCCAACATGGACTACTGCTGAAACAAACAGTAACAGGTTATTTGTAGTCACTGGGAATTCCAACCTACAGAAAGTTGCACAGTTCTCATGGTACACATGAACAACCTAAGAAATATCAAAACTACATAAATTATATTGGTCTGCAGAGGGTCTCATCATATTACGTAATGCCATTATTCTGAATATATTATGTTGTGTTAAAGAGTTAAAGAATCCCATTAACAATCAAGAAAAATAGAAAATATATATTGCACAAAAGTAATACTTTAATTATTCAATTAATGGGGTTGCTAAAAAGGATCTACAATTAATGTATACGTCTTTATATTTGCAAGCAGTTTTTCTTTTATCTGCCTGCTATTGAAGTACTGTTATTTCTGAGTTCTTCATTACTCATGGTAGGTGTGACCGTTGAGCCAGAAAGCACAATGGACTAGCCATAAGAATGGTAAGCTACAGAAAATATCTTAAAAGGCTAATTTCTCAAATGGGAATAAACTAGATCATGCTAAATAATGTCTTGGTGACATAGTTCCTGTAGGAGGGGTTAATATTTTGGGGAAGCATGTCAACGTACACACCCTGAGGATCAGGGGGGGGGTGGAGATGGCAGAGACTTAGGGCATGATCTTAGGCAAGGAGGAGATGCACTGCAAAAGGGAGAGGCAAACAAAAAATAAAAATATACCAAAAAGGGCATGGCTTATAGCAAAAAATAGAAAGCCCAACCAAGCCAATGCTAAAAGATCAATTATAGCACATCTGGCAGCTAACATTTAGTCAAAGACCATATAATTCTGCAAGATTACATAGAAGGTTCTGTATTGTTACTCAATATATTCTGTAAGTTTTGGCATGTTCAGTTTTTTGCAACATAATGCAAATAGCCCAAAACAATAGGTATGTATTAGGATGACAAGATGGAAAAACAAAATGGAGTACCAATGCTGACAGTACACAAAATACAAAATGGTAGATAGTATACAAAATGGCATATCATTTCCCCTACACATTATCCCTTGCTGCAACATTACAAGTACTACAATTAGAACATACAAATTAATTCGAGTCATAATGAGAAAGTTTGCCCGTGGAGACAGAATAGGGAGAAAGGGCATTTGACTGGGATAGGTGATGGGGAAGTGTTAGATGGGTCATGGGTCATTTTGTCACACAAGAGCTGGGACAACGGGTTTGCAGACATGGCCTCCTCAATTGTAGATGATCTTGTGCTGCAGCTGAGAGTAAAAGTGTCAGAGCCCCCAGTGGCTGCAATGGCTGAAGCAACAAGAGGAGACAGGACAGCAGGAGTAGATGTCCAGTGAGGAGATCCAGTCCCCGGCAGAGGCTCAGTCCGTCTGAGGACACACCAAGGAAGAGGCGGAAGAGGCGGCGAGCAACAACAGAAGAGGTCGGATGGAAGAGGAGCTGACACAGAGGGGTCAAGGAGTATCTTACCATTGATGAGGTGGCGAAGTGAAGCTGGAGGTGAGATGGAGGCGGCGGGGCATCGTGACAGGCAAGACAATGGGTCCAGTGGGCATCCTGTACAGAAGAACCCAGGCGGCGGAGTGCAGGCGGTGGAAATCCCGGGATGCAAGAAGATCCGGCCATGCAGCAGGGAGCGGCACAGACCAGAGTGGGTGAGGTAGAGAGCTTGGCGTCTGGCAGGAGGCCTGAAATGGAGATGAGCAAGGGGGGAAAAGGTCAGAATGGGAGAGGAGTGCCAGGGGCGCAAGGGGACAGAGAAGGAGAGGAGTATAAAAGATGCCAGCCTGGGAGGTCTGAAGGGAAGGAGAGGAACAGTGGAATACAGGCAACAGGGGCAGCACACATGAGGCTGGGGGGGAAGCCACAGCCAGTCAGAGGGGCAAGAAGCAGGAAGGGCCAAAGAAGACAGTTGGCCAGAAGAAAGGAGGGCCAGGGGCAGAGGCAGGAACAGGATGCAGCCAGCAGGCCGGAAGGTTAGAAAGGTCAGGAGCGTGCAGGACGAGGAAACGGAGCAGAGTGAGAGGTTAATTGAGAATTAACCAGGAGAGAGAGAAGTGCAGGAGGTAGAGAGGAGAGTTAGCATGGAAGATGCCGCAGCTTGTTGGAGTTAGAATACACTTTTGATGAGGGGAGAGCAGTGGAGCAGAGGAGTGTGAGGAATGGAAGTGTCTGCCCTGTTTATTCTTATTGTGATCCAGGTGAGGGTACATCTGGCTGGAGCTTGACGCAACCAGAATTGGTCTGACAGAGAGAGCAACGGATTCACCAGGCAGGAGATGCATATGACCGCAGATGGACAGAAGGTTAACCCTGGGTTTGTCACAACAGTGGTTAGTGACACCAGTTGGCAGGAGGAATGGAGAAAAGAAGCAGGAAAGTGGAGCAGAGAGTGGCAGTAAGACTACAAGGACAACTTACGCTTATGATTACCGAGGCAGATCGCCAGAAGGAAGATGAGTCAGAAGTGGTCGGTCAACATCGGCAGGTCTCAGGAGTAGATTTACGCCCTCCCCTGCTAGGAGGTCTCGATCTGGAAGGAGGTCACCACTGCGGCACAGATGGTATGGTGAGCACAGTTGTGGTGACAGAAGCAGGGAGAGGGATTATTAATATTATAGGACCGAAAGAGACAAGCATGGAAATAAGGACCTGAGACTGCCTTCCTGCAGACACAGAAGGGTACAGGAGGAAGAAAACAGAGCAAGAGAGAAAAGTCCAGTGAGCAGGCAGCTGCCACCTCCATATCAAGGGAGGGTACCAAGATGCCGGTGGCAGAAGCAGTTGTTACAGCCCCTTTGGAGATCGCAGAAGGGAGGCATTGGAGTCAGCAGAACACACACATGTTAGCGGCGACACACAGAATTTGCAAATGTTCATGTCAGGTTTGAGAAGTTTACTTTCTAACTTTGAGGGCAGTAAAGTTATTGGCTCCGAGGCAGCATAGCTACCAGTTAGGGCTTCGGTGAGGTCAGGCTATTAGCAATCCCGGGGAGGCTAGTTCAGTAGTGGAGATTTCAGAGGGGATTAGCAAAGGTCCCAAGGTGGTAGTGGGGATAGTAAAATTGTAGCGGATGGGGAGATTTTAATTAAAGTCACAGATACAGAATTGAAAAAGTCTGCATTATGTTCTATTGGTCTTATCGGGGAAGAGAAGAAAATATGGAAGAGAGCGTTTGTAGAATTATTCTCCCTTTTGCCTTTGGATAATTTCATTGAAATTAAGCACGACGGAAATAAAGAGGACTCAAAAAAGGAGGATGAGGAGCGTAGGCGTCGGTACAGGACAATTCCTAGGGATTTTAATAACTGGCTTCAGGCCTTCGTAATTTTTGTTAGCAGAGTGGAAGAAAAGAACCTAGAGTACTGTTTTCATTATTGTGCTATCTAGAGGAAATTGAGGGTATGCACCATACATATGGGGGTTAGCCTAGTTGGCCTACGATGAAAAATGTTGGCAAAAAATGCCGGTGTGTCCTAGTATGCAATTTGATGACAGGGATATGGGGAATTGGCTTAAGATTGTAACCCCTCTAAGACAAATAGCAGCATCAGGGCCTAAGACTTTGTCAGTTAGTGCGAGTAAGAAAGGGTGTTGTTTCACGTTCAATGAGACTTCCTGCAATTGGGGGGCATCTTGCAAGTTCAAATGAGTGCTCGGAGTGCGGGTTGCTCTACCCTCTTTTTTGTTGCTTTAGAAAAGCAAAAGGTCAAAAGTCAGGTGAGCAAGTTTCAAAAGTGGAGGAGCCCGGTGTAGCTAAAAAAGATGCGGGAGTCGCTAAATCTGTACGCTAAGGTTCTGGGTAGGGGTCAGATTCCATTTTTTTGCTAATGGTTTTGAGTTTGGTTTCCCTATTCCGTCAGTTGTTGGGGAGGGTTTGGGTAGTTCCCCAAATTTTAAATCTGCTAGGAAAAATCCTGAGGCAGTACTGGGGAAGCGTTTGGAGGAGGTGAGTAAGGGTAGAATGGCTGGTGCATTTGATGGTGTACCGATAGGGGGGTTTACTGGTGTCCCCTTTGGGTCTTGTTCCCAAGAAAGAGGCTGGTTCGTTTAGACTTATCCATCATCTGTCTTACCTCAAGGGTTGCTGAGTTAATGTTGGGATTTGCAAAAATTTGTCTTCGGTCACCTATGCTTCCTTCAAGCAAGCAGTAAAGTTGGTCAGGAAGACTTGAAAGGGGCTTGGTTTGGGTATCAAGTCTGCATTTAGGTTATTACCGGTTCATCCCGAATCCCATCATTTACTGGGATGTTTCATTTTAAGTAATTATTTTGTTGATTTGTTCCTCCCTATGGGTTGTTATATTTCTTGCTCCTATTTCGAAAAGTTGAATTCTTTCCTGCAGTGTGTTTTGTGTAGGAGGACAGGTTTGTTGTGGTTGGATGATGGGCAAGTTTCAAGAGTTGGCTGCTGATTTTGGATTTCCCCTGGTGGAAGATTAGATGGAGGGCCTGTGTCACTCTTTGTGTTTTCTGAGAATTCTTATTGACTTGGTGAGGATGGAATGTAGTGTTAGGGGTTTTGTAGTGATAAGGGTTCCCTAGTCACTCTCCCTTATCAGATTTTAGGACGTACTAGATCCTAGCAAGTTGATAGAACAAGGTGCATAATTGTTAGAAGCAAGGGAACAGTACATAAGGAAGACAGGGCTGGGAAAGAGAATAAGAAAATAAAATAAATGACAAAACAGTGAAAACATAGGCTCAGACAATCATCATACAAACCCAGTCTTATCCATCACAGTTAGCTAGGCCCCTCTGAGATAATATGAATAAAACAATAAAAAGATTACTTCTGGATATGAGATGCTCTGGTCAAGACAATGACCCATCATGTGCAGATTTCCAGACATAGAACAAGGAGTATGCTACTTTCTCACAGATCTTTGCACTTTTGTATCAGATACATACAAGCGTTTGGCCCATCCCTTTTCTTGGGTGTGAAATCACAGCATATGTTGGCTTTGTCTCTTAGTCATCAAACTCTGTATCTGGGCTTTCATCTGTCATTATCTTTGTAATCAGGATAGTCACTTAGTAGACATTTTTCTCTCATCTTAAACCAGGGAAGGCTTGTGGCACAGTTGTTACTTTATTTTTATTTTTTTTCTTCTTCTTTACAGGTACTCATAGTCTCCTTCTTCTGAGAGGGAGGCAATTGTGACAAAAATAAAAAGGAAAAAAACAAAATCCAACCATTCAAGATCTGTCATGTAAGACTTTACATACATCTTTCAAACATACATTCTCTCATCATACATACTTAGCCTAGGCTGCTCCCTAACTAGATTGGACATTTTACATATGCATAAATCAGTTATGACCTATGGATGGTATATAAATAAAATCAATTAAATCAATAATGTAATTTATGCAGGGGCTAGAACAACATATGGATATGTACAATTCATAAATTTTTACTAGTGCTAAAACAGCAAGATTGACTTTAAACAGTTATATTAATATAGTATGTAGTCAGGCACTGGTCACAGCCCCTCCCAGGCAACAGCCCCTGCCCACCGGGCCACCACCACGGACTCCGCCACCTCCTCCACACCCACCAATAGGCCCTGCAGCCAGTCCTCCATCCCCGTGTCGAAGCAGATACTGGACTGTCTGCAAAGGATCCAGGCCAGTATCTCATCCAATCACCAGGATCTTATGAACAGCTTGGCCAGGTGCAATAGGGAGGAGAGGAGACACCATCTCATGACAGGATGTTGACGGGCCAGAGCATGGTCCAGCAAGTGACAATGGATTCAGTTTGTGGTGCTTTGCTCCCCAGCTTTGCCGCATCCACCCTGGAGGCATCTCCCTTGCACCGACAGCCCGGACCCTCTTCTCCTCCCCCCATTCATCCACCACCACCACCAGCATGGGTTTGATGTAGTAACATTGAATCTGGCTGCTGACCTTTGTGTCCTCTCCATATTAATGGGTATTTCCCCCTATTGCTGATATCATGAGTATCCTTTAAAATGTGCTAACACCTGTATTGCTGATGGATGTGATATCAATGTTGATTAACAATTTCACATGGCGAATGTAATAGTACACCTTGACCACTGACGCTGGTCACAGCTAAGTATTTATTGTGAGATGACACATCATTAATAATGGTCATAGCCAGTAAGTTATCCTGATAACTAGATAATGGTTAGTAATGCTTGCAGATGAAATCAAGTGAGTTGGTATATTGTTACAGTTTCAGTATTTAGCATTGTTCTCTACGTGCTTGTTTTTTTGTGACCACTTCTTTTCAGATGTTTGTTTTGTGAACACAATGTATGTGTGAAACTGGATTGGATTACACAGTCCAGAGGTTTTTGCATATTTTTAATTGAGCAGATATAGACAAGTTATAAGTGCTATGCACATTGTTTCTTCAATTAAATGTAAATGAGTGATTTCGGATGATCCATTTTTTTCTCAGATTCTGGTTGCAGTGGTGTAGTGACCCTTGTAGGTGCTAGCCATCATGCTTATTCTAGACTATGATAGTACCCACTTTAGGTATCCACTTTTCCCCCAAGAGCCTCTTGCCTTCCCGGGATCGACCCACACCACACCCATGATATTAATGCACTGTCTTGTGAATTACTAATTGTGCTCTGTGTAGGAAATAAAGCTTTGTTATACCGTTATCACTGTATCAGTGTGTTTTAATAGTTGGGGTTTTAGTAAGTCCACATATATCACATTTGTGTCCCATTCCTACATCAGTTAATTAATGAGCCCTGGTTAATATGCAACAGATTAATGAATATTATAATAATAATAATAATAATAATAGTAACATGACAAGATATCAAATAATTATATATATATATATATATATATATATATATATATATATATATATATAAAGGGTTAATACACATGAAATTCAACTTTGTGATAGTGTGGAGTATCAACATTTCCCTGAAGGGCTGATAACAATATGACAGGTGATACTTAATGGGATATCACCAAATAATAATAGGTATACATCTTGGCACATGGCCACTAGCAATGGCGTGGGACTTTCCAGGATGGGCGTAGCAGAAATTAACTCTGATGGAGGTGAGTTGGCTGTTGCTCCACATGCCTCTGCACAGCCTCCATGTGTGTTTGTGGGCCTACCTGATGGGTTAGAGAAGGTTAGTGTGGTGTATTTTCCCCCTCTTCCCCTTCTTGATCGCTACCTTGTGGTGGTGAAGGGGCTTGTGTACTTCAATGAAGCTGTGAGCTATACCATGTAAGGTTACTCTAGGTGAAAAGGTCATAACAGAGAGGTCAGACCAAAGGCAATCCACTGGAGAAGGAACTTTCAACCCACTGCAGTATTTTTTGCATGCAAATCTTGCAGAAAAGCACAGGCAAAGACACAGCTGCAGTCCATAGGGTCACAAAGAGTCAGACACGACAGAAGGACTGAACAGCCAAAACTAAGATGTTCCTATGGTACTTGATATATGTGATGTGGTGGTGTAATTTTGCCACTATTTCTTTTTGCAATGTAGATGTAATGAGCCAGATGTGCAGTGCCTTGCAAAAGTATTCACCCCCTTGGCATTTTTCGTGTTTTGTTACGTCACAACCTAGAATTAACATGGATTGCTTGAGGATTTGCAACATTTAATTTACAGAACATGTCCACAACTTTTAATATTTTTTTTATTTATTGTGGAGCAAACAACAAATAGGACAAAATAACAGAAAAAGTCAATGTGCATAACTATTCACACCCCTAAAGTTAATACTTTGTAGAGCCACATTTTGTGGCAATGACAGCTCCAAGTCGCTTTGGATAAGTCTCTATAAGCTTGCCACATCTTATCACTGGGATTTTTGCCCATTACTCCTTGCAAAACTGCTCCAGCTCCTTCAAGTTTGATGGTTTGAGCTTGAGAACAGCAATCTTAAAGTCTGACCACAGATTTTTTATTGGATTGAGGTCTGGGTTTTGACTAGGCCATTCCAACACATTTACATGTTACCTTAAACCACTCAAGTGTTGATTTAGCAGTGTGTTTGGGGTCATTGTGCTGCTGGAAGGTGAACCTCCGTCCTAGCCTCACGCACAGAGTGGTACAGATTTTGCTTAAAATATCCCTGTGTTTAGCACCATCCAGCTTTCCCTCAACTCTGACCAGTTTCTCAGTACCGGCTGCTGAAAAACATCCCCACAGAATTATGCTGCCACCACCATGTTTCACTGTGGGGATGGTGTTCTTTGGGTGATGTGATGGGTCTGCTCCAGACATAGCGTTTTCTTTGATGGCAGGAAAGGTACATTTTTAGTCTCATCAGACCAGAGCACCGTCCTCCATACATTTTGGGAGTCTCACACATGCCTTTTCGCAAACTCAAATGTGCCATTTTGTTTTTTGCTGAAATTAATTGCTTTCTTCTGGCCACTCTGCCATAAAGCCCAACTCTATGGAGCGTACGTTTTATTGTCATCCTATGAACAGATACTCCAGTCTCTGCTGTGGAACGCTGCAGCTCCTCCTGGAATACCTTACATCTCTGTGCTGCCTCTCTGATTAATGCCCTCCTTGCCCGGTCTGTGAGTTTTGGTGGGCGGCCGTCTATTGGCAGGTTTGCTGTTGTGTCATGTTCTTTCTATTTGTTTATGATAGATTTGATGGTGCTCCTGGGAATCAGCAAATATTTGGATATTTTTTAGAACCTAACCCTGAATTCTCAACAACATTGTCCCTCACTTGTTTGGAGAGTTCCTTGGTCTTCATGGCAGTTTTTGGTTAGTGGTGCCTCTTGCTTAGGTGTTTCAGCCTCTGGGGCCTTTCAAAAAAGGTGTGTATATGTAATGACAGATTATGTCACACTTAGATTGCACACAGGTGGACATCATTTCACTAATTATGTGACTTCTGAAGGTAATAGGTTGCACCAGAGCGTTTTATGGGCTTCATAAGAAAGGGGGTGAATACATACGCACATGCCAATTTTCTGTTTTCTATTTCTAAAAAATTGTTTTATGTATATATTTTTTTCATTTAACTTTTCCAACTTAGACTATTCTGTTCTGATCCATCACATAACATTCAGATTAACAAAACATTGAACTTAAGGCTGTAATGTGACAAATTAGATAAAATGTCAAGGGGGGTGAATATTTTGCAAGGCACTGTATATGAAATTATATTTATAGTTGAGGAAGGGTTAATATGACAGGCAGTTTCATGTTTTTGTATTGCTATTTAATCAGGTAGTGTGTCTTTAATTGTTTAATGCATTTTGCAGCAAGGCTTTTCATATTGGCATACGCATGACCATTCCAACATATGATCAAAAACGTTTTTATTTAAATGCAAATGTTTTATTTAGGGATTCTTGTGCAATGAATTATAATGCCTTTCATTGCTTTCCCCTATATTTTAAAGTGCAGTAATATATTTAAATTGTCTTTTACAGTGTTAAGAACTTGTCTGTAAACCCTTTGTGGGTCCTATTTGGAGGCCGTAATATGTTTGTTCCATTTATCATGTACAGGTTTTAACGCCAGTGCGTTTTTGGGGAACTGTAGCAATTTAATAGAGATTTGACATTGTAACATTTATGGTCTTGACAGATCAAAGGCTTAGCTGGGACAGAGTTCAGATTTTGATGTGCCGTAGGGGCACAACAGGCTGCTTTCTAGAAGCCTGGAAGGAGGTCCTTTTTAGGGATGCAGATGCCTTCTTCTTTGTAAATATAGAATACAAGCTGTATTCTAGGAGCCTGGAAGGAGGTCCTTCATAGGGATGCAGATGTCTTATTCTTTGTAAATATAGAATAAAATCTGGGGGCGGGGTTGTCTTTCAGCACACAGACTGCTTCAATAAATTTGAATTTGTAAATAAAAGTCAGTGCATTCATTCTGTGAGGGCCGTTGCCCATTTGCCCCTATTCACCAACCGCCCCTGCTTGTAGCCCTATTCTATTCATTCATAAACATGGGTATCTATAGAGACCCCCATGGCAGCTAAACTTTTAACCTCATGCAACAGTGGTTTTTAAAGGACGCCATTGCTTAGATAAGTTAACCCTTTCCACGAGGTTCCAATTGAACCCCTGTGGCACCTAATATTAACCCTGATGTTGCAGGAGTCAATCCATGCTGTGGGGATCCCAATCAGACCCCCAAAGCATTTAAATATCAATGTAAGAGATCTAAAGAATTAGCCCCTTCCTTTGGAGTACTATAAGTACCCCCAGCACCTAATTAATTAACTCCTACATTCCATGGGGGTTTATACAGATCCCCATTGTAAACTAAATGAACACATGAAGTGACATGGGGGTCCACCAGTTAACCAGTACACTACATTAAAATAAAAAAAACAAGCCCACATGAACTAATAAATAAAAATAAATCTAAATGCCATAAAATAAAAAAACATATATTACATAACAATCCCTAAATTACAAAAATAAATGTAAAAAATAAATGTAAGTTATAGTGATGTTGCGAACATCTAATTTTCGGTTCGCGCACAGCGGACGCAAACTTCCATCAAATGTTCGCGAACGGGCGAACCCGGCGAACCCGGCAAACCGCCATAGACTTCAATGGGCAGGCGAATTTCAAAACCCACAGGGACTCTTTCTGGCCACAATAGTGATGGGAAAGTTGTTTCAAGGGGACTAACACCTGGACTGTGGCATGCTAGAGGGGGATCCATATCAAAACTCCCACGGAAAATTACATAGTTGATGCAGAGTCTGGTTTTAAGCCATAAAGGGCATAAATCACCTAACATTCCTAAATTGTTTGGAATAACATGCTTTAAAACATCAGGTATGATGTTGTATCGATCAGGTAGTGTAAGGGTTACACCCGCTTCACAGTAGCAGACCAATCTCCCCGTTTAATGCACCGCAAACAACCGCAAACAGTCCCTTTGCACAACCGCAAACTCCCCATTTACACAAGGTTGGATACCAAGCTAGCCATGTCCCGTTCCTTTTCCTCACTGATGTAATTGAAGGTCTCTTCCTCCACCCAGCCACCAAGGGTCCCCGAAAGTTGACAACAAGCCCCCTGGGATGCCTGCTGTGTTTGGTCTTCCACCTCCTCAAAGCCACCTTCCTCCTCTGACTCCTCTTCTTCAGACTCCTCTCTCTGCGTTGCCTCTGTCTGCGTTATTATAAGCTGTGTACTGTTAAGTAGTACTATTCCTATCGGTTTAATCCCTGTTACGTCCACTATTAGGGGACGTGTATATGGCATTGATTTTTGGAACACGGAGATGGAAAAAGATGCTTGGTCGGTCCTCCCACTTCAAATTTGGGGCACTGCGCGTGCAATCTAAGGTGCCACCAGATATGAGTGTCACTGTGCACTGGCAAAAGTTGGCAGAGTAGGCGCTGTAGGCCTCACAGACACGCCTGTAGGCAGGCAACTGATATTCAATCGATTACAGTAAAAAAAGTGTTGTTTTATGTCACTGTACACTATGGTTGCACCAGATATGACGTATCACTGTGCACTGGCAAAAGTTGGCAGAGTAGATGCAATAGGCTTCACACACACGCCTGTAGGCAGACAATTGCTATTCAATCTATTACAGTCAAAAAAGTGTTGTTTTATTTCACTAAGCACAATATAAGCTGTTAGGTGTTAGCCTGTCACACACACACGCTGGCAGGCAGGCATATGCAATTAGATAACACAGAAAAAAATTATAAAATAAAATGAATGATGTTCTAGCCCTAAAAAGGGCTTTTTGGGTTGCTGTCCTTGCAGCAGATATCAGATGAGTCCTTCAGGTCTGTAGTGGAAGCTAAAAACACAGCCTAGCTATCTATTTCCCTATTAAATCTCCAGCAGCTACACTATCTGTCCTCTCACAACGAATGCAGCTTCGGAATGATTCTAAAATGTATGCTGTCCTTCAGATGGAAGGCCCTGGAAGGGAGTGTATGCTGCTGATTGGTGGAATGTGTCTGCTGACTGTGAGGTGCAGGGTCAAAGTTTCCTCAATGATAAAGTGTAGGGGGCGAACCGAAAAGCGTATGTGTTCGCCGTCCGCTGCGAACGCGAACATGCCAAAATCTCCGTGAATAGTCCACGGGCGAACTGTTCGTGACATCTCTAGTAATTTACCAAAAATAGTCAAAAATTACAAATAAAAAATATTTGCATTAAAAAATATATAAATTACAATTAAAATAATACATTTATAATAAAATAATAAAAAAATCACAACCTATAAAATAAAGTTAATTAACAATACATACTTAGGCCTCATGATCATTAATGAATCTCATGAGTCCTCAATCTTCTGCCCTGGACTAGGCACGCTATCCAACTTGATTGAAGAGGTTGATTGAGAGATCTAAAATTTTAGCAATCTGAGTGGTCCAAATTATTCAAAATTGATACTGAACATGCTGACAATTAAAAAAAACGTTTTGATTGACTGAAATATGATTGACATCTATTTCAGCCAATCAGAATGCTGTAGCAAGCCTGGCAACAACCATTTGCAGAGGGGTAGCTTCTCTTAGGAGGAGCTCCATTAGATGAGTCATTTTTTTTAGGGAAGTCCCTTTCCTGGCCCAGAATATGAATACCATGGGCTTCATTTAAGATGGAATAGGACCAGAACCTCTTCAGTCAAGTTGGATAGCCCACCTAGTCCAGGGCAGAAGATTGAGGACCAGGGTGTCTGATCATGAAGCCTATATAAGTATTATTAATTACTTTTGTTTCACAGGTTGTGATTATTTTATTATAAATTTATTATTTTAATTGTAATATTTTCTATTTTTAATTATGACTTTTTTATTTTATTTGTATTTTTTTATTATTTTCTGTTAAATTTAAAAAATATATTTTTTTGTAATTTAAAGTTTTTTTGTAATTTACGTTTTTTATTTTATGTAATTTAGGTTTTTTAATATGATGTAATTTAGATTTCTTATTATTTAATAGTTTATTGTGGGTGTTAATTTTATTAGTGTAGTGTACTGTTTAACTGGTGGACCCCCATGGCAATGTGTATATACCCTGTGGTAGATAGGGGGTAGGATTTGCATACCATGGCGGTCTGTACTGACTGCAATGTTATATGATGGGGTTGATCGGGTAAGGGGATGGTGTTTGAGCAGGGAAGGGGCAATAAGGGAGTGAGTGGAGAAGAGGATTCTCTGGGATCCCCTCCTCCACATGTGTAAATGGAGAGAATCCACATGGATTTTCATTAGTGTAGGTTGATTTAGGCTCAGTAATTTAGTGAGCACAGCCTTTCTAGCAACACCTGAGATTTGTAATGTACTGCAAATGCTTGGGTTTAGCAGATGTGGCTGTGCTCAGTAAGATTACTGGTTTAGTTGTTTGAATAGGAGTGTAAGGGACAGTAAAAAATCCACAGCAGCAGATTTTATGGAGCAACGATAATTTCATTACTCAAACAGAATAGGGCTCTTGAGGAGGGTATGACAAATAAATAACAATGCAAGACTCTGTTGAGGCCCTGTAATAGGACTGAGTACACTTAAAATCCTTTAACGAGGATCTATTTGAGAGCAAGTCTGGTGCCAGCAGCAGCAGTAGTAATTCCAGCTCAACAGCATGTATAAAAGTTGCTGCAATGAAAAAGCTCATACTTGGATCTTGGGATCAAGCCTGCAGTGGATGCTTGGTGGAGGCTCGAGTGCAGCACCCTGTAGTGATCCTAGCAAACCCTTATCATATCTATCTGTGCAGGTATGAAATACTGGACTATTGATTTGCTGGCCAATGCAGTATCCAGGGTAAAGCTGTACTATCAATCATAGCCTTGAACAGCTTCCCAGCATGCAGCACTCAGTAGTCTGTTATTACTCATGCAGCAACTAGTGGGAAGGATATACTTGTATGCACATTGAGATTTAAAACTTTTTTAATATGTTATAAACAAAAAAGATCATTTAACATACAATCTTGTGCTCTTTTACAAATTGAAGAGTATTTACAGTTAAATGGCACTTTAAGCACGCAATTAAAATCCCCAATTTGAAAGGCTGGTTCAATCCATTCAGAAAAGTTTCTAAAATGTTCAAAGTTTTCTATTCTACCAGATCTTTTAAGAGAAGCATATACATTGAAACATTTAAACCCCCCCAAACAAACTAAAAAATGCAACGTTTCACTACATGTACGATTGTAGGAATTTTAAATTTATAATCTTGAAAAAAATACCAATCTCTCAATTTCTTTCATTACTTAAAGGAGAACACATTGCTTTTTAAAGGTTTAGTTAAATAATATCCCTGTAAACCAAAAAATATAATCATATGTAGAAAACAA
This sequence comes from Discoglossus pictus, assembly GCA_027410445.1. NCBI lineage: Eukaryota > Metazoa > Chordata > Amphibia > Anura > Alytidae > Discoglossus > Discoglossus pictus. The sequence goes on along the minus strand of CM050166.1, from coordinate 317,791,235 downwards.
AATATTACAAATATAAGTTCTTTTAGCAGAATTATGAATACTTCTAACATTTAAAGATGATATTTTAATGGATATAACAACAGTGTCTGCTTCTAAAAAAGGAGGTTCATCAATTGAAATTGAAGAAGCAGTATATGACACCACAGTACTGATTGAATGATCAACAAAACAATCACTTTCCTTTTCTCATCTTTTTCTTTATTATCCATCTGCATCCAATTCCATATAATCTCCTTCAGTGTGGAAGTTATGTGGAGAGCTTGTACCAATGTGGGGATGTTCAGGTTCTTTTACATCATCAATATCTGATTGTGAAGTCACAAATACTTCTAAAGTCTCTTGCTGGGACATCTCAAGTGGGTTACAGACCATAGTTGAACCTTCCAGCTCAGTAAATACATGTTTTGTTGTCTCTGTTGACCTTATCCCCTCTACCACATCAGTATAGGTAGGATATTCTTAGACCCGGACAATTTTTTGTTAGATTGCCTGTATGTCCACATAAAGCACATTTCTTGATTTGGGAATATTCAGCAGTTTTATTATCTTTTTTTTCCCCACAGATCTTACAGTGTACTTCAAAGGAACATTCATTTATCACACAGTCTGCAAAACTTTGGCATGTCAGGGTAAAACATACCCACAACTTCAAGCAATAGAAAAGGTCTGTGGAAAATGTTCATAGTCACCAGTTTCAAGATTGTCCCTTTTCAACTGGACCCAAAAGCAACAACTTATGTCATATATCATTTTCACAGATGTTGACATATAGTCACAATATTGGTCCAACACTGACAAACACCTGTTCATCTTTAACAAATGTATTGTAGAGATTTATGATAGCAGGTATTATATTCCTCAGCACTGAAGTAACAACTTCAATTCTAATCACTTTGAGGGTTCTTATTTTGAAGGAACCTGTGATAACATGTCCTCATCTCCTCCATAAAAGTTCACATTATAAAAACGTTGTTGCTGAAATGATGGATGATGAAAAATCTTGTACATTTCCAAGAGCTTCCCAAGGACAACATATTGTCCATTAAGCAAGCCAATCTTCTCATGTTCTCATCTGAAAGATATAACCAACTGTAAAAGAGATTTAAAGAGAGAGACGCACAATTGCAATGGATTTTGTGATAAAGCTTTTAGCCACAACATCATTTAGCATATGGTGTGTAAAATAAGCTCTCTACTGTACAGAGTTCAGTAGAAAAATAAAACATGTATTTCCTGCTCAGAATCTCAAGAAATACCGTTTTTGCATTGTACAGGACATGTAAATGAGCTCCAAATGCAATTTATTTCTTTAATTCAATAACAAATCCTACTTGGCTTTTTTTTTAGCAGATGCCTGCTATTATAGTACATCTTTCATTTACATGAGTTAGTCAACCTACCCAGAAAAATATTTTTTATATTGAAAAATATATTTATTTATATATCTATATACATTTCTTAAATTTATGTTTAAACAAAACAAACTGTGATACAGTGTGAAAATGGCTCCATACAAAGCAAAAACTTTATTCTTACAACACATATTATGCATCATGGGTACAAATATGGTGCCTTCTGTTGCTTCTTCTTCTTCTCGTATCCTATTGCTGCAATGGCTGACTAGCTAGGTCCTGCTGCTGTTGCCATTCTGGTGAACTATACATGTCTCTGGAGAGGGATGAGCTGCTTCAAAGCACTAGTTCTTGAGGACAGCTGGGTTCTTGCAATCCTCAGTGACTGGTTCAGTCCTGTGGTGTGCTGATCACTTGCCACCTTCTCAGGAGCTGAAGAATGTTTGAGTTTGCTAGGCAAGGATCTGCTGGGCTCTTGCAGTTCTCTTGCAGGTCTCTGTAGAATTATTGAGCTAGGGTATTTTTACTTGAAGCAAAATTTCTGCCCACAGAGTTTGTTTTTTTATTAAAATATTTGTTTTCTTTATGTATAAGTTTACAATCTGTAGTTATGAAAAAATAAATAAAATATAACTTAAAAAAATAGACTTTACAATACATAAGGCCTCATTAAATTCCAAGCCCGGGGTTGCCTTCATACAGCCCGGAAGTCTGCAGGCTTTAAATTTGCATCAGTTACATTTTTGTAGTATTCCTATCTCTGTAATAGTCCACTTCCCATTTAGCACTTCACTTCATTATATATATCCATAGCTTATGTTTTAAGTGTATCTATTCACTTTAACTTATAGATAGTCCTCTTGTCAGTGATGTTATTTTCCATCACTATATTGAAATATCACTGTCTGTTCAGACATCTCTTGATAAAAACTTTTCACTTTATATTAGTAATTTTTTAGCATATTCCCTCCACACTTTTTATCTATATGATTATTGTCTGTCCATTAATATCTTTATATACTTCTACAAGTATAGTCCTATCTTGTTAGCCATTTTTTTATCATCTAGTCCATCATGGAATTATATCAGGATTATCTTTTGACCTTCATAGGTGCATTTATGTGCTTTCCCCCTTCATTAGTATTCTTTTAGATTTACAATATTATGCTCCATCTCTCCCATTTTGCAATCTCATTCCTTTCCGGTTGTCCTAGCAACTGCAGCACTTAAATACCTTGCGTAGACGGCCCTTTCTTTTTGCCCTTTGAGAAAGACGTCCCCTGTCACGTTGAAACGCGTCAGGTGTAGGCGGAGCGTCACGTGCGTCTCACGGTGACACGCATGTAGACGCCTCAGTGCTCTGCTTCTCAGCGTCCTCGGATTCCACTCACAATAGATCCCTTAAACTTCCCTATTTTACTCCATATCAGTTCATACTACTCTTTGAATACTATCCCAAAATATATCTTGCTAATGCTTACTGGAATATTGCGTTTTACACTAAAAGCAATAAACAAGAATTTGAATAACTGTGGCACAGCTGGGATTATTAAGGGAGAGTGGAGAAATACAACCACTATTTTTAAGAACTTTGTTGTAGACGCTGATTAGAGCACTGTATCTTTGAATCTTTCCTATTTAAGGATGCATAAGAAGAGATATTGAATATCCACTTGATTAGGATTCGTTGGTCTATTTTAATAGTTTTGGTTTTAGTTTAATCTTCTTTCCCTTGGTTTTAAACTTTTAAATCGTCGTTGTGAGGTATAAGTACCGAATAAAGTTCAGTTACAGAACAATTAAATTGAACAAGGCCGCAACTACATGGCCGAAAGCCAAAACCGTAAACCATGCACCCGTAAGTAGCATTTCAGGGCATGATCATGATCAATCAAGCAAGCCCGTAACTACTGTCAGTAAAAAATGGCGTGTAAAAGTTAATCAATTAGCGTTTTGACGTCCGATATGCGATCGGGCTCGCAATCTAGCAACTTAAAAATCAAGAAACGTGAATAAAGAAACTGTTATAGCCCATGTGGGTGGCCTGATATGTATTAACTCCTTGATTATCGAAATTCATATACCACAGAAATTAAACATAAATAATGATTTTTGATTGAAGAGTTGGGAGCTTGAAACTGTTGTGCAATTAATTCTTATATCTCTCATCGCTTTCCCAATACTTAAAAGTCCAGTATTGGGCTTTTATTTGCTTTTATAGGGTTACGAACAGGTGTTTAACCCCCTAGCGAGTCCTCTCTAGTACGCCTTTTTGGCTACATTTGCCAATTATGGTGTGAAAGCAATTGCGGGCTTGCGTTATTGTAGCGATTTGCTATTTTAGTGATTACAGGCTTGACAGTTCAAAGGCTTAGCTGGGTCGGAGTTACGATTTTGACAGCCTGTAGGCATTTTCAGCCTGTAACCCACAAATAGGCCAATTTAATTGCTGTAAGCTTTGCTGGCTACATTACGGCTACAGTAACTACAATTGGGAACATTAAAAAAGTAAAAAATAAATGTATCTTTATATATACAAAATATTAACAAAACATATATACAGATTTTGTATTGTGACACAGTACAATGCAGCACAAAGCTTAGACATAAATGCAATACATAATTCAAGGCATTACAGGTAAATGCAAAGCGCAATGCACAAATCAACCTTTATTAATACAACATACATTATACATAATGGCCAAAAATGTAGCACAATACACAATTAAAGCTTCATTGGTACAAAGCACAGAAATAAATACAACTGGCAATTTTTGGAATAGAGTTGAAGAGAGTAGGGAGTGGCGGGTATGGGTCAGGGATTGTCAAAATTAATCTCTTCAGTATCAGGTGGTTTCTGGCAAACTAATGAGCATCCTTAACACAACACTTAAGGTTATAATTATTCTAAATTTACACAGGGAACAGTCCATAAAGTACAGAGTGATAGAGAGATACTTCCTCTACCATACTGGTTACAGTACAAAAAAAATGAATTTGTGTGCACAATTGGACATCTTAAAATATGTAAAAAATGTAATTCCTGCTCAAAATCTTAAGAAATACAGTTTTTGCACTGCATTTTAGAAATCTGAACAGGAACATGCAAATGAGTTCACAATGCAATTTCTCTTTTCAAACCAATACCATTTTATGCATGTCTCCTTGTAACATATTCCAGTCATTATAACATAGCTTTCATGCATAGCATGAGATGGAATTACATAAATAAGGAAACCTACCCACAGACTAATATATGATGTGCCCATTCTGATTGGCTCACACATTGGTGCCTTCTGATTGACTGAATTTGATAGACAGGGTTTTCAGCCAATCAGAAGGTGCCATTGCCTATTTCCTTCCGGAAAAGGCTCCAGGAGGCTCATTATTCTGAACACAGCTACATCCCCAGTTATAAGAGGGTGTGCATACTTATGCAACCATATTATTTTATTTTTATATTTTTTTTTCTTACCTCTACCTAAAAGATTTCAGTGTGTTTTTCAACTGAGTTGTACAGTTTATAGGTCACATTAAAGGTGGAAAAAGTTCTGAAATGATTTATCTTTGTCTAATTTTTTACAGCACAGAAACCTGACATTTTAACAGGGGTATGTAGACTTTTTATATCCACTGTATCTGTCAGCCACTGCCCCTCTGAGTTCCCTCAATATCATGTTTATTACTTCATTGACCTCATTTATTCCTCTGCTGTCCCCTTCTTTTTGTGCCTTTATCCCTACCCAGCATCAGAGTATTCTCTTGGGAATTCTGTCTTCTCATGATATAGCTAAAATATTTGAATTTTAGCCTCATGATCATACCCTTCAGTGAACAGTTTGGATTGATTTCCTATAGTACTGAATGATTATATCTTCTTGCAGTCCAAGGAACGCTAAGCAGTTTTCTCCAACACCACAATTGAAAGTCATCAATTCTTCGGTGCACAGCCCTCTTTATTGCCTAGCTCTCACATCTGTATGTTACTACTGGGAATACTTAGATAGATAGATAGATAGATAGATAGATAGATAGATAGATAGATAGATAGATAGACCTCTATTCCCATTCCAAATATAACAAATTCATTAAATATACATTAACCAAGTAATTGAATACCAGTTTTAAAGTTTAATATCCTTTCTCAACCAATATATTGTTTACTGTTTAATTGAAATGGAAACCAAACATTCAGTTGATATATTTCATATCACACTGTATAAATCCCTGCATACATGAAAGAAAAATTATGAAAATCAGCACTATAAATGAAATATCAAAGAGATGTTTTAAGAGCTTCAACCTTCAATATGGAATTGTAGTTTATTCATGAATAATATTTGCTTTCAATCTATTTTACCCTTGCTTCAAAGTGAGGAGCAATTTTGAAAATCAACAATATAAGGTGTGCTTTCGCCATTTCATCAAAAACACCTAAAAATGAAATATTCTTCAATATTTATAACTTTGTATTAGAAAAATGAACCCTTGGGTAATCCAGTGCATATGCCTCTTTCTTCACTGCATCAAGTCTTCAAAGCAGATAATGTGAAAAAATCCAGGCTTTATTGCTGCTTACTTTTCAATACATAGTATACTCTATTTTAAATATGTGTCTAGAATTTTAAATCACTTTTAATTTTAGCTTGATTTTTCAACAGCAGTAAAATCTATAAGCTACTTTAGAAAGTTAGTATTAATTAAAATTAATTAAGTTGCACATAAAGAATGCCAGGTACTTATTTGGTTTGTAAAATAAATACAATTTGTCATTTATTCAGTCCAGAAAACAATAAAAAATGGAACAAGGACTTTAAAGCATGACCCTCTGAAGGTTACATGAAAAATGTTTAAAGACAGTGTAGGGCACGGGAGGAAGCATCAGGTTCCCTGGGCTCGGAGTTATCTAAGCTCGGACCCATAGGAGCCAGAGTGCTGATTGGAGGGGGGAGGTAGGGCGGGCAGCGGAAGAAGCTGAGGCACTCTGTTCAGCGTTGTTTTCTCACTCAGGGGCCAGCCATCTTGGAGCTTCCCTCCCGCCCTATTTAAGTGACATGTTAAGATGTAATGCATGGTGATATATATATATACACTTACCATATAGATTTATATTTATATAGATAAAAAACATAATGCTAAAAGGAGTATTTGTTAAAGAAATGCATTCCTTATTGTGGATGTTTTAACTGGTTTACTATGTTATTGTCGCAGCGACGGCTGAGGGAGTTGCCCAGGCCAGTGGTAAAAAAGGGGGGCCTGTCGTAGTGATAGTACTCCTCCTCTTTGGTAATTTTTTTGTTACATTGTTATTTATTCAATACATTCTGTGGCCCGTTGTACTTCAAACAAGGGGCCCATTTCTGTTGCCCAACTCTTAAATGTATATACACTTAAAATCACTCTTAATATTGCCACATATTCTATTAGCTACTTGCAATCTGCTTATGAATTACCCGCCGGCCTTAGAACTCTATTGATTTTAGCACAGCTCGAAAACTAATTAAAGTTACACAAAATGTATATTCTATTAGACCCATACCGCTAGCTTGCAATTATAGTCTAACCCGCAATTGAAAAAAGTATCACGTTTCTGTCAAAAATATTACGAGTACTAAATAGGACTTGCAAGGAATTCCAAACACTTATTAAAGCTGTAACAGATATTTAACACACAATACTGTACTTTAAAAGCTTAGGAAGGGATAGAAAGACATTAGAATGAATTGCAGAACAGTCTCAAACCCAAAAATATGCAATTAAAAATATTATTTTTATTTGATATATCTGAGCAATATTGATCCCGGGACTCACAGGGTTAATACATATCATGAAACCCACATGGACTAAAACAGATGATCTAATGCATTTTATAGCATTCTAGATTGCTTGATTGCGAGCCTCCGATTGCAGTTACGTCTAACTTCCATGTTTTACTGGCTACATGATGACAGTCTCATTTACTATTGGCAGTGTCTAAGAAGTAAATTACGGACTTGCTTAAATATTGTCAGATCATTTGACTATGCCCTCTGAAATCCTACTTAAAAAAGCAGGGTTTACAAGTTAAGTGTTAAGGAGGTAAATTACGGGCTTGAGTCAATAGAATACATCTAAACATTTAGAGAAAAAATACCTGCAACAAAAATGATGGGTTAGAGGCATTTGTGAGCTTCTAGTAGGGCTCATGGTTTCCTGTCTCCTTATTTGGTTCAATAGGGTTCATAGTCTCATTATTTGTTAAGTAAAAGCACTGAATGGATCTTGCTGGGTCATGGGAGAGGCAGATACCTCTACAAGAAACACAAGTAAGAATTGGAAAAATCAGTAAAGTTATATAGAATGAAAGTGCAGATCCCTGCAATCGAACAGTTTGCTGTCTCCCAGGTGCTCGGGTTCGTCATGTTGTGGATTGGGTAGACAAATTATTGGGAGGGACTGGAAATGAACCAGCGGTCTTGGTACATATTGGTACCAATGATAAAGTTAGTGGAAGATGGAGTGTCCTAAAGAATGATTTTAGAGAACTAGGTAATAAGCTGAAGGCAAGGACCTCCAAGGTAGTATTTTCTGAGATTTTACCAGTGCCACGTGCTAGCCCAGGGAGGCAGAAGGAGCTTAGGGAGGTTAATGCTTGGCTAAAGACGTGGTGCACTAAGGAGGGGTTTGGGTTTTTAGAGCACAGGCCTGACTTCTCACTTCAGTACAATCTCTACAGCAGTAATGATGAGGGAGCTTTTGTGCTAGGGGATAGGATGGTAGAAAGGCTGGAGCAGTTTATAAACTAGTAGGTGGGGGGGAAGGACTAGATATAAGTAATGGGGTAGAAAGTGTAGAGGGTATAAGGGATGAATTAACAACTCATAGGGGAGGAGATGGGGGGAGTGGTAGTATAGTCAATAGGGTGGTAGTACTAAGTAATTCAAGTACAGTGGCAGCCACTTCAAAACTCCAGACTAGTGATGTCCCAAACAGTTCGCCGGAGAACTGTTCGCGGCGATTTTCGCATGTTCGCGTCCGCCTCGAACAGTTAACACATGCGCTTTTCGGTTCGCCCCCTATACTTTATCATTGAGGAAACTTTGAACATCATTTTTTTTTTTTTTTTTTTGTGTTGTGTAATCTATGCCTGCCTGCCAGCGTGTGTGTGTGACAGGCTATTACCTAACAGCTTATATTGTGCTTATTTTCACTACTCATACCTGGTGGTGTAACATACATTGAAAACAACCATTTTTTTCCTGTAATCTAATTTCAGTTGCCTGCCTGTGTCAGGCTCACAGCTTATATTGTGCTCAGTGAAATAAAACAACACTTTTTTGACTGTAATAGATGAATAGCAATTGCCTGCCTACAGGCGTGTGTGTGAAGCCTATTGCATCTACTCTGCCAACTTTTGCCAGTGCACAGTGACACTCATATCTGGTGGCACATTAGATTGCACTCGCAGTGCCCCAAATTTGAAGTGGGAGGACCGACCAAGCCATATACACGTCCCCTGATAGTGGACGTAACAGGGATTAAACCAATAGGAATAGTACTACTTAACAGTACACACCTTATAATAACGCAGAGGCAACGCGTATAATCTTCCATACTGTGCAGTGGAAGCCCCCAGACTCTGACCTGTGTATAATCTTCCATGCTGGGCAGTGGAAGCCCCCAGACTCTGACCTGTGTATAATCTTTCATGCTGGGCAGTGGAAGCCCCCAGACTCTGACCTGTGTATAATCTTCCATGCTGGGCAGTGGAAGCCCCCAGACTCTGGGAGTCTGAAGAAGAGGAGTCAGAGGAGGAAGGTGGCTTTGAGGAGGTGGAAGACCAAATACAGCAGGCGTCCCGGGAGCTTGTTGTCACCTTTCGGGGACCCTTGGTGGCTGGGTGGAGGAAGAGACCTTCAATGACATCAGTGAGGACAAGGAACGGGACATGGCTAGCTTGGTATCCAACCTTGTGCAAATGGGGAGTTTGCGGTTGTGCAAAGGGACTGTTTGCGGTTGTTTGCGGTGCATTAAGCGGAGAGATTGGTCTGTTACTGTGAAGCGGGTGTAACCCTTACACTACCTGATCCATACAACATCATACCTGATGTTTTAAAGCATGTTATTCCAAACAATTTAGGAATGTTAGGTGATTTATGCCCTTTATGGCTTAAAATAAAACTCTGCATCAACTATGTAATTTTTCGTGGGGGTTTTCCCATGGATCCCCCTCCGGCATGCCACAGTCCAGGTGTTAGTCCCCTTGAAACAACTTTCCCATCACTATTGTGGCCAGTTTTGAAATTTACCTGCCCATTGAAGTCTATGGCGGTTTGCCCGGTTCGCCCGTTCGCGAACATTTGATGGAAGTTCGCGTCCGCTGTTCGCGAAACGAAAATTTGGTGTTCGCGACATCACTACTCCAGACTCATAACATAAGGTGTATGCTTGCTCATGCCAGAAGCTTGCCAGGAAAAATGGGTTAGAATTATTAGCAATTAATGAAAAATGGGATTTAATAGGCATTACCGAAACGTGGTGGGATGAATCTCATGACTGGATTTTTAATCTGAATGGTTATAACCTATTTAGGAAAGATAGGGGCAATGGTAAAAAAGAAGGATACCCTTTTTGTATGTTAAGCCTGAATTTAAACCTATTGTCAGAGAAGATATTTATGGCGGAACTAGTGATAAAGTTGAATATTTCTAAGTATAGTTAAATAACAGAGCAGCAGATTCCAAAAGAACATTAGTAGGAGTATGCTATAATCCCCCAAATATAGCTGAAAGTGAGGAAATACAATTATTGTTACAGATTGCAAATGCAGCTAAGCATGGGCAAGTTCTAATAATGGGAGATTTTAATTAACCGGAAATAAACTGGATAAATGAGACCAGCAGTTCAGCTAAGGGGAGCAGGTTCTTGAGTACACACATTATCATTATCTGGCCCAGGTTATACAAGAGCCAACTAGAAATGAAGCTATCTTAGATTTAGTCATCACAAATAATATTGATATAGTATCAAATGTTGGAATAGGGCAACCTTTGGAAAACAGTGATCGCAACACAGTCTCATTTAAGATTGAATTAAAAAAACGAAATTTTAAGGGGTCAACAAAAACTCTGAATTTTAAAAGGGCATATTTTAATGGTCTAAGTGCAGCAATACAAAGTATAGACTGGGACAGAGAACTGATAGGTAAAAACTCTGAACATAAATGGACAACATTTAAATCCTTACTAAATATACATACTTATCACCATATACCAAGTGGGAATAAAATTAAAAGGAGTAAATCACATCCAATGTGGCTTAACAATGATTTAAAGATCAAAATACAGAGTAAAACAATGGGATTTAAATTATACAAACAAGAGGGGACAGAGACTGTTTTACATAAGTACAAGAAAATCAACAAAGCCTGCAAAAGGGCTATTAGACTGGCTAAAATAGAAAATGAAAAAATAATTGCAAAAGAGAGTAAGACTAACCCCAAAATATTTTTTAAGTATATTAATGGGAAGAATGCGAGGAAGGAAGCGATAGGAAAATTACAATGTGACACAGGCCGTCTGAAAATTAGTGATCAGGAAAAGGCAGATGAGTTTAATTGGTTCTTTTCTTCGGTATACACAAGGGAGGTACCAATGGTTGGGACACTGCAAAATAATGGGGCTACATTATCTTTGCTGAATAATTGGTTAACGCAGGAAAAAATCCAAAAGAGGTTGGAAAAACTAAATGTTAATAAAACCCCGGGTCCAAATGGAATACATCCACAGTTACTGTGGGAACTGGGTTCTGTAATAGCCAAACCATTATATTTAATTTTTCAAGATTCACTCAACACATGGTCTCTACAAGATGAATGAAGAAAAGAAAATGTGATACATATATTTAAAAAGGAAGCAAGAGCAAATATGGGGAATTATAGACCAGTGAGCCTCACTTCTGTAGTGGGGAAGCTTTTAGAAGGGTTAATAAGGGATAATATACAAGAACACGTATATTTGAATAGGATTTTAAGAAGGCGTCAACATGGATTTATGACGGATAGGTCATGTCAAACAAATCTAATTAGTTTCTATGAGGAGGTTAGTAGGAACCTGGATTAAGGCAATTTAATGGATGTAGTCTTTTTGGATTTTGCAAAGGCATTTGGTACAGTGACACATGGCAGACTATTGTGCAAACTAAGAGATACAGGAATTGAAGTAAATATCTGCTCATGGATCGGTCGCTGGCTAAAAGACAGGAAGCAAAGGGTTGTTGTAAATGGGACAATTTAGTAGAAGTCAGCAGAAATCTGAAAGGGAGGGTTTGTAAAACAGTGGTGCTAGTATGCAGATTATTTTTACCTAGTAGAAGTTTGTATCAAGTACAGGAGAGGGTGCTGAAAGGTAATCAAGATGGGTATGGTGGGCAGAGTGGTAACATATTAGGATAGCATACACTGTGCTTATAACACCCTCACCCTTATATGCATCATGTGAAGATCCAGTGCCCGGCCTGTGCTATCTATTGGTCTATCTCTAATGTTCCCCTCCCCCATTTATCTACCATAATTGTCACCCAATCCTCTGTTTAAGGTCTCATGCTGCCCATGACGATATATCTCCCTCCTCCCCACTGTATGACACCCCAGGTTAATGTGTAGATGACATACCTTCCCATGGATATGCCATAGATGATCTCTGTCAGTACTGTGCTGTGGTGATGATCACTACTGTTGCTGAATATTGTTTGGGTTATGTCTATGCCTTTAATAGTGAGTGCTTGATAGCAGCTGCTGTGGTCCATGTGTGTTTGATGATTGTTATTAACCTCTAGAGTACTGTGGTCTATGTTCCCCTGGACATTGTATTGTGTTACGTTGAGGTGTGGTATTGCCAGTATTTGCTGTTTCATTATATATGTCATAAGCCACCAATTTATATAAATTTAAATGTTCACATTTGTGCCTCTGTGACTGTAAAATTGTATTTCCAATGGTATTATATGATTTATAAGGCTATTTATTAATGTGCTGTCTCAGATTTATCCAGCTGTGAGCACAACATTTTCTGTCACACATGGAAATTAAATTGTCATATCTGATGATATTGTAGGCTTTTGTAATGTTTAGTAGCCATCATTTTTCTTTCAGATTTTGGATGATATGGCTCTCCTGTGATTTGCATGTGATACGTAAAGCAGTGGCGGCCCGTCCATAGGGGCGTCGGGGTAAGCACCCTCCCCCCCCCAAAAAAAAAGTTTTCAGTGATCAAGCAATAAAAATAATCATAAAACAATAAAATATCATCTTTAAATTAGCATTTAAGTGTTCTTCCTTAAGTATGCTTTCATTCAAAATATTCCCTGGGACACTGTCACTTTAAGATAACCCCTTGTATGCCTTAACTGCTGTGTGCTATCCATTGTAACTAGCGCTTCCCTGCACTGTGTGATCATATTACACTAACCTGACACTGTGAGAGCGAGTCATGACCGTTAAGGAATGCCGCCCAGCCACCAGGAAGAAGCTATGCAGGGCAGTGAAAATGTATCAATTTCAATGACTGACAGCCTTTCAACGTCATCCAATCAATGCTGAAAGGCTGTCTAGTCTCCATGATCCCCACATAAGCCCACCCAGACCGTTAGCCCAGGGCACCCACTAACAAATAGAGACCCGAGTTAGTGTTTGACTGACAGGTGCCCTGGCAGCCCTTCTATAAAAATCTGACCCCCTAAGCCAGCCCCCTCTGTTTCCCGCTCCTGGTGCTAAAGAACCCATACAAGTAAGTAGAAACACTGCCCTCAGTGCCCTGCCTTGCCCAGCCAAAGCCCCTAGTCCCCCTAATAAAAAAGGGTCCCACAGTTACCCCACTTTGCCTACCGGTCACCCACCCACCCACCTAGGCCAACAATGCCTGTGCCACCCCCCGATCACCCTCATGGGGCCTGTGCCAACCCCCGATCACCCCCACCTTGGCACCTTAACCTACCTAACTAGTACCAAGCCACCTACCTACCACCTTGACCCAGTGACCCTACCCTGACCCAACTACCAAGCCACCTACCTACCACCCTGACTAAGTGACCCCACCCTGACCCAACTACCAAGCCACCTACCTACCACCCTGACTAAGTGACCCAACTACCAACTTGGTAGTTGGCTCAGGGTGGGGTCACTGGGTCAGGGTGATAGGTAGGTCACTTGGTAGTACCAAGCCAAGCCACCTACCTACCACCCTGACCCAGTGACCCCACCCTGACCCAACTACCAAGCCACCTACCTACCACCCTGACTAAGTGACCCAACTACCAACTTGGTAGTTGGGTCAGGGTGGGGTCACTGGGTCAGGGTGGTAGGTAGGTCGCTTGGTAGTACCAAGCCAAGCCACCTACCTACCACCCTGACCCAGTGACCCCATCCTGACCCAACTACCAAGCCACCTACCTACCACCCTGACTAAGTGACCCAACTACCAACTTGGTAGTTGGGTCAGGGTGGGGTCACTGGGTCAGGGTGGTAGGTAGGTCGCTTGGTAGTACCAAGCCCAGCACCCTACCTACCACCCTGACCCAGTGACCCCACCCTGACCCAACTACCAAGACACCTACCTACCACCCTGACTATGTGACCCAACTACCAAGCAACCTACAAATCAATAAAAAACACAACACAACCCCCCCCCCCTATTTTTATTCCATTTTTCAAAGTAACAGGCAATGTATATTTAACATTGCAGTTAAAAAAAAAAGGATACATTGCCTGTCACTTTTACAGATAAAATAAAAATAAGGGAAGGGGAAAAAAATTAAGTAAACAACAGCACACACTTACCTGTCAAATTGACCCCTCCAGCGGTGGCCTTCTGCCCTGGATAGTAGGGCATTCCAATAAATTTTGATTGAAGCCCATGTCCTTCAATCTTGATAGAAGCCCTTGTCCTCATCTTGATTGAAGCCATTGTCCATCCATTCTGGCCCATTGCAAGAGGCCTCCACCTAAAAAACCTGACGCTCTAAAAAAAAAAAAACAATCTAATGAAGCTCCTCCTACAAGGAGCTCCCCCCGGCGACTAATTGATTTTTTCCCACGCTCCTCCTCTGATTGGCTGAAATTTTGATTGACAATGATTTCAACCAATCAGAGTCTTTAAAAAATTAGCAAAGCAGGTATGGAAGCTTGTGAGGGCAAAAAAGGTTAGTGTGAACTTGTATGTATTATACATATTACAGGGTTATTTATGTGATATACATGTTACAGGATAATATCCTGAAACATATATAGCAAATAAATAGCACTGTAATATGTATAATAAATAATTTCTAATAAAAATACATGAGCAATAATCAAATAATTAATAAAGTACATCAATTAATCAATTAATAAATATCAATTTATATATTTTTTTGTTTTATGTATAATGCTTTATGTGTGTGTGTGTATATATATATATATATATATGTATATATATATATATATATATATATATATAGATATATAGATATATAGATATATATCTATATCTATATATCTATATCTATATATATATATATATATATCTATATAATTATATCTATACTAGCGAATTGCCCGTCAAAAAATGACGGCAATGAAATTGTAAATGAGCTAATGCTGTTTGGTGTATAATAATACATTAATAAATTAATATACTTTACCTATTTTTAAGTAATATATGCAGGAAACATTGTGTTTAAGAGCTGACAATCTGTTTTGATGTTGCTGCAGCATTAGTGGTGTGGAGGTGCTGTGTAAGCGTGATGAACGTGTGCAGTGTAATAGTGTGCGTACGCGAGACCAAACCGTTAGCGTAGTTGTGTACTTGTTGTAATATGGCGGGTAATGTGTGGTATGCGTCTTTGCGGAATATCCGTAAGTCTTTTGTGGTGTTTTGCGTGTTTCTTGTGGTGTTTTGCGTGTTTCTTGTGGTGTTTTGCGTGTTTAAAGTAGCCTCGTTTTCGTTTTGTTCGGCGGCCATTTTTTCTCTCGCTTAAAGAATTTTTGAGTGTCTAAACTCTTTTGAGGTGTAACTTCATTTTTTTAGGCCCTGGATGCCACCTCTTGCTGTAGGTAAGCTTTTTATGTATGTGTTGTGTGTAATTACTGTGTTTTTAATTTTTTCATGTTTGAGGGTTGCAGACAATTTTTGCGAGGTCGTAATGTGTGGTAACGTGTGTCGTATGTTGTTTGCGTTCCGATATAAAGTTTGCAAGGGTCGCAGTTGCTGGCATGGAGCGCCTTCGGCGCCGTGTGTTGTGTGTTTTTTGCGTTCCGACGTAAATTTTGCGAGGGTCGCAGTTGCTGGCAAGGAGAGCCTTCGGCGCTCCTTGCCAGCAACTGGGGCCCTCGCTATGCAAGGGCCGTGGCTCGCTGCGCGAGCCCGTAAGCGTTAGCAACAACTCGTATGCTCACAACTTATATAATAATTTACACATAGCAGGGAAAAAGTGCATGTATGCTTTTAATATATTGTAATCCACCTTAAGTGAACAGAAGAGGAGAGAGGCAGGGGTGGGACTTTGTCTGAATGCTGGTCCAGAGGATACAGGATCTGATGGGATACTGAATCTCTTATTACAGTAGCACTGCAGGAGATAATTTACACATAGCAGAGAAAAAGTGCATGTATGCTTCAATATATAGGAATCCACCTTAAGTGAACAGCAGAGGAGAGAGGCCCCTGCGATGTCATTAACAGATGCCGGCAGCTCACAGGAAGAAGACATGCTGCTAGGGAAGAGCAGCAGGAGGTGCTCACATCAGAGTAAGGAGAGGGGGGAAAGAAGGAGGATAACGGTGAGGGAGGAGGATGATAAGGGGTGAGGAGGAGGATGATGTGGGGAAGGAGGGAGCATGTTGTCAAACTGCGAGTTGTCATCCTGCAAGGCCGCAAGTGTGACGACAACTCGCAGTTAGACAATTATAATATGTGATAATTATATCTATACTAGCGACTTGCCCGTCAAAAAATTACGGCAATGTGATGTATATGTTTGTCAAGTTGTTTAGTTATTTATCACATATATAGTTGTGAGCGTACGAGTTGTTGCTAACGCTGCGGGCTCGCTACGCGAGTCACGGCCCTCGCGAAGCGAGGGCCGCGACTCGCGTAGCGAGCTGCGGCCCTCGCGTAGCGAGGGACGCGGCTCGCGCAGCGAGCCGAGGCCCTCGCGAAGCGAGGGCACTGCCCGAGGGTCTCAGTTGCTGGCATGGAGCGCCGAAGGCGCTCCATGCCAGCAACTGAGGACCCTCGCAAAGCGAGGGCCTCAGTTGCTGGCATGGAGCGCCGTAGGCGCTCCATGCCAGCACCTGAGGACCTCGCAAAGCGAGGGCCGCAGTTGCTGGCATGGAGCGCCGAAGGCGCTCCTTGCCAGCAACTGCGACCCTCGCAAACTTCACGTCGCAACCCAAACACTACGACACACACATTACGACACTCGCAAACAACATACGACACACGTTCACACACATTACGGACTCGCAACACTCGGACGCAACTCGCGAACATTACAAAATGTAAAACACAATACATACACACACCACATACATAAAAAACTTACCTACACCAAGAGGGAGCACCCAGCACCTCAAAAATACAACTTACATCTCGATTTTACTTCAAATAAAACAGTTTAGAGACTAAAAAAAAAACGAAGCGAGATAAAAAATGGCCGCCGAACAAAACGAAAACGAGGCTACAGCACTCTAAACTCGCAAAACACCACAAGAAACTCGCAAAACACCACAAAACACCTACGGATATTCCGATACAAACGTATAACACACATTACTCGCCATTTCACGCCAATGCGGAAGTACACGACAACGGTTTGGGCTCGCGCACGCACAGTGTTACACTGCACACATTCAGCACGCTTACACAGCAGATCCACACCACTAATGCTGCAGCAACATCAAAACACATTCACAGCTCTTCCACACAATGCTTTAAAATAGGTCAAGTATATTCATTTATTAATGTATTATATATTTCATTATTACACACTAAACAGCATTAGCTACCTTACAATTTCATTGCCGTCATTTTTTGACGGGCAATATTCTAGTATATATATGTTTGACACTTGTAAGTATTGTGATATGAACGTGTATTTCTGTAAAATATTGATGTAATGTTTTTTTAACATGAAATTTGTATCTGAAGAATTGTTCACTTTAACATACATTGAATCCAGAGGAAAGCAAAAAGTAAAAAGCCTTGTTGAAACGTCCCTAATTTTAACATGAAGTTTAAAATATATGTAAGCAATAACCTTGAAAGTATATATTTTTAAACTTGATCTTTATTTTTTATGTAACTTTGGAAGTTGACAAAACATTTGTATAATTTTGAACTATATAAACAGGAACACAGTGAATACATTTTGTAACTTAATTTTGTATTAAAAGTATTAACATTTGAATGTAAAAACAGTTGAACTTTAAATGAATAAGTATTAACATGCAATTTGTATCAGAATAATTGTTAAGTTGAATATACATTGAATGTAGAGGAAGGCATACAGTAAAAACTCTCCTTAAAACGTACCAAATTAAAGTAATTACTTACTGAGCACATAAACTGGCGATAAACATTAATGTAGGTAGTAATCTTAAGATAACAGACAATATTTACATTGTGACTTAAAAGGTGCTTAAACTCTTAACATGAATTTTATAATCTGTTTGATGAAATAACTTGTAAATATTGTTTTTAAACTTGTAATATTAGAAACATTAACACAGTAACTTAACATTGTAACATAATTTTTCTTAAAAATGCAAGGCAAGTATTTTGTGAGGCGAATTATCCATAAACATTACTTCCATTAATTATGACTGAATTAAACAACAAATTGTAATGTATTTTTAAATGCTTTTAAAAAATGTTTGCATGGCTTTAGTTTGTATCCTTCAAAGTTATAGTACTTCATAGTAGACAATGGTTTTAGTAAAAATACGTCCATCTTCTAATAAATCACCTTGACTTTCATTTTTTTCAATGTAAACTTTAATAGCCTGTGGATTTTTGCACCGTGACAATGCAACATACAATTGACCATGTGCAAATACTGGTTCTTCCAAAAAAAATACCCACAGATTTGAAAGTTTGACCTTGTGATTTATTAATGGTCATGGCAAATGCCATAATAATGGGAAATTGTCTTCTTTGAAGTATAAAAGGGAGACTACTTTCACTTGGTGCTAAATCTATTCTTGGTATGAAAACTCTATCTCCTTTATGGGTCCCAGTTAAAATTTCAGCATCTATAAAATGGTCCTTTAATTCTTGAACAATTAATCTTGTGCCATTGCATAGGCCTTTTTTGGGGTTCATATTTCGCAGTAACATGATAATTGCACCTTTCTTTAGCTGCAAAATATGTGGTGGCATTCCAGAAGGAGTTAAAGAGTTAATGAATTCAGTTGAAAAGTTTGCCTGACTTTCATTGTCATCAGCAAGTACAGAATCAGCACTGTGATAATTTATTTGTGGTGCATTAATTTTTTTAAAGATTTCATTATTGAGGATTAATGCATCTTTATTTTTACACGTCAGTATGACTTGGTTGGCAAGCTCGGAATATTCTTCGTTATTGATGCTCCCTTCAAATATAGCCGATATAATATCTTGTTGACAAATCATCTGAGGTGGGATCTCTACAGTGTCGTCAGCTAAATGTAGTATTTTTTCTGTTCTGCCTTCTCCAATTTTAATAAGCCAATCATTGAAATCATTTTGTCCTTCTGATCTCATATTTTGTTGCAGTTGAAGATGGGTAAAATGTTTCCATAGTGTGCTTGACTTGATACAGGTTTTGATAATGTCAGTTCGATTTCCATGTACAACAACAGGTAATGTTTGTCTAAAATCGCCACCCAACAACATTACCTTTCCACCAAATGGAAAAATATTATCCATGACTTCACGAAGCAAACGGTCAATACATTGGAGGGCATAGCATGACATCATTGTGGCCTCATCTATTATAATTAATTTACATTTCTTACATTTCTTTGCTTGTAAGGATGTCATGCGAATATCTAACACCGAATTTTCTAAAATAGGCACTGGCAGTTTAAATCCACTATGAACAGTTCTTCCACCTTCTAATAAAAGTGCAGCAATTCCAGTAGTGGCAAACGCCATTGCTATTTGTCCTTGTGCTCGTACTGAACTCATTAATAAATTGTACAAATAGGTTTTTCCTGATCCGCCAGGTCCACCAAGATAGAAATAACGCTCTGTCACCATGTCATCATCTATTGCATTTTTAATGGCATGAAATGCTTGCAATTGTAGTGCATTTAAAGTTGCAAGTCTTTCTTGTGTTCTTTCTGCTTGTAGTTGAATGTCATAGTCTTCAAAGTTTATGTCATCTATAAGACCTGGATCAGGCAAATTAAAACTTGCACAACTTAATCCATGAGTTAAAAATACTTCTTGGATTTCCATTAACGCTTTTAAGTGTGCAATGGGTTCATTGTATCGTCGCATAAAGTCTTCAGCCATATTACTTTTAAAAGTCTCCCACAAAGCTAATGCATTTGGAGCATTTGAGAAGATACAAATAAAAGCAAATTGTTCTCTCATCTGTCGTGGCATTTGACATTGTGCTGCTTCTTCTAAACATCTTTCCCACTCTGTATCATCAGCGAGTAAGTTTCTATGTCTTGCAGCTAAATGGAAGGATTAATATACAATGTCATTAACAGTTCTTAATTGTTCAAAACTTTGTGCTCCTGGAACATTTAAAAGTAATATCCGTAAGCAAAAATGTTCAACATCTCTTGGACTGACTGTGTAAATTTGTGGAATTATTTGATTGCCTCTGGTTTTTCTTGGTCTCCATAATCCATTCACAAAAACATAGTGATATGGAATTTCAATATATAAGTATTGTGTTGTTTGAGCATCATTTGAATTTAATGCAAACCATGCAGTTAGTGTAGTGTGACGATCTTCACTTTGGGCCAATGCATTCATTTCATTTCCAGCATGGAAATAGACTAAATGTCGTTGTGGCAAATGTACTGCTAATCTATATACTGCATGTGATCTATCATGCATTTCAAATTTTAAAAGCAGCCACATAGCTTCTGGTGCACTGACATAGCGAGCATCTACATGAGATGCAAGTTCATCATGTACTAACTCACTACATTCAGGGTTGTCTGCACTTTTGACGACTACAGTAGCTGCATCATAGCCTTTGTAAATATATTTGTAGACATATTTAATGGATTTGATGGAAGTGCAGACTTCTACGTTGATGTGGGCGTAGTACTTCATGAGTAAATGTGGATTGTAGGGTACTACATATCTATTGTCCACTTTTCCACGAATAATGGCACTATTTCCTTCTCTTCTTTTATAAAGTGGATATCCATCACAATTTGCATATGTTTTGTCTCTATAATCTTTTGGAAAATCTTTTGAACATTTATTATTTTCCATACATGGTGATTGTGGATTAAGGTCTCCACAGGGTCCATGAATCATCCAATGAGTAACAATCTCATATAGTCTACCATATAGTTCTGGATCTGGTAGTTCAGCAACTATGACTGCATCCACTTTGTCCGAAGTATCTAATTTATCTTTCTCTTGAAGTATTATCAGAAGATGTGCATGTGGAAGGCCTCTTTTTTGAAATTCAATGGTATATATATAAGCAAGACATTTGCCAAATAACTGATTTATAGTGAAGTCACGTATTAATTCATTTCAAATTTGATCTTAAAAACTCTGGCTACTAAATCTGGTCGATCAGAAGCAGTTTGTCCAAGAAGTAGATTTTGATTCATTTCTGGCCATTGTGAATTACATGTAAATGTCAGAAATAAATCTGGTTTTCCAAATTTTGTCACAATAGCCATAGCATCATTGTATCTTTCTCTCATATTTCGAGGAGATCCTTGAAAGGAAGATGGTAAAATGATGGCTTTGCCAGGTGTCATGTCTCTGCTTGTAGCCACGTCAGCAACATAGTCCATGAGTCCACAATATTGTTCTACACGTAGTTTATCTTGTTGATATTTTATAAAGTTTAAATTATTTGCCTCAACTTGCAAATATGAATCAATAATCCATTGTTGTGTTAGTTTTCCACCACATAAAATTGGATTAAATTCATCTCGAATAGCAATTTGAGCTACTTTAAATTCAAGCATAGAAACATTATTTTGGATTCTGGCTTTAGCATTTGGGTAACTGGGAAGCGTTAATTTTGGTTGCCAACCTGCTTCTACATGTGGGAAAAAGATGGGATATGTCATTGGATCTAAATTTGGACTTAAGATATTAATATTAATAAATGGTTGCTCCTCATTTCTGGGATATACTCTAATGTCTCTTTGAAATGGTGGTTCTCCTTCATCATTCTGAAAGACCATTGCAACTTCATTTGATGTTGGCAAGTTATAACGACGTTTATCAGTATGTCTGTCTCTTTTAAGCACCATATTAACCTTTGGCATGGGTAATTGATGTCTTTGTGCATTAAGTTGTTGTTCATTTTCTACTTCTGCCAATTTTTTGTAAGCTTTACTGTAGGGATTGTTGTCCATAATGTTATTTAGCTCTATGAAAACACTGGGTAAGCATTTTTTTTTTCTTCCATCTGCATACGTTGGTCAACAGCTTCCATTGTATCTAGGACATATAGTTGAGCGAATTTTCTTTGCTCTCCTTCCTCTGGATGTAAATGTGAAGTCCGATGATAAATTTGTCCTTGGACTTTAAAACAGTAAGGACCATGTCCTGGTACATTAGCAGCTAATGTTGCCCCCATAGATGCAAATGATATGGCACTATTGTAGGATCTTATGTTTGTCTTAAAATTTTTGTAGTTTGGAAAAGTAGGTTCAGTCATAATATTTTGTAAATAGCTTGGAAATTGTTTCCTTTCTGGAAGTTTGAACTTGCCTTTTTGACAACAACTAATAAATTGGCCATCTCTGGGTCTCTCCTGTTTAAAATAATAAGCCTCACAAAATTGACATTGAGTACTCATGTCCCCACAACTATGAACCTCTACTGCTAAAGACTTGAGTAAAGGACAATTTGCAAAGCATATAGGATTTTGACTTTCATATTCATCAGGTGAAAATTCATGAAATGTTTGAACAACAGGTTCTAAATGTTTAGGTTTTTTCGTGGCTTTTCTTGGTATATGTTGTCCTTGTTTTGTTGAAATGCCCTGTAAGGTTTCAGTAAGAGTTTGTAAATGCTTTGTTTTTGTAGTAGTTTTTTTGGTCTGTCTTGAATGGTATCTTGTAAAATGTCATCTGATGTTTGAGGAACAGGTTGTAAATGCTTTATTATCTTTTTTTTTTTTTTTTGTCGTATCTTTCATTTTTGCAGCTGATAGTCTTTTATTTGCAAGTCTTTTGCGTTCTTTTTCTCGTCGAATTTCTTTCTCCTCTGGTGTCTGCTGGGCGGCCCATCTCTCTTGTCTTTCTCTAGTTTGACGTCTTTTCTTCTCTTCTTTGGTCTCGTTATCAGCCATATTAATCTGTAAAGGAAAAAAAAGAAATGTAATTGTATATATTTAAATTTGTAATTCCTGTTAAAGATTCTTGTGCACAATTGGTGAAATAAAAGGCAAATCATTAATGTATCAGTTATATTTAGTTAAAATTATAATTCCTGTCCTCACTGACTAAGAATTTGGCCAATGGAATACTGCTGTAAATAAGCATTTAACATATATTTTTTAAATAATTTTTTATTTATTGAAAACGTTGTTTGTGGATAGATATTTACCACTGCAAAACTTATTTGCTAAAAAAAATATTGAGGTGGTTATTGAGCTATGTATTGCATAGTGGCAATTTAAATAGAATAAGGGAGATAGTAAATTTATTTTTATATTTTTTTCTGTTGAGACAGATGCAAATGAAAGATGTTTCTTTATTTTTCTCCTTTTGTACTTATTATACTGTACCTTGGTTGAAGTGTGATTTAAATGCGAATGTTTGTTGGTCCTGGGTTGAAAATCGTTGTCCATTGGTGTGGTCCTCTGTTGGAAGTCCTCGTCCTCTGTGTGGTCCTCTGTGTAAAATCCTGGTCCTATGGTCTGGTCCTCTGTTGAAAGTCATAGTCCGATGGTGTGTTCCTGTGGCGATAGCCCTCGTCCGATGTTGTGGTCCTCTGGCGATAGCCCTAGTCCGATGTTGTGGTCCTTTGGTGAAAGTCCTCGTCCGATGGTCTGGTCCTGTGTTGAAAGTCTGCGTCCACTGGTCTGGTCCTAGCCTCGTCCGATGTTGTGGTCCTTTGGTGAAAGTCCTCGTCCGATGGTCTTGTCCTGTGCTGAAAGTCCTCGTCCGATTGTCTTCACGCAGTATGTGTTGTAATATAAAATAGAAAATGTTGTTTTAGTGAAATGTCTTTTAAATAAGGAAAAAATGTATGAATTTGGCTGTATTGTATCAGTTATGGTTATTTTTTTCATTTTTTTTTTTTTTTACTTTATGTACAATCCCACGACTTTTGTTATTCTTATTTAAGGTTCTTAGTAAGGCTTGTAGGTTGTGATATATTGAAAAAGAATATGAATTTATTTTGCTATGTGTTTGTGTCTTTATTTTTGTACAATCCTGTTTTGTGCACATCACTTGTTTTATAGTTATTTAAGCTTCATTGTAATGGTTATAGGTTGTTAAACATTAAAGAAGAATCTTAATGTAGTTTGTTATGTGTTTGTGTGAGTTTTAGTCCAATCCTGTTTTGTGCGTACCACTTCTGTTATACTTATTTATGCTTCTTTGTAAGGCTTCTAGGTTGTTAAACATTAAGTAAGATTATGAATTTAGTTTGCTATGTGTTTATGTTAGTTTTTGTACAATCCTGTTTTGTGCGCACCGCTTGTGGTATACTTATTTAGCCTTTATTGTGATGGTTATAGTTTGCGAAACATGAAATAATATTATTAAAGTAGTTTGCTATGTGTTTGTGTTAGTTTGTTACAATCCTGTTTTGTGCGCACCACTTGTGTTGAAGTTATTTAATCTTGATTGTACTGGTTATAGGTTGTTAAACATTAAAGAAGAATG
Organism: Discoglossus pictus; assembly: GCA_027410445.1. NCBI lineage: Eukaryota > Metazoa > Chordata > Amphibia > Anura > Alytidae > Discoglossus > Discoglossus pictus. The sequence continues at coordinate 317,766,827 of CM050166.1, read as the reverse complement.
TTAATGTAGTTTCCTATGTGTTTGTGTGATTTTTTGTACAATCCTATTAGGTGCGCAACACTTTTGTTATTCTTATTTAGGCTTCTTTGTAAGGCTTATAGGTTGTTAAACATTGAATAAGAAAGTTAATTTATTTTGGTATGTGTTTGTGTGAGTTTGTTCCAATTCTGTTTTGTGTGTAGCACTTTGTGTGTACCATATGTTGCATAGTTTGCCCCTCATTGAATTGCATTTTTTCCAATGTAATATTACTGTAAGGCCCTCATTGAATTGCAATTTAGAAACTTGAATAGAGGTCTAAATAAGCACATCACATATTTTTGTTAAAGAAGTTTTTAGTTATTAAGCATGTATCCAAAAGCAATGTTTTCACTAACGAAAAATGTATTTAAAAAATATATGTTATGTTATTATTTGGATCCCTATTGAATTAGCAAAATGGCAATTGAATAAGGGCCTAAATGTGCTTATTTAGAGCCATATTCAATTGGCCAAAACACAATTGAATGAGACGCTTTGGTTGCTGCATTTGTTATATTGTAGGTGCCTCATTCAATTGTGTTTTGGGCAATGGAATAGAGCTCAATATCACCACAAAGCATATTTTTTTAACCGCATTTTGTATTTAGTGAACTTGTATCCAAAAGCAACGTGTTCACTAAATAAAAAGTTCCTTAAAAAAATATCCTCTCTGCTTATATAGAGCCCTATTGAAATGGGCAAATCACATTTGAGTGAGGCCCTTGGCCATTAAACATATATAGGTCCTCATTGAATTGCAATTTTGCCAATTGAAGAGGGCTCTATATAAGCACATAACATATTTATTGAGCGAAGTTTTTAGTTAGTGAAGACCTTGATTTTAGATAGAAGTTCATTAACTAAAAAGTTATGTCTAAAAAATATGTTATGTGCTTATATAGAGCCCTATTCAATTGGGCAACTCGCAATTGAATGAGGCTCATGGTTCGTTTCTTTTTTATACTTAATACTTTACCTTGATTGAAGTGTCGAATGACAGACGGTCCCCTCCTGCCAATCTTAATCCGCCGGTCTTCTTGTAGTGTCTGTTTGAAAAAGAAAGTGATATAGTTATTTGTATATTTTTTATTTTTCATCTAGCAAAGCATCGCCTTTTCAGCATGTAATGTCTTGTTGTATCTTACCTGTTGTTCTTTGTTGGTGTTCTTTAAAAGGGATTGTGCTTCACAATGCACGGTGCAAATTGTTGAGTGACGCTGTTGATGCAGAGTCTGTTTGAATATTAAAAGAAGTAGAAAGATTCAGCTTTATGTGATCTATTGAATTGCAGTAAATGAATGTCATTTAAATATACTTCTGTAATTATTTTTAATTGACCTTATTTTTTGGGGGGGCTACACACATATGTCACATACATGAAGTACATTTCCATAGTTTAATTTAATTATTTTGTGTCACTATACATGAGTCATATTTAAATTGTTAAATTAACCTTATTATTTTTTTTCCAACACACATAAATGTGTGTGTGTGAGATGTAACTATAGATGATACGTAGATGTGCGTGTCACATATCAGTATACATGACATATAATGTAATTTAAATGTAGTTGTTTAATGATTTTGTTTTAAGATCATTTTGTTGCAGGGACAATACACATAAATGTGCGTGTCACATGTCACTATACATAAACCTCTTTTTGATATTGAATTATGTTTTTTTGTTGTTTTGGTAAATGAACCGTATTTTTTTTGTGGGCCTATACACATAAATGTGTGTGTGACATGTCACTACATAAATCACATTTTCCTAGTTTTTTTTACTTTTTTTTTGTCCTGTCCTGATGATAAAATGTAATATATTAGAGCTTACCTCTCAGTTGTAATTTGCACAGTGTAAAGTAGTAAATTAGTAAAGAATTGTCTTCTCAAGCAAAAGCAGCAGTTATGTATGAAGTCACTCCGTTCATCACCTGAGGAGAAATGTATTTTTGTCAGTAAAATAGGCAGTATTTATAAACTTGTAGAAAGTTCTGGAAAGTGAGACCGTTAGAACGCAATACGCATGCGCTATTTGCGTTCCAGCTTACAATTTGCGTTCCATCCGCCATTTTGTGAGTAGTACTGTTCAAAATGGTGTTTAATATGATTGTGATACATTCCGCATAGTATGTGTTTAATTATTGCGAGTAAGTGTAGTATAGTTACGTCTGAAGCCTCGTTTTCGTTTTGTTCGTCGGCCATTTTTTCTCTCGCTTAGCGATGGTATTAGTGTCTAAAGTATTTTTATTTAAATGTAGGTGTAACTTGTTTTTTTGAGGTGCTGGATGGTTCCTCTTCCTGTAGGTAAGCTTTTTATGTGTTTGTTGTGTGTATTTATTAAGTTTTAAATGTTTGTATGTCGGCGTGTTGCGTCCGATGTTTGCGAGGTCGTAATGTGTGGTAATGTGTCTCGTATGGTGTTTGCGTGTGTAGCCTCGTTTTCATTTTTTGTGTCGCTTAGCAAATTATTTAGTGTCTAAACTCTTTTATTTTGAGTGCAATTAAGTTGTAAGTTGCATTTTTGAGGTCCTGGATGCTTCCTGTTTCTGTAGGTAAGGTTTTTATGTATGTGCTGTGTGTATGTATTGTGCTTTTAATTTTGTAATGTTCGCGAGTTGCGTCCGAGTGTTGCGAGGCAGTAATGTGTGTGAACGTGTGTCGTATGTTGTTTGCGAGTGTCGTAATGTGTGTGTCGTGCTTTTTCGGTTGCGACGTGAATTTTGCTAGTGTCGTAATGTGTGTGTCGTGCTGTTTGGGTTGCGAATTTGGGTTGTGAATTTTGCGAGGGTCACAGTTGCTGCAACTGAGGCCCTCGCTTTGCGAGGTCCTCAGGTGCTGGCATGGAGCGCCTGCGGCGCTACATGCCAGCAACTGAGACCCTGGCCCAGTGCCCTCGCTTTGCTAGGGCCGCGGGCTCGCTATGCGAGCCCGCAGCGTTAGCAACAACTCGTACGCTCACAACTATATATGTGATCATTTTATATATATATATATATATATATATATATATATATTTAGTATTTTTATTTCATTTTTTTTTAATGTACAGCTTGGGCCTATATGGTTTTGATTGGTTATTTAAGATTTTTAAGGTGCGGTTGGGGCCTTTTTGGTCACACTTGGTTATTTAAGGTTTTTAAGGTGCGGTTGGGGCCTTTTTGGTCACACTTGGTTATTAAAGGTTTATAAGGTGCGGTTGGGGCCTATATGGTCAAAATTGGTTATTTAATGTTTTTAAGGTGCGGTTGGGGCCTATTTAATCACACTTGGTTATTTAAGGTTTTTAAGGTGCGGTTGGGGCCTATATGGTCACACTTGGTTACTTAATTATTTTAAGGTGCGGTTGGGGCCTATTTGGTCACACTTGGTTATTTAAGGTTTTTAAGGTGCGGTTGGGGCCTTTTTGGTCACACTTGGGCCCTCATTCAATTGTGATTTGGCTAATTGAATAGGGGTCTAAATAAGCACAAAGCATATTTTTTTTAAATAAGTTTTTTAGTTAGTAAAAAACTTGCTTTTGGATAGAAGTTTACTAACTAAAAACTTCTTTAAAAAAAATATGTTATGTGCTTATTTAGACCCCTATTCAATTGGCCAAATTGCAATTGAATGAGGGCCTTGATCTTTTAAGGTTTTTAAGGTGCGGTTGGGGCCTATATGGTCACACTTGGTTATTTAAGGTTTTTAAGGTGCGGTTGGGGCCTTTTTGGTCACACTTGGTTATTTAAGGTTTTTAAGGGGCGGTTGGGGCCTTTTTGGCCACACTTGGTCTTTTAAGGTTTTTAAGGTGCGGTTGGGGCCTATATGGTCACACTTGGTTACTTAAGGTTTTTAAAGTGCGGTTGGGACCTATTTAGTCACACTTGGTTATTTAAGGTTTTTAAGGTGCGGTTGGGACCTATTTAGTCACACTTGGCTATTTAAGGTTTTTAAGGTATGGTTTTGTTCTTGAATAGTCTGATTGATTTTGCTTGTTTTCTTTCAACCCCAGGTGCAAACCCTATGTGGCAGCAGATTTGTTTGTACTCGTTGGTCAACTTACTGAATGTGAATACCATGAGAAGAAGAGCCGACTAATGGTAAGTGTCACTGCTTTACTTTTTCTGTTAATGCGTATAGGTGCAATTATGATATTGCTGTAGTCTTGTCACATGAGTTTTTTCAATCTATATTGTATACCAATGAATTTAACACATTGTTACTTTACTTCTTGACATTGCTGCATTGCTGATCATTTATTTCAATGGGCTTTACAAGTATAAGGTCATTTGGCGGGGCTTATAAAGGTCATTATGACGACAGAGGGAGGAGTTATAAAATGGGTGTGGTTCGAAAAAGGGGAGGGGCTACATTTTGCCCTGGCGCCCCTCCAACTTGAAAGTTCACAAGCCGCCACTGACGTAAAGTCTGATTAGAATAGGGTTTTGGTGTAAAAGTAAGAAGGATTTACTCATAATTTTTAAAACTCTAGTCTTCAAATGTTCAATCATTCTCTGAAAACCCACCTTGTGAGAGAATAGTACCACCTTCCTCCTTAACTAAATCATCCACAGCTTTATCATAGGTTACCCATTCTGGTTCACATACCTGCCCTTCGTTATTATTTCATCCAGCATTTCCCTTATCTATATTGTCTCTTAATTGGAAGCTACCTCAAGAGCAGGGCCCCCATCTCCTCATGTAACCCTGTGTAGGTACAAATGTGCTCTCTTTTTTATCTGCTTTCTAATGCATGTACAAGTCTATCCATTTTTATCCATTCAATAATAAATATTGCAGAAAACAAGACATTCTAATACAAAGACAATATCCTATCTAGTGGAGCTGTGATGTGCAGTGATAATGCTATTATAATAGGTGAGCTAATATCTAAAAAACCCTCTAATGATTTTGTTGACAACCCCAGATGGGTGTCTAAACAGGCCCCTGATCCCCACCCAATCAGCATGCAAAAATAGTTGAGCAATTTAGCAATGTAACTCATTATTCATCTTCTTTTTCTTCTTCACCCCATAGGAGAGAACTGATGTCAGCCCCCAAGTCACTGCTGGGATATGACTCCCTGCTGCTTCCTGTCTGTGCTGCTTCAGCTAACCTGATTGGCAAAAACAAATTATGAAATAAATGCTCATTTAACCTAGGTTTGGAGGGCGTGTTAACTCTCATTTTTAACTGTCAGAAATTGAAAGACATTTTGATAACTTCAAGGTAAGTGTTTAAATGTTTATTTTGGCATTTTTTCATAAAGAAAATGTTTTCATGCACTAATAATTCTCTCTATACACACACAAATGTATATACACAAATATATATATATGAAGAGTGGGGTAACTGGGGGTGTCCAGTAATATAGATGGATCAGAGTATTGAGGTATATAGTGATACCTTTTTTATTGGACATTCATTTATTATTACAAGATTTCGAGAGATAACCTCCCTTTATAAAGTCATGGACAGTACTGAAAGGATGCACTAGAAAAAGGCAAAATATCTGTTCTGAGTTTAGGATGGGACACAGACAAGCACCATAAATAATGTCTTGAGTCTTTAGATTAGGTTTAGATAAGAACATAGCAGAGCCCTAATTAAGGGCCATACATGACCCAACATTTTGAGGACAAGAAAAACATCAGTATATATATTTATATATATATATATATATATATATATATATATATTTATATATTTATTCCTAGCTTGTGTATAATCCATCCTAAGCTTTGCTCAAAGCTATTTAATACAGCAGGCATATGCGTTAAAGAGGCCATGTTTAAAATGGTATTGGATTACAAGAGTAAAGCCTTTGTGTGCACATTTGCATGTCTCTGCCCATGTTCCCAGAATTTAGTGTCATAACTGTATTTGTCAGAACTCTGAGCTGGAGACAAGTTTTTTTACTTGTTTTAGAAACTCAAATGTGAACACAAATGTACTACTTATTTACTATATATATATATATATATATTTATTTAAAAAAACAGCTACCTCATCCCTGGTGTATAATGGTAGGAGGGAGATCACAACACACATCAGCTTGCTGTGCTCTCTTCCTGCCTTATCCCAGCAAATTCCCCTCACCTCGGGTCCCTTTGGCTGAAAGTAGGGTCTCACAAGATCATGCAAGATTATCTTGTGATCTTGTGCTATTCTCTCTCTCTATATATATATATATATACGCAATAGTCGAAGTTGGTGAAGTGAAATGAGAAAAATATATACATAAAACTATTTTTTAGAAATAGAAAACAGAAAATTGGCATGTGCGTATGTATTCACCCCCTTTGTTATAAAGCCCATAAAAAGCCCTGGTGCAACCAATTACCTCCAGAAGTCACATAATTAGTGAAATGATGTCCACCTGTGTGCAATCTAAGTGTCACATTATCTGTCATTACATATATACACCTTTTTTTGAAAGGCCCCAGAGGCTGCAACACCTAAGCAAGAGGCACCACTAACCAAACACTGCCATAAAGACCAAGGAACTCTCCAAACCAATAAGGACAATGTTCTTGAGAAGTACAAGTCAGGGTTAGGTAATACAAAATTATCCAAATATTTGATGATCCCCAGGAGCACCATCAAATCTATCATAACCAAATGGAAAGAACATGGCACAACAGCAAACCTGCCAAGAGACTGACGCCCACCAAAACTCACAGGAGGGCATTAATCAGAGAGGCAGCACAGAGACCTAAGGTAACCCTGGAGGAGCTGCAGAGTTCCACGGCAGAGACTGGAGTATCTGTACATAGGACGACAATAAGCCATACGCTCCATAGAGTTGGGCTTTATGGCAGAGAGGCCAGAAAAAAAGTCATTACATTCAACAAAAAACAAAATGGCACATTTTGAGTTTGCGAAAAGGCATGTGGGAGACTCCCAAAATGTATGGAGGAAAGTGCTCTGGTCTTGTGATACTAAAATTGAACTTTTCGGCCATCAAAGAAAACACTATTTCTGGGGCAAACCCAACACATAACATCACCCAAAGAACACCAGTTTGGTATGTTATATTTATATTTATATATGACTTCCCTTTGTTTACTTCTCTGGATTAACCCTCTCTAAAACTTATCTGAGGATTAGGTTATTTGTGACTTCATACATTCTGGCTAATAGGCCTTTAATTATGCTAGCTTCAACTTATAATTTTTAAAATGAACTGTCTTTTTATGACTACATTGTGCCTTTTAAGTGATTTTAAGCATGTTTTAAGCATCTGTCCATTGTTGTCTAGCATTAATGAATGATGCCTACCCAATCATAACACCCTTCTCCAGGTTTGCTATGACACTTCAATGAGAAGTGCTAAATTAAGAATTATCTATTCATCTGAAGACTTAAAACAGCTCTTAGCTAAGCAATCTGTATAGTATGGTTTGCATTTTGCATCAAACATCAGAAAACATTATATATTTTAATGTGTAAACATATTGATATGAATAAAGAATCATTGTTCCTATATATGGGGACATTGCTGCCAATATTTTGATGCTTGCAGTTTTTTTCTCCCTTCATTATAGACTTGTTATTGAATTAACACAGCACTGCCTCTAAAAGCCTGTAAAAATCACTCTGCAGAATGAAAGTACCTTTTTTATTTAAACAATAAAGTTAATATTTGCTACTGTCTTACTTCATGTAGTATTACTAAAATAGGTCTATTTAACTACATGGGGGAATATTGATACTTAGTAAGTGTAGTGGGATAACATATTTCCTTAGTGTTCTAAATCTACATTAAAATTCATAATAAAACTATAGTAAATTGAATACAATAGAGTACTGTGACTTTAAGGGCAGTGGAAGCTTTCAGTGTTGAGCTTCTAAGCACTTAAATTGATATGTGTATGTCAAATAATATTTCATTTTACTATATGATCACCAATATGACACTCTAAATAGGCTAATATCCCTGCTACAAGTTATTAATCCTCTATCGTTCAATTGAGTATTCAGTCAAGTTACTATGGTTACAGTTGTAAGGGCTTGGAATCTAGTGCTAATTAAGGGAGAAGAACGCTTTCTCATTGAAACGGCGCCCCCTGATGACATCAGCACTCCGCTGACAAAACGCGTGTCAGAGTCTGCGTCTGAGGACGTGCACTCTGTGTCTATGGTGCAGTGCACCTGAATCAAGGTAGTCTGAGAGCTGCGTTAATTGTTTGTTGTATTGAGTGCTGTTTCCAGTCTTTCACCCTGGCGCATACAAGGACTGTGCTGCACTGTGGATATTATATCACATATGTCTCATGTATTGTTTAATTAGTTGCGATAACTGCTCCAGCAAACTGTTGGGATTTCCACACTGTCTTTATCACATATATAGTTGTGAGCATACGAGTTGTTGCTAACGCTTGCGGGCTGGCGCAGAGAGCCTGCAAGAACTGCGTCCCTCGCAAAGCGAGGGACGCAGTTCCCCGCAAATGTGGATCCTCGCAAAGCGAGGGGCCGCATTTGCGGTGGTGGAGGATCCAACGTCGGCTGTGTTTGTCCGCAAATGCGGCCCCTTGCAAAGCGAGGGGCCGCATTTGCGGTGGTGGAAGATCCAACGTCGGCTGTGTTTGTCCACAAAGCGAGGGGCCGCAAGCGAGGGGCCACATTTGCGGAGGTGTAGCCTCAAAGGCACCACACATGCGGATAACACACACACGCATGACTTAGAAAAAAAAAAACAACTGCGTCCTACACGCTCGACTCAGAAAAAAAACAACTGCGTTCCTCGCAAAAAAATACAGCCGCGCTACAACCCATTCTGAACACGCAAAAAACGGCAGAAAATGGCACTCATGAAAACATCAGAAACACAATGAATAAACACAACGAACACATAAAAAGCTTACTTACAGCAAGGGGGGGGGCATCCAGCACCTCAAAAAGTTAATTTACACGTCCATTTTAGTCCAAAAAAACTAGTTTAAACTGCCGAAAATCACCTAAGCGAGAGAAAAAATTGCCGCCGAACAAAACGAAAACGAGGCTACAGGAGTAACAATACTACAGTGACTCGCAAAACTGAAACACATACTATGCGGCACGTACCACACTGATATTACCCCCATTTTGAAAACTACTACGCATAAAATGGCGGTTGGAACGCAAATTGTAAGCTGGAACGCAAATAGCGCATTCGTATTGCGTTCTAACAGTCTGAGGCACCTGAAAGTTTATAAACACTGCCTACTTTCCAGAAAATTCTACATTTCTACTCAGGTGATGAACGTAGTGACTGGATAGTTAACTGCTCCTGTTACTTCAGAAGAGAATAATTTCTTAATTTCCTACTTTACACTGTGCAAATTACAACTGAGAGGTAAGCTATAATATATTACATTTTATAATCAAGACAGAATTAAAAAAAAAAACTTTAACTATGAAAATGTGATTCATGTATAGTGACATGTGACACGCACATTTATGTGTATAGCCCCTACAACAATCTAATCTTAACCCAAACTAATTAAACAAGTATATTTAAATGACATTAATTTACTGCAACTCATAGCAAAAAATAATATGACACTAATACATATGGAACCTAAAGCTGAATCTTTGCCCTTTTTTTACTATTCAAACAGACTCTGCATCAACAGCGTCACTCAAGAATTTGCACCGTGCATTGTGAAAGAGAATCCCTTTTAAAGAACACAAAGAAAGAAGAGGTAAGATAGAAAAATACATTACATGCTGAAAAAGACCATGCTTTGCTAAATCAAAAAGAAGAAATATACAATTAACCATTTCACTTTCTTTTTCAAACAGACACTACAAGAAGACCGGCAGATTAAGATTGGCAGGAGTGGACCCTCTGTCATCGGTCAAGAACAACACGACAATCAAGGTAAAGTATAACAAGTAGAAAAAATAAAGGAACTATATATGTTTAATGGTCGCCAATATAACAATTTCAAGTAAAATAAAAATAAAAATACGTATAAATTGAATAAGGAACAAAACACAGTTCAACAAACTTCACAAGGACCTATACAATTTATGAAGACAGACAGTTTCACAGAAACCCCCCAAAAAAAGAGGTTGCCACAAAACAGGATAGCATCTGAAACATTAGCAACATACATAAAACAAAACTATTCCTCCTCTTTACTGTAAAAAAACCTCCAACCATCACCCACCAGCCAAATGCAGCAACCAAAAAGTGGTGAACACAAAACAGGATAAAAAAAAGCACAACATGATATAGAAAAGGCAACTAACATTGATTTGTACTGTCCAACATGATTGAATACTCATAAAGAACACTAACTGAACAAATAAAGTAGACAAAATATGATGGACACAATACAGGATTGTACCAAAAATCACAGAAACAGATAGAAAAGTTAAATAACATTCTTCATTACTGTTTAAGAAGCTATAAGCCTTACAAAGAAGCGTAAATTAGCATACCAAAAGTGGTGGACACAAAACAGGATAAAAACATTGCGATCATATCCAAAATAAGAAAAACATTAATAATTACAGTATAAAAAAAGGATAACTGGAATATACAAATACAATTAAAGTATTTTTAAAAGGTTGCACAAAAAACAGCATAGCAGAAAAAATCACCAAAACAGATACAATAGACCAAAACAATGAAATATGCTAATGTGGTCAGGAAGGAATTATTTTTTTCCCTCTCTGATACAATTCGCTACATTTCAAGGAGGGTTTTTACTGTTTGCCTTCCTCTGCATTCAATGTATATTTAAGTTAACAATTCTTCAGGTAGAACTTGCATGTTAAAAAACCATTACCTCAAGTTTACAATACTGATTAATTTAAAGTTCAACTGTTCTTACATTCAAATGTTAATACTTTTAATACAAAATGGTTTAACAGTTACTGTTCACCAAAAGAACATTTTACAAAAATAAACATGTTTAATATCCCAATACTACTTATTTCATCATAACTAAAATCTTACAAGTGTCAAATACGTATATTAATAACAAAAAAACTTTCCAAACATACACATCTCATTGCCGTCATTTTTTGACGAGCAAGTCGCTAGTTTTATATATAATTTTTTGCTATGTTAGTGGTATTTTTATGTATTGAACTACCTGTTGGATAGCTGAGGTTTTTGATATTTACTATTATCTTTAGCTAGAAAACTGGTGTAAGGCACCATGTTGATTTTCAGTAAATAGTAATGTGTAAATATGTTTGGTTTAATCTATTTAAAATCAATCTTCAACTATTTAATTATGCATTCAATATATTTGGTGACCATCTGGAATTTATGGGACCTTTAGAGATCTAGGGGGTTGTATTAATATTAATATATTGTCACATATTTAATCTTTATATCTACTTATGTTCAGATCATCTTACTTTAGGAAATCAATTTTCAATGTGGACACACTTTACTACTCCCTCTATTATTAGATTTGTATACAGTAGAAGGGAATGTTTTGATGCTATATGCCCTGGTTAAGGTTTTATTAGTTATCTTCAAAGGTGACTGTAAACTCAAATAATTAAATCTACATATTACCTCCATTTATTAGATCTGTAAACATATGTTTTGAGCCCAAGTACTTTGAATATATTAGGGGGTGTGACATTATTCACTAATGGTAACATCCCTTTAGGTGTGTTTATTTATTTTGAAACACATGATTAGTTTAAATAGCTTAAATAACTGAGTTCATATATTCTCTCTGTCTTTGAGATTTATAAACATCTGTTTAGAGTAGAGGGGTTGTGAGTACATTCGCTATTGGTAAACATCACTGAGATAAGTTTATTTATAAACACGTAATTAGCTTATTCAGCTTAAATAACTGAGTTCATAATTTGTCCCTATCTTGTAGATCTGTAAACATATCTTTAGAATTGAGGGATTTTGAACAGTATTTGGGGTATGAATATATTTAATACTGGTTAATTATTAATAAACACGTGGTTTGCTAATATCAGCTATTTCTCAAGTGTGGGGGATTGGTAGTAATGACCATGTTCAGTCCAGATTTATGGAAAGTTGACAAGCTCCAAGAGGAAGCAGACTCAACATTCGCATACCCAGTGAAAGATGAACCTTCTGAACAGGGTGATATAAAAATGCTTTTCAGAGATGTTTTGAGAAAATTTAAACATCAAATCTGTAGTGAGTGGGAAGTCTTGAGTATTGAGAATTATATAAAGAACACTATAATGGCATGTGAACTGAGGATACAGTTAGTGCCATCAGCCCACCTGTTTGATGACGAGTTTGTTAAGAAATGGACTGAAATCACAAATAAGTGTTCTTTTGATCTAATGCAACTGATAATACAAAAAGAGCAAAACAATCTCTCAATAATAAATAGGGAAGTCCAGAACGTTTTTTTTATTTGTAAATATAAACAATAAAATCGAATTTAATACAATAATTATGCAATCCCATACCCTATATTTGATGTCTTCAATATCTTCTTATAATCTTTTGGGCTACTATTCATACTCATTTACACTAACTGCAAAATGTCTTGAATTGTGGAGGGGAGCACCTTCTCTTAAAAGGATCGAGGGAGCTTCCAAACAGTGATCGAGTACCCATTTTTTAATTTTAGTGTTGTTATAAATGTCCTATAGAACGTAGCCCCGGTTCTCTAAGGCTATCTAATTGTTTTTTTGTTTCCTAGATCTTCCATTTAAATGAGGCTTTATTAATTGGACCAGTTCCAAGAAAATCTTTTTCTAATTCACAATTTTTGGCAATCCTGATAAAATTTTCTTGATGGGACTTTTTTTTTCAGCTTTAAAGCTATAAGGGATTTACCTGCCACTAGGCTTTCTAATAATATTGCTTTGACCTCCAGTGATAATTTAGAAGGAAAAATATGTAAGAGAGCTATTTCCAGCCTAAGAATCATTTCTTCTTTGATTAATCTTTCCATATGGTTACCAAAATTCTGCCAAAATTTTTGTAAAATTGGGTAGGCCACAAATATGCTGGTAGGACCCTACTTCTCCACATTCTCTCCAGCAGAATTTCTCAACATAATTTTTTGTTATGTGTGCCATTCTCGAAGGAACCAAATGCCATCTATAATTAATCTTACACTGCAGTTCTCTATAATTTACATATTTTATGCATCTCTCTGTGATAGTGATATGTCTATTGCAAGTTTTTCTTCCCATTTTAGCATTTCCCTAGATTTTTTTTTCTCTTCAAGATTTCTAATAATATTATATCATTTTGAAATCAAATTATTATTTTGATTCAGGATTAACTCTTCACAAGATGCTACATTTCTAACCTCTAAAAGATGGAATTTTGAGGTTTCAATTTTCTCACGGAATGAATTATTTTCCAACCGTTCTTTCACTAGATTTACATCCAAGTTTTTAAAATTCTCAAATGTTCAAAGTTTATTGTTAATATATCAATATCAGATATCGGAGATCCAATTTCCCCAGTTTGTTCAGCCACAGTGATTCTAAATGGTTAGCCAACATTTCTAAGGGAATAACGGGGCTAGGGAAAGGTATTAATTGATATTTTTTGTTTAATTTATACAATTTTTTTAAGTTATTACCCCTAGTTCTGATATTTTACTTATCTTGCTCAAATTCTCTTGATATGTCCAAAATGTATTATTTTCTATGTTTATGAATTCCCTTTCAATTTGAGCCCATTCATTACTCCACAAAGGGTCATGCAGGTTAATCATATGTGATATTAAAGCTGCATCTTGATACTTTTTTAAGTATGGGATACCCCATACCTCCCTTACTAAACCTACGACCAAGGTCACTACTTTTTAAACTCATCTTTTTTCCATCATGGATGAATCTATCAATCTTCCTCTGCAGGTCATTTTTTCATATTAGAAATAGGCATTTGATATGGAATACACCTTTGTAAATAACTTATTTTTGGCAACAAGGTATTCTTTGTGGCTATCATTCTTCCCGACCAAGATATTTTCAGATCCTTCCATTTCTTAATTATTATCTCAATAGTCTTACAAACCCTTTTGTAGTTTATATTAATTATATTATTTAAATCTCTATATAAATGATCCCCAAGTATTCAATTGTATCTTGCCACTTTCCCCAGTATCTGTTTTTTAATTTCAATGATTCCACCTCTGGCAAATTACAATCAAGGAATTCTGTTTTTTCAAACTCAGTTTAAAGTTGTAAACTTTACTATACTCTGCATTCAAGTCAAAAACCTTTTTCAAGGACAGAGATGGCTCTTCTACTGTCACTATAATGTCATCTGCAAAGGTTGATATTTTATGTTGTCTGCTTGTATTTCTTTTATTTCCTCACAGTTGTTAATCATGACCAAAAATGGTTCCAGTATCAATAGAAAAATAATAATCAATAGAAAAATAATAGGGGACAGGGAACACCCCTGTCTCATACCATTGAAAATGCCAAATTTATCAGAAAAGTAGCCTATAATGCACGTATGGTCCACGTTCCAAATTCGCCAAGCCCAAACGTGGACAATGTTAAAGCCATGAATTCCCAACCTACCCTTTCAAAGGTCTTCTCCGCATCTATCCCTAGAATTACTGATGTTATCTGTTTGCTTTTTATATTGGAGATCAAATTAATTAAATTGTCTATTAGAAAAAAAAACTTTTGTTCTATCATTACCAATCTACCCAACACAGAGCCAAATCTTCTTGATAAGATTTTGGCATATATTTTGACATCTGTGTTGAGAGAGATAGGATGAAAGTTTTTACATTCAGGGTTTTTTAAGTCCTCTTTAGGGATTGTTACTATGTTAACCTCCAACATTTCTGATGGAATATTTCCTTCATTTTTAATCTGATTAAAGGTATCTTTGAAAGATTCCACCAGTTCTTCCTGGCATATTCTATAGTATAGCTTTCTAAAGCCATCTGGCACTGGAGAGGAACCTATCCTTAATTCAGCTATAAGCTCTTGAATTTCCTCAACTGAAATTTCTCTATTCAAGGTTGCCAGCTCATTTTCTGTTATTTTTGGTAGATTTACTTTTTATAAAAATGTCTTTATCTCATCAGTTGTTGGTTTTACAAATTCTTTTCCATCTTTTAAGTTATATAATTGTTGGTAGCATTTTGTAAAGCATTCAGCAATATCTTTAGGGTTAGCTAAGCAAGTCAATTCATCTATTTTCTAACTTCTTTATTTTCAGTTTGTTAGCCATCATTCGACCTGCTTTGTTGCCAAAATTGTATACTTTTTGCTGAGTAGCCCATTTAAAATTATCGAAGATTTCTTGCTCAATCTTTTTTATCTTTGACTTAATCATATTTATCTGTTCTAATGTACTAACGTTCTTGATTTTAATATCTAAATTTGCTAATTTGATGTTCAATTATTTTATTGATCTTCCTCTTTGTTTCTTTCAAAAATATTGCCAACTAATTAATAAGACTCTTACAAATGCCTTGTGTGCCATCCATATCATTATTTTTTAATCAATTGATGTTTTGTTTATTTCAAATAATTTTGCGACCTCTTTATTACGTTTTTTTTCTTTTTATTTCTGGATCTTGTGTTAATTTTATATTATATTTCCATGGGGCTCTTTCTAACGGAGGTTGTTTCTTTATAATCTCATGGCAACCCTTCCATGATCCGACCATGTTATCAGAGCTATTTCTGTATTTACTACCCTTTTTAGAATAGATTCTGATACCAAGATGTAGTCCAATCTAACAAATGTTAGATGGCTGTGAGAATAATAAGAGAAATCTCTTTATATTGAATGGAATGTCCTCCAAGAATCATATACTGTAAGCCTTTACTTATCAAAAAATCTTGAAAGTTTTTTGCATTTTGTTTAGTTTGAGGGTCAGGATTAGGGCATTTCTGAGATTTAATTATTTGATTCAGAAACCTTATTTGACCTGTATTTGGGACATAGATATTAACTATTGTATACTTTTCTCCATCTCCAGCCCCTATCCATATAATAAACCTACCGTTTGGATCTTTCAATATTAACTCTTCTACCAGGTTTAAGTTTTTATCAAAATAAATTGTTACTCACTGTTTTTTTCTTTTTGTGAGTTGCATGGAAGCCTTCCTTAAACTTATCTAGTCTAAAACATGGAACCCTTCCAGTTGCCCAATGGGTTTATTGCAAACACACTATTTGAAATTGGCTTCTCCCAAAATTTCTGTTTGTCAGGTGTCTTTTAAATGGCACATTAAGCCCCTGGACATTCTGACTAGCTATATTCAAAGTTGTCATCTTTTTATTAGGTGATCACTTTCCCAAGCCACCCCGACCTCCTTGCTAAAAAGATACTCCATCCAGACTCCAAGATTCCTTTATACACAAATGTCTTTTCAATTGCAACATTCTTAAGTTTGTGGTATTTCCACACATCATTTTCACACATCACTTTTGGCAAATCATCTCCTTTCCCTCGCCGGAGTTTCCACAGAAAACTGCTCTTCCTCAAGGGAGCAAAGGAAAAGTTGAACCTCATTTAGTTCAAAATTAGGGTCCTAACGGAAAACAAACCACAAAGATTCCTATATCACAATAGTCCTCCCAAACCCTTTAAATTCATTAAGAGAGAAGAACAGATGAATTAACTCTTCCCCTGGAAAGGAGTTTTTACACTATCCTACCTATTTCCTGCATAAAATATACCTCATTATTCCCAATAAAATTTATTTCAGGGTTAAGCTAAGCTCTCTCAACTGACATTACTTGTACCTTCATATTAACATCACATATATAGTTGTGAGCGTATGAGTTGTTGCTAACGCTGCGGGCTCGCGTAGTGAGCCCGCGGCCCTCGCAAAGCAAGGGCCGCGGCTCGTGCAGCGAGGGCACTGGGCGAGGGGCGAGGATCTCAGTTGCTGGCATGGAGCGCCGAAGGCGCTCCTTGCCAGCAACTGAGGACCCTTGCGAAGCGAGGGCCTCAGTTGCTGGTGGCGCTCCATGCCAGCACCTGAGGACCTCGCAAAGCGAGGGCCGCAGTTGCTGGCATGGAGCGCCGAAGGCGTTCCATGCCAGCAACTGCGACCCTCGCAAACTTCACGTCGCAACCCAAAGAGCACGACACACACATTACGACACTCGCAAACAACATACGACACACGTTCACACACATTACGGCCTCGCAACACTCGGATGCAACTCGCGAACATTACAAAATTAAAAACATAATACATACACACAGCACATACATAAAAAACTTACCTACAGAAACAGGAAGGATCCAGGACCTCAAAAATGCAACTTACACCTTCATTTTACTCAAAATAAAAGAGTTTAGACAGTAAACAATTTGCTAAGCGACACAAAAAAAGGCTGACGAACAAAACAAAAATGAGGCTACACACGCAAACACCATACGGGACACGTTAGCACACATTACGACCTCGCAACACTCGGACGCAACTCGCGAACATTACAAAATTTAAAACACAATAAATACACACAGCACATACATAAAAAGCTTACCTACAGCAAGAGGAAGCATGCAGGACCTCAAAAAAAAAAACTTACACCTTCATTTAAATCAAAATAAAAGAGTTTAGACACTAAAAAAAAATGTAAGCGACAGAAAAAATGGCCGCCGAACAAAACGAAAACGAGGCTAGAGCACTCTAAACTCGCAAAACACCACAAGAAACTCGCAAAATGCCACAAAAGACCTACGGATATTCATACCACACATTGCCCGCCATTTTACCCCAATGCGGAAGTACACAACTACGCTAACGGTTTGGTCTCGCGCACGCACACTATTAAACTGCACACATTCATCACGCTTACACAGCAGCTCCACACCACTAATGCTCCAGCAACATCAAAACAGATTGCGGGCTCTTCAACACAATGATTCAAAATAGGTAAAGTATATTCATTTATTAATGTATTATATATTTCATTATTATACATTAAACAGCATTAGCTACCTTACAATTTCATTGCCGTCATTTTTTGACGGGCAATTCGCTAGTATCATATATTTATAGACCTGGCGTTACATCAAATGGCAAATTTTTCAGTGTTTTAAGTGATCATATTTAATACAAATCAGAAAATTATCTATATCGAAGTTGATGTTCTAACAAATCAGGAAGTCCAGATCTTGACTAAGGCCGTAGATGACTTTAGGGCGAATGAGGAATACGAAGAATTTATTAGCAGACTTCAATTTAATATTGAGAAATTGAAGAAGCTATTAAAAGGAAGCATTCTAAATTTGTAAGAGATCAGAACGATTATAGGAACCAACGTGTTTACAAACATCTTAACATTTTACACTCCAAAGAAATTTCCACAAATATAAGCTCAACTGAAGCGGAAAACTCAGACACAGAGGAAACATTGACAGCTAGTACAGAAGATAGAGAGGTGACTGCAATTGAGCAACCATCTACAAGTAAATTTAATCCCCTGAAAAACAAGATTGATTTTTTTAGGGAGAGGGAGAGGTCGGAAATCGAAGGACAGTACGCATCCGAAGAGACGTTGAATCTAACTATTGTTAATAAGGGATCCAATTAATTGTGTCCTGAATTGGATCTTTGGGTGAGATCACAAAGAAGCCTCTAGATAAGGATGGTGGTGTTAATCTAAAAATTAATATCTCTGACTTTAAGCTTTCAAAAAAAATAATTGAAGTATTGAATAAAGGACTGACCTTTGTACCGGCTGCTAACCCAGTACTTTTTGACAATGTAAAAGATCTAAACCTCTTTGCATGCAAACTTGCCCTCAAAACATTTTTTAGTTCTAAGAAAAAGAGGTCATTATTGAGGTCTGGTCTTGAGTTAACAGATATAGAAATTGCGGATGTACTTATATCGCTTCTTAAAGAGCAAGTTGACTATACAGAGATGATCCCCTTTGATAAATTTGTGGAGTCAAGTAAATTCACACCATCTTTTTCAGAATATGCAAATATCTCAATATTTGTAGATTTGGTTACCTCAGTTGGAAAAAAGGCATGTGAGTGGCTCTTGTGGGGCTTATAATAATCTAACTTACCAACAACCTAAAACACTTAAATAATTAAAAGATTGTCCGTCCATTATAATTAAGCCAGCAGATAAGGGTGGCAACCTGGTGATCTTAAACACAGAGGACTATTAGCCCTATAAAATTGGAGGTAAGCGCTAACCTGTAGCATGTAGTGGCATAGGTAGCCCTACATTGCTATTAAATTCGCCTCAAACACTGACACACAGCCGACTCACATTTGAAAACAAAGGCTGGCTTAGAAATGCCTGAGAGACAGGCAACATATAATGTTGCAGCCCAAAAACCCATTGATCTGTCATCCACGTAGCCCTTACAATCGAATTATGCTATTGAATTACTAAGATGTCCCCCGCAAGTTAACCCGTAACACGCAAATGTTAGCTGAAGCCCATACATGCACTGCGCTAGCAGCACAAAAATCCGGCCCTCGAACCTCCCTCCATCACCTAAAAATCCCCATACATCCCCATGTTGAAGGGGTCCTGATTGGGACCCCTGCAGCCTCAAAAAATTAACCCTTGCCATGGGGGTCCTGATGAGGGCCCCTGCGGCAGATAGATTGATAACCGCGGTCACGAGTGTACTTTAAGCACCCCCCCGGCATCTAAATTTAAACCCTGTATGCTGGAGGTCTCCATCGGGACCCCCGCAGTGTCCCCATGTTAGGCCTTGCTGCCGGGGTCCCAATCGGGATTCCAGTGGCAGTCAACGTGTTAATCCCTGCCACTGGGGGTACTTCAAGTACTCCCCCAGTACCTAAAATTAACCCCCATTTGCTGGGGGTCCCTTTAGGGAACCCCGCAGTGTCACCATATCACCCCTTTCAGCGGGGGTCTCGATCTGGACTCGATCGGAACTGCGCTGAATTTGATATTTAAATTTCACACATCGCGGGTCCTGAAAGGACAGTAAAAGTCCTTAAAGGACCCATGATCACTAACAAATTAACTCCTGACATGGGGGTGCTATAAGTACCCCCCCAGGCATCTCAAATTAACCCCATCACTCATGGGGGTCTATACAGACTCACATAAGCTTCTATTTAACCCCATCACTTATGGAGGTATATACAGGCCCACATAAGCCTCTATTTAACCCCATCACTTATGTGGGTCTGTACAGACCCCCATGAGCCTCTAATTAACCCCATCACTTATGAGGGACTTTTCAAACGCAAGTCAGCTGCTGTCAGTTTAAGAGGCTAATTTAATAGCAATGTAGGGCTACATGCTACGGGGTAGTTCTTAGCTCTAATTTAATAGGGCTATGGGTCATCTTCTATTAATGTATTTATTAACTATTTAAAACTAGCATCTTGTCCGTCAAAAATGACGGCATTAAAATTTGAAGCTTGGCAATGCTGTTTGCCACAAAATGCGAGGATATGGCCCTTCTGAGCACTTTCGGCACTCATCGTGAGCCCCGTGCTGATCGCCTTTGGTGCTCATCACGTGGCTCGCAATGAGCATCTTGGGCACTCATTGCGAGCCTTGCTCCCTGTGTACTTTATATGCCTGTGTAGTTTAGGGGCCTACTGCCTTGGGTTAATTGTTACTGCCTTGGGTTCAGTGTTACTGGTTTGCATTAAGTCTTAGAGCTTAGGGCTCGTATTTATGCCCTTCTGCCACGTTTTACGTCCTTCAGCCTCGTTTTTGTTGTGTTTATGTTTTTTCGGCAGCCATTTTTTTTCATCTTGAAAAAAAGGCAAAATATGCCTCAAATTAACTTGCAACCTCACACACATGCTCACTGGCTCTCCTCCTGTGCTGTGTGTGAGTCTGTAAGTGAATTCAAGTCATGTCTGTGTGTTTTTGCATGTTTTTCCAGTTAGGTGTTTCGTCCGTCATATTTTTGCGAGCCCCGCAGTCCATCTACGTGCTTCAGGTCCTAAGTCATATAGCCCATCATTTTGCAAATGAAATCAGCAAAAGCATCTACTAAAGTATATTAATTGTTATACTATTGCAAAATAAATATTTTTAATATGTTGTAAACAACCTTAAAGCTAATCTTCAAGAAAAGCATGAGCAAATTTTTGTTCCATCCCCTGCCAATTTACATAGAAAATTCCAGTTTTCAGTCATTCACACGGTCAAGTGGAGTCAAACATCCTGAAATTATTATTAGGTGAACTAACTGGGGGATGAACCATCCTTTCGATTTGGTTTCCTTTAGACCACCTTAACAGTAAGTTACCACATAAATTGATATCTCAATTTTAGATATTTTTTGACAATTCCACTGAAATAATCTGTTACATTGTGCCTTTAAATATGCAATATTTTTCTGTGTAAATATTTTTTTGCGGATATAAGATATTCTAAAGTAATTGCTCTCCGTGTAGAAAAAAGTTTTTTAAAACTTGGATTACTTTAAAAATGTAGGAATTATTCTAATTTATTCCAAAATAATTTATTCTATGGCGCTATCTTGTAAAACTATTCAAATCATTAGTACCTATTATAAAAATATCATTATAACAACAACAAATATCATATTCCTTTCCTCTAGATGCAAAAATAACCATAAATCAACAAAACAACAGTTTTGATTTTCTTTTCGAGTCAGAGTTCATATGTACTTGTCACTAAATGTTTATGGATACTATGAGGAAGCAGTGATGAGCCATATTTTATCCTGATTGTCTGAAACTAAATTACACCTGTGATTTTTTTTTTTTTTTTTTTTGCAAAAAGAGATATTTCTTATGCATGAGAAATCCAGGTGATTGTAACTGTTATTTTTATGCAATGAGTTTAGCTGAAAGCAAAGTGCATGTTATGTTACAGTAAAAAAATGCCTCACCCGTCACTCCATCACCATCCACACAGTTTTACAAAACAAGATAACGCGTTAGTTAAAAAAAGAAACTTAGAAAATATAATGTGCTGACTAGGGCCAGGGCTGAACATTGCATTTATTAATATTTATTTGCTCAGATATCTTGCTGTCAATATAACAATGTTCCATAATTTAGCAGTCCGTGTGCTTAGTGTTCTTTTTGAAGCACATACCTTTGTAAATCAGTATATTTTTAAGAAGTTGAAGAATAAATTCATAGTCCAACAGAAGAGGGAAGCAGGAAGTTCTCACGCAAGCTTCTCTTCTTTTGCAAGGCTTGAGGTCTAAGCTTTTGAATGTGTCAGACCTGTGGTGCCCCTAGGCTAAGGCCCCTCGGGTGGCTCCTTCATATTTTCATACCATATCCACATAAGTAGAAGAGAATGGTAAATTGTCAATATACAGTGTATATATATAGGGCCTCATTCAATTGCAATTTGGCCAATTGAATAGGGCTCTAAATAAGCACATAGCATATTTATTTTAAAGAAGTTTTTAGTGAGTAGAAACCTTGCTTTTGGATAGATGTATACTAACTAAAAACTTCTTTAAAAAAATATGTTATGTGCTTATTTAGAGCCCTATTCAATTGGCCAAATTGCAATTGAATGAGGGCCATAGTGTATATATATATATATATATATATATATATATATATATAGTACATTTGTGTTAACATTTGAATGTCTAAAACAATTAACAAAAAAATGCTTCCTTTTCAGAATTTTGAGAAATACAGTTATTACACTGCATTTTGGGAAGCTGAGCTGGGACATGCAAATGTGCCCACAAATGCCTCATTCTTCAATCCATAACCCTTTTAAACATGGCTTCCTTTAGGCTTATGCCCGCAGCATTACACAGCTTTTTTGCAAAGCCAAGGTTGGATTATACACAAGCTGGGAATCCATAACCACGGACAGCCGTTTCAAGGTTACTGTTTATCATCAGTGTGTTGCGGGATCCCACCTTGTGTTGTGGACCTTATATTTCCCACTTAATGCTACCCCTTTTAGCGCTAATTCAATAAAACACGATTTTCACTGTTATTTACCAGCCTTGTGCTAAACCCATCAATAGCTCTGTTTTTTGGCCCCGATTCCTGTTAAACACTCTTCTCCGTGATAAAGTGTTTTTCGCTTTTAACGTTCACTACAAGGTTAACAGAGACTGCCGAGGAGAGAAGGAGCAAGAGTGAGAAAAGTGTCATACAGAAGTGAGAAAGATACAACCCCCCCCCCCCAATTCCTAATGCCAACATCCAAAATCAAGGTGCAGTATAATTTCATTATTCCCTTGTTTCTCGTAATTTGGTTGTTCATTTTTAATTATCTAATAAAATCTACATGAATTGTATTTTTGTACTGGTTTGCAGAACATGAGTGAGCGCAAGGTATACTAGGGCAAGTTGAATAGCCAGAGCATTCCTCTGGATTTCAAGATGCAGGTGCTGGATTGCTTGGAGAAAGGGGATCACCAAGTAGACATTAAGGTGGATTTGAAGTTGCCAACATTGCAAACAATCTGCACCATACTGAAGAACAAAGAAAAGATCAAGTCTTATGCAACCACCAGCACTGCATTGTCGGCAAAGAAGATTACCCACTCCAGATGCTACGCCCTGGAGGAGATGGAGAAGTGGTTCTCCATCTGGATCAATGATGAACTTGAACTTGCCAAGCTTCTCAGCCAGGCCATCATAATGGAGAAGGATAGAAGCATGTACCACCATATCAGAGCCAAACACCAGATTATAATTATTATTATTATAATTATTATTATTATCGTTTATTTGTAACGCATCAAGATATTCTGTAGCGCTATACATAAGTTAAGTTACAGGCAAAGACAGGTTCAAGATTAACACATTGCAAAGAACCTTCAAGGCCTATTATCTTCACCCCACATTCTGCCAGCTCATTGACCAGACATACAGCAAGGACAAAAAATCCATGATGGATTTCTGGAATTACACCATTATGCAAGCTGTCACTAAAATCAATTTGTCCTGGAAGGAGGTGACACAGCAATGTCTCAAAGCTGTGTGGAGGAAGATATCGCCAGAACTATGTGTAGATGTTGAACCAGAACACCATAGCAGAGATAGTGGACCTTGTGAATATGGCTAGATTGGGAGATGCAGACCCCTAGGACATAGATGGCTTTGTACAAGCTTCAGGCGAGAGCCTGACCAACAATGATGGAACAGGGCATCAAAGAAGCCAAGGGCAGCAGTCACTCTGAACAAAAAGAACTTTAAACTGAGTTCTATCCATGACTTTATAGATGATTTAGTGGCAAATGATCAGAGAGTTGGGAGGAGCAGAAATGTGATATGCAGCTTTATTAGGGCAATATCTTGCTGGATGGCTGCAGTAAAATAGGCATATGTCCCTGGACCAGCCTGAAGCTCCACATCTACCAGTTAAAGTTGATAGTTTATTTTTAGTCTTCTGATTCTTTACATTTTGTTTGAAAAAGGTTCTTTTTCTCTTATGTTTGCAATTTCTTATAAAGTTGAAAAAAAAGTTCAAAAGTTCTATTGGTTTTAAATCTTTTTTTCAAAGAGTTCCCCTATCCCTAGCATCCCTATGTTAAAATGACCTATCTACTGTGCTAAATGGGGTATTCCTGTATATATACTGTATACAAATTGCTTCATAGTCCTGGAAACTGTTCTGAGCCAATGTTTTGTGAGGACAGATGACCTGGCATTTTCTGTTCAAGGTGCTACAATAGGCTGGTCAAAAAATCTCACAGAACTTTAGCCGTTTCATATGCCCAAACTGCTGGGACTCTGGTACCTTATCCTTCACAGACAGACATTACCTTTTCCAGAGACGTGTCTTCTAGGATCTGCACATCATCTGCATCACTAATCACAATGGGCACCCATGATACCACTGTGTTTCCCTCCCTTTGTGGTCTCCGACTCTTAATCTCTGCTATAAAGGATAACTCAGATTTTTTTTTGAGTAGTTAGTGGCTTAAGGCTCAAACTTCACACAGAGGTTAGCAACCTTTTGAGCACTTTGAGTTTCGGGTTTCAGAGAAAAACTTGTGATTTTAGCATTCTCAGCTTTCGCCAACTTTTCTTCCTCTTCATCGCTTCTTTTCATCTTTTTTTCAGTTTTCTTGCTTTGACGCTAAGGCATCCAGCTGTTATTTTTTCACTTCCTGCAGACACATCTTCTCTTGTTTGACTCATTGCACATCCAGTTCACTCCGCTTGAGCTGGATCTCTTGCTGCATGTTCTCTTGCTGCATGTTCTTGCTGCTATAGAATCTCCTCGTCTTCTTCATTGGGTAATCTCGGCATAACTTTGACTGCTAAGGCAGATTTTCTTCCTCCTTTTCTCTCTACTGTACAAGCTTCTGCTGTATGATTTGCATAGCAGCTTTCTGCAGACATTGTTCTACACTCAGTGCAGCACCTTGTCTATGTAGGTCCTCAAGGTCAGTGTCAGTCTCTCCTGCAGCCAGAATCCCTCTGAGCCAACTTTTTCTCCAGATCAGAAAGATAGGTCATCCTCTGCTCCCTTAGTGTATGTAACAGCAGCTCCTACTCGATTAGAACTGCTTCCCTCTGCTGCAGAGATTTGTCTGTCTCTTGTAGCTGGATGAGAGATTAGTGATTTCTGCATCTCCTGAGATAAAAGATTAGTGAGAATATGTCTCCTGTTTCTGATTGTGCTGCAGCTTGTTTCACCCCTTATCTGTTCTTGTCCAAAGAGCTCTGTATTATGGCTACTAGAGATGTCGCGGCGATTTTGGCTCTTTCGCGGTCGCATCGGACGGCGGACACATGAGCTTTTCGGTCTGCCCCCTATTCTTTATCATTGAGGAAACTTTGACCCTGCAACTCACAGTCAGCAGACACATTCCAGCCAATCAGCAGCATACACTCCCTTCCAGAGCATTCCATCTGAAGGACAGCATACATTTTAGAATCATTCTGAAGCTGCATTCGTTGTGAGAGGACAGATAGTGTAGCTGCTGGAGATTTAATAGGGAAATAGATAGCCAGGCTGTGTATTTAGCTTCCACTACAGACCTGAAGGACTCATCTGGAATCTGCTGCAAGGACAGCAACCCAAAAAGCCCTTTTTAGGGCTAGAACATCATTTATTTTATTATTTTTTTCTGTGTAATCTAATTGCATATGCCTGCCTGCCAGCGTGTGTGTGTGACAGGCTAACACCTAACAGCTTATATTGTGCTTATTTTCACTACTCATACCTGGTGGTGTACCATACATTGAAAACAACCATTTTTTCCTGTAATCTAATTTCAGTTGCCTGCCTATGTCAGGCTCACAGCTAATATTCTGCTCCGTTTCACCAGTCATAGTTGGTGTACCATACATTGAAAAAAAACAACCCTTTTTTCCTTTAATCTAATTTCAGTTGCCTGCCTGTGTCAGGCTCACAGCTTATATTGTGCTCAGTGAAATAAAACAACACTTTTTTGACTGTAATAGATTGAATAGCAATTGCCTGCCTACAGGCGTGTGTGTGAAGCCTATTGCCTCTACTCTGCCAACTTTTGCCAGTGCACAGTGATACGTCATATCTGGTGCAACCGTAGTGTACAGTGACATAAAACAACACTTTTTTGACTGTAATCGATTGATTATCAGTTGCCTGCCTACAGGCGTGTGTGTGAGGCCTACAGCGCCTACTCTGCCAACTTTTGCCAGTGCACAGTGACACTCCTATCTGGTGGCACCTTAGATTGCACGTGCAGTGCCCCAAATTTGAAGTGGGAGGACCGACCAAGCATCTTTTTCCATCTCCCGCTTCCAAAAATCCATGCCATATACACATCCCCTGATAGGTGACGTAACAGGTATCAAACTGATAGGAATAAATAGTACAACTTAATACACCACTCGTATCTGGTGGCACATTACATTGCACGTGCAGTGCCCCAAATTCGAAGTAGGAGGTTCGACCAAGCATCTTTTTCCATCTCCCTGTTCCAAAAATCAATGCCATATACACGTCCCCTAATAGTGGACGTAACAGGGATTAAACCGATAGGAATAGTACTACTTAACAGTACACCCCTTATAATAATGCAGAGAGAAGCAATGCAGAGAGAGGAGTCTGAAGAAGAGGAGTCAGAGGAGGAAGGTGGCTTTGAGGAGGTGGAAGACCAAACACAGCAGGCATCCCAGGGGGCTTGTTGTCACCTTTCGGGGACCCTTGGTGGCTGGGTGGAGGAAGAGACCATCAATGACATCAGTGAGGACAAGAAACGGGACATGGCTAGCTTGGTATCCAACCTTGTGCAAACGGGGAGTTTGCGGTTGTGCAAAGGGACTG
The DNA here is from genome assembly GCA_027410445.1 of Discoglossus pictus. Taxonomy (NCBI): domain Eukaryota; kingdom Metazoa; phylum Chordata; class Amphibia; order Anura; family Alytidae; genus Discoglossus; species Discoglossus pictus. The sequence continues at coordinate 317,739,680 of CM050166.1, read as the reverse complement.
TTTGCGGTTGTTTGCGGTGCATTAAACGGGGAGATTGGTCTGTTACTGTGAAGCGGGTGTAACCCTTACACTACCTGATCGACACAACATCATACCTGATGTTTTAAAGCATGTTATTCCAAACAATTTAGGAATGTTAGGTGATTTATGCCCTTTATGGCTTAAAACCAGTCTCTGCATCCACTATGTAATTCTCCGTGGGAGTTTTGCCATGGATCCCCCTCCGGCATGCCACAGTCCAGGTGTTAGTCCCTTAAAAAAAAAAAAACTTTCCCATCACTATTGTGGGTTTTGAAATTTGCCTGCCCAAGTCTATGGCGGTTCGCCCGATTCGCCCGTTCGTTATGTTCGCGAAATCACTAATGGCCACCTGTGAGAGAGAACTGTCATAATACTTTTCTGCATGCATGACAGTGTAATGTTTGGGCCAAGCATCCCTAGTGGCATTTTTTTTTAATTGCTTCCAAATCATCTTCCCTAGTCATTTCTGTAGCACATAACTGGCTATAATTCCTTTCACAGGTTTTCTTAGTTTTTCAAAGCAGCTTGATACTGAGCAACTTAGTTTGTAAAATTCCTTTTATTTTCTGTCTTTCTTCTTCTGAGCGTCTGTATGCAGCATTAAACTCTTTACTGCCTCCTCCATTCTGAGACGTTGGCTGTCTTTAAAATCAAAACCATGTAATCTCTCTTCAGACACCAGTGTGACAAATTACCATTTTCTTCTCTATTTAGCCAGTGTTACTATAATAACAAAACAAAAACAAAGAAAAGAAAAAAACAGGGATAGCTCCCAGTGGAGGCACTTCCTATACTCTTTTCAATAGATCCCATGCTAACCAGGCTTTTATCCAACTAACCCTGGATGGAGCAAAACATAACAAAATAGACCAATATTTAGTTCAAAATTCACTGACCTTTATTTTCAGAACTCCAGCTTTCCTATGTGATTGCAGATCGCTCCTCGTGCTTGCAGATCACTCCTCAGCTCCCAAGCTGTTGTTTCTCTATCTTTGACTTTTTCTCCAACTCCAGTCAAAAACACACTTCTCCTGTGTGTCACTTTTCTTCAGTCCAAATACTCTGTAAACACTTCTCTGTGAGTGGGTCTTTCTTCTTTAACCCAAACTCCGCTCTGTAGCCTCGAAGTTCTTGAAGGCCTCATACACAGCCTACTTCTTACACTGCTAGCCTCACACTGCTAGCAACTTTGCATAAATGGTCCCATCTATTTCTCACCTTCAGTGTATTGCAGACTTGTGATCAGGTGTATTTAACTAAACTCTTTCAGGCCTGCTTATAACTTGCTTAGGAAAAAAAGCTTTTAAAAATCTGTGACTCGCACAAACCTATGGGATCACTTTGTTACCACATATGTATGTGGTGAGTGCTTGTTTCTGCATCTAATGTTACTGCCCAAAACTGCCAAAGTGAAGTTAAAACATTGTACTTAAAGCTCTGTGCTAAAATGCTGGTATTTATAGATACGCATAGACAGAAAGATTAGGTAGAGCTAAATATATGTTTTTTTCTTTCTTTCTATCTATCTATCTATCTATCCAGACATGGTCAAAATATATAAAATTTAGGAGTCAAGAAGATTTTACAGGAGCATTTCAATCTGTTTCTAGAAGCCTTGAAGGAAGCCCTTCATAGAGATGCATTACAATTTTGAATGAAAATAATGTTTGTACAAACTTTACGAACTCCCTAGAACAATGTACTGCATGCAAGTTGAATTGTGGAGATTGTTGCTATTTTGTGTAAGTTGAGACTACAGCTCCCAGCATGCTTTGTATGAAAAAAGGAAATGACTTCATAAGTAGCACAAATTTGCCAATCAGAAAGAAGCTTTGTTATTTCCATCCCCAGGGCATAGCATTTCCTGGGAAGAGCTTTGTGTAAAGTACAATGTATGATCTAAGTATGTTTTAATACATGAAGTTTTTTTTTAAAAGATGCCCAGTGCAAGCCACTGCTTTATTTAAGTCAATAAGTATATCCCAGTTTGTATTTCAAGCCAATTTTGTTGTACCAGGAATTGAGTTGTTAGATGGCAATCATATTGGGGACCTATATTTTAGAGCCCCTTCTGGATTGCTACCTTGTTGTGGTAAAGGGGATTGTGTTCTTCAATGAAGTTCTAAACTATACCATTTATGATCACCCAAGATGTGCAGGTCATGGCAGAAAGGTCAGATAAATCACAGTCTACTGGAGAAGGAAACCGCAATCCAATCCAGTAATGTTGCTACGATATCTTTATGGATAGGCACAACCAGAGACATAACGATATGGCACTTGAAAATGAGCCCCTTGGGTAAGAAGGTGCCTACCACATTACTGAGGAAGAGCAGAGGGCAAATACAGATAGCACCAGATCTAATAAGTGGTTGGGCCAAAGCCAAAAGGACACAAAGCTGAGGTTGTGTCTGGAGGGAATAAGGAAAGTCAGCTACTGCAAAGAACAATTCAGCATTGGAATTTAGAATGTTGAAACTATGAACCAAGGCAAACTAGACATGGTCAAGAATGAAATGACAAGGTTAAACATTTATATCCTGGGTATTAGTAAACTTAAATGGACTGGAATGGGACATTTCACATCAGGCACCAGATCTTCTACTGTGGTCAAAAATCCCACAGAAGAAATGGAGTAGCCCTCATAGTCAATCAAAGGGTGACCAAAGCAGTCCTCGGTTACAACCCAATAAATGATAGAATTATTTCAATTTGAATTCAAGGCAAGACATTTAACATCACAGTGATCCAAGTCTATGCTCTAACCATGGATGCTGAAGAGCCTGAAGTTATCCCGTTCTATGACGATATTTAACATGTCATAGATATACCACCAAGAAAAGATGTTGGTATCATCCTAAGATATTGGAATGCTAAAGTATGGAACCAAAAGTCACCTGGAATAACTGGATAATTTGGCTTTGGAGTACAAAAATAAGCAGACCAGAGATTAGTAGAAATCTGTCAAGGTAATTAGCTGGTCATAGCAAACACCCTCTTCCGACAGCCTCCGAGACGACCCTAAACATAGACATCACCAGATGGACAACCTAAAAATCAGACTGACTATATACTTTGAAGCCAAAGATTGAGGAGCTCTTTACAATCAACAGCTGACTGTGGCCTAGACAGTGAGCTTCTTATTGCAAAGTTCAGAATTATACTGAAGAAAAGAGAGAAAATCATCAGACCAAGCAGATACAAAACAAATAATATCCCTTGTAAATATGCAGTGGAGGTAAAGAATATATTTAAGGGACTAGACATGAACGATAGAATGCTCAAAGAACTTTCGACCAAAGTTTGCAACATTATCCAGAAAACATCCTCCGTAAAAGCTGAGTCTCACAAAACGAGTGCATCAAGGTGTCTGGCATTCAGAGGAGAATGAGCCAGAGCTGCAGTAACGGTCTGCACAACAACATCCCGATTTACTGAAAGATAAGTGAATTTTCCCCACGGGTTTTATTGAGCTATGCATAGGATATATGCTGTATGTATTGTGGAGATTCAATTACATTGCATTAACTTAAAAATATTTGCCCATAGAAGCAGTTAACTAATATAGGCATGCTATACATGCTGCGTTTGTAATGAATTCTGATTTGTTATGAGATAATTGCATGTTCATCTCATTATTTAGTTTCAGTGACATTAACATATGCAAGACAAGGAACTGCAAGGTACATATTGTAGGGAGTTAGTCCTCCACATTACTGGCTTATAGTTAGAGGGTAAATAGTGGGCCCTCCAATGACAGCACAGACCAGATAAGGAGTTCCGCTATACATCAATAGGGCTTTATTGTGCCTTGCCTTAGTGTTGTGCATGGGATTTCTGTTTTGTGTTCCAGTGGCATATGGGCCACTAATGTTGCTCAGGCTATTAGCCCAGTATTACCAGTGTGACTTTTAGATACTAGGAACGTGTGTTGGCAGTGATTGCACAACTTATATGTGGACTAGCAATTACTAGGTATGATAATTTAGGTTTGAATCAAACTTCACTTGAAGAGGTTACAGTGGCGATTGAACCTAATACTTTGGAACAATATTTAAGTTATACACACATTAATTAGATACTACCTGAGAGATGTATGATAATCTATTTTGGTTCCAGTTATAATTGTAGAGAGTTGTGAGATTTCACATTGCGGCTCTGTGACTCATGTCCTATTGTAAATAGTATTTTAATAATCATTGGTTTTCTTTTATTATTTGTCTTAGTGTATTATTAAACATTAAGTTTTATTTATATATCTATTTCTTTTGCCTATAGCCACTTGTCGGATCCATTTATCTCTATACACCTATACATATCCTCTGTATAAGCTCACTAAATGGTGTACCTTTTTTTCTGTGTATTTTGTAATTATCTAGAAAACAGCAACAAAGATAATCCCTAAAAGAAAAAAAAGCTAAGAAGTCAAACAGGCTATCAGAATAAGCTTTGAAAGTAGCCCAGGAAAGAAGGAAAATGAAAGATATTGGAGATAGGAAAATATTATTTCAACTGAATGCAGAATTCCAAAGGATAGCAAGAAGAGACAAGGGGATATTCTATATACTTCAAATTTTGACAAGAATTATGTATAATCAACATCAAAGAGACTATATGTTAACTTTTGGATTCAAATGTCTTTCAAAGATTAGAATTTAAAAATAAGACCACTAAACATAGACCTATACTTAACTTTTAAATTGTTACTTTAATTTATACTATTAAAATCAATATAGGGCAATTGTTAAAATAAATATAGTGTGACTACCCATTTAGTCACTTGTCAAGTTATTGATTGGTAAGTTAACCAATAACCACCAACACTGGTTTATAAGTATAAAACAATTATCCTCTGGTTACAAAAAGTAACATATGTGGAAACAACGTTTATTAATTTATATTCTGTATCCAACTTTCAAATGTATCTATAATATAACACAGAAGATATACTGAAAACATTTAACAGTATACAGAAGATTCCTGGGTTTCAAATGTTTCCAAAAAACAGCCACTGATTAGTAGAAAAATATGTATTATATTGAAAAGTTGAATGTACTTACATATGTATATGCTGTGTATTGCTATCTGGAATTGCACACCCCTAGGAAGCTTACATTACAGCGGCACAGGCTGCACAGGTTCTGGGTACAGTTTGTGACTTCCAGAGGAAGTGCTGCCAGTTACATGGTTGCTGGGGTCACAGCTTTTTTCTCTCTGCATGTCTACTTGTGGGAAATGTAAACACCAGCAGCAGTGATGCAGGAGAACAGACAACTACAGATGTAATCTGCTGTGAATGTGCTGTACAGATTGACACATGTTAGAAAGTACTATTTATTTTCATATGAATCTGACTACATTTCACAGGCTCCTTTGCAGCACAGACAGCAACCCCAAATGTTTCAGCCTCTGCTTCCTTCTGATTGGCCAAATCAATTTTTTTAAATTAATGCTCATTTAGCCTAAGTTTGGAAATCCTGTTAACCCTGTTTTTCAACTGTCAGAAATTACAAGATATTTTACTAACTTAAAGGTAAGTGTTTAAATGTTTATTTTAGTATTTTTTACTGCAAAATTATTTTAGCATACTCAACCAATTCTTCTCTCTTAGATGAATTCATAATCGAGGAAACTTATATATGCCTTTAAAGGCTTTATTTAGAAGCAAAAACCAAGCCAACATGCAAAGTGTTAACATTTAGTGGTTAACATGGATTAACATTTACAGCCTTATTGAATTGCGATTCAGTAAATTTAAAAGGACTTTATTTAAGCACACAGCATTTTTTTACAGAAGTTTTTAGTTAGTGAAGACCTTGCTTTTGGATAGAAGTTCACTAACTAAAAACTTCTGTAAAAAAAAATGCTGTGTGCTTAAATAGAGCCCTTTTAAATTTACAGAATCACAATTTAATAAGGCTGTTAGTGTTCTAATCAAATAATCACCTTTTTCAGTGTGTACCGAAATACTTCAATAGCCATCAATGTATGTAGAAATATATGTCCAAGACAAAGTCAGCATGCAGAGGGTTAATCACCTAAAAAATAATGCACGTATGGATTAACAACCAGAAAAGTATTTACATAAATATGCATCACATTTACAGCCAACATGCAGTGCTACATGCAGTGCTATTGCAGAGTATTCTTATCTAGTGGTAGTGGCACCAGGGTATATTTTATTTAAATATCCCATCTATAGCTCAAGCTAGCATGTACAATACCTTTAGAAAGGGGAGCTGGCCGACTAGATTCCCTCTGTGACAGTCTTGTGACAGGCGCCCGATATCTATCCCTCCCTACTCCAGACTCTGCTGCTAAAATGCATACAGTACTTGCAACTCAGTTCATGGGTGGTCCTGCTGGATCCCAAAGCATGTTTCCCACAGCAGCGGATTCCTCAGGGGGCCAGAAAACACTGCCGATCTCAATATTTTTCGAAGGAGTTATCCCTGACCACCTCAAACCTCATTAGTCAATGGGTGGTCCTACACTAAAGGAGGAACTAAGCATTTCAATTGTGTGAGGTCACTCTACCCGCACCCTGTGTATAGGGTGCCCATGAATTGCGTGTCGACTTAAGGTCACTAAAATTTGAGCACCGTCAATTGAGCACTGCCTCAGTTCCAGAAGCTGCACATCTGTGACCGGCTATATGTGAAGACAGATCCCCTGCACAGTATTTGCCTTTGTATCTCTCTTTCTCTGGCTCTCTCTAGTCTCTGGCTCTCCATTTCTGGCAGTGTATAGCTCTGTATCTCTTCCTCCTCTTTGTCAGTGTTTAGCTCAGTATATCTCTCTCTCTCCTCTCTGGCTGTGTTTGTCTCTCTCTCTCTCTTTCTTTCTCTCTTTCTTTCATTCTCTCTCCCTCATCGCTCCCTACACTCTCTCTGCCTCTCCTCTCTGGTGGTGTCTGACTCTCTATCTACCCTCTTAGTTTCTGCATTGACACAGCCGGGACAGCAGCTACTCGATAGGAGGCAGCGCAGTCTGCAACAGTCTTTCTTTCACCCCCTGGCATGGGCATTTGTCGCATGTGCACGCGCATTTGTCTGCTTGTGAGTTTTTTCAGCGTGCTTTTGAGGGTGCACATTTGCAGCGCACCCTATCGACGGGACACCCACTCTACCTATATGTCTTGAACATACAGCTATGCATGTTGGCTCTAAATGTGATGCATATGTATGTAAATATTTTGCCGGTTGCTAATTCATATGTGCATTTTGTTAGAGGTGATTAACCCTCTATATGCTCACTCTGGCTTGGAGAGCGAAGTGAGATGGGCCCTAGGATGCCTTACTGATAACAAGACTGCAGGAATTGATGGAATCCTAATTGAACTATTTAAATGTCTACAAGATGATGATGTGAAAGGGTTGCTTGCCTTATGCCAACAAATGTAAAAAACTAAACAAAGGCCAATAGACTGGAAAAGGTTAGTCTAAATTCCAATTACAATTATCAAACAACTCACTCATTTCACGTCAGCTAGGTAATGCTTAAGATCCTACAAGATTATCTCTGATAATATGTGGACCAGGAACTACCAAATGTGCAAGACAGGTTTTGCAGAGGAAGAGGCACAAGAGATCAAATTGTCCATGTCTGATGGATAATAGAGAAAGCAAGGGAGTTCCAGAAAAAGATTTACTTCTGCTTTATAGACTATTCTAAAGCCTTTGACTGTGTGGATTACAACAAAATGTGGCAAGTTCTTAAAGAGATGGAACTACTAGATTTTTCTCATCTGCCTCCTGAAGAATCTGTATGTGGACCAAGTAGCCATGGTCAGAACCGAATATGGGACAACAGAATGCTTAAAGATCAGAAAAGGTGTGCGACAAGGTTGTATATTGTAACCTTATTTATTCAACAACCTCACAACCTCAGGTATCAATAACCTCACATACTTCAATTATACTACTTTGCTGGCTGAAAGTGAGGAGGAACTTAAGGATCTATTGAAGAATGTAGAAGAATAGAGAGTGCAAAAGCTAACCTGCTGCACAGCTTTAAAAAGACAAAGATCATGGCAAACACCAGTCCCAGTTCCTGGCAAATAGATGGGGAAGAGGTGGAGGCAGTGACAGATTTTATTTTCCTGGGATCCAAGATCTCTTCAGATGGTGACTGTAGCCATGAAATTAAAAGATGTTTGCTTCTGGGGAAGAAAGCCAAGGCAAGCTTGGACGAGCTATTAAAAAGTAAATATATTACACTATATTAACAAAGGTCTGAATAGTTAGAACTATGTTATTTCCAGAAGTAACATACAGATAGGAAAGCTGGACCATAAAGAAGTCTGAGCGCAGTAGACGTTAAGTCTTTGAATTGTGGTGTTGGCAAAAACTTCTTAGAGTTCCTTGGACTGCAAGAAGATTCAACCAATCAGTACTTCAGGAATCAAGACACACTTTCACTGGAAGGTATGATCATGAGGCTGAATCTCAAATGTTTTCGCCATATCATGAGATTGCAGGATTCCCTGGAAAAGATTGATGGGGAAGAAGGGGACAACAAAGGTGGAGATGAAGGTCACTGAAGCAATAAACAATCACTTGATGGAGCTCAGAGGGCCAGAGATGTACTTGGCATGCTGTGGTCCATAGGGTCACGGAGAGTCAAATGCGATTGAATGACTAAACAACATTTCTAGAGCACCAAGTGGGTTCCATGGATAAATCAGATTGTGAAACATTGATAAAAACAATGCACTACTATTTCTAGGAAATGGCTCAAGTTACAGTATTCCCTGTCAGATTTTGACAATATCACTTTATTAACAAGTAAAAATAAAAAGGCTAGAGAAGAGATTTATCACATGTTTTGCTTTAGATCTCTAAAAGCCAGCCACCCACAGCTAAGATTTACAATGGAAACATAACATTTAAATATGTTTGTGATCTATGCCTGAAATGCCTGACACCTCTAATACTTCCAGCCATTTGGATTACAAGTTTACAGGCTGGTTACAGCTCTGCAGATTTAGATGTTATGACATAGCAGTGACAATATACATTATGTTCTGTCTCTTAAGGATTATTTCAGCTTGCCATATTTAAAATGTTCTGTGATTAATAAAAAAGCATGGGAAATGCTGATTGCTTTTACTCCCAGCACAGTTATTAAGTTTTGATGACTTGCAGATATATTGAGGTGAGCCAAACTATAGTAATACAAGTTTTTGTAACCTATCAGCTGTATATTATTATGGCATGACAAAAAAAAAACATCTGCCATAATAGCAATAGTTTCATATCAGTAAATTCCTTTTAGATTTACTTTAAAAAAATCACAATAAATAAGAGTGATAAGGAAACTCTGTAATTCACGCCAACTCTAATCAGCAAAATCATTGAAAGATTTGAAAAAAAAAACAGCAGACTAGATCAAAGACAATTAAGTTTAAAATTATGAATTGCATTCAGAGTAATGAAAACATCTCTTTCAATTAAATGTTATAAATGTAAGATTTTTTTATTTTTATTTCACTATTAGAGATGTCGCGAATAGTTCGCCGGCGGACTGTTCCCGGCGAACATAGCATGTTCGCGTTCGCGGCGAACTGCGAACATATGCGAGATTCGACCCGCCCCCAATACTTTATCATTGAGCAAACTTTGACCCTGCATGTCACAGTCAGCAGACACATTCCAGCCAATCAGCAGCATACACTCCCTTCCACAACCTTCTACCTCATGGACAGCAGCCATTTTGAAATCAGAACTAACTTGCAGTCTTACTGAGAGGAGGTAGAGTGTAGGTGATACTGCATCAATAGGGAAAACCTTAGCTAGGCAAGTTTATTCAGTGTCCAGTGCAGTGCTGAAGGACTCTTGTGCATTATTATTATTATTATTATTATTACTACTATATAATGTGTAGATGTACCAGCTGGGCATGCATTATTATTATTATTATTATCATTATTATTATTATTATTATTATTATTATTATTATTATTATTATTATATAATGTGTAGATGTACCAGCTGGGCAAGCTCTTGTGCATTATTATTATTAGTAGTAGTAAAATACTACTACTAATAATAATAATGCACAAGAGCATGCACAGCCGGGACATCTACACATTATATAGTAATAATAATAATAATAATAATAATGTAGAAGAGCATGCCCAGCCGGTACATCTACACATTATATAGTAATAATAATAATAAAAATAATAATAATAATAATAATATAGAAGAGCATGCCCAGCCGGTACATCTACACATTATATAGTAGTAATAATAATAATAATAATGCACAAGAGCATGCCCAGCCGGTACATCTACACATTATATAGTAATAATAATAAGAATAATAATAATAAAACAGAAGACCTCCCCTGTGTCTCCCTCCCCCCACTCCCTCCCATGTGACTCTCTCCCCCCCTCTCCCCTGTGTCTCCCCCCCACTCCCTCCCATGTGTCTCTCTCCCCCCCCTCTCCCCTGTGTCTCTCCCACCCTTGCCTGTGTCTCTACCCCCTCTCCCTTCCCCAGTGTTTCTTTACCAGCTCTCCTTTGTCTTTTCCCACTTCCCTCTTCCCTGTGTCACTCCCCCCTCTCCTGTGTCTCTACCCCCTCTCCCTTCCCGTGTTTCTTTCCCCCCTCCCCTGTGTCTTTCCCCCCTTCCCTCTCCCCTGTGTCTCTCCCCCTCCTCTGTGTCTCTTCCCCCTTCTCCCCTGTGTCTCTACCCCCTCTCCCCTGTGTCTCTACCCCCCCTCCCTTCCCCTGTGTTTCTTCCCCCCTCCTCTGTGTCTTTACCCCCTTTCCTCTCCCCGGTGTCTCCTCACCACTCCCTCCCATTAGTCTCTTCCCCCCTCTCCCCTGTGTCTCTACTCCCCACTCTCTCCTGTGTCTCTCCCCCCTCCCATGTGTCTCTTCCCCTCACCTCTCCCCTACCCTGTTTCTCTTCCCCCCTCTGCCCTGTGTCTTCCTCCCCCTCTCCACTGTGTCTTCCTCCCCCTCTCCCCTCTCCTGTGTCTTCCTCTCCCTCTCCCCTGTGTTTCCTCCCCCTCTCCCCTCCGCTGTTAGCTTCTATACGCATACATACATACGATAAGAAATCTGTGTGGGGGGGGGGTTACCTGTGTACTGTATAATATTGTATTGCATTATGTTATATTATATCACTAGCGACTTGCCTGGCACAAATGACGGGGCAATAATAATAAATAAAAAAGTTTGAAGCCATGGCAATGCTGTTTGCCACACAATGTGATGCTTTTTGTACTCTGAGGACCTTCGGCGCTCATTGTGAGCCTCTACCCTCGTGTCCTTCATGTTTTGTGCTTTGCAACGATCAATCTTCGGCGATCATCGCAAAGACAGATATATAAGTACAGTGTTAAATATATCATTTTTTTGGGCAGTGTAAATTATAAAATGTATTCAGGTCTCAGAGCATAATAAAGTGATTTAGATTTGTAACTGCTTTGAGAGTGCTATCGCTGGCAGCCAATGAGCAGTAATCCAGATATATAACTGCAGAGTAAAAAGTAAAACATTTTAGTGTAGTGTAAAGTCTACATTTTTATTTTCCATTACTAATTAATACTTATTAAATGAATGCACGATAATAACTATTGTAAATAAACAAATGTATTAGGAAGTGCGAAGCGTTAATGTATGTAAAGTAACCGCAGTGTAAAATATGCTATTAAGCGTATTTTTTTTATATATTTTTTTTTTATAATAATGAATTAATTAATTACTAAAATACTTTACCTATTTGTAATTAATATATCCAGTGATCAATAACCTGAAGAGCTAACTAAAAAAGATTTTCCTAAAAAGCCGTACGAGGTAAAGATACACTATTAACAAGGACGCTAAATCATCCACACCCGCTTACCACATACACATTCCCCGCCATTTTACAACACTAACTTACACAATGCGGAAGTACCCAGCTACCCTAACGGCTTCCACTCGCGCACGCAGCCTATTTACACTACACACTGCACACATTGCTGACACTTACACAGCAGCTCCACAGCACTGAAAACCTACATTGTATGCTGCAGGAACATGAAAACAGATTGTCAGCTCTTCAGCACAATGCTTCCTGCATATATTACTTACAAATAGGTAAAGTATATTCATTTAGTAATTATTTCATTAGCATACAAAAATACATATACACAAAAAAAACATTATCACATTAAACATAAAAGCCATTCACTGCGCGCCTCACAACGAGTGCCAATGCAGCTCATAGCACACAAAGCCTTGCAATAAGCGCAAAAAACACATCACCGCCGACCAAAGAATAACAGCAAAAGCGCCTATCAGAAAAAAAATACAACCAACAGCCTCGCAATGAGCGCCGAAGGATATCCGACCGCCAACAAAATGAATGTCTCGTCCAAACCATTACCTGCCTTACAATCTTATTGACGCCATTTTTTGACGGGCAAGTCGCTAGTAAATATATAAAGATCAAGATAATAAAAGTATCAGGAAATGTAACACAAAGATGCACGCACGTCTGAATAATACGACAAATACGGATTTTTGTCATAAATGATATGATCGCAGTATTGGGTCATAAACCCTAAACACTGGAATCTGTTACATACAATTTACTGATGATGTCATTAATGGGCTTCAAGGGGGGGGGATCTCTTTTCATACTTTTTGAGCGGTGCAAATTCAACATACGCAGAGCGGAAACGCCACATCTGTGGGACACACACAAAGGGGTTCACTTTGGGAGAAAAAAACAAACAAATATGAAATATTTAATAATCATATTTTGATGTTACCAACAGATAAGGAAACGAAACTGAGGTTATTATATCTAATAGTAGCAAGCCTGGGAGTACTGGGAGTAATAATACTGCAGCAGGAGGTCAGGACTAATGTCATCTATAGACCCCCAGACAGATAAAGGTCAGTACTAATGTCCCTCTACAGACCCCCAGTCAGATAAATGTCAGTACTAATGTCCCTCTATAACACCCAGTCAGATAAAGGTCATTACTAATGTCCCTCTATAGACACCCAGTCAGATAAAGGTCAGTACTAATGTCCCTCTATAGACCCCCAGTCATATAAAGGTCAGTACTAATGTCACTCTATAGACCCCCAGTCATATAAAGGTCAGTACTAATGTCACTCTATAGACCCCCAGTCAGATAAAGTTTTGAAATGTTTCTTGGATAGCATTGAGGCTAAAGGAGGTTTGGCCATCAGGTAGTCTAAAGATACTGTATATTATGTCCTCTCTTGGGGGGTAAAGACACTAATAATTCCTCCAATAAAATTCTGTTTTTTTTTAATGTGGGCAAGGTCCCTGGTTAGCCCATTGGGTTATCTGTTAAAAAGAGTGGTGCAGAGACTGTGGGGGCTGTTAGCTTCCTTGTCCCCGTGTGGCCGTTTAGAATCCCTGCTGCTGCATGCTTCAGCTTTATTAAGGTGTAATTGTACAGCGTTTGACTCAAGTAGCTGCCTGTGCTGGGTCAGTTTGGCTTAATTGCTGGGCCCTTTTCCTGCCAAGATGGTGACCGTCAGTCCATGGGCCTCTATGTCCCCTTCACTACCTTTGTCCACGCTTGTGTGCTTATTTGGGATGGCCCCCCTTTATATCTCCGACTCGTGGCCTTCTTAGGTCCCCCCCCTCAATCTCTGAGTGTGGGTATGCGGGCTGGGGCGTTGAATCAGGCCTAGCTTCTTCTCTGCTCGCTGCAAGTTTAACAATACCTAATTTTTCAGGCATGTGTACATGCCTAATTTTTCTGGCCTCTGGTGCTGCACTGTGCCTTCAACAACCAAACCCCCAAAAAAGGCACATAACAGGGATTAAACTGATAGGAGTAGTACTACTTAACACACAACTCATATCTGGTGTAACAGTAGTGTACATTTAAAACAAGAAACATTTTTTCTACTGTAATAGATTGCATAGCAGTTAGTTGTCTGCAAGCGTGTGTGTCAGACCTACAGCGTCTACTCTGCCAACTTCTGCAAGTGCACAGTGCCACTCATATCTGTTGTCACAGTAGCTTGGACGCATAGTACCAATCTGTCAAAACCGGTAATGATGAATGAGGTCTAGAGTAGCCTGGTTCCCTTATCCTCTACAGGTTGAGACCTAATGTTTGGTTGACTCCAGACCAACACATGAGTACAAGCAGCACACAAACTCAAAGCCGCCATCCTCCTCCTGGTCCAGCATCATCAGCCACATCAACCACTGCTGTCCTCCTTGCCCCCTCTCAACCATCCGCCACTGCGTCTCTCGCCTTGAGCAGTTCCTGCTCATTTGCCCATAGTCAGGTGCCTGTAAAGGACATGTTTGAGCGTAAGAAGCTAATGTCTCAAAGTGCCCCAAAATTGAAGTGATACGACCAACAAATCATCTTTTTCCATCTCCCGGTTCTAAAAATCCAGGCCTTATACACGCCCCCTGATATGTGCTGTAACAGGTTTTAAACTGATAAGAGTAGTACTACTTAACACACCTTATAATAATGCAGAGATAGGCAATGCATGAGAGGAGTCTGAAGAAGAGGAGTCAGAGGAGGAAGGTGGCTTTGAGGAGGTGGAAGACCAAACACAGCAGGCGTCCCAGGGGGCTTGTTGTCACCTTTCGGGGAGCCTTGGTGTTTTACGTGGCTGGGTGGAGGAAGAGACCTTCAATGACATCAGTGAGGACATGGAACGGGACATGGCTAGCTTGGTATCCAACCTTGTGCAAATGGGGAGTTTGGGGTTGTGCAAATGGACTGTTTGCGGTTGTTTGCGGTGCGTTAAACGGGGAGTTTGGTCTGTCACTGTGAAGCGGGTGTAACCCTTACACTACCTAATCGATACAACCTGATGTTTGAAAGCACGTTATTCCAAACAATTTAGGAATGTTAGGTAATTTATGCCCTTTATGGCTTAAAACCAGACTCTGTATCAACTATGTAATTTTCCGTGGGAGTTTTGCCATGGATCCCCCTCCGGCATGCAACAGTCCAGTTGTTAGACCCCTTGAAACAACTTTCCCATCACTATTGTGGCCAGAAAGAGTCCCTGTGGGTTTTAAAATTCGCCTGCCCAATGAAGTCTATGGCGGTTTGCCGATGTTCGCCGGTTCGCAAACATTTGTGGCGGTTCGCGTTCGCGGTTCGCAAACCGAAAATTTTATGTTCGCGACATCACTATTCACTATGTTTAACTCTGATATTCTTGATAACTCTCGCTGGTTACCATATTGGTCTCCTTACCTCATCCCCAGAGAGTGACACTGTTACACCGGGCTGTCAGCAAGCGGTGTGATTATTAAAAACATAGTCCACATATGTTAGTTGACTGCTTGGTCCCATATGAAAAGATAAAACATGTAGAACATATTTGTGTTTTTTATGTAAGCAGATAACCTCTCACACATGATTAAAGAAGCATAATTATACACATCAATTACATTTCATTCCACATGTCAATGAGTCATTTTCCCAATTCATGGCTCCATGCTAATCAGATAGTTGAGCAAAATTACTCTGGCAACTGTGGAAGCTATGGGAAGCTCTGTAGTCATCTCCATCTCACCCTTCACAAACCTTCCTATAAACTAGGTAACACATACCCAGCCTCTACTCGTGTTGTCCCTAGTCCCTAAATGCAGCCTGATGGAACAGGCACTGGGCCATAAGCTCAGTAAGCTCCACAGCAGTGCTGCACAAAAACACACAGCTTTATAGACCACCATAATACTTAAAAGTTAACCCCAATTACCCTAAATAACTCCATGATATCTAAAATTAACACCTAATACCATGACAGACTTTATCAAACTGAGTATTCTGATTAATTAAAAATATTTTCTCTTGCAGAAATGAGCAAGGACACATTAACATTATGAATGACTGAAATATGATCGACACATATTTCAGCCAATCAGAATGATATGTAGGCAGCAAAAGCATGGCAAATGCCATTTGCGACTGTCCATAGCCTTGAAGTTAAGATTTCTTTCTTCATTCAAAAAACAGAGGACAGGAATCTTCTAACAAGTTGCATAGCCCATTTTATCCAGGGCAGAAGACTGAGGACCAAAGCGGACATTGCTGGATGGGCACTAAGGGTAAGTAAGTATGGAATTTTCTTCCATTCAGGTTTAATTTTTGTTTTAATTTTCTGTACTTTTATTGTTTACTTTATTGTATTTATTTTATTTTTGCTGTAATTACTTTTTTGTTTTCAGTAAATCTTGTGTTATTTTTCTGCAATTTGTTATATTATTTTTTTGTAGATTTAGATTTTTTTTTTTTTAATATAGTTTACTTCTATGTAATTTTTCTTTTTCATAGTGTAGTGTTTTGTTTTAACTGTTATATGTAGCGCCTAGCTACATATGATCCAATCCGTGAACCAATTGTACTAATGGAATTAAAAATCACCAGGAAGGTGGATATTGCCTCTCATGAAGCATACATGTACAACAGGATAATGTATTACAAGGGTCGGAGAATACAGAGCACACTAAGAGCCCCATGTAAATCAGGTGCTCTAAGATAGTGTAGTGACGTAAAAAGCCTTTTCTATTACAGTATGTAGATCTCTTGCTCCCCTCATCTCTCATCTGTAAATCCTTGCCTTCTAAGTAAGAGTTTTCAGTGTGGGAGGCATGCAAACTAAGCTTTATGGATGAGAATTGGCTCTCGGAGCCAATAGAAGTAATCACATACATATATTTTTTCTTTTCTCTCTTTTGTGAGAACAAATAACTTAATTTTCACACAAAGTAGTGGATCACTTTGTATGTCTTAGTAATTATACAATTCACTATATATTTATTTTTTCGCTATCCCTTTATTTATTGAAGGGATTTGTAGTAAGAAGTTGGGGCTTCCTTACACATTGTAAAAACCTTCCACGTAGGAGGGCTCCTTTGAGGTCACAGTGACTTTTCATTAATTTATCGTTTAAACATATATGTGAGCATAATTTTAATGGACATATCTATGTTTTGTTTTGTTTGTTTTTTCAGCTTGAATATTTCATTTTTTGGTTTTATTTATGTTTTTATTTCTTTAGTGGTTTTGTGCATTTCTGAGGCAGAATATTGGCAATACCATTATTTTAATCATGGAATTAACATTTAATGAATAATGCTGCCTCTGTTCTTTAATTACTTATGTTTTTTTAATCAAGTTCATATGTAAAGTCCCTTGAGAGATGGATTAGGGGAAACATAGACTGATGGGAAGTAGAGAAATGTGCCAAGAGGAGGAGGAAAACATTATTAGAGGTATAGAAAAAATGGTTAGAGGAAAATTCAGGGGAGAGGAAAAGAGGAGTATAATGAGAGAACTGGAAATATGGAAAGTAGATTCTAAGGGGAGAACTGAAGGATGAGAAAAAAAAGGGATGGAGTGGGTGAGGAGAGATTAGAGGTAAAAGAAAAGATAATTAAAGATAATTTAGAGATATCTTTTAGAGATATAAGAGGTATGAGAAAATAACCAAAATAGAATTCCTTATCAAATCATATTACTAATCCTAAACAATAAAGGTAATCTTGGATTAGTCTGAAAGGTACTGGCATACCATATATTTTATGCAGCTGTAGCACCAGACAGAAATATTTGATCAAAGGTATGAGATGGAGAATAAATCAAAGTATATTGCTTACTTGTGTATCTTTCCACAGATCTTAACATACTATAAAGTGTTGGAGATTTATAGTTACACTTTAAAAGAACAACAGTACAGATGATCACTAGCTGTACTTACTGAGTTTATCCATTTAATGATCACTAGCTGTATGTTGATGATCACTAGCTGTACTTACTGAGTTTACCCATTTAACCAACTTCACTGGGCTTCCAGTTTTCATAACCTCCAATATATAATGCATTAAAGGTGTTATACACAAATACTGTGACCCACAATTATATATTATATCAATTGCAAACTTTAATTTTTACCAGAAATGTAATTTTACTCCAATAGGTATCATTGCTATTAAATGCAGGTGAATACATATTCAAATTGCAAAATGGATATGTTGCATTCTAATACATTTATTCCATCATCTGAGAATAAATGGTTTCAACAAAAATCCATCCGTATTTTTATACTGAAAGTTCTGGCTCAAGTATGTGGATTCAATTCTCATGATATGGATCAGATGCAATGAGTAATTTGTAAATATGATTTTACCAACAAAACAAAGTTAGGCTACTATTAAAATGGTGCTTGATTATAGATTCTCACTTTCATGACATCAGTAAGTGCCATTTGAGGTCTTCAGTGAAGCCATTTGCTTAAGACTTTGCTTGTCTGAAAATTTGAAATATGAAGGAAAGTGCAGATGAAATGATTGACAGATTAAATGATAGAGGTTAGTGCTGTAATCTTTTACAAAAAGAAAAAAATATCTGCACATCTTGTCAGTCTGTTGAAAAGTTATTTTGATAAATTATAAGTTAGGATCCGTTTATACATATATCAGCTCTGTTGTGCTATAGCCAACATAAAGATAGTAAACCCTACCAAATTATTTTATTTAAACCATTTAGACTTGAAAACAATTTAATGTCAGATTCAATTTCTACAACCCTAGAGTGCAAAATTAACATCCAGAAGATACTGCAACGCAACAGGTTTTCATCTTCAAAGATAATGGGAATCTTTCTCTGTAGATTTCATTGGTAGACTAGAATGCTCATTGGCTTATAGGGGCAAGCCCCTAGTCCAATGAAACATTTGAATCAGTTTTTTTCTGCTTTGAAAAGCTTCTTTAAAAATTAAAAAAAATACATAGAGATCAGATATCTTCTTTCAGATACAATAAATAAAAATGCATTTAATGTCTCTTTTGGCTTTTTTTTTAACTACATTTTCATTGAAAGAAACAAAGTTCTTATATACAACATCACATAATCAAGACAAATACAATATATTTGTGATTAAACCTAAACTGTTCTTAATAAACCATATTCATATGTTCATTTCAATTTCACTGAATAGTATTCACATAAACAAAACAGAGAGATGAGGTATTTGTTAGTAGCTTTCAAGTTTTATATATAAATATATATATATATATATATATATATATATCTATACACACACACATATATCTATATATAAATAAATATATATATATATATATATATATATATATATATATATATATATATATATATATATATATTGTAACAAGGTACCCTTTTCTAGACTGTAAATGGTAGAGACTTCTGGGCTCTTTTTATATATTTTATTGAGTAGTTACAAAAAACACAAATTAAATAGCTTATAATCAGCAAAATAAACATCTACGTAAACGGGCTTACTTATACTCTGGAACACCCTGACTATAACCTGAGCAGCTTTTCTACTACAGGTTAAATTATAAATCATAAAGCAAACAAACAGTCTCTTTTTGTGCCACCTTGTGGCCAGGATACAAACAGTACCTTATAGCGCCAGCTTGTGGCCCGGATACAGATAGTCTCTTACAGTATCCGTAGTCTTGTATATGTGGTGTAGTGCCACCTTGTGGCCAGGTTACGAATAGTCTCTTATATAGTGCCAGCCTGTGGCCTTTCCACATCTTCACTTAAGCAACCTTAGATGAAGCATAGGGCCCGCCCTTCTCTCCCATATGCTTCACCCCAGGGACCCTTTGATATTGCAATAGGAAAACTGCAATTTAACAGGACAAGCACTCAGCCTCTTCCCTGGGGTATAATAATTTAAGTAAAAGGTTTCTGACCTTATGGTAAATGGAGTGTCCGTCTCCTCACTAGCTTCAGTCTGCCATGCAGCTTTCTCCAGTCAGGTAACTCAGCAGTGTCCCACAGGTACTTAATAAGGATTTCTTTGCAGATCCAGCAAGACCTTTTACTTGCAGCTCCAGAAAAACAGCACTCCAGCATTCGATATTGCAGCTTCTCAAAAACAGCTCTCTCTGCTCAAGGTTTCTTCCAGGCTCCTTATCTCCTGTGAACTTAGCTAGCTCCCTCTCTGCTCACACCGCAGCCTTTTAAATCCTCCTGACTTAGATCAGGTGTACTGGCTTGATTAGGCAGCAGCTCACACGCTCCCTTTCTGTTCAAGCATGGATGTACAGCCCTACTCATTGTTCTGCTTATGTAGATGCCTTGCTGGATTCTAGTGCAGGTTATCTGTCCTTGCTGGACACCGTTACAATATATATATACTAGCAACTTGCCCATCAAAAATTTGAAGCCATGTCAATGCTGTTTGCCTCACAATGTCAAGCTTTTTCTACTCTGAGGACTTTCTGCGCTCATTGGGTGCCTCAGGCTGGGCGCCTTTGGCACTCATCGCATGGCTCGAAATGAGCGCCTTTGACGCTCATTGCGAGCCTCTCCTTTGGTGTACTTTTGCTCCTCTGAGCACCTATAGCGCTCATCACTAAGACAGATACATATGTCTATATTTTTTTAAATAATAATCAATTAATTAGTTACTTAATGTATTAATATACTTTTCCTATTTCTAATTAATATATCCAGCAATCAATAGTCTGAAGAGCTAACAATCTCTTTTTATTTTCCTGCAGCATACAATGTACAGTTGGACTGTTGCTGCCCTGAAGAGAAAGTGTCATCCATGTCCCAACTGTGCATTAGAAATAGGCTGTATGCGCGAGGGCAAACTGTTGGTTTAGTTGTGTAAAGTGCCCTTTTAGATTCATAATTTGATTAGTTGCAAGTTAGTGTTGTAAAATTGCGTCATTTGTGTATGTGTTACACAGCTCGTGAAAATGTTCTGTCCTTTCTAATAGTGTATTTCATACCTCATACTTTCCTGGGTAAAAGTTGTACACAGCTGGTGGTGTTTTGTGCAGTTTGATTAGTGTAGCCGAGTTTTTCATTTTTTTCGGCCGCCAATTTTTTTTTTTGCTTTGCCGATTTCCGAGTGGCGAAACTCTGCAAATTCGGCTTAAGTTCGAGTGCAACCTCAATCCCAGATGTCCTGGCTGTCCCCCCGTGCTGTGTGTGATGTTTTTTTTTTTTTTTCATGTGTTTTTCCTGTTATTCGTTTTGCACGGTTTGGCCCTTAACTTAATATTTTTCTGACATCGTATTTTTTTTTCTAAGTCCTGTGTCTAATTTTTTTTTTGTTTGTAAGTCCCGCATTCATCAACTGCTTGCAGCCTAAGGTGATCCCGTGTTTCCTAAGTGCTTAGAGGCAAATGTACGCATTTTTCAATGCCTCAAATGCTCGTCTCGTGAGACCTCGCTTTGTGAGGCTCTCAGGAGCGCCTTTGGCACTCCTTTCTGCCTAAGTCCCATGTGTTTCAATGCCTCCACTGCTCACCCCGCTTCCCAAGGCTCGCAGGAGATGAGCGCCTTCGGTGCTCATTGGCTAAAAAGTGCTCTGAGTTTCAAAAACGTCACTGCTCGCATCGCTTCGGGAGGCTCGCAGGCGATGAGCGCCTTCATTGCTCTTCGCCTAAGTCGTATGCACAACGCAAAGCGTTATAACGTCTCGCAGTTTGACAATTATAATATGTGATATATATATATATATATATATACTGTATATATTCACCCCTTGGCATTTTTCTTGTTTTTTTTGCCTAACAACCTGGAATTAACATGAGTTGTTTGAGGATTTGCATAATTTAACTTACAGAACATGTCCACAACTTTAAAGATGTTATGTTTTTTTTTTTTTCATTGTAAAGCAAACAGCAAATAGGACAAAATACCAGAAAAAGTCAATGTGCATAACTATTCACCCCCCCTAAAGTCAATACTTTGTAGAGCCACCTTTTGCGGCAATCACAGCTCCAAGTCGCTTTGGCTAAGTCTCTATGAGCTTGCTACATCTTACCACTGGGATTTTTGCCCAACCAGTTCCTTAAAGCAGTCTTTAAGTCTGACCACAGATTTTCTATTGGATTGAGTTCTGGGTTTTGACTAGGCCATTCCAACATATTTACATGTTTTCCCTTAAACCACTCAAGTGTTGCTTTAGCAGTCTTTTTGGGGTCATTGTCCTGTGAACCTCGGTCCTAGCCTCAAATCATGCTCAGAGTGGTACAGATTTTGCTCAAGAATATCCCTGTATTTAGCACCATCCATCTTTCCCTCAACTCTGACCAGTTCCCCAAAGCATGATGCTGCCACCACCATGTTTCACTGTGGAGATGGTGTTCTTTGGGTGATGTGATGTGTTGGGATTGCGCCAGACATAGCACTTTCTTTGATGGACGAAAAGTTAAATTTTAGTCTCATAAGTAGTGATGTCGCAAACATAAAATTTTCGATTCGCGAACCGCAAACGCGAACCGCCGCAAATGTTCGCTAAACGGCGAACCCGGCGAACCGCCATAAACTTCAATGGGCAGGCGGATTTTAAAACCCACAGGGACTCTTTCTGGCCACAATAGTGATGGAAAAATTGTTTTAAGACGACTAACACCTGACTGTGGCATGCCGGAGGGGGATCCATGTCAAAACTCCCACTGAAAATTACATAGTTGATGCAGAGTCTGGTTTTAATCCATAAAGGGCATAAATAACCTAACATCCCCCTCCATCATCATCCTCCCCTGTATCTCTTTACCCCCTCCCTCATCATCCTCCCCTGTGTCTCTTCCTCCCTTCCTCATCACCCTCCCCTGTGTCTCATCCCCCCTCCCTCATCATCCTCCCACCTCCCTCATCATCCTCCCCAGTATCTCTTTACCCCCTCCCTCATCATCCTCCCCTGTGTCTCTTCCCCCCTCCATCATCATCCTCCCCTGTGTCTCTTTCCCCCCTCCCTCATCATCCTCCCCTGTGTCTATTTTTCCCCCACCCTCATTATCTTCCCCTGTGTCTCTTCCCCCCTCCCTCATCATCCTCCCCTGTGTCTCTTTCCCCCCTTCCTCATCACCCTCCCCTGTATCTCTTTACCCCCCTCCCTCATCATCCTCCCGTGTGTCTGTTTCCCCCCTCCCTCATCATCCTCCCTTGTGTCTCTTCCCCCCTCCCTCATCATCCTCCCCCCTCCCTTGATGATAAGGGGGGAAGAGACACAGGGATAAGTGTGAGGGGTGTTAGGGTAAGGGGTGTTAGGGATAAGCGTGAGGGGGTTAGGTTTTAGGGTGAGGGATGTTAGGGTTAGGTGTTAGGGATAAGTGTGAGGGGTGTTAGGGTTAGGGTAAGGGGTTTTAGGGATAAGTGTGAGGGGTGTTAGGGTTAGGTGTTAGGGTAAGGGGTGTTAGGGATAAGTGTGAGGGGTGTTAGGGTTAGGGTGAGTGGTGTTAGGGATAAGTGTGAGGGGTGTTAGGGTTAAGTGTTAGAGTGAGGGGTGTTAGGGATAAGTGTAATGGGTGTTAGGGTTAGGTGTTAGGGTGAGGGATGTTAGGGTTAGGTGTTAGGGATAAGTGTGAGGGGTGTTAGGGTTAGGGTAAGGGGTATTAGGGATAAGTGTGAGGGGTGTTAGGGTTAGGTGTTAGGGTGTGGGGTGTTAATGATAAGTGTGAGGAGTGTTAGGGTGAAGCATGTTAGGAATAAGTGTGAGGGGTGTTAGGACTTAGGGATAAGTGTGAGGGGTGTTAGGGTTAGGTGTTAGGTTGATGGGTGTTATGGATAAGTGTGAGGGGTGTTAGGGTTGGGTGCTAAGGTGAGGGGAGGATGATGATAAGGGGGGGGAAGAGACACAGGGGTGTACTTGAAGCAGAGATCAAAAGAGTCCTTCAGGAATGTATTGCACACTGTGTACAGTAGCCTAGCTATGGTTTTCCCTATTGATGCAGTATCACCTACACTCAGCCTCCTCTCAGTAAGACTGCAAGTTAGTTATGATTCCAAAATGGCTGCTGTCCTTGAGTTAGAAGGGTCTGGAAGGCAGGGTATGATGCTGATTGGCTGGAATGTGTCTGCTGACTGTGAGTTGCAGGGTCAAAGTTTGCTCAATGATAAAGTATAGGGGGCGGATCGAACATCGCATATGTTCGCAGTTCGCCGCAAACGCGAACATGCTATGTTCGCCGGGAACAGTCCGCGGGCGAACTATTCGCGACATCTCTACTCATAAGACCAGAGCACCTTCGTCCATACATTTTGGGAGTCTCCCACATGTCTTTTTGCCAACTCAAAACATGCCATTTTGATTTTTGCTGAATGTAATGGATTTCTTCTGGCCACTCTGCCATAAAGCCCAACTCTATGGAGCGTACAGCTTATTGCCGTCCTATGTACAGATACTCCAGTCTCTGCTGTGGAACTCTGCAGCTGCTTCAGGGTTACCTTAGGTCTCTGTACTGCCTATCTGATTAATGCCTTCCTTAGCCGATCCTTAGCTGGGGATCATCAAAGATATGGATATTCTTTTATAACCGAACCGTGACTTGTACTTCTCAACAACATTGTCCCTTACTTGTTTGGAGAGTTCCTTGGTCTTTATGGCAGTGCTTGGTTAGTGGTGCATCTTGCTTAGGTGTTGCAGCCCCTGTGGCTTTTCAAAAAGGGTGTGTATATGTAATGACAGATAAAGTGACACTTAGATTACACACATGTGGACATCATTTCACTACTTATGTGACTTCTGAAGGTAATTGGTTGCACCAGAGCTTTTTATCAGCTTCATAACAAAGGGGGTTAATACATACGCACATGCCAATTTTCTATTTTCAATTTCTAAAAAATAGTTTAATGTATATATTTTTCTCATTTCACTTCACCAACTTAGACTAAAGGCTGTAATGTGACAAATTAGGTAAAATGTCAAGGGGGGTGAATACTTTTGCAAGGCACTATATATATATATATATATATATATATATATATATATATATATAGTGTATAGTGCCTAGCAAAAGTATTCATCCCCCTTGACATTTTACCTAATATATATATATACTAGCGAATTGCCCGTCAAAGCATGACGGCAATGAAATTGTAAGGTAGCTAATGCTGTTTGGTGTGGAATAATGAAATATGTAATACATTAATTAATGAATATACTTTACCTATTTTGAAGCGTTGTGTTGAAGAGCTGCAATCTGTTTTGATGTTGCTGCAGCATTAATGGTGTGGAGCTGCTGTGTAAGCGTGCTGAATGTGTGCAGTGTAATTCTGTGCGTGCGCGTGACCAAGCCGTTAGTGTAGTCGTGTACTTCCGCATTGGCGTAAAATGGCGGGTAATGTGTGGTATGCGTCTTAGAGGAATATCCGTAGGTCTTTTGTGGTGTTTTGCAAGTTTCTTGTGGTGTTTTGCGTGTTTAGAGTGCTGTAGCCTCGTTTTCGTTTTGTTCGGCGGCCATTTTTTCTCTCGCTTAGCGACTTTTTTAGTGTCTAAACTGTTTTATTTTGAGTTAAATGAAGGTGTTAGTTGTTTTTTTTGAGGTCCTGGATGCTCCCTCTTGCTGTAGGTAAGCTTTTTATGTATGTGTTGTGTGTATTTATTGTTTTTTTTATGTTTTCATGTTCGCGGGTTGCGGACGATTTTTGCGAGGTCGTAATGTGTGCTAACG
This sequence comes from Discoglossus pictus, assembly GCA_027410445.1. NCBI lineage: Eukaryota > Metazoa > Chordata > Amphibia > Anura > Alytidae > Discoglossus > Discoglossus pictus. The sequence continues at coordinate 317,714,218 of CM050166.1, read as the reverse complement.
TGTCTCGTATGTTGTTTGCGGTTGTAGCCTCATTTTCGTTTTGTTCGGCGGACATTTTCCTCCTGCTTAGCGAATTTTTTAGTGTTCAAACTCTTTTTTTTTAGTTAAATGAAGCTGTAAGTAGTTTTTTTTGAGGTCCTGGATGCTTCCTCTTGCTGTAGGTAAGCTTTTTATGTATGTGGTGTGTGTATTGATTGTGTTTTGAATTTTGAAATGTTTGCAAGTTGCGTCCGATTGTTGCGAGGTCGTAATGTGTGGTAACGTGTCTCGTATGTTGTTTGCGAGGCAAAGTTTGCGAGGGTCGTAGTTGGTGTGTCGTGTTGTTTGCATGGTCGCGGTTGATGTGTGGTTGTTTGCGTTTGAACGTAAATTTTGCATGGGTTGCAGTTGCTGGCAAGGAGCGCCTTTGGCTTCACTATGCGAGTCGCGTGCCTTCGCGAGGGCTGCGGGCTCTCTACGCGAGCCTGCAAGCTTGAGCATCGCCTTGTATACTCACAACTATATATGTGATATATATATATATATATATATATATAGTGCCTTGCAAAAGTATTCACCACCCTTGACACCTAACCTTACCTAATTTGTCACATTACAGCCTTAAGTTCAATGTTTTGTTAATCTGAATTTCTGAATACATATATATATATATATATATATATATATATATATATATATATATAGTGTGTGTGTGCATATATGTGTGTGTGTATATATATGTGTGTGTGTATATGTGTGTGTGTGCTAGCGACTTGTCCGTCAATAAAATTTGAAGCCAAGGCAAACCTGTTTGGCACTCAATGCTAAGCTTTTTATACTCTAAGGACCTTCAACACTCATTGCGAGACTCTCCTTGTGTGTCCTTTGGCTCCTCTCTATATTTTTTTAAATACTAATTAATGAATTATTGAATAATAAATTAATATAGTTTACCCTTTTCTAAATAATATATGTAACTATCAATAGCCTGAAGAGGTAACAATCTCTTATTATTGTCCTGCAGCATATAATGTACAGTTGGACTGTTGCTGGCCTGAGGAGATAGTTTCATAAATGTCCCAGCTGTGCATTAGAAATAGGCTGCGTGCGCGAGGGCAAACCGTTGGTTTATTTGTGTAAAGCGCTACTTTCGATGCGTAATGTTGTTAGTGGCAAGTTAGGATTGTAAAATAGTGTTGTTTATCTATGTGCTACACGGTTCATAAGCATTTGCCGTCCTTTGTAATAGTGTATTTTGTACCTTGTACGTTCCTGGGTGAAAGTGGTACGCGATTTGCGGTGTTTTGCGCGGTCCAGGGTTGTGTAGCCTTGTTTCCATTTTTTTCTCGCTTAGACGATTTGCGAGTGCCGAAACTCAGCAAAATGTATTTAAATTCGCGTTCCACCTCACTCCCAGATGTCCTGGCTGTTCCCCCGTGCTGTCTGTGATTTGTTTGCTGTATTTTTTTTTTTTGTGTGTGTGTTTCGTGTTTTTTGCTTTGCACGGTTCGGTCATTAACTTCGTATTTTTCCTATCTCATATTCTTTCTTTCTAAGTCCAGCTTCTCGTAATTTTTTTTTTCTATGTCCTGCATTTGTCAACTACTTGAAGCCTAAGGCAATCCCGCGTTTCCAAGTGTTTGAAGTCCTAAGCGTGTTTCATTGCCTCCACTGCTCGCCTCGCTACGCGAGGCTTGCAGTCGATGAGCACCTTCAGCGCTCATCGTCCAAGTGCTGCAAGATTTATTGCCTTAATGAATCGCCTCACTATGAGAGGATCACAGACAATGAGTGCCTTTGAATCTCGTCACCAAAGTGCTGCAAGTTAGCGGCTCGTCTCGCTACGCCTTCGGTGCTCATCACCCAAGTGCTGCAAGCTTTAGTGCCTTAACGGCTACGCGAAGCCTGCAGGTGCGCTATGCGAGGCTCACAGACGATGATTGCAGGTAGATAAATGAGGCCAATTTAATAGCAGTAATTTTTGTGGACTGCATTACAGGCTACAGTAACTACAATTTGGACAATTTAATAGAGGCCTAAATCCAGTAGGCAGATAAAGAGCATCCTAGCACTAACTAGTGTGTGAATATCAGTCTTAGATTGGCTGAGAATCTTTTATAGATGCCCCGGCCATTGCCAACAAACCAAAAGTGGAAGGATTTTAACAACACATGTGGTGGCCCCCACACCACTGTTCATGAATATTGCATACTATACTTGCAGAGGTGAAGGAGTAAGGTTTTTGGAGTTATTTTCGAGTAGTTTTTGTGTTTAATCCTTGTCCATTTTTTTCAGTAGAGGCTATAATAGGCTAAAATAATTGTTTTCTAAATCAGAAACGTGAATCATGATTTGTAGTGAAATTATATGTATTATTATCACATGCTCCACATAGCTTATTTCTTGTAGACAATGTAGAAACTCCTCAATCAGGTCAGAAAGAATGAAGTTAGGTCCTCACCTTTGTTCTATAGACTTGATTTTGCTAAAAGCAAGAGACCAAAGCGGATATAACAAACAAATGGCGCAAAAATATCTAAAAAAATATAATAATAAAATATATATAATCGAATTAGACATATACTGTTATATAAAGTCATATATTTATAATATCAAGTTAAAGCAATCACAAGCCAGCAAACAATGGAATACACTGGATACATACAATGGTACAGCTGATATTAAAGGTTATAGCTGAACATTATCAGCCTTATTAAATTGTGATTCCGGCAAATTGAATAGGGCTCTATATAAGCACAGAGCATATTTTTTTTTACAGAAGTTTTTAGTTAGTAAACTTCTATTCAAAAGCAAGGTCTTCACTAACTAAAAACTTCTGTGAAAAAAATATGCTCTGTGCTTATATAGAGCCCTATTCAATTGGCCAAATCCCAATATAATAAGGCTGTATTTATCCAAAACTAAAGACAAGTTTAAAAACACACATAAGTAGATAAAGTAAAGCAAATAAATAATAAATGAGTTTGGCCAAAACCAAAATAGGAAATTATAAAGTAAATTTAAAAGGGTTGCAGATGAGATATTGGATTAAACATGATGCATTAAGCTTTTTGTAGATCTCCACAAATTATGGACATAAGAATTCAATATATACATATTAAATCTAGAAATAGTATGCAGTGCAATATGAATAGGGCATAAGTGAGCTAAAAGGAGCTGCTCTCTGAGTGGATTATCATGTCCATAAATCTACCTATTAAGGTTAGTCCGTTCTCTGAGCACTTTGTTGTTTTATAGTATTTATTTTGCAATTCTAAACAATGATGGTAAGTAGAAAACATTTTTGCTAAACATCGTGCCACACAAACATTCAGCACACAGACTAGAAAGACACAGGGAAGGGACAGCGGGAGATGCTGGAAAGAGACACATGGCATTCCCAAGCACAAAACTTGCAGGTTATGAACCCTCAATGAGCGGCCCGTACATTAGGCGAGAGGAAAGGCCAAAAGTGCACATTGCGAGGCACACGATGAGCACTGCGAGAGGCTGTAATGAGCACTGAAGACGCTCATTGTGAGCCCCGCATTGAGCGCCAAAGGCACTCAGCGTGGGGCTCGCGATGAGTGCCGAAGGTGATCAGTGCAAAGCAGGAAACTTGAAGTACATGGGGGGAGAGGCTCACAATGAGCGCCAAAGATGCTCAGAGGACTAAAAGCCTCAAATTGTGTGGAAAACATGGGCAACTTCCTAGTTATTGATATTAATAAATAAAAAGCTTTGACATTCTGTATGTTACAACAAAAAATAAAGTATATCTATTTTATACATAAAGAACAAGGTACAGTATATGAATCATCTATGTGTAATTACAGAAAACATATATCACATATTATAATTGTCTGTGATTCGTCGTCACGCTTGAGACGAATCGCAGTTTGACAATGATAAACTGCGCATTGCGCAGCAGTAGCCGCGCGTGCACGCAGCGGGGCGCGAGCCGTGCATGCGCAGAGCGCGGCGCATGCCGTGCATGCACGCAGCGCGGCCCGGGCCGCGAGCAGATGGGAGAGTAGGGAAGAGGGGGGGGAGAGGCACAGAGGGAGAGTGGGGAAGAGGCACAGAGGGAGAGTGGGGAAGAGGGAGAGTGGGGAAGAGGGGGGGAGAGGCACAGAGGGAGAGTGGGGAAGAGGCACAGAGGGAGAGTGGGGAAGAGACACAGAGGGAGGGGGGAGAGACACAGAGGGATAGGTGGGAAAGAGACTCAGGGGAGGTAGAGGAGGGGGAAAAGACACACGGGAGGGAGAACAGGGGGAAGATACACATAGGAGGGAAATGGGGGGGAAGAGGGGAACAGACACAGGGGGAAGGGGGAAAGAGACACAGGCCAGGGGGGAACAGGCACAGAGGGAGCGGGGGGAAGAGGCACAGAGGAAGAGGGGGAAGAGACACAGGGGGGAGAGATACAGAGGGTGAGGGAGGAAGAGACACAGAGGGAAAGGGGGGAAGAGGTACAGAGAGAGGGGGGAAAGAGGCACAGAGGGGGGGGGAACAGAGGAAGGGGTGAAGAGACACAGTGGCGAGACACACAGAGAGAGGCGGGGGAAGAGGCACAGAGGGAGAGGGGTGGAACACACAGAGTGGGGAGAGACAGGGAGGAAGACGCACAGAAAGAGTAGTGGGAAGAGACACAGGGGAGTGAGAGGAGGGGGAAGAGACACAGGGGAGAGAGTGCAGGGGGGAAGATACACAAGGGAGGGAAATGGAGACACGAGGAAGGCCGGAACAGACACAGGGGGAGGGGGAAAGAGACACAGTCCAGGGGGGAACAGACACAGGGGAGGGTTGGGGGAGACACAGGGGGGGAAGAGATGCATGGGAGGGAGAAGGGGGAAAGAGACACAGGGGAGGGGTTTAGAGACACGGGAGGGAGAGGGAGGTAAAAACACAGGGGGGCAGGAGATACAAGGGAGGTAGAGGAGGCGGAAGGAGACACAAGGGAGGGAGAGGAGGGGGGAAATAAGACACGAGGGAGGAAGTAGACAGAGGGAGAGACTCGCAATGAGCTCCAAAGGGGCTCATTGCAAGGCCTGTGATGAGCGCCAAAGGCGCTCATCACAAGGCCAGTAAAGTAGAGGGGGAGAGGCTTACATTGTGTGGCAAACAGCATTGCCAGGCTTCAGTTTTTATTGCCGTCATTTTTGACGGGCAAGTCGCTAGTAAAATATATAATTTTAGAGAAATCAGCTAAGCTCTATTTGCAGTGTTGGTAATTGAGATATTGGTAATAGTGAATAGGCTCTGAAATGAATGCATCATATACTCTTCCACCAACATATCTCAGAGGTCTACTCAAACTTGATGCCACTGACCCATCTGACCCACTTAATGTACTTAACATATTTAATTTATACTAATCTCTTCCTCATCCTTTTTAATGCTACATACACACTGTATCTGTCTCAGTGTATTCTGTGCATGATTCTCTTCCTACTGATCTGCTACATTTCACCCATGAGACTTCTTCACTTGGATATGCTGTGTTTACTCATATATGATTTAGAGAAAAATATTGCAGCCTACAACCTGAAGAAAATATTGACAAACATATGTACTGGATAAAATATTTATTATTATGTTTCACATTTTGTGTTTTCAACTACTAACCTTTCAGAAAAGATGTATCGATATATGGTCAAACGTCAACAACAAACATAAGCATACAATACATCAGGGAAAGATTCTTCACTGTATCAGTAACCATGGAAAGTAAATATTTTGGGGGAAAATATGAATTTATAAAATCTCTGTTTTCGAGTACAGGAATCCATTCTGTGTTTGTTACATCACATCCTCACACCTGGATCATGAAGGTATATTTTTGGAATGGGCAAGGCAGGAACAGGGAGGAGTAAGAGGGCTTTGCTTATATTAGCACATTGTCAGAAATCAGAGTATGTTACCATAATAAAAGCATATTTCAGTCTGGGACTTTGAGCTTTCCCTAACTGATCATCAGGGTTGGTAACAAGTGATTTTGTTTGGGTTGTTCAGTTGTTTCCAACTCTCCATGACCTCATGGACTGTAACACACCAGGTACATCTTTATGTCAATGATCATGCTGATCCACTTGGTTTTCAGGGCAGAGATACTGGAGTTGGTTGCCAGTTCCTTCTCTAGTGGGCTACAGCATACAGCTCCTAGTATTCCTAGGTGGTCTCCCATCCAAGTACTGACCAGGCCCAACACTGCATAGCTTCACGGTGGTGTGACCTCTTGGTTCCCTGACTGGAATCAAACCCAGGTCGCATTGGTGAAAGCACTGAATCCTATCCACTGGACCACCAGGGAACCCTTGAACAAGTGATTTACTTTGTTGCAAAGTACACTTTACTAGTTACTATGAGTTGCAATCAATGACACTGTCAGAACTCCTGACAGCCCGAAATCTGCACAGTTTTGAACAATGATTATATTTAGTTATTCATGACTAATCAGACCGTCAGAATTCATGATTTAGTCAAAACCTGTGGCTATGAGTTTTGATTGCACTTTTTATTTGTAACTTATGACTGTTAGTACTCAGTGATGCAAGTGACGTCTAAAACATGTAACTTACTACAATGTTGCTATGTGTTAAGAATCTGTTATCTCATTCTGTCCTGTATAATCTTCTGTGCTCTTCCTAAACTCCACAAATCCCTAAAAAACATACATACTGTATGCTGTGTTGTGAAATGTCCATAAACTTCAGTCATGTCCGATTCTCAGTGACCATGTGAAAGCAGCACGCCAGACATATCTGTCTGTGTTTTTGGTTGTTGTGCTTATCCATGTGGTTTTCTTGGCAAAGATACTGGAGTGAGTTTACAGTTCCTTCTCCAATGGGCTGTGATTTGTCTGACCTCTCTGTTATAACCTGCCCATCATGGGTGACCCTATATGGTATAGTTGACAGCTTTGTTGAGGTATACAAGCCAATCACCACAATAAGGTAGTGATCCAGAAGGGGGAATACATTACACCTGCTCTTTTTCCCTATGTAATACACCCTTCCTCAGTTTCAAATGTCCTGAAAGATCCATAAATCGCCACTGCTGTGAAAACTCTCAAATATTTATTTCATTTTATCAATAAATTCCACCTTTTTAATTTATTTTCTACCTATGTTATGCTCCTGACTCATTTCTGTAGGTACTAAAAGAACAATAAATATCTAGTTATGTGGAAATACTCAGATGTGATAGCCCCGTCCTCAGGATGATAAATGAAAAGTCTTGTGAAAATACTCTGTGTAGTGCAAATGTACATTTACATTTTTTATCTCTTCTTTTTTTTAAAGTAAAATACAGTACATATGTTTTCGATGCTTAATGACATTTTTTTCAGGATATTGCTACTTTTCCTTTTGACACTGCATCCCGTCAGAACACTGGGGTGTGCAGCTGGGCCACAGCACCACCTGGTGGTGTAAAGAATTTACTGCAGACAATGAACTATACCATCCTCCGATCTGGCTCATAAGACATGATGGCAGAAGAGGCGTTGAGCTATGAGAAGTGCGCCCGATGCCCTGGGGAGGCGAGTGCCCGCGCCAAACATAGTGATAGCCTCGATGTCGACTCAGCGACGTTTGAGTTGCGCCACGTCGGAAGATGGAATAGTTCTTTGCCTGGCACAGCTGCACACCCCAGTGTTCTGCCAGGATAAAGTGTTGAAATAGACTTGATACAGGATATCTTTCCCCTTTTCTCTCTCTGTCACTGCTTTTTTCTATCATTTATGTAGAAATAAGACTCCCTTCATCAGGTGCTGAAAAGTCCATAAATTGCAATATATCTCTCTTTCTCTCTTCCAGATTATTTGAGATAAGATTTTGCTGTTTTAAAGGCTTGATATAAAATTGTATTTATTTACTTTTACATGGCAGCGGCAACAATCAGAAGGATCTATCTACACCTCCCTGGGTGGTGTTGAAAAGTCTGTAGACTTGATATAAAATTGTATTTATTAACTTTTACATCACAGGGGCAACAATCAGAAGGATCTATCTACACCTCCCTGGGTGGTGTTGAAAAGTCTGTAGAATAGGAGCAGAGATTTTTGCCATCACTAATATAGTTTCTGAAGAATGTATAACGCTCCAGTGGGAGCGCATGTGCACTATAGAAACAGCATGGCGCCTGCTTTGCATGAGCACTGGGTGGCACCAGCCGTGCATGCTCAAAGTGCGGCGCATGCGCACAGCATGGCACCAGCCGCGCATGCGCCCAGCGCAAGAGGGGGGAAAGAGACAGAGGGGGAAATGGGGAAAGAGACACATTATATTTAATTTGGACTATTTTATCCATTAATGTTAGTCTACAATAACAACACATTATTCCTCAGTGTATTAAATTTATACTGATTGGCCTTTTATAGAAACTGGTTAGTACCTCCACCTGGTGGCAGGGGTAAGGAAAAATAATCTGTAAAATAAAAAATAAAAAAAAGGTTGAGTGTAAAAGAATCCTGATGGGGGGATGCCAAGCAGTGAACGCCATCTACAGCCCACTTGAAGGTAAACTCCCAGTGGACAAAGCCAGGTGATACTCTGCTCGGATATGGGAGTGCACCAGTGCCCAGAACATGGCCTTGTATGACAGTGGAACCTCTTCAGCCAAACACTCCTTCCTAGACTTATATATAGCCAGCTTGGATAATGCCAGGTCCAGTTTGACAAGAAGGTCCCCGACTCTGTTCCCCCGGGGCACTGGGCGCCCAAACAAAAATAAATGTGGGGAGAGAAGCAGGCAAAACTGCAGGAGGAGGCCCATCAAGAGTTACAAGAGGGGCTGCAGTCTGGCACAACTTAAATAAATGTAAAACACTGACTCTCCCTTGCTACAGAATGTACATTATTCCTCAGTATATGCAATTAGATAATCCTATAAATTATGTATGGGGTAAAATGTATTAAGAGGGACTAATAATATCCATACAAATGGTTATATTATTGCAATTGCTCATTTTACAACACAAATATTCAATATAATTATATAGAAAAATATAATGAACTACTGGGGAATTATTTTAATCATTTTGGACTAATATATTAAAAAATACAAACTGAAAAACAAAATGAATACTATCCAGTGAAAATAGTAACAATAAATAATACAATAACTAGTAATACTAATAGTTATTGTATTGCATTTATATTATTATATAGTTGTGGATCTTTGCGATGTTCAGAACGTTTGCGATGTTGGTAAAGCACTTGCGCCCCTCGCGAAGCGAGGTTAGCCATTGAAGCACTTCGCTTGCTCGGGCGTTACCAACACCCATTGGAGGCTGCAATGAGCGCCAAAGGCCACCAGGGCTCGCTCACCCCCAGTACCTGACTCCTGCCAGTGGAGGGCTCCCGATGACGCTCATCGCGAAGCCCCTTGGACTCGCAACACCCTTCAGTACCTGGTTCCTGCCAGTAGATACAGTATGTTCCTGGGTACAACCCTGTCAGCAGCACCGCACTCCGTCTTCTCCTTTGCGCCTCCCGATCTCCAGCTGGAACTACTTTCTGGAGAGAGCCTGGTTGTTAGATAAAAGACAAAAATGGTAGGGGCTTAACAGAAGGTCAGATAAAGAAGATATGACAGGAATACAGGGAACATCTATTATAACAGTAGTTATGACCTTAATAGTTTGTCCAAGGAGCTGAAGCCAGACATCTTGGAGAGCAAAGTGTGATGGGTCTTAAGGTTGCATGAGTTGATGGAATCCCAATTGAACTATTCAAAATTCTACAAGATGATGCTGTAAAGGTGTTGCCTGCCATATGAAAAGAAATATGGAAAACTCAACAGTGTCTATGGCCAATAGACTGGAAAATGTTTGTCTACATCTTAATATCAAAAAGGACAGTGCCAAATAGTGTTCCAATTATTGAACAAGTGCACTCATTTCCCATGCCAGCAAGGTAATACTTAAGATCCTACAAGCTCGGCTCCAACAACATAAGGCCCGGGAACAACCAGATGTGCAAGCAGGGTTCCACAGAGAATGAGGCACAAGAGATCAAATTGCCAATGTTTGAGAAAGCAAGAAAGTTCCAGAAAAACATTGCTTCATAGCCTTTGACTGTGTGGATCACAATAAAATGTCGCAAGTTCTTAAAGGGATTGGTATACCAGATCATCTCCTTTGCCTCTTGAGGTATCTGTATGTGGAACAAGAAGCCACAGTCACAACAGATCATGGGACAACAGAATGCCAAGCTATGGAAAGTTAAGACAAACTAGTAAAAAATAAAGATATTACACTATATTAACAAAAGTCTGCATAGTTCAAACCAGGGTATTCCCAGTAGTAACATACAGATGTGAGAGCTGGACCATAAAGAAGGCTGAGAGAAGTAGAACTGAAGCCTTTGAATTGTGGTGTTGGTGAAAACTATTCCGTTGGATTTCAAGAAGAGCCAATAAATCAGTACTTCAGAAAATCAAAACAAACTGTACATTGGAAGGTTTGATCATGAGGCTAAAACTCAGATTTTTTGGCAATATTATGAGAAGACAGGATACCCTAGAGAAGACTCTGTTGCTGGGAAATATTGAAAACACAAGAAGAAGAGGATGACAAAGGCGGAGATGAGTAGATGAGGGCACTGAAGCAATTAACATGAGCTTGATGGAGCTCAGAGGTGCAGGGACAGATGTACGCGTTATGCTGCAGCCCATGGAGTGTCAGACATGCCTGAATGACTAAACACCTATATATATAGTATCTCACAAAAGTGAGTACACCCCTAACATTTTTGTTAATATTTTATTATATCTTTTCATGTGACAACACTGAAGAAATAATATAGGAAAAGGAGAGACAGATACAGACACCCATTATAGTAATACCATATTAATATATAAAACTGACACAAATGATTCAGTTATTGAAACAGTACATTTCAATAAAATGTATTATTTTATAAACTAAGAGGAATATCTCAGTATACTGAGAAGAAATGTCACTCTGTACAGCCTGTATAACAGTGTCAATTTGCTGTCCCCTCAAAATAACTCAACACATAGCCATTAATGTCTAAACCATTGGCAACAAAAGTGAGTACACCCCTAAGTGGAAATGTCCCAATTGGGCAAAGTGTCAATATTTTGCGTGGCCACCATTTTTTTCCAGCACTGCCTTAACCCTTATGGGCATGGAGTTCACTAGAGCTTCACAGGTTGCCACTGGAGTCCTCTTCCACTCCTCTATGATGACATAATGGAGCTGATGGATGTTAGAGACCTTGCACTCCCCCAGCTTCCATTTGAGGATGCCCCACAGATGCTCAATAGGGTTTAGGTCTCGTCTATAGCAAGGCAGTGGTCATCTTGGAGGTGTGTTTGGGGTCGTTATAATGTTGGAATACTGCAATGCGGCCCAGTCTCTGAAGGGAGGGGATCATGCTCTGCTTCAGTATGTCACAGTGCATGTTGGCATTCATGGTTCTCTCAATGAACTGTAGCTCCCGAGTGCCAGCAGCAGTCAGGATGATCAGGGTTAGGCTTTGTCAGTCATCACTTTCCAAACACATGCCAGTATTTTAAGATTCTCTGTGCACATTCTCAGTAAATTTACTTTCATGTGCACATGCATTTAAATCTGAAAATCATGCACTATGTTTGGCACTCAATGACGATGCTACCTGGCCTGAAATACGTTTTCAAGAACCTGCCATTGCCATTGATACCATTTGTCTGGATAATCTGTTATATAATGAATTTGTTCACCTATCTGGCATTCATGGTTCTCTCAATGAACTGTAGCTCCCCAGTGCGGGCACATATAGTTTTGGATCTGCGGGGCTGTCCGGAACGCTTATGATGTTGGTCTCACTTTGCAAGCCTCGCTTAGCGAGGCGAGTCATCACGTGGAACTTAGGCTGCCATTTGTGGCACGTAGGTCTGCAACTGTCAGCCTCATGAAGCAAGGCGAGCTGTCACGCGGGACTTAGGCTGTGTGAGACCTAGGCTGCAATGAGCGCCAAAGGCGCTCATTGCACTTCGAGCCTAGCGAAGCAAGGTGAGCAGTTGAAGCACACGGGACATAGGCTGCAATGAGCGCCAAAGGTGCTCTTAGCACTGCTCGCCTTGCAAAGTGAGGCGAGCAGTTGAAGCACGCAGGACTTACGACCCGCAGGACTTAGGACACTGTGAACATTGCAAAAATCCAACTTTAATGGCCGAACCACAAAACTGAAAAGACCTCAAAAAAAAAAAAAAGAGCTTTGCGCAGGCAGGAAGTAAGGGAAGGGGAGCAGCTATGAAAAGGGTTCTTGGGGGGAGTGGCTATGGAAAAGGGTCTTGTGGAGGGGTGCTGTTATGGGAATGGGTCTGAATTAGTTGATACCATGGGGGAGAGGACAGCGCAAAAATAATTTTATAACTCCCCTCATGGGGTTCAATTTTTTTTTTGGTACCAAGACCCTCCATCTAGCGCTGCCACTGTTAGTTATATTCTGAGGTACCTGACTGGGATGTCTGTACAGCATGTACTGGATTTGTAGTCCTAATGTGCATATATATGGCTTTATGTGTTATCCTAACTTCTGACATGTCTGGAGATGTTTATGAATAATGCAACAGCTGTATATTTCATGAACATAAAATATTTTAGAAGAGAATCTTGTGAAATCCATTTTGAATAGCTTGTGTGCTTGAAAGTAGAGGATTATCCTAATGGGATTTACTCTACTACTCAATCCTACCGTCTAATGGCTTTTCATAGTGGAAAACATTTAATATCCAAGATTCCTCCCTATTCTCCCATATTTCTAATTTAAGGGAGAGTTTTTACTAAAGGTGTGTGAGTGCTTATGCAGATGATCTAAGCCAATCATGCAATTTAATAACATTTTTCCCACAACCTGGGCATTTTGTTAGTGCCATGTTGGGGTTGACCAGCTGTAAAATTGCTGCTAAAGGTTTTTTGGTGTGGTAAAAGTGGGTGAAAAATCCATTATTGCAGATGAAGTACACCCATGCCTGTTGACTCTCTTGCCTGGAGTGGACAGGATATTACTGGCAGAATCATCCTGAAGTGGTCGGGGGAGCATTCAGAAGATTTTCAAGTACTTCTCTGGCCTCTAAATACCCTGAACTCAAACCCCATCAAGCACCTGTGGGATCACCTCGATCAGCATGTTTGTTGTATGGATCCTCCACCACGCACTCTTCAGCAGCTGTTGGCTGCAATGAAATCTGCATGACTCCAGATACAATTGTTTTCTGTTATCATTAAACCATGTAGAAAAATAACCACAAAAAAAATTTGTATTGTCTTCTTTATACAGAGCATGCAGGCTGCACGAAAATGTATAGTGCCATGTGTAGGTATCCTTACAAACTGCACACGAGTCATCATATAATGTACTATAAGCATGATTAAATTAGAAATGTTCTTCATATATGACAATCATTTCTGCTCCTTAAAATTCTAAGGCTAGCAATGCTGTTTGCCACACAATGCGAGGCTAAGGGCCGTCTGAGCACCTTCAGATTTTGTATTTGTAAGTTTTGCAAGCCTGGCATTGCTGAGCCTCGTTTTCATGCTGATTCTGACATTTTATTTTTCGTCCGCCATTTTTTTTCTTCGCTTAGTCGATTTTGGAGTGACGGAAAATAGCAAATATGGGCGTCTTTCGCTTGCAACCTCACTCCTAGGCTTCTTGTGTCTCCCCCTGTGCTGTGTGTGAGTGTGTTATCATTTTTTGTACATGATTTTTTTTTTTTTTTGGTGGGTTCTCAGAGTTACGCACTTGAACAACTGCACGCCTCGCTTTGCGAGGCTGGCAGTTGCGTGCCCGGCTTGCTCATTGCAGCCTAAGTACTGAACCGCTGGCTGAAATTAGCACCTTTGGTGCTCATGGCAGCCTAAGTACTGCGCCGCTGGTGAGACTCGCTTTGCAAGGCTCGCAGTTCGACTGTGATGATCGTGTTAAGTCCCTCGCTTTGTGTTACCAACATTGCAAACGTCACGAATATAGCAAGATCCACAATTATATATGTGATATGTGATTGTCAGAGACTTAACCAAACCAACATCATCACTTTCATTACACATGCCCCACCTAGTGGTAAGGAACTTAGTTCAATGGTTCAAAATCAATTCATGGCAATGTGAAATACTGTTAAAACCTCATTTCTGACCATATTGAGACATAATACATATTTTTGTTATTTTTTTCAACTCAAGAGAAAATACACTCATTCACATTATGATCTTGCTCTGCTAGTGTCATTATGCATCATTTCCATGTACTAATAAATACAAATACAGTTTTTTTATTCATTATTATTATTATGATGAATTTTATTATTTATACGTTTTTTCTAAAGAAACAACATTTTATGCAGTAATGTATACAAGTAAAAAATATATTGTATACAGTGAGTATATCACACCTAACCCTATAGTTAGAACATGTTAATACATAATGAGTGTAGGACTCTGTGAGAACTTACTTTCTAAAAAAAAACATTTATCCAATTTATAGTATGGAAATTAAACTTTAAAATATATCACAGTCAAGAAAACAGAAAGCCATGAACAGAGTGATGTAATTGAATCTTGTTTTGATTGGCTTCTTTGAATGTTACTTTTGGCGATGAAATGCCTAGTTAAAGGGACACTCAAGTTCCACATTTGGAACTTACTCTTTTCAGGTATAGGTAATGGACAAACTACAGTATAATACAGCAATTTTAAGATTTAATTTATTAACTGTTACATTATTTCTTATCTTTTCATCTGCTTCTTCAAACAGATTCAGCTGCTTCCATTAAAATGTGTTAACACTTTCAGACAAAGGGAAATTGCATCAGTCCACAAGAAACATATTATCCAAGGGTTTATGTGCTAGGGATTTCCCAGGAAGTTTGCTTCCGGATCTTTGGTGAGCAGGATTGCAGTTCTGAAATATAGATGCAGGAATCCTTTAACGTTGGCCTGGAGCAAAGTGATAAAAAAGCTCTTTCCCATCCCTCAGATATAGAGCTGTATCACAGTATCACAGTATATGAAATAACTATGGTATTGCCCGTCAAAAATGACAGCAATAAAATTTTAAGCCTGGCAATTCTGTTTGCCACACAATTCAAGGCTCTCCCCCCTCTAACTTACGTGGTGTTCATCATGGGCCTCGCAATGATCCCCCTCTGCGTTCATTGCGAGCCCTCCCCCCGGCAACTTGATGGACCTCGCTATGAGCGGCTTTGCTGCTCATTGCAGGCGTCATACAACCCGCAACTTTTGGATCTCGCACTGAGAGCGTTTGGAGTTCATTGCGAGCCCCTCCCCACTCTCTCACACCTGTCTCTCTCCCCCCTCCCTCCCCTGTGTCCTTTTCCCCTTCTCTCCATCCTGCAGTCTCTTTGCCCCCTCTCCCTGCCCTGTGAGTGTTTTTCCATTATCTCCCTCCTCTCTGTCTCTTTCCACCCTCTACTCCCTCTCCCTCCTCTGTGCTGTACGGGTCTGAAACCATTTGCAGTCTTGGTAAATTGATCAATTTCCCCAAGCCCGAAATGTTCTTAAGATTTACGGCCTTGAAAGAAAATGACGTCTTTATGTCTGCAATTTTTTTCTTGCTTAGCCGTTTTCAGACCTCAAAAGAATTCCAAATGAAGAACAAATTAGCTTTCAACCTCTTACAGGGTCCCTGCCTCTCCCCCTGTGCTGTGTGTGAGGTTGTCAGATAATTTTGTAATCAATTGGTGTCTTTTTGGGGCCACCAAACGGCTTCCGAGTTACGGGCTTGAAAAAATGGCGACAGTTAAAGCCGTAATTTTTTCAAAGTTGTGTGAGCCTCACGATGAGCCTTCATCGCTCATTGCAAGCTTTTTTCTAAGTCATGTGTGCCTCGCAATACAGCCTTTATTGCTCATCGCAGGCATCATAATGGGCTCTGAAGGCTCTCATTGCAAGCCTTTTTCTAAGTTGTGCGGCCCTCGCGATGAGCAACAAAGCTCATCGTGGGCCTTGGTCGCTCATCGCATACTTCGCATGTGTGCCTTCGACGCTCATGACAAGCCTTTTTGCTAAGTGTTGCAGGCCTTGCGATGAATGAGTCTGTATCTTTTAACATTGTGTGATGACAACTCGCAATTACGACAACTATTATATGTGATAAACTACAGATAAAAAATGCATGCCAACACCAGGCATGTCTAACATGGATGCTATCGCTAGTGTCACAAAAAAATGTCCAAAACCCACAGACACAAGAAGTATTTACTGGATATGGAGGTCTCCAAGCTCTAGACAATTGAAACAGGGGGAAAAAGGGATCGCCCTGGGCTGGAATTAACAACATCTAGGGGCATTATGTCCATCTTGGGCTGGACCAGGGAAGGGATTCTAGGCTCCTTTGGGGGAAAAAAGGAAAGCAAGTACCACAGAACTTTATTACAGGATTCTCCCCAATCAGGGCTGCCATCATACATGTCTAGGGCATATTGTGAGGGAAGTCATACTCCCAATAAGGTGCCAAGAAACCTAGGGCCAAAACATCCTTAATAAGTGAATGCCACTTCAGACGCCTCTAAAAGTCAAACCTTCGTGTGTCTGAAACACAGAATGCTAATTTATTCTGACTATTGTTGGAGAACCACAGTAGAAAATGTGTATATGGTCTTTTTAATACAAACACTTAATAATGAAAACATGTTGTTAGAAATTAAAAATAAATATACCATTAATATTTTTACCTTTATAAGCTATTATTCTTTACGGCAGGCTTCCACTATATTTTAAAACCCTGCTTCTTGCATCTTAAATCTCAGCAGGGTGTGTCCTTGTCAACTATTAAGCACTACATTAGAGCTAATGAGAACACTTGCAGTTGTACCTGCCAACTTCCCACTGTGCAGATATAAACTTCTTATATACTCAAGCACTCCCACAACAGGAAGTTGATTAATGGAAACTAAAATGGTAGATCACACAGCAACATAATTACATACAAAAGTAGAGCCCATTTTATCTTTTTTTACTTTCTTAAAACATGTTGCTTATTTTTAAGTGTAGTTTGTCAGAATTAGTTACCATGACTATTACAAGTTAAAGTGACATGGACAATAATTATTAAACATAAAATTGCATGGCAAAGAAGTACAGGGTATTTAATCTTTCATGAAACTTGCAGGTCTGTGGCTTACAGGAACAAGCCCCAATGCAGGACAGTGCATAGAGCCAGACATAGTTTAATCTAGAAAAACAGTGGTTTATTAAAAAATGCAAAAATATACTCATAAGCAAAAAGTAATACTTTGGGCATTTTTCAAAAACCCTTTTGTATCTACAATGAAGGAAATATGGTTCTTCCGCTATGTTGTTCCAGTTGACAAGTCTAATTCCTTAAAGAAACATTCTAGAAACCTAAACTTCAAAGCCCTATAACAAATTGGTATGATCAGGTTCAAAATATAACAACCCTGAAACATAACTTTTGAACAATCGAAACGTAATTTAAAAAAATTCATTTTTTACGTTTGCATTTTTTACCTGTCACCCAGCAATTTTGATCCATCCACTAAGCATAGAGTGAATTATCTTACCTTTGGATGATTACAGGCAGTAATTACTGGTTATATTATTTTCAAGCTAAAGCAGGCTTTTGAGCCTTTTTTATCTGATAACTGAAACTCCAGTTATCCAGGCACGCCGGATTTACATTTCTTGAGCCTCTAGGCCGAACATCCCAAGTTGCCCCAGAAGTGTGTGTATGCCTGTGTATGCTTACAGCTGATACCCGTAGGGCACAACTTCATCCTCCCATGCCTCCCTTATTTTGAATTTATTCTGTGAACTCTGTAACCTGAACAGAATACTACAAGGAATACAAATCTACAATAATAACTAATCTAAATCTAATAGCCTCTTCTGGTTTGCTAGCTTGTGGTGGTGAAGGGGCTTGTGCACCTCAATGAAGCTGTGAGCTTTATCATGTAGGGTCACCCAAGACGGGCTGTTTATAGCAGCAAGGTCAGACAAATTGTGGACACTGGAAAAGGAACTAGCAGCCCACTCCAATATATTTGCCATTATAATCTTATGGACAAACGCAACCAGAGACAAAACCATTTTTGTTATCACTGTCACCCACAGGCACACTGACTGACCTAGATACACTCAGAGTGTACAGGTAGAAAAATAACCTATGAACCATATTCACAGTTACATAAAGGCACCCACACACAGACACCAACTGTCACCTACACTCACACGCTGTTGCAGTCACTGTGATCCAACTCAGACCTACACCTGCATTTAGTCCCTGCTGTTCACAAACACATAATTAATCCTTCTAGTTATCTTGTTTAATAAACACAAAAATAATATTTTCGAGCAAAAAATACAGAATGTCCTCAAACACAGGCAACCTTGTACTGGCTAGCTACCTTAAATATATAGGGCCTCATTCAAATGCGTAGTTACATAGTAATTTAGGTTGAAAAAATACTTTAGTCCATCAAGTTCAACCTTTTTAGATCTCCTCTGATCTGCAATATGCAGATTTATTGTTAATTTATTTATTGTTGATTTATTGCAAACACAGGCAGCCTTGTACTGGGACAACAACTAGCTACCTTAAACATAAACAGCCTAATTAATTGCGATTAAGTAAATTTAAAAGGGCTCTATTTAAGCACACAGCATATTTTTTTACAGAAGTTTTTAGTTAGTGAACTTCTATCCAAAAGCTAGGTCTTCGCTAACTGAAAACTTCTGTAAATAAAATATGCTGTGTGCTTAAATAGAGCCCTTTTAAATTTACCGAATCATAATTTAATAAGGCTGATAGGGCCTCATTCAAATGTGATTTGGCCAATTGACATGGGCTCTAAATAAGCACAGAGCATATTTTTGTACAGAAGTTTTTAATTAGTGAACTTCTATCCAAAAGCAAAGTCTTCACTAACTAAAAACGTCTGTAAAAAAAAATGCTATGTGCTTATATAGAGCCCTATTCAATTAGCTAAATCACATTTGAATGAGGCCCATAGAAAGCAAAGAATCAGTAGGTGAATAGACCTACCTCTGTTCTGCCTCTAGGAAGACATTTCCCTACATGCACAGCACCCTCTCAGCTGCCTCTGCCTGGGCAGGTCCTGCATACAAACTGATGAGGTTTACAGACTGCTGAACACGTAGGAATGGTATGCCAGCTGTACTGGGTCTGGTGGAGGTATCATGGGAACAGGCTCTGCAGGAGTGTGGTGCTCATCAGCAGGCAGTGTATAGAGGCACAGTACCAGCAGATAGCTGCTAGAACACAGTCTGTTTCAGACAACATGAGCTCTACTATTATCACTTAATCTAGATAAACTTCAGAAGATGTAAATAATTGAACGTTCATAATGAATTATATGTGCTCAAAGCATAAACTGTGTATACCAGCAGTGTGATGTTTACCCAAATGTGATAGACCCTCCAGAGGTATGTACCTGCTGCCGCTCTCTATCAGATTAAGCAGTGCAGGGTGCTGGTGTCATATAAACAGCACTGGGTACATGCAGGAGTGCTGCTGATGTGACTGCTTCTTTCCATGTTCTGCAGACAGGAAGTGTAAAGAATGTGAGAGGAAGCAGAGTGATCTCGTGCTATCCCAGGTCCACGCAGGTCAGCATATTCTGAATTGTGCTGGTATTAAAACACATGTACTTGAGAACACCTATATTTTACTGTATAAATGAGGTGCCCCCACCGCATAGCGCCCTTAGGCAGCAGCCTATATTGCTTAATGGATAATCCGGGCCTGATTACAGGATGACACTACACGGGACACGCTACATTCTCATTTAGTTGTACTATGATATGAATCCAATGCATTTTAACTGTAGGTAAGTTCATCACAAGTCTATCTATAAGTGTAGCTAATGGTAATTTTACGCTCTTCTCTTATTCCTGAGGACTGGCACACAGGGTCTCAGTGACATTGTCATTCACAGCTCCCTCCAATTAGTAGAACAGATAAGCAGAAATAACAATAACCTTTCTCAATGCAGCATACTTGCATATAAGAGTGGACCAAATAAAGCCTGTATATGTTTTTATTTCTAAAAATATTTTATTAATCATCATTTCAATTTCTTCAAAATAACGTATTGTAAATATGAGAGTTAAAGTCACTTTAATTATTTTATTGTACCATTTCATGTAATATTTTATTGAATACTTCTGAAATATCTGTAATGACTTCTCTACAACAGACTAATTCTTACCCTGTTATATTTTATGGTATACACTTGCTATATTGTTGAGTGTGGTCCCTTTTATGTCACCAGTTTTGTACCTAGCATTTAGCAGAACAAAGTAATAATAATATCCTTGCTATAGTTCTGTGTATTAGGTAATTTATACGTTAATTTGAATAAATTGCTTTATAAAAATAGTAACGCTAATAAATGCATGATGTAAGTTGCTTCCTTAGGAAATTAACTGAGTAGCACATTTGACATTTATGAAGGAAGAATTTAAAAGGATAATTAATATACTTGTCTCCGCTTCATTTGTTCCACTTTTCATCTACCCTCATAAGATCAAGTGAACTTTGATTATTATAATGTTCTTTTGTTGCCCAAGTAAATTAATTTAATACTAAATAAGTGACTAAAATATGAGAATGTTTCTCCCTAGACCCACAAGGCCCAGGATTAGGGCAGCATATCTTTGAGGGGGGGGGGGGGGGGTCAGCAGGGTGCCTGAAAATGACTGTGTAGTAACACAAGAAAAAAGAAAGACAGACAACCTGGCCAAAACACAGAAAAGCTTCATATGCAACAGATTTAAATTGAATTACTTATAATCTAGGATATAATCTCTAGTAGTATTTGTGCGTATATACAATTAGTAAAAAGGAAAAAGATATACTCATAGACTAGAGATCATCTAAACTGGAATATATCTTTGCAAATGTCGGACTAAAGAAACATAAGTAATACTTAATACAAAACTTTTATTTCTATTTTATTAAAGGATGTATCAGTAAAATTTGCATTATTATCAGCAACACATCTTTACAGGATAATGGAAAGTTATCTTGAGGATTATCAGCCTCATTCAATTGCTACTTTTTTCAGCTACCATTTTACAAGTCCAAAACGGAGGGAACTTTGCTAATCAATTGCCAACATTTTGGGACCTCAGTTCGGGTTCTGAGTGAAAGCCCTGTGAAAATGGCCGCTGAGCAACTTGGAGCTTACACCACTCTGAAGCCTTTGATGTTCCACTTTCGCAGGCTGATTTGCGTAAATCCCACTTCAATTGCCTGACCCCTCCCACTCCGAAAAAGTATCCCAGCTCACAAAGCACAAATGAAGGACCAAGTCCTGGTCATGCTCAGGTGGACTTGCAAAGGCTTTAGAAGCCCTTACGTATGGTCCTCCGATTGTCCACAGTGCACCAACCCCCCCCCCCCCCCACACTCCTACATTAGACCCCAATGATTCAGGGGTCCCAATTGGGACCCCTGCAGGGTCCACACAATAACCGCTTGCCGCGGGAGTCTCGACCGCACCCCCGCAGTGTGCCCATGTTAACCCCATGCTCGGGGTCCCCACCGCAATTCCCACTGCATTTAAAATGTTTAAATTAAAGGGCCCGCGGCACACTATTAGTTAAGACCGGCAGTGTTGGCACTGTAAGTACCACCACCGGCCCTATAATTAACACCCCAAATGCTGGGGGTCTCTTCGGGAACCCAGCATGGTCCCTACATCATCCCTTGCAGTGGGGGTCCCCGATGGCACGCGAAATTTAAAACTCAAATTTCCTGCCTTGCGGGTCCTTAAAGGATAAAATGTAACCCTGTCACTTATGGGGGTCAATACAGACCCTCTTAAGCCCCTAATTAACCCTGTCACTTTTGGTGGTCAATACAGACCCCAATAAGCCCATAATTAACCCTGTCACTTATGGGGTCAATACAGAGATTTCTAAGCCCCTAACTAACCCTGTCACTTATGGGGGTGAATACAGACCCCCATATGCCCCTAATTAACCCTGTGACTTAACCCCATCAGTCCAATAGGGGTCTATATAGACCCCTATAGGACACTAATTAACCCCTATAAAAGCACTATTAGTGCCATGAGGGTCCTCCACTCTACCCTATTAACCCTGACTATACCCCATTAACAAAACCCTGGGCATATTTAACCCTAACTGGGCCTATCTACCCCTAACTATGCCTATTTAACCCTAACAGTACCTATTGAACCTTAACTGGGCCTATCTACCCCTAACAAGGCCTATTTAACCATAACTGGGTCTATCTACCCCTAACTAGGCCTATTTAACCCCACCTATTTAACCCCACCTAAGCCTATTTAATCCCATATCTTATGGGGGTTCACACCTACTCTACGTACATAACCCCCTATTAACCCCCCCACTGATAACAAAAAATAATAAAACATAAAAAGTTACAAGAAATAAAAAAAGCTGTCACAAAAAATAAAAAAAGCTATATTACAAAAATTAAAAATTTACATTAAAAAAATAAAAAAAAACTACATTATACAAAATAAAATAGGACATTACAACCCCCCCACACCTCAGAAAATAAAAAAGAATTACGCACCTGAAAAGGAAATACATACACATATATACATCATATACAAATTATAATAAAGTGAGATATACAATAAATGCAGTTCGAATCTACCGCTATCTACATACTATTTAACCCTATCTACACACATTAACCCTTATCTAAAATACATCAACCCCTATCTAAAATACATTAAAACCCCTAAATCTAACCTAAAATCGAATAAATAAGACCACTTACCTTTGCAGATGTTCCTTCAGCAGGTCGCACCCCCTAGAAAAAAAAAAGAAACATCAAACTAGTACACAATTCAACACTACATTGAAAAAATAAACATTTTAAATATCCAACTCACCTTTTCAGCATGTCCCGGCCTTCTTATTGTCTTCTCCGGCTCGGCCCCTGTAAAAAAATAAACATTACATTAGTACAAAATATACACAATATAAAATACAATCACATATAAAAGTTGTCAAACTGTGACTCGTCGTCATACTTGCGACAAATCGCAGTTTGACAACTACACATTGTGCAACGGGCCACGCATTCGCATAGCACGGCAAGCGGCGGCAGTGGCACGCGCAGGAGCAGTGTGAGGCTGCGGACCACGCAGGCACATTGCGAGCAGGAAGGAGGAGGAGGAGAGACACAGATGGAAGGAGGTTGAAGACACACAGGAGAGGGGGGAGAGACACAGGGCAGGGAGAGGAGGGGGGAAGAGACAAAGGGGAGGGGGAGACACGCAGGGGTGGGAGAGGAGGTGGTAGACACACAGGGAAGGGGGAGAGACACAGGGGAATAAGAGGAAGAGAGACACAGAGGAGCGGGGAGAGACACCGGAGTGAGAGGAAGGGGAGAGGAGAGACACAAAGGAGTGAGAGGAGGGGGGGAGACACAGGGGAGTGAGAGGAGGGGGGGAGAGAAACAAAGGAGTGAGGGGGGAGAGACACAGGGAAGGGAGAGGAGGGGGAAGAGACACAGAGGAAGGTGGAGAGGCACAAACGAGTGGGAGGAGAGACACAGGGGAGTGAGAGGAGGGGGGAAGAGAAACAGGGGAGTGAGAGGAGGGGGGAGAGACACAAAGGAGAGAGAGGAATGGGCGGAGAGACACAGGGGAGGGAGAGAAGAGGGGAGGAGAGACAGGGGAGGGGGAGAAACATGGGTAGGAGAGGAGGGGTGTAGACACATAGGGGAGAGAGAGGAGAGGGGAGAGGCACAGGAGAATGAGAGGGGAGGGAGACACAGAGGAGAAAGGGACACAGGCGAGTGAGAGGAGGGGGAGAGACTCAGGGGCGTGAGAGGAGGGGATAGAGACACACAGGTGTGAGAAGGGGAGAGACAAAAAGGAATTAGAGGAGGGGGAAGAGACACAGAGGAGGAGGGGGAGACACACAGGGGAGGGAGAGGAGGGTCGAAGAGACAAAGGGGAGGGGGAGACACAAAGGGGTGAGAGGAGAGGGGTACACAAACAGGGGAGGGAGAGGAGTTAGGAGAGACACAGGAGAGGGAAAGGAGGGGGAAGAGACACAGGGGAGGGAAATGGTGGAAGAAAAGACATGAGGGAGGAGTCCCATGATGAGTGCCGAAGGCCAGTAAAGTAGAGGGGGAGAGGCTCCCATTGTGTGGCAAACAGCATTGCCAGGATTCACATTTTATTACAGTCATTTTTGATGGGCAAGTTGCTAGTATACATAATATACATTACACTTCCCTCAGCACAATGTCCCTGTCCTCTCCCTCTTCTGAACCAGCTGGGCAATTGAAGAATCCGCGCTCTAAAAAAAAAAAAGAACACTAATGAGGCGTCTAGGGCTTTTTCCATAAAAAAAACGGAATGGCGCCTTTGATTGGCTGAAATGGCAATCAAATTTCAGCTAATCAGAAGGTGCCAAGGTGTGAGCCAATCAGAATGGGATACACCCCAACAGCCAATCAGAATAAGATACACCCCGGGGGGTGTATACCATTGTGATTGGCTACAAGCATCTGCGCCTTTTGATTGGCTGCTGTCAGTACTTCAGCCAATCAGAAGGCGCAGATGCCTTCAGCCAATCACCCCATGGGGTGTATCCCATTCGAATTGGTTCACACCTTGGCGCCTTCTGATTGGCTTAAATTTGATAGACAACCAATTCAGTCAATCGGAAGGCGTCATTTTTTTACCGGAAGAAGGCCTAGAAGCCTCACTGGTGCCGGGGAGCTCCTCCAGGAGCTCCATTAGTTTTTTTCATTATTTTTATTTTTTTTGAGAATTCTTCAATGGCCCAGCCGTGGTAGAATAGGAGGAGGACGGGGACATTGCACCAAGGTAAGTTTAATGTATATTATGTTTATTGTATTTTATATTGTGTGTATATGTCGTACTAATGTAATGTTTATTTTTTAGCAGGGGCTGAGCCCGAGAAGACAATAAGAAGGACGGGGGCATGCTGAAAAGGTGAGTTGAATATTTGTAATATGTAGAATGTTTTTTCTATGTAATGTTGAATTGTGTACAAATTTGATGTTTAATTTTTTTTCTAAGAGATGCGACCTCCTGTAGGGACATCTGCAAAGGTAAGTTGTCTTATTGTTTCTATTTTAGGTTAGATTTAGGATTTTTAATGTATTTAGATGGGGGATAATGTACTTTAGATAAGGGTTAATATGTGTAGATAAGGTTAAATAGTATGTAGATAGCGGTAGATTTGAACTGTATTTATTGTTTATATTACTTTACTAGTGACTTGCCCATCAAAAATGATGGGGCAATAAAGTTTTAAGCCATGGGAATGCTGTTTGACACACAATGTAAACCGTTTTGTACTCTGAGGACCTTCAGTGCACCTTTTTATTTTCTGTGACTTAGCTTTTTTTATTTCTTGTGACTTAAGTTTTATTATTTGTTGTTATTAGTGTGGTGGGGGGTTAATAGGGGGTTATGTAGGTAGAGTAGGTGTTAATAGGTTAGGGTAGAGGGTGGTTAGTTTAGATTTAGTGGTTTATTGGGGGGGAATAGTGTAGTGTAGTGTTTGTACTTAGTGTCATGAGGGTCCTGGAGGTATTTATAGACTCTTATGGGAATTATGGTTCTAAATAGAGGCTTATTAGGGTCTGTAAAGACACCCATAAGAGATGGGGTTAAACAGGCCTATTTAGGGGTAGATAGGCCCATTTAGGATTAAATAGGTACTGTTAGGGTTAAATAGTCCTAGTTAGGTGTAGATAGGCCCAGCTAGGTTTAGATAGGTACTGTTAGGGTTATAAAGGCCTAGTTAGGGGTAGATAGGTCCAGTAATGGTTAAATAGGTACTGTTAGGGTTAAATATGCCTAGTTAGGAGTACATAGGCCCAGTTAGGGTTAAATAGGCATAGTTAGGGGTAGATAGGCCATTAGGATTAAATAGGTACTGTTAACATTAAATAGGTCTAGTTAGGGGTAGACAGGCCATTTAGGGTTAGATAGGTACCTTTAGAGTTAAATAGGCCAAGGTTGGGTTAATGGGGTATAGTTAGGGTTAATAATGTAGTGCTTAGACTTTGTGTCATTAGAGTCATGGAGGACCCTCATGGCATTTATAGTGTTATTATAGGGGTTTTATTAGTGTCCTATAGGGTCTATATAGACCCCTATTGGACTGAAGGGGTTAAATAGTGGCTTATTAGGGTCTGTATTGACCCCCATAAGTGACAAGATTAATTAGGGGCATATAGGGGTATGTATTGACCACCATAAGTCCCAGGGTTATTTAGGGGCTTATGGGGGTCTGTATTGACCCCCATAAGTGACAGGGTTAATTAGGGGGTTATGAGGGTCTGTATGCAAGATCATCACAAATTAAGGATTTACATTTCTATTGGCACATGTGTGCAAACTAAAACATATAATTCTCAAGTGTGAGACAGGAAATATCTGCTCACAGCTGCTCACAGCTAGATAAATCTCTTAAAGAGACAACATAATCATAAATAGCCTCAGAAAAGATAGAACTCCATTACAAAAAATATCTTACAGTCACTGAGACACAAATGTAAAACATTTAAATCATATATTTACATCAATATGTTTGACCTATTACATATATATTGAAATACCAACTACTGGAATCATCGCACCCCAACATAACATACTACAATGTACAGGGGAACATAGGCCACAGTACACAACCTGTTAATAAAAATCAGCAAAACACATGGAACACAGCAGGTGGTATGAAGCACTCACTATTAAAGGGATAAACACACCACAAACAATACTCTGCAACTGTAGTTATGAGCACCACAGCACAGTACTCACAGCGATCATCTCTGGCACATCTATGGTAAGGTATGGCATCTACACATTAACCTGGGGTCTCAGACACTGAAGGGGAGTATGTAATCATAGACAACATGAAACAGAGGACTGGCTGACAACAATGCTGGATAAATGGCGTAGGTGAATGCCACTGGTAGATCAATAGATAGCACAGGCCAGGCACTGGAACTTCACATAGAGCATTTAAAGAACAGTTTTGTTATGAGCACAGTAACATGGTCATATAGGGACAGATCATTACAAGGGTGTGACGATCCAGGGGTAGGGGCTATTACTTCCCAGGGCCACCTGCTATAGACTACTGGTTAACTACCCACAAGCACCGTTGGATTCTTGGAAATCTCGGCATCAGCTCCCTGATATCTGGCTTCTGTATCAAATAGAGTACAGACCTCAAATAGAGTACATTCACTAGCAAACAATGGAACAAAACAGACTACAATACAATGAAGGTGTTAATGCACAATAGTTCAGGTGGCTCAATGGACTAAGATCCAAGAACTGAAAAAGGTTTCTGTGACAAAGGGGACTTACAATAATGTAAAGAACCTGTTCAGGACAGCCTACAAAACACAAAAGAGGCCTGTGGAGAGACACGTGCAGCACCAGGAATCTCACTTCCATAAACAGGAATCATGGCTACACAGGTCCTGGAGGATCCCATAACATTGCTGTTGTGCAAGTGGCAACATGTATACCAATAATGAGCATGTGGTAATGAGCGATTGTCTTACTGTATCAATTAATCATTATTTAAACATGTCAGAGGGTTAACAATATTTCAGTGGAATGGTGAGGCCCATCAGTGTCACAATGTATATATATCAAAGTATTAAATCACATTAATCAATAATGATCTTGTTCACCTATGCTTTACAAAATAGGAATGCTATTATATATATAGTTGTGGATCTTTGTGATGTTCGTAATGTTTGCGATGTTGGTAATGTACTTGTGGCCCTCGCGAAGCGAGATGAGCCGTTGAAGCACGAGGGACTTAGCCTGCAATGAGCGCTGAAGGTGTTCATTGAAGGGCTTGCGATGAGCACCACAAGCGCTCATCGCAAGACCCGGGCGTTACCAACACCCAATGGAGATGCAATGAGTGCCAAAGGCCCCGGGGCTCACATCACCCCCAGTACCTGGTTCCTGCCAGTGGAGAGCTCACGATGAGTCCCGGAGACGCTCATCGCAAGGCTCCCAGGCTTACATCATCCCGCACTACCTGGTTCCTGCCAGTGGCGTGCTTGCGATGAGTGCTGGAGGTGCTCATGGCGAGCCCCCCCATGCTCACAACACCCTGCAGTACCTGGCTCCTGCCAGTAGCTCAAGTATGTATCTGCATACAACCCTGCTAGTAGCATTGCACTCCGTCTTCTCCTCCGCGCCTCCCTTCCTCTGACCGGAAATACTTTCTGGATCAAGCAGAGGAGGTGAGCACTGTGCTGCTGGCAGAGATGCAACCAGGTACGAGACAGAGGAGGGGGGAAACGAGACAAGGGAGGGACAGGAGGGGGAACAGAGACATAAGGGAGGGGGAGGGTGGAACAGAAACAAAGGGAGGGAGAAAGGGAAGGAGACACGAGGGGAAAAGGAGACACACGGGGGGAAAGGCAGAGGGGAAATGAGACATGAAGGGGAAAAGGAGAGGGGGAAAGGAGACACAAGGGGGGAACAGGAGAGGGGAAAAGGAGGAACAGGAGAGGGGGAAATGAGACACAGGGAAGGGAGATGGGGGGAAAAAGAGACAGAGGGTAGGGAGACGGGGAAAATAGAGAGGGGTAAAGGAGTTACAGGAGGGGGGGAAGGAGACACAGGAGAGGGAGAGGGGGGAAGGAGAAACAGGGGAGGGAGAGGGGGAAAAGGACAGGGGGAAGGAGACACAAGGGGGGAAGAGAAAGGGGGAAAGGAGACATGGGGAAAGGAGGAATAGGAAAGGGAGAGAGGGGGAAAGGAGACACAGGGGAGGGAGATGGGGAAAGGAGATACAGGGAGGGAGAGGGGGCAGAGAGAGGGGAAAAGGAGGTACAAGAGAGGGAGAGGGGGAAAGGAGACACAGGGGAGAGAGTGGGAAGAAGACACGGGAGGGAGAGGTGGGTAAAGGAGGCACAGGATAGGGGGAAGAAGAGACAGGGGAGAGAGGGGGAAGAAGACACAGGGGAGGGAGAGGTGGGGAAAAGATACAAGGTGGGTTGGCCAAGACAAGTGACAAGTGGCGGATTGGCCAAGGCTAGCAATGAGCGGCAAGACGCTTATCGTGAGGCCTGTAAAATAGATGCTGGGAGGGGCTCTCGATGAGCGTCAAAGGCGCTCATCGCGATTACCGCAAGTTACGGTGGGAAGAGCCAAGCATGGTATGGCAAACAGGATTGCCAGTATTCTAATTTTATTCCTGTCATTTTTGACGGGCAATTTCCTAGTAATTTAAATAAATGTGTAAATACATACTGATATAATAAAACCTGTGATTACTTGTAAACCATGCTTTTGAATGCTTGTGTCATGAATCAGTTAACATGAGAAACAAACGTGAAAAACAAACAGAAATATGGATAATGGTATACCAATATCATTGTTTATTGTTTACACAGAGAACAGTCATAAACATATCTGTGCATTAATATCATCTAAAAAAAATCGATATTTACTGCACAGTGGTAATACTGTAACTGTAACAATAAACCAAATTACCTAAACTTCATGTGTAAACCATTCACTATCTGCCATTTGAAATCACTTGCCATCACTACAAGTAATTATGTGGCATCTCACAAGGAATGCTTTGCTGTGACTATAGTCAGTGGGGCCAGAGAGCTATCACCATCTTTCTAGGAGATTTGAAATGCTGCCTTGGAATAAATGGCCAGATCTACTTTGGTATGAATTGAACTGAACAACAAACATGTGTTATTGAACATCATATATGATTAAATTCTGCTTTGAGAATTATCATTGATAAATGGTTATCTGAGTAGCTGTGTATGTATCTCATTCAAATGATAGCACTGCTTGCAGATGAAGAGGACACAAAACAAAATCAAATAATTCCTGTGAAAAAAAAAACTAGGGACTACAGCATCTCTACTTAACAGCATTCATCAGTGACCAAATTTTGGTAAAATGCTAAACATAATCCTACTTGGGGTGGAGGTGGTGCTGGGAACCAGAGCACACGAGGCAATGTCTGTGCTGCTATAGGGTATCGGGCTCTGGTTCTGTACCGCCTGGAGCAGTCTGGCCATATAGGACTCCACCTGCTGGTGGTGCCTCCTCTCCTTCCTATGGAGCATCCTCAGACTGCAGCGCACCTAAAAGAAAGCGAGTGAAGAAACTGGATGTTAACAGATATATAGAGAGCAATTATAGACAGAGGAATGTTACACATTGTTAGAGGATGGGTGGTGTAGCCATTATTAAATATATACATTGAAGATATGTGAGCCAAAAAATTACAATCTATTACATTTATATAAATAACATTACAATCAATGAAATAATGCTGATCATATGTTAGCTTGCTGGGCACAGGCTATTAAACAGCATGCAGTGTAAAAAAAAAAAACTTAACATTTATTATTAGCTTTAAAGCTGTGTGATTTCTCCTCGTGCAGAACTGTGTACCTCCTCCTACCTGTGTCATCAGTGGCATGGACAGCTCTTCCTATATGCTGGACTATAAATAAGGTCTGACCAGTGTAGGCTCTGCTTCAGATTGGGCAACCTCAGTAAAGGAGGGCAGAGTTATGATGGATCATATACTGTCACTGGGCAGGGCCTGAGGAGCATCTGCAAGTTGCAATAGAGCTGTTACCTCTGTGTAGACAGTAGGAGTGGAGCTTATTGTATCATGGGGCCGGGCCAGTGACATCAGCCCGGCCTTCTTCTATGAATGTCCAACACACAGGTAGAGCTGATAATTCCCCTGATAGACACAAGTAGGAGAAGATAGTCAGATCTACTTGAGCAGATAACTGACAACTTAAAAGCTAAGAAAGCTTATATTTATTTTATACTAAATAGTGATTTTAAAAATCTATGCCTAGCATACAAAAACATGAAATGTATTTGTAAATGCGCTACAGTGGTCCTTCAACTCTTGATCAATTTAAAAAAATTAAAAAACTTTGATATGCTTCCCAACCCTTTACAGGATGGTGCAAAGCACAATTGGTGGCTTCAGTGCCCATTTATTAAATAAAGACATAAGGTAAAGTACATGTATATCCTCCATAAAGATAATTAGACAAAAAGAGGATATTAACTACTATCATTTGATGAATCCATTTTTGCAAGTGGTGCAAATATGATGGGGGAAACAAGAAGCTACTCCAACTTAAATATACAGTATTTGAATGTTTACTCCCATCCATTCATTCTACTGGGAAAAAAAAGTATATGTAGCCTTTCAAATTTCTTTAAAAGTGTCATGACTATATTGTTTAGTGACTGTAATATTATGGATATGACCAAGTACGGATGACATTGTTGCATTGTGATTATGTATTATGGTTGTGTGGTTATATGTTGCCTGTACATTGTTATCATGTCTACTAGTTACAATATGGTATAGAGGGAAAATGTGATATCAAATTGGAGTGTACACGAGGAAAAGGTAAAAATGCTCTGCACAAAGGCTTAACTGCAGAACATTGTATCCTCACACATACAGTCCTTGATAAACAGCAGCTAATACAGATGCCTGCACTTCAGAGAGTCATAAGCAAACACTGGATATTAACACCAAGTTTTTTTCACTAGCCAGCTAAAGATATCTGGTGAGTTTTATCTCAAGAGCTTCTTTGGCAACCAAGGTTGCAAGGCAGATGGAACTTAGTGCTGACATCACACACATACAGAAAGGTACACAAGGGTGTGGTATGGGAGATTTATAAATATGTTGATTCTATGATTCAATAAATGTTCAGTCTTAGTGTTTGTATCCTGAATTGGGGAGTGGTCTTGTTGGAAGCCACTAGTAACCTGTATCCGTTATTCTCTGCCTATACCTTTGGGCGTCATCCTCTTCAGATGCCATCTTTTGTGCCACAGAGGACAAGAACTACATGATTCTGCTGGGTTAAGTTTGAACTAGGTTCATATCAAGCCCCCTTAAAGAAGCAAATTGTGACAAAAAGTTATTTGAAAAAATATATATTTCTCATGAAATGTGTGCAGTTTTTCTTTAAAGGTATGTAGAAGTTTCATGGATTATGAATGCATCTGTGGAGAATCAGTATTTTTGCATACAAATCCCAAAATACACATTAATAAACTTTCCCTGACGTTTTGAACATTTCTTCAGTTTTCTTGCAGTTGATTTTGAGAGTGAACCCCACCGGAAAATCCAAGCTAAATTCATATTTACATTGTAACAGTCTGCATCTCAGTGGTTTCTGACATGTTCAGTACAACATCTGAGGTCAGAAGGGCAGACCTCTGATATCACTTCTTTTGGTTCATCTTACTGCTGTTTCAGATAAAGTCATTCTTACTTTACAAACTGTCTCACTTGGGATATAATTGTACTTATTGATGAATGTGTGTGTGTTACATCTCTTTGTACATTTGCATCAGGGGAGTGGTCCTATGTGATTGTTATATACATATATGAATCAGTAAGGGAGGGGCTCTTTGTAGCTGTAGTCTGGGAACAAAGTGCTTGCAATACATTGATATCTGGTACCAATACTAAAACAAGTCAATGTAAGTGTTTATTTATATGTTCCCATGTATATAGCTATAGCCAATAAGATAAAAACTTCAGAAGAATCAGGAAAAGACGGCAAAGAATAACATAGTGTTTACATATAAAATGCAATTATATGCCTACACAAACACAGGCTGCAGTGCCATAGTTCAGCCATGGTTATTAGTCTGTATTATATGCCAAACAGAGGAAACTAGAACAGAGAACAAAGAAAAAAAAACCTTGATTATGCTATCAGTCTAATTATAAATATTTTTTTTATTTGAATTGCCTTGCCGTGTTTTCGGAGGAGCTGATGGTATCTGGAAGAGCTAACGAATATAGGTGAGCAGAGATATCTTTCTGCTCTTGCTGCAGATCTCTACCACACCTCTCAGATCTTGCTGCAGATCTCTACCACACCAGCTAGAAGTTAATTCTATGTATAAACTACTGCGGCATGAAGTGCAGGTTTTTTTCATTGTAGTTGTCCTGCAGTGTTTTTGTAGGGGCTGATGGTGTTTGGCAGAGTTAGTTCTCCGCTCAACATAGCACAACATTCCCAAGCTCGCAAATCTGCAATATAAAATCCTTTTTTATTAATTTAATTTCCGTGTTATATCGATCCTGGCAACCAATGTTTTAATACATATAATGGAACGCGCATGGAATAGAATATCATATTTACGGTTTTATCAATATTGCATTATTTCTGGAATGTGGGTCTGATCAAAACTTGTACGTGAAGCTCGTAGGACTTTGAAATCCCACTTCCATTTTTCAGTGACGTAATTCTAACGATCACTGTTGCCGTTGCCTCCATCTAAACCTGTAATTATGGGTTTGACTAATTGATTACGTTCACGGCTGCGCATCGAACGTTCAACAAATGGTTTACGGGTTTGTGTCTCTGGCCCATAATATGCTGCCTAGTTTAATTTAATAGCTCTGTAACTTGGCCAAATTTCAAGCCCGCAGCCGTTGCGGGTCTCACGTTGCACATACAGGCTTCGAATTTAATGTGGCTACAGATCACATATATGAACTGAATTATATTTCCTGCCATAAATTGGACAGATTAGATGGGCCAAGTGGTGTATACCTTACAGAAAATTCTTAGTTTTGTGTGCCAAATAATTGAAAAATGAATAAAAAGGCAGTTTAGTAAAGAAGCTGAAGATGGCTGATTGCCATGAATTTAAAAGAAAACTTGATTTCAACCAAAAAATTTTCAGTAGCCTGCAAAGGAGCTCGTAAACTAATTTGTTATTCAGTTGGCATTTTTGTGAGCTGCAAACGGTTTACAGGTTACAGACTGAAAATCTCTGCGGTCGTTACAACCGTAACTTACACCCCATCTAAGCCTTTGATCTTTCACGTCCACAAGAGTTACGATCGCTAAAATCACAAATCGCTATTCAATTGCTACAATTCCTCAAATGTTTTCACAACTGTAAACGACAAATGTAGAAGAAAATCCTTCTGGTACCAGATGGGACCCATAAAGAGGTTAAAGACATGTCTGTAGCACTTTAAATGCAGATAAAAAATCAATACTGCACTGTATATAACGGGGAAAGTGATTAAATACATTAGAATTAATTGCACAAAAGTCTCAAGCTCGCCAATCAGCAATCAAAAATAATTTATTTTTATGTTTCATTACGGGGGTTATATCGATCGCAGGAATCAATGTGTTATAACATATCAGGCCACCCACATGAACTAGAGCAGTATTTGCATTCATTTTAATATTTCATATTTTGCTGGTTTGCAAGTCCAATTGCATATTGGAGCTCTAAACGCTAATCGTTTGACATGTAACCTCCATCTTATAGTGCCGTAATGATGACGGTCTAATTTTCTATTGGCTGTTTCTCAATGGGTAGTTACGGCCTTGCTTAATTGATTATGATCACGCTCTGAAATGCTACATACGATTACATGGTTTACGGGTTTCTGCTTTCGGCCCGTGACTTGCTGGCTTGCTCATATGAATAGCACCATAATTGTAACCCAGCAGACAACCCAGCAGACATACTGCATGTATACCGTGAGATGCAGCTTTGCAATTCAATGTGGCATCAAATGTCTTACTAATTGAATTCTATTTAATGTACTTTTAGGAAATTAGTACTATTGTCCATTTTTAGAATGTGAATTGCCACTGCAGTTTTGTATTTACTAAAATACTTTGGTTGTCTCCCTTACTTAATTAGCATTTTGTACAGTATGTGTGGAAGAGATGTTTCAAGACAACTTACTTTAATTATGAATTATTTTTTTTTCCTTTAAGTGCTATAATTTGCTCAAGGATCACTGCACTCACTGTATTAAAGTATTATGCTCATGAGTTTATTGTAACAAAAGATATAAAGATAATTCCAAATGTATTAAGAAGCTCACAGGAAGCTATTTTGCTAAGGCAATGATGGTGAATATTGGACATTATTTCTTGACCGGCAGTTAATTCGTTGTCAAACTCACCTGTTATCAAACACTATAGCTGAGATTTTAAAACTAAACATTATTTTCAACTAGAAACTTGCCCATCAAAAATTATGGCAATAAAATGTGAAGCCTGGCAATGCTGTTTGCCACACAATGGGAGCCTCTCCCCCTCTACTTTACTGGCCTCACGAAAGGCGCTCATCATGGGCCTCACAATGAGTGCCTTTGGCCCTCATTGCGAGTCTCTCCCTCTGTCTACTTCCTCCTTTGTGTCACATTTCCCCCTCCTCTCCCTCCCTTGTGTTTCATTTCCCCCCCTGTGTTTTTACCCATTTTACCTCCCCTGTGTCTTTCCCCCCTCTCCCTCCCCTGTGTCTCTTCCCCCCCTCCCTCCCATGTGTCTCTTGCCCCCGCCTCACCCTTCCCTGTGTCTCTTGCCCCCCTCTCCCTCCCCAGTGTCTCTTTCCCCCTCTCTCCCTCCCCTGTGTATCTTTACCCCCTGTTGTCTCTTCCCCCCCTCCCTCGTGTCTCTTCTCCCTGATTTCCCTACCCTGTGTCTCTTCCCTCTCCTCTCCCTCCCCTGTGTCTCTCCCCCCTCCTCTCCCTTCCATGTGTGTCTACCCCTGTGTCTATTTCCCCCCTCCTCTCCCTCCCCTGTGTCTCTCCCCCCTCATCTCCCACTCCTGTATGTCTACCCCCTCCCCTGTGTCTCTTCCCCCCTCTATTCCCCCATGTGTCTCTTGCCCCCCTCTCACTCCCCTGTGCCTCCTTCCCCCCTCCTCTCACTCCCCTGTGTCTCTCCCCCCACTACTCTCACTTCTCTGTGTCTCTCCCCCCACTCCTCTATATTTCTTCCCCCTCATCTCCCTCCCCTGTGTCTCTTTCCCCCTCTCCCTCCCCTGTGTCTCTTTTGCCCCCTGTGTCTCTCCCCCTCCCTCATGTCTCTTCTCCACCATTTCCCTCCCCTGTGTCTCTTCCCTCTCCTCTCCCTCCCCTGTGTCTCTCCCCCCTCCTCTCCCTCCCCTGTTTGTCTACCCCCCTCCCACCCCTGTGTGTCTCCCCCTCCACTGTGTCTCTTCCCCCTCCTCTCCCTCCCCTGTGTGTATACCCCTCTCCCCTATGTCTCTCCCTCCTCCTCACCCACCCCGGTATGTCTACCCCCTCCCCTGTGTCTCTTCCCCCTCCTCTGCCTCCCCTGTGTCTCTTGACCCCTCTCTCCCTCCACTGTGTCTCTTCCCCCCCTCCTCTCACTCCCCTGTGTCTCTCCCCCCACTCCTCTCACTCTGTGTCTCTCCCCCCACTCCTCTGTGTCTCTTCCCTCCTCCTCTCACTCCTCTGTGTCCGTACCACCCCTCTTACTCTCCTCCGATAGAAACTGAACTTGAATATACAAGGTATATTAACATGCACATTTTCATTAGATCTATGTGTGACGTAAAACTAATACTAAAGTTAGAGTAATAGTATGACTAGAGTAGAGGTAGGGAAACAAGAAAAAAACACATATTTGTTTTTTAACATATATCTTTAATAATTACATTTAAGTTAGTAAAAACGGATAGCTCATTTATTTAAGTTAAATCTGAAACAGTGAAAGAGCATAAATGCATATCTGTGGCATCTTATGGAAGATTCATACAGCGTATGACATATCAATGCTTGTTAAAGGGTCACTGAAGTCATGTAAACTGCTTTGCATAATCAGATAGAGAACGAAAAAATATGCAGAGAAGCATCTACAATATTTGGAAATGTTGCTCTCTTCAATATTTATAAAACAGTTTTTCTTTATAGAACAGACAATGAGGAAACATAAGCAGTATCAGGATGCTGTGGCCAGAGTAAACAGCACAGAAAAGCAAAGCCGGCATCCAGAGCAAATTCTCAGACAGCTTTACCTGCCCCAGCCATGATCTATGGTGCTGGATTAAGTCACAACTTCCTCTCCAGCAGTTTGCATTCCATCATTTTGATTGGGTTTGACAGAGGCTGGCTGTAAAGTAAGACAGCTTCTCCATTAACCCCTTTACTACTATGCTTGTATGTTACTTTTATTATGAAGCTTTTATCTTACTATTATGTAGAATATTATATGTTAGAGCCTCAAGCTCTAACATATGGCTATTCTTGAATATCACTATACTGTATTATTATTATTATTATTATTATTATTATTATTATTATTATTTTACATTATTATTATGTAACATGCCAACATATTCCATAGCACTGTACAGGGGTTAAGTACAAGGAGGCAAAAGCAACATTTACACATGGCAAAGAATAGATGGTCCTGTTTTTGATCTTCAAATCAAACATACATAGAGCTTGTTTCCAATGCAACAACACAATATTGAAAACTTGCAAACTTACAATCTAAATGGTTTGGGTGTGATACAGTAGGGTGATCGATGCAATGTGGCAGTGTGAAGGCAATAGGTAGAGGCAAATGGAGGTGTACTGTAGAGAGTGGGTGTGAGTCGTATAATGCTGTGGAGTGTGCAGTTGTGCGTATTAAGGCTGAATGTCATAATCTTTTTTTTAAATAGATGCATATTTAGTGATTTTTTGAAGGTTTTAGGGCAAGAAGATAGTCTAGTGGAGTGAGGCAAGGAGTTCCAAAGTGTAGTGGCAGCTCGAGAAAAGTCTTGTAGGCGGGAGTTAGAGGAGGTGATAAGAGAGGAGGAAGAAAGAAAGTAATTAGCAGAGCGAAGAGGATGGTTGGGGGGTTATTTTGAAAGACGAGCAGAAGAGATATAAGGGCATGCACTGTTGCTAAGGACTTTAAACTTTAGGGTCATAATTTAAAATTGTATTCTGGATGCTATGGGAAGCCATTGGAGAGAATGACAGAGAGGAGTCGCAGACACTGAGCATTTAGTTTGGTAGATGAGTCTAGCATAGGCATTCATTATGGATTGAAGTGGAGGCAGATGAATGATGGGGAGGCCAGCAAGGAGTGAACTGCAGTAGTCAAGTTGAGATATGATGAGAGAGTGTAGTAAAATTTTAGCTGTGCAATGCTTCTGTATTGATTTAAAAGAGGTTTTATTCCAGGTTTATTTTATAAATAATTTTGCACTTGGAATTATCTTATGTTATATATACTGTATTCCATATGAACACACAAATTAAATAAACAAGAAGCTTTCCATTTAGTGTTCAGTTATAGACCACAAGAATTTAAATCATGTATTTGTAGATCAGATCAATTAAATGGTTATGACATATTGTAGTTCATATCTGTGAAAATGTGATTTATTTTCCCAGTGCTATAGCTAGAATCTATCATAGCAGTAACTATGTTAATCCCCCCAAAAGTTACCACAGCAGACATGCTGTGTATTCTGATTGACTAAAGAGCAGCACATCCATAAAATAGCAGCGAGGATGCAAGAGGGAGAACTAGGAACAATGTGATCATGACGTCTTCAAATAAGACAACCCAGCTAAAAATAAATATTGAAAAATCTTTAAACGAAACCTAAAAAAAAGTTATAAAGTTAGTGTCCCTTTAAGGATGAGATATAATTCAGTGCTAGTCTAAGCAATGGCAGCCAAAACAGTTTCCTTGAAGTCAACGGATTAATAAAGCACCTAACCTATTTGACCAATATCTGTGGGTTTGCTTTATAAATATTGGTACACCATTTTCACAAGGTCAGAAAATGAATTTGGACTATTCAAGAATTGTGTGTAGTATATATATATAGTAATAACAAAAAAATAAAACATTAGTTGCATAACACCATATTATGAAAAAATAGAAAAAAAAATACAACATTATGGCTTATCTGGGACACAAGGGGGAATACATATCAAAAAGAGACTATGAGTATCTCACAAGCCCACTTAAAATACTATATAAGCAAGGAGAAAAAAAGGGAATATATTCTCAATCCTTGTGGCTCTAATTGGTCCTCATAGGTCTTAATAGAAATCATAGGACCATACGGTGGAATATATAGCAAAAAAGATGACAATATAAAATATATAATAAAAATATATACATGAAACCAAAAAATATATATATAGACCCCAGGTGCACTGTAAGGATCCAAGACAATGCCTCTAATGAAATTTGTGAGGGACATACCCTACAACATATCCATTAGTAAATCATGTAGGGAGCACCCCCTGTACAGTATATCCTTCTCTGGAGGCTTTTCACCTTACCTTAAAGTGTTGTCAGAAAAAAGGAGTGCATACCCTGGGCATATAGTTTCCAGTATCTTTAAAATAAGAGATAAAGTCTACCGTTGTCGCTAGTCCCATGCTAGCGTCCTCAAGGCTATAGTGTGCATCTCAAATTGTCTGCAGAGTCAATTTACTTCCTGATTGTGACATGAAGTTCCTGCATCTTTACGCAGACTAACAGTTGAGTCCATCTCATTCCTGTTTTTGACATATGACGTTGCTACGTTATAACGCTAAACGTTTACACCTTCTCATGAGTTATTTGTAGTCCTTCTTATTTACTAAACCAGGACTATGCTACAATGTATTTTAATTGCACCTTATTCATTTCATATATATGGCATCTTACAAATCAACGTAGTTACTATGTTATGCTTTTACCTTGGACTGATGGTTACTTTTTTCTTAATTTTAATAACCCTTCCTTGGGCATATATATATTCATATTTCATTCATTTCTCATTTACTTAGAATCTTTTTTCCTTCTCAAGATTTTATACTTTTATACATACTTATAACATCACTTTTATCTTCTCTATACATAAATATTATTTTCTTAATCAGAGATACATTAGAACTTATTTAGTGATTAAGTGACTTGATGAATTAAAGTGGCAATATATTTTTCCAACCTTATACTAATATATGCTTTCTGTCTTAACTAAATGAATATATTAGGTGTTATATTCAAGGAATAATTTCTCATGTTATTATCTTTAATCTTGATGACTACCTTAAATCAACTTTTGAAATAAGTATTTCTTTGTATCACTTTCTCTAATAATTTTATTGTGCTAAAAAAGGTTTTGTGTTTTTCTTAGCATGCTGATTACTCATAAGGGATTAATAAACTCTTCAAACGAAAGGTCCAAAAGTGAACCCTTTGTTCAATCCTTGTGGGCCTTGTGCTCCTAATACTCCATTCTTCTTGGAGTAACCTCTTGTTGATATCTCCTTCTCTTGGTCCTATTTCCAAACCTTCTATAACCTGAAACTCCAGACAAGTAGTGTCACTCTGATGGTACAATCTTATATGTCTCACAACAAATTCTGGAGTACATTGTATTAAACAGCTTTTAAGCAAAGCACTGGGTTGGATTAAATCCAACCCGGTGCTTTGCTTAAAGTTGTTTACCACAGCGGGCATATGCATTAAGGGAGCAATGTCTATACCGTATATACTAGAGTATAAGCCGACCCGAGTATAAGCCGAGGCACCTATTTTACCACAAAATACTGGGAAAAATAAATGATAAGCCGAGGGTGGCAAATGTGCTGCCCCCTGTGTCCCTCTTGTGCCCCCCTCTTGTGTGCCCTTTTCTTGTGTCCCCTCTCTCTCTCCCCTGTGCCTCTTCCCCCCTCCCTTATCACCCTCCTCAACCCCCTCCGCATCCTCCCTCCTCATTTTCAACCCCCTCCTCATCCTCAACCCCCTCCTCAACCTCCCTCCTCATCTTCAACCCCCCATCCTCAACCCCCATCCTCAACCCATCCTCCTCATCCTAAACCGTCCTCCTCAGCCCCCCTCCTCAACTCCCCTCCTCATCCTCAACCCTCATCCTCCCTCCTCATTCTCAACCTCCCTCCTCAGCCTCCCTCCTCAACCTCAACCTCCCTCCTCATCCTCAACCTCCCTCCTGATCCTCAACCTCCCTCCTCATCCTCAACCCCCCTCCTCAACCTCCCTCCTCAACCTCAACCCCCTTCAACCTCAACCCCCCCATCCTCATCCTCAACCCCCATCCTCAACCCCCCTCATTCTAAACCCCCTCCTCAACCTCCCTCCTCAACCCCCTTCCTCAACCTCAACCCCCCTCCTCAATCTCAACCGCCCCATCCTCAATCCCCCCTCCTCAACCCCCGTCCTCAACCCCCCTCCTTATCCTAAACTCCCCTTTTCAACCTCCTTCTTCAACCTCTCTCCTTAGCCCCTTCCTCAACCTCACCCCCCATCCTCAAACCCCCTCCTCAACCTCCACCCCCCATCCTCAACCTCAACCCCCCATCCTCATCCTAAACCCCCTCATACTCATCCTAAACCCTCCCCATCCTCATCCTAACCCCCCTAATCCTCATCCTCATCCTAAAACCCCCTTCTTACTATACCCCTCCTCATCCTAAACCTCATCCTAAACCGCCCTCCTCACTTTACCCCTCTAAATACCTCCCCCTCTCCCTTTGCCCTCACTTACCTCAATATGCAGCTGCTCCTCCGCTCCTCCACGCTCTTTCCTGCGTCTTGATGGGTCACGTCATTAGCATATGCCGGGTCCCGACGTAGGAAGGACCTTGGAGAGCGGAGAAGCAGTTGCAGATGAGATAAGTGAGGGGAGAGGGGGAGGTATTTAGAGGGGTAAAGTGAGGAGGGTGGTTTACAATGATGAGGGGGATGTTTAGAATGAGGGGGGTGAAGAGACACGGGGGAGGGTTAGAGAGACACAGGGGGGTTAGAGAGACACGGGGGGAGAGTGACTCGAGTTTAAGTTGAGGGGGCCATTTTCAGCCTTAAAAAAAGGGCTGAAAAACTCAGCTTATACTCGAGTATATACGGTAATTGCTATTTTTGGATTGAAAGAGTGATGCACATTGTATTCTCATTTGCATGTCCCCACTTTTTAGACAAGCAAATGAGCTTACTAATGTATTATTCATTATTATTATTATTATATATATATATATATATATATATATATATATATATATATATATATACTGTGTATATATATATATATATATAAATATATATATATATATATTATTTTATATTACAGACCAATTTACAGATCAAGGACTGCAAGAAGGGCCACACGCTCCATCACTCAACATCCTGTTTTCCACTTAGGGATTAAGAAAGGTGATATATTTTACTCTCTTCCCAAGGAAAATTTGTGCATTACATTCAAGGTAAATTTATCAATATTTGATCTTATTTTTTTATATTTTTTTAAAAAATTTCCAGCTTTCAGATACATTCCCTTGATTTAACCATGGATTTAACCATGGATTTGCTGTCACTGGGGTCTCGGCTTCCCCCGGGATGCTCCTCTCTTCTTCTTTTGCACAGGGTATGAACATCAGCACATCACAATATCTATCATCATATGATGACTACACAAAATTACACGCTTATCACACATAATGTAAAATGGTTTAACTCTCTTTTTAAGAGGAGGAAGGCCATTATATTCTAAAAGATATATCAAGCTCCAATACTATTTATTCAGGAAATGCATTATACAAAACACAAGGTCCCGAAATTCATACATAAACCATATCCAATGTTTCATAGGGTGGAGGCAGCAATTTTGCTACATAAAGATTTTCCATTTATACTATAACAGTAGTGGGTTGATCCGGAGGGCCATTATATTGTTCTAACTGGGCATCACCTGGACACTAGACTTTCTCTCAC
This sequence comes from Discoglossus pictus, assembly GCA_027410445.1. Classification (NCBI taxonomy): domain Eukaryota; kingdom Metazoa; phylum Chordata; class Amphibia; order Anura; family Alytidae; genus Discoglossus; species Discoglossus pictus. The sequence continues at coordinate 317,671,646 of CM050166.1, read as the reverse complement.
GTCCTTGTATTCCTCTACTACCTCTCACCATGATACGCTCATACGTCTGTTACAGAATCTAGAAACTAGACTTATGTAAGGTAATTGTAGGGGGGAGATCTTTAACATGCATTCTAGAAAAGACTGCTCCTTATCACATAAGAACAAATGTGTTTTGGGGAAAATTGAGGCATAAAACAGCTCATTTAGCTGAATTGCACCTTGTGGATGCTTGTAAAGCTCTTTGTCTACTTGAAAGAGAATACACATTTTCTCCTCATTATATAAATTTAAATGTATCCCATTGGCCAATGTTCAGTGGTCAAATTGTGTGGATATCTCAATCCAAGAACTAAATGAAGTAAACATTCAAAAATGCAATAAGTTAATCGAAAGTTCTCCAACTGTAGGCTCAGTTCCCCTAGGAGGAAATGGTGGCTGGTGGATGCTGCCAGTTAAAATTAAGATGGGCATTCTGCAACTGTTGTCAGGGCCTTGGTGGTCCTGGGAGGAGATGTCCCTACATCCGAAGATGTCCTTGTCTAGCGTTTTTCCCTATGAGCCTCTATCCATTGTCTAGCGGGCCTTTGAGCGGGATCAGTTCTTTCATGGTCTCAAAGATTGGCACCAAATATTAAGATGAGTTGAAGAACAAGTTCACAACCTGCCTCTAAATTGTGGACTGTGTGAGGTTGAGTACCATGCTGAAAATTCAAAAAAAATGGTAACCTCCATCTGTATTTGATGTAATGCTTTGTCAAAATGGATAGTATGGGCCTCAAAATTTTATGTTTAACCAATGTTGATGGAGCAATATCAGAATTTTTTTTTAAGGTGAGACCCACCCAGTCCCGAATTACCTCCATATTGATAGAGGAGTTCACAGCCATATATCTGGTGCTTCTGTGGAGGAATCTGATGATGTCTTTGGATTAGTCAGGTCTTGTCAGTGTTAGTGTACTCAAGGCTCTGAAGGCTCTTTCTATTTCTAATGATCCTTCTGATGTTTTGGGTAGAATAGATTTTATAAATGTATTCAGGTTGGGCAAAGGATCTACAACAGATTTTGTAACACCTTTCTCTGTGGTGATGAGATTTGTTATCCAAGTCTTCTAATAACTCTTCTAAATTGTGAATGTGTGCATAATTCTTGTTAATATCAGCTTTATCTCTGGAATGTGTATCCATAATTTAATTTGTAAGAGTTTCCAAAGAATGAGTACAGTGGCCAAGATCCAGAAAAAAAATATTTTATTTCCTTAACAGCGGAAGACAATTTTGATTTCAGAAGTTTTTTTAACCTTCCAACATTATGTATGATGGTATCATACTGAGGTCTTGTCCATGGTGATCTGTTTCTATTATTATTATCATTGTTTATTTGTAATGCTCCAACATATTGCAAAGGATGGAAGGCCCTGTCTTTGAGCTTTGAAACCAGTGTCCAGAGTGCTTTCCGCAAATCACCATGCAAGATTGAAAACTCGCAAACTTGCCATCTAAAGCTTAGAATCTTCTGAAGAGCCTGAAATTGAGTCTTAAAGCGTTCTGATATGCTCTTGGCTGGTAGACTTTTCTTGGATTTTACCATTACCTTTAAAGAGTTATCTCACGGTGTAGATATACAGATAATTACATGTTAGGAAGAAAAAGACAAAAATAAAGGGGCAGTCCCTCTATAACAAAGCCAAGTTGGCAAGTGATAGCCTACCAAATAAAAATTCCATTTTCTATGGCATCCATCTTTGTTGTAGGTATTATTTTGAACATTCAAATGCAAAGTTAAATGAATACTGCAAACAGGAGCGTCATCAGGGGCAGCAGATTGCACCTAACTCTCACTTTTATTCAGGGCTGATGGAGTAAATGTATTCTCTTTCTGGGCTCAAAAAAGTAGAGGGCATGTAAGACAACAGGCTATTCTGGAGTGTATCACTCAAGAACATTATTGTTTGTGTATTTGGTGTAGCCTTAGTTATCCAAAGAAACTGTTTCTCTGAAAAGGGAGGCATGTGAAATTACCAATGTCTTGGTCTAATAATTGTACTTGTGATAAGTACTAGAGCTCTGTACATGTTTCCCCAACCCCAGAGGCTAGCTTTCTCCACTTCAGTGGTCTGTCCATGGGAAGGTTCTCCTTCTCGACAACGTGGAGCAGAATCAGCAGCAGCACCCTCATCCACCTCCCCGTACACTCTGCTCACACACTCAAATGCCTCAAAGGCACTCCAAGGGTCCCTTGGTCACGAGGCTTATCAGCTCCTGTGATTTGTAAGGATAATCTCTCCAGTTAAGTGCTCGGCTTGTGAGGATGTGTTACTTACGGCATTCAAATCTGCTCCATGTAGTATGTTTGGTGGGGGAGATGATTTGTCACAAAAGGTAAAGATTTCCGATTGTCCCAAGCCCTATCTGTCAATCAGATGCCCACTAGGTGTGTATTTTAAACACCTCTTTAGCCTGCCAATCAGTCTTATTATAACATTTTTATCTTTTTGTGTAAAAATGCCTCTTGTCTTGCCAAGTATAAATTTACTAAAGGAGCTTTTTTAGGCTTTAATTTGCCGTAAAATGCTGCTTGGTTGGAGCTCCACAAGCACACATCTGCTCCCTTCACTAGCTAAGACATGTGTCCTGGAATATGCTAATTATAAAAACATGACAGACAATGTCAGTCATTATTGATATTTTAACATATTGGAATTGTGGACATTTCTATATATAACAGTTAAGATTACATTTATACAGTTGACAATCCAGCAATTCGCTGTGAATGTATTATTTGCCATATTATTTTACCTGAATTCTGAAACTTTGAAATGTGTTCCACTGAGCGGCAATAAAGTTTCCATCTGCAACAGAGAATACTGAAATCTGACTATATATAAATATCTGACAATATATATATATATATATATATATATATATATATATATATATATATATATATATATATAATATTTCAAACAATGAATAGAACATTAGTGAGTTATTGGAATGTCTAAAAAATCAGTTAATAAACTTATTTCCTGCTCAAATTTTTCAGAAATACAGTTGATTCACTGCACTCTGGGAAAACTGGGCTGGGACATGCAAATGATGGACGCTTACTCCTTTTAATCCAATAACCATTTTATAAATAGCTACTTTCAAGCTTATGCTTGCTGTATCTCACAGCTTTAAACACAGCACCGGAATGGATTATGCACAAACCAGAACACTTACCCACATTCAGGGCTTTTTCTAATTCTTTTATTGAAAAGTTTAAAATATATACAACAAATAAATAAATTTACAGTCATCATATTCCAACTTTTCATACATAATACAGTTCATATTTATAAAACATATAATTTTGTTTTACAATCATAAAACTGTCACAATCATAAAATGTATCATGAATTATAATAATCATATTTATAAAGTTTACAATAAAAAATATAAAGGCAGATCATAAAATACAAGCAATCATCTTAAAATAAATAATTTACATGGAGATGTAAAATACAATTCTTGTTTTTTTTACAGGCATATTTAAAAAGTCAAATTTGTATTTACATATTAATAAAATACATGCACCAGTTTAAAACACACACTTTCTCTAACTCTTCCCTTTATCTGTCCCTTCACTCTAAGCTATCCTTTTTCTTCACCCACCGCTGTCCCTGAAATAAGCTTCCACTCTCCCTTAATTTTCTATCCCTCATGTTGTCCCTGGTGTCATCTTTTAAAAGGATTTATCTAAAAACAGCCGAGAAAAGTTAAAATACATATAAAATTACTTTGCAAGTATTTTGTTCCATTTCTCTTGCTGCCATAAAACCTTTGCATTTTTTATCTTTTTTCTTGTCTAATAAGAAATATAAATACATTTGACTTAAAATCATACCTGTGCCTTGATAAACGGGTAAAATTTCTCTTTTGAATAAAACAAGATTTATTAATTCCATAAAACATCTTTAACAGTATTTATGATTTGCCATGCAATCTTATTTTTCTTAAATTCTGCTGACTTAAATAAACCATATAAAATGAATTCATAAGTTACATTAATATGACATAATTTAGTTAAAATTTGCATCATAGATGTCCATATATCTTTAGCAAAGGAACATCCCCAAAACAAATTATATACATTTTTATCTACTCCACAATTTTCTCTAGGGCACCTTTCACTTTGGATTAAACCTCTTCTATAATGAAAGGCCCTTGTAGGAATACAATTATGTACTGCTGCCCAAGTCAAATCTTGTTGTGTGTTAAACATTTTTTATTACAAACTTGTCTCCATATTTTTTTACATATGTCTCCAGGGAAACATTCTATAGATAAAACATCCTTCCTTTTTCTATTAAAATTGTCAATTTTCTCAGATTTTTTATATTTATATCTATATTACTTTTCTCAGATTTTGTAATGAAATAATTAAGATCAGTATAAAAGTTTGGTGGGTTAAAAGCAGAAGGGCTTTTTTTAAAGACAATGGCATCCACTCATATCTAGAAAAAATTCTCCCTCCTTAAAATCGAATAAAATCAGCGGTTTTGTCAGTATGCTAAGTTGTTCTTACCCAATAAGATAAAATCTTAAGCCTTGAAAACTAATGTCCGGCATGTTTTTTTCCCCTAGTTCGCACTTCCTTCTTATTTAATCTCTCACCAGCTTTTCTATTCTTGAAGCCCATAAAAAATAGCATTTTTTATTTATTTTTTTAAACCATGAAACATTTGGTGGAAATATAAAACAATTAAAAAGTAAGATAGGCAATAAAGCTGCTTTGATTAATAACATTTTTCCTTCTAAACTTAAATTGCTTAGATTACAAAAACATATTTTCTCTTTTATTTTTTTCAGAACTAAAACCCAATTTCCAAGGCTAGATAAATATTTATGAAAAAAAATTCCTAACATTTTTAAATGAGTTCTTGTGATTTCTTGTTACCTCTTCTTCACAATTATTTAAAAGCATACATTTACTTTTGTTTATTTTTAAATTTAAAGATGAGGCTTGCGAATAATCTGTGCCCAGAAAATAATTCTACGTATAGAGGCTTTAGACGTACAGATTATGTTTACATCATTCATGTAAATTTAGCCATTTTCCCTCCTAGACTGCGAACTTGGATTCCCTTGATCACATTATCTGCCCATTTTTTTTTCAAAAAAATGTTCAATTGTATATATAAAAAGCATGAAAAGGGACATCCCTGTCTAACACCAGACCTTATATTAAAACTGTTTCCAATATTTCCATTTATTATTATTATTATTATTGTTTATTTATAATGCTCCGACATATTCCGTAGCCTTGTACATAAGTTAAGTTCTAGACAAAGATAAATAGAAAACAACATTTAATAAAGCAAGGAGGGCCCTGTCTTTGAGCTTTCAATCCAGTGTAATGTTTTTTTCCAAAGCACATTTTAGAAATGAAACTCGCAGACTTACAATCTAAAGGTGTTGTGAGTGGTAAAGCAGGGAGAGAGAGGTGATTAGCGTGTTAGGGTGGAAGGTGATATGCTTCTTTAAAGAGATGTTTTTTAGTGAGTTTTTAAATGTTTTGAAGCAGGAGGATAACCTGGTGGAGCGAGGCAAGGAGTTCCATCGTATAGGGGCAGCACGAGGAAAGTCCTGAAGGCAAGAGTTAGGTGACAAGAGTTGTAAAAAGAAGAAGGTCATTATCAGAATGAATGAATGAGGGTGGGTGGGGGAGTATTTGGAAATGAGAGCAGAGATGTACGGGGGATCGCTATTGTTGATGGCTTTGTAAGAAGCTAAGGGAAGCAAGTGAAGTGATTGACAGAGAGGTGAACTGACTCTGAATGTTGTGTACGGAAGATGAGTCTAGCAGAGGCATTCATAATGGATTGAAGTGGAGATAGTCAGGTGGTTGGTAGGCCAATAAGAAGCGAGTTGCAGTAGTCAAGTCGAGAGATGATGAGAGAGTGTATTAGGATTTTAGTTTTGTCTTGCGTAAGATAGTGGCAAATTCTGGAGATGATTTTTAGATGGAGAAGACAAGATTTAGTTAGTGACTTTACGTGAGAGATGAAAGACAGGGCAGGGTCTAGTAGAACCCCAAGACAACGGGCTTGGGAGGTGGGGGTGATGATGTTGTTGTTGACAGAGAGAGAGAGGAATTGACACTGTTGGAGAGGGAGGGAAGATTAGGAGTTCAGTCTTAGACATGTTGAATTTGAGATGGTGGGTGGACATCCAAGAGGATATACTAGAGAGGCAGTTGGAGACGTGTGTTAGAAGAGAGGGGGATAGATCTGGTGCTGAGAGGTAGATTTGGGCACTTCCCCATGTGTACCCTGGCACAGAGATGATACCGAAGCCCAAAAGAGTTTATTAGGGAACCAAGTGATAATGTGTAGATGTTGAAGAGGAGGGGGCCAAGGACTGATCTTTGGGGTATGCCAACAGACAGGGGGTTAGGAGAAGAAGGGGTTTTGGAGAAGGAGACACTGAATGAGAGATGTTAATTTATAAAGAGTTTACTAAACACATTTTTATATACAGTGGTTATCTGTATAGAGAGTTCCATCCTTTCCAGGACTTGGAAAAGAAAGGAATAGGACACAGAATCGAAAGCCTTCTCGAAGTCCAGACTCACCACTGCAGTTGGGATATCTCCTTTGTGTAGTTTAAAATATCTCTTATTAAAAACAAACTATCTGCAATACTTTTCATGACTGATCATCTTTTATAATGAAATAAATGACTTTTTTTAAGTTTTTTTCTAAAATGTTTGTTATGCACTTATAATCAAAATTTAGAAGGGTGAAAGGTCGACAATTTTTAATATCTTTTGGGTCTCCTTTTTTATGTAATAGAGTCACAGTACCACTCCTCATAGATAGTGGTAACATATCACTCTTCAAGCACATTTTACAAACAGATAAAAAGTAATCTTTAATAAAATCCCAAAACTTTTGGTAAAATTCACAAGGGAGGCCATCATCTCCCGGGGTTTTGTTTGTTTCAAAACTAAAAACCACAATAAAAAGCTTTTCCATTCTAAAATCATCGAATAAAACCTCTCCATCTTCTTTGCTTAAAACTATGTTGATTGAATTTAAAATACCAGTCTTGCAAGCCTCATCTATCTTTTTTTCTTTACATAAATTAGAATAAAAATTGGAGGCTATATTTAAAATATCTTTTGACTTTGAATACAATTTCCCACTTTCTTCTAAAACTTCTATATTGGATTTGTTAAAAGCTTTTAAAAAAAAATATTGATTACATTTTTTCCCAATATGTTTAAATTTAGATTAAAAAATTATTGTTTTTCCTTTTTCTTCTAAAAACATTTTCATTTCTTCTCTTAATTTCTTAATGTCTACATCATCCTCTACACCTAATTTTATTAATTTTAAGAGTGATTGTCTTTTTTTTGTAAAATTTCAAACTGTTTTCATTTTCTTCTGGCCAACTATTTTACCCACTTAGTAAAAAAGCTTTTACATTCACTTTTCATCATTTGCCACCAAAATAAAATATTTGAAAAAAACATTATTTTCTTTGTAGGGATTTATAAAACCATCCAGAATGTCTTAAAATGTCTTCATTTTCTAAAATAGATATATTTATATAATCCTTTACCTTAAGCTTCAATGTCAGAACAATGAAAAATAGCTTTTAATGCATTATGGTCTGTTATTATACAGTATGTAGTATTAAATCTATACTACAGGCATCTAAAACAGGATGAAAAATAAAATCTATTCTAGAACATACCTTTTGATTTCCCCATGTATACCCTGGCTCATTTGGATGAAGCTCTTTCCAAGTATACTTTAGGGAAAAATCAGAGGTCATGTTAATTAAACATTTTAAGGTATTATCTAAAATAATTTATTCTCTTTTTCTCTTCCTCCCACATGAATCTAAAATACAGTTAAAATCCCCTAATAAAATTGTGAGTTCTAAACCTGGTAAAAACATCTTAATAATCTCATGTTGGCTTGCTGCTTTGGCTCGCTCCAGCCGTGGATCCATGAAAACTGTGCATCTTTCCGGAACCTTCTGGATCTACCCCGGCTGGAACAGCCACCAGGTTGCAACCCACACACTGCCTTCGAGACTGGAGACTACTTCTGCCTATTCCCTCTGAACCGATAGCTTCTGGATCGTCTTGGAGATAGCTAGGTGCTACACCCACTGTGTCAGGAAGCCCGCCAGCAGGCCTACCCTTTACAGCAGACATTCACCCAGCACCACTATCCCCTGGACCAGAGGACCCAGAAGGTCCCCAGGAGGAACAACACAATTGTCAATTCCTTTGCCACTACTTCCCATGCCCCCAGAGACTGAGAGCAAACTGTCACCAGCCTTGGACTTCACTTGTGCCCTTTCTGTACCATCTGAGTACAAGAATGAGACACCAGAGACCATTATTGCTTGGACCAGGAACTGGCTCTTCCTGGTCATCTTTCTTTTTCTGTGGCTCTCCGGCCTCTTTAGGACCCGACCTTAAGTACTGTGCATGCAGTCTCTCTGAAAAGGTACGTATAATTTCTGGGGCATTTTTGGAATAGATGTGATACGTCTCCACAAAGATCACAGCTCCGGTTCCTACAGTCAAAGGCCTGGTGATGCACTCATCAGTAGGATGTCTATACATGTAGCATCTTCGGCAAAATATTGGATTCTCCTGAAAAACTGAAGATACCCACGGTCGCTGCCCAGACTAACAGTCCCTTTGCATTCCAAATGTCATATACATTCTGTAGTTTATGAACCATCCTCACTGTCTTACAGTACCTACTGAGGAAACACTTGATGGTATGATCTTCAACCAAGGGCTTATACATATGCACAATAACAGACACTTCCTCTCTTGCATACAACAGCTCAAGCTTTATCCCCACCAGGATGGGGTAATCTGCATTAGCATGGTACCGATGGTAAAAGTTGTCTCAGTCGCTCAAGCAGTAGAAGATCGTATAACCTCCTGTACTGTAACTCTTGCATGCACAGCACTGATGCAGAAGCGATCTCCAGCAGCTCCTGAAAAATTCTCTCCACCACATAGCTAATCATTACTTGAGGTTGCTTTCCTTCTTCCACCACCAAACTAACACTGTCTTTCAGATGCGCCGCACCGGCCATTTCCTCTTTCTCTCCTCTCTCCATCGCTGTACGCTTTCACACAAGGGATTAACAGCCCTGCGTACTTGGCTGAGATCGCAAAAGGATTGCTCAGTCCCCCAATAGCAGCAAGGGGCTTAAGGTCCCCCCACAAGGAGGAGACCAATGCCCCAAGGCTGAGGGACTGTGTGCTCAAAAAAATCTCTAGGATTTGGCCAAAAGGTTAAGGAAACGCCCCCTTCACTGGTTCACTGTTACTGCCGATCATCAGTGTGGAGTGAGTGCCTGGTTTGTGTGGTAGTTCACTACAGCAATCATTTCACATAGGGTGGCCTGAAGAGTGATAGAATCCCTCCACCGTACGAGTATAGTAGTACAAAAAATGAATAGTACATTAGTGATTCTATTTGAATGTCTACAAAATAAGTAAATAAACGTACATCCTGCTCAAATTTCTTAGAAATACAGTTCATGCACTCTGGGAAAACTGGGCAGGGACATGCAAATGAGATCACAATGGATGCTCACTCTTATATATATATTACCAAGTTAATTACCTGGAATTGTGGGAAGAGCCCTATCCCTCATTCCCCTTTATAAACCACTCCTCCCTAAGGTCCTCGCATTTGTATCCAATGTGCTTTTCCTTCTCATGGCTTTTGCCTCAGGTTTGTTTTCTGCCCCCTGCCTCCTCCCTTTGTTCTGCCTGTATCCTAGCCCTTCATGCCTCTCCCTCTGCTCTCACTTTTTCCTTGTTTCTCCTTGCCTGCCCTCTTTTCCCTCTCTTCATTGTCTCTCTGCCTCGCTGGGTTCTCTGTGCACCCTCACTCTCCTGTTCTCTGTCTCCTGCATTGCAGCTTATTCCGATCCTGCATGCTAGCCTCACACTGCATCACCCAGTCGCGATGCACAGCCATAATCTTGCTTCTTGCGAGATTCTCGAGGTCCTGCGTCAAATAAATATTTTCAAAATGACATTTTCTCTTTAAACTCATATTTACCCAATTGTAAGCATTTTTTTTTCACTTCTTTTTAAACAATAAGAAAAATATCTTATCACTCTATTGTATCCCAATTTTACTAATCATGCCTCTGTCAAAATAATTTTTCTTTTTAACAAGAATTTTTTTATTAGGCAATGTTACATCATATCACAGAAAGTAAACATTTAAGTCTAACAGGTACAACTTGCACATATTTGAATTTCATTCATTTCGTTCTTTTTTTTTTTTTATATATATACTCTTCTACTTTAACATACATGGTGTTTTCAACTTATAACATTGGTATAGTCCCCATCCCAACAGGGGAGGGGAATGAAACATAATATGAAGAAATAAAACAAAATATAAAAAAAAAAATAAAGTAAAAATATCTTTAAAATAAGGGAATTAATGATTAAATAAATCATAAAACAGTTTCTTTACTTATTCACCAGGAGTCCAAACAAGGATGTCCAGTACCAGTACCTCTTACCTCCGTCCATCTCCTCCAGGGCCACCATGTTACCCCCCCCCCCCCCCCCCCCCGGCGTCGCACAATGTTTAACTGGAAGTGTTTGTGCTGGGTTCCAGAATAATGCTGTCGGGATCTATTAGCCATGGAACCCAAATATCCATGAACTTGGGGATTGAGTCTTCTAGGAGATGAGAGATGCGTTCATTGATCAGGATAAAGTTTGACTTATTTTTCACTGTCTGTAGGTGTAAATTGGGGGACTTCCACTGCCGAGCAACATGGCTTTTGGTGGCCAGCATCAGAAACTGCTGCAGCCAATTTTGATGAGATGTTAGTAGTGAGCTGGATAGGCCCAGAAGGGAGATCTCTATAGATTTGTCTATTTTGGCCCCAACATTTTTTGAAGCTAGCTTGAACACCTCTGCCCATAGTCTCTTCACCTCCCGACATTCCCACCGAATGTGCCCAGGTTACCACAGCCCCTGAAGCAATTCGCATCTTGAGATAAGCCCCAATTGAAGAGATTATCTGATGTGTGGTAGATTCTATGCAAGACCTTAATTGATGTCTCCAGCACACTATAATTTAATGATCCTCTGGAGAGGCTACGCCAACTCTGTTCCCAGATTGATTGATCTAAAGAGTATCCCAGGTCCTCCTCCCATTTTTGTACATATTTTGTTATAAGTGGCTTTGGGGTCCCATTAAGTGCGTTATAGAACAAACTTATGATATTGCTCGACAATGGAAGATCTCTGCAAATTCTAACTAGCCAGTTAGTTTCCAGGGCTTCTGAGGAATGTATTGTGGTATTTACAAAGTGTTGTAGTCTACAAAAAGTATAGTGTTCCATTAAGGGTATGTCATATTTGTCTCTCATATACTTGAAAGTAACTACTGCCCCTTCTTGGAACAAGGCCCCAAATGTTAACAACTTCCTGGAGTTCCACCAATGTTTGGATGCCGGTGTTAGTTGTATAGTTAGAAGTGGGTTAGGAATGATCGGGGAGATGCTCGCTAATTTCAGGATTAGTTTGCAATGGCTGTTTGCCCCTGTCCAAATTGCTAGTGAATGTTTAATCATTGGGTTCTTTATTTTCCCCAGAATGTTATTTGGTTTAGGGAGCCATATAATAGTGTCCCATGTGTATGGAACCATTTGCAGGTTTTCTATAAAGTCAAAATAATTTCTTAAAGAGATAGTCCACCATTTTCACTCTTTTTTCTATTAAATATCAACCTTTAATTCTCATATTATTTAATTTCAATCAAGTCACAGGTAAGCTATCATCAGGCTCCAATCTCGTTATTTTCTTTCAAAAATCTCTTACCCATTATTTTATTTCAGATGATTATATCCCTTACCCATGGATGATCTCAATCTTTTCAATGTGGGAGCATTCCTTCACAGGCTCCTTCATCCCCAAAAAAGCACCATCAGTGGCAGGCAGTCAATCGCTCCACTAACTTTGGATTGTCCTTCGCCTTATGCAAGAGCTTCAAAATTGTGACATTCAATACTCAGCTTCTGCTAGGAAATCTGAGCTATACAGGAACCTGCAAGCAGCTGGACCCATTCAACGCACAGCTTCAACTTTCCCAAATGATTAGTTCTCTCAGTTACACAGAATGATCGTGGACATCGCAACCACCGTCTCCTCTTTGGATCAGAGAATTAGCCACATCGAACACCCAATTTCATCTACCTCAACCACTCCACCTTCAGTTCCAACAACCAGCTCAGGTGAGCCTTCTTCATCTTTACCTACCATCATGCCAGCTCATTTTGTTCCATTGCATCTGAGGAGAGATATTCTTGATGGGAAAGTTTTCAACTTGGTAGCCTTATTTCTCTATTCTAATGACGTAGGATATAATAAAACCATTTACCAGTGTGATGTCTCCATGATAGTGAAATCTAAAGACCCCTATTTGGCCCACAAAATCACTGTTCCTGAATTAGTTGTTGGGTTTATCATGTTTAGAGACGTGCTCTCTACAGCCTTCCCTTCAAGAAGACAAGATGGAGGATTATCTCTATCTGATAGTGGACTTGGCCTAACAATATGGCAGGTTCACATATTACTACCACAGGTCATTTTCCACAAAAGCAGATGCCGCCTTAACCCAATTTAATTTGCCTACATAAAGGCCACTGTATGTAACCACTGTCAATCTTCACTTCATTCTTCAAACTTTTGTCCAAACTCTACTCCTCAACCCCATGTCTCAAATCCTCCTCCTACTGTATCTTAGATCTCCTTCTGCAGTTGCTGCCTACTAAAGACCAACTTGACATTCAGGTGCACTACCTTGGGACATCTGTGATTTGCAACAACTTCAACACCAAGGGCAGTAACTACTCCAACTGTAGACTCCTTCATGTGTGTGCCATTTGACACAAGGCCCACTCGAAATCCCTTCATCCCTCGTAGTGCACATCAAATGACTAGCTACTGTCAACTTAGCTAAACTCACAATATCTTACTCACGACCCATCCAATCATTTAATTAGGTTTCTTACAGACGGTTTCACACAAGGCTTTCACACTGGGGTATGGGCATTGCCATCCTCTCATAAGAAGTCCTCATGGGGCCTTTTCATGCCCATCCATTCTCCTTATGGTGAATAAATCCTCTAGGAATAGCCACTCCTAAATATTCTCTTAAGAAAGAGGCTCATCATAGACCTCTAAGCTCCTCGTAACTTGACTACTCTAAGCAGCAACTCCCGCATTCCTTCAGAAAACTACTCCTTGAAGTATTCAACACCACAATCATCACCTTAGTCCCCCGCTGTTGCCTAACCAAATCTGACATCCGAAACGCCTTCAAACTTCTAGAAATCAATACGGATCTCTGGAACCTGCATGGAGTCAAATGGAAAATAACCTCTATTTTGATACTAAACTTACTTTCGGATCAAAAAAGTAGCCTCAAGTTTTTTGACTTATTCACTGAAGCCCTATGATGGATTCTTTTAAATATCAAAACATGCAGAAATGTCATCCATTTCTTAGATGGTTTCCTTTTAATTGAACATGCAAACTCCCCCCCATCAAGTTTACGCAAACTACGTGTTCAATTAACTTCATATTGCATATGCTCAAGATAAAATTGAAAGTTTTATTTCACCTCACACACTCCCAGAACACCACAAATGCAGACACACTCAAAATAACAAAGAAAACGGAGGGACAAGCCCCTTCCTTCTCAATTTCTCACACCCTACTGCACACTAAACTCACACTCAGTTCTCACAGCACATACAAGGGCCGAATTCATATGCAATTCTATCCTTCAGTCACTTTTTGAAATAGGTGTCGTGCGAGGGTGGGTAGCAAATACACCCGCTATCTTTTCATCTACAGCTGCGCTTCTTCAGAATATGTCTAGACATCACATCTTTAAAGGCAGGCTCACCTAACCCCTTTATTGGTAGGCTCATCTCACACACCTTTAAATGTAGGCTCACCTTACACACCGTTAAAGGTAGGCCCACCTCTGTTAATCTATATTCACCCTTTTATGTCTACAGCGCTTCTTAAAGTAACACCTCTTCAGGTAAAATATCTCTTAATGTCTCTGAACACCTCTGCAGATAAAATATTGTCTTAATCTAATTCTACATCTGTTAAGTCTATGTAATATTACTAATCAGCATTCTTAGGTTATCAACAACAAAAATTGCAATCATACAAGTTTCCTGGTAGAGGTCAATCTGGGTGGAGTAATTTGCTGTGACTCCGTCCATCATACCTGTCAGTTGCATTCTCCCCTGGAAGGGATGCATGAAAAGCAATCCTACACACAGATTTTCACCAATTTTGGCCATGATCTGTTGTCAAGCATCTCCCCATGAATTTCTGAAGCTCGAGGTGTTATTTATGGGCGGTTAGTTTAGGCCCTTTTGATGGGTGTCAAAAGTGGAAGAAAAACATCAACTTGGACTCACACAAAACGATTTATGGGTTAGAGATGTTATTGTCTCCTAGTAAAACTGCCATATAGAGAAGATCATAATTAACAGTTTCAGAGTTCATATTTAGCTAAATAAAAGTGCTGCAAAGGTAATAAATGCTCTCTCTCTCTCTCTCTCTCTCTCTCTCTATATATATATATATATATATATATATATATATATATATATATAAATATATATATATTGTGACCGTTTGCCCCTTAGATGAGATGACAAGCAAGTGGAGTATGGAGTTCTTGACAGGAGTGACGGAGTTAAAACTTCTGAAGAACTCCTAATTGGTGCAACTTCCCTTTAAAAGCCTGAAAGCAGACATGGAAAGGGGTGTGGCTGGCTAGGCTCTGGGCAGGTTGTGTGCTGCTGCCAGAAGCAAGCCCCAGAGCTTAGAGCTGGAATAGTGCATACAGCCTCAGGAAGCCAAGTAAGTTTGAAGGGATTAGTGAGAATCCCCAGGCAGAGTTGCCTTAAAGGCTTAGCGTGTGTGAAGCTGACAGAGGCCTCAGAAGGAAGGTTCCAAGACATATTATGCCCCAGGGAAGAGGCTGAGTTTGAAGAGAAAAGTGTGAAGGGATTAGTGAGAATCCACAGGCAGAGATGCCTTAAAGGCCTAGCGGGTGTGAAGCTGACAGAGGCCTCAGAAGGAAGGTACCAAGACTTATTATGCCCCATGGAGGAGGCTGAGTTTTGTCGAATGAAGTTAATGCAAGTAGAGTTATGATATTTAAGGGTCCCTGGGTGAAGCATACGGGCCCTATGCTTCATCCGCGAAGGTGTAAAGAGTATCGTGGAAGAGACTTCCAGATGTACTAGAGGTTATGTGTATCCTGACCACAAGGTGGCAGTAGCAGTAAGAAGAGATTATGTGTATCCTGACCACAAGGTGGCAGTCGCAGTAAGAAGAGATTATGTGTATCCTGACCACAAGGTGGCAGAATAAGTAAGAAGAGATTATGTGTATCCTGATCACAAGGTGGCAGTAGAAGTAAGAAGAGATTATGTGTATCCTGACCACAAGGTGGCAGTAGAAGTAAGAAGAGAGTATGTGTATCCTGACCACAAGGTGGCAGAATAAGTAAGAAGAGATTATGTGTATCCTGACCACAAGGTGGCAGTAGAAGTAAGAAGAGAGTATGTGTATCCTGGCCACAAGGTGGCAAAATAAGTAAGAAGAGATGGTGTGTATCTTGGCCACAAGGTGGCAATATAAGTAAGAAGAGATTATTTGTATCCAGGCCACATGGGGGCACTACTACCTACATAAGAGACTGACTGTATCCTGGCCACTAGGTGGCGCTATTTCCTTGAAGCTACTCCTTCTGGAAGACACAGTGTTGTAGTGTTTTTTCCCTGTCGCAGATAAGCTGCCCAGGAGTAGTCAGGGTGTTCCTGAGTTATAGTTAGCTTGTTTAAGTAGATGTTTATTTCCGTTATTTTTAAGCAGAGTTACTGCTCAGTTGTTACTTGCATTTGCAAATAAATCAATTTGCTGCATTTCAAGCCAGTATCAGACCCTTTTTCAAGAAACCACTGAGTTATACGACCATTCTTGTCACAATATATATATATATATATATATATATATATATATATAGTAATTTAGTAATTATTAATCCATATAAATATAGATTAATAATGAGTATTGCAATATAATTTGATACCTTTTGTATTGGACAAACGTTATGTTTATAATGACGAGCTTTCGAGAGGCTTAACCTCCCTTTATCAAGTCTCAAGCAATACTACATGAGATGGAACCCTCAGTTTGAATAATAACAGCAGATGCAGAGAGAGTGGAAACAGCATCTGACATCATCCGGTAAATTCAAATATGGGGAATAAACACAACATAGCAAAGGAAACATATATACACATATTAAATACACATATACATCAATATATACATGAAAAAGCAGAGCACTGTAGTCCACGGTGATATCTTTCCTGTTGGACAAACACCTCACTAAGAGTGCTAAGTCTGTTATTGTAGAAAAAGAAAAAAAATCACATGAAATTCTGATAATGTGTTAGAAAGCCCAAATCTATATTAAGTCCGGTGTTTTTAGAGTTGAAGAATGTAATCATCTTTATTTCAAATGCTTTTCTCTCTTGGATGCTTTTAAATTTTCCTCTGAGTATTTTGACTTTTAAGTTTTGGATGGAGTGATCATTCTGGCTAAAATGGTGTCCTACTGGGCTACAATAACTGTCTTCATTATGTTTTCTTATTGAATGCCTGTGTAAATTCATCCTTAAATGCATTTTTTGGCCAGTTTCTCCAATGTAACAGCCTGTGTCACATAAAGTGCATTGTATCATATAAACCACATTTGACGATGTACATGAATATGATCCTTTGATGTTATAGGTTTTGTTGTTATGTGTGGCTGTATCATCATTATAAATGTGTTGGCATAATTTACAGGCACGTTTGTTACAAGGTTTAGTTCCATTTTTTGTATTCAGTTGTTCATTGGCCAATTTTCTGCTGACAAGTTTTTGTTTCAGGTTTGGTGGTTGTTTAAATGCAAGGATGGGAGGTTTTGGGAATATATTTTTTAATTCAGTATCTTCAATTAGTAATGGTTGTAAATCTTTAATTATTTTCCGAATTTTCTCTAAAATTGGATGGTATGTGGTCACTAGAGGTATACGTGAAGTAGTTTCTTTTGTTTTGTAGTTTAATGGTTGTTCTCGGGGTATTTTGATGGCAGTTGATATTTTTTGGGTAATAATACGGGGTTTGTAACCCTTTTGTTTGAAAGATTCAGACAGAGTTTTTAAATTTTTATCACGGTCTCCAGTGTTTGAGCAAATCCGATGGTATCTAATAGCTTGACTATGGATGATGGCTTGTTTGGTGTGGGAGGGATGGAAACTGGAGCTGTGTAGGTAATTACATCTGTCTGTAGGTTTCCTATATATAGATGAGTGGAGAGTGCCATTGGTGATGGATATAGTAGTGTCTAGAAAGTTTACCTGTTCTGTGGAGAAATCCATTTTAAGTTTTATAGATGAATGGAAGGCGTTGAATGAATTATGAAAGTCTCTGAGTTTGCTTTCTACTTCTGTCCATATGATGAACAGATCATCTATGTAACGGTAGTATTTGTATGGTTTGTAAATGGATACAGATAAGAATGTTTCTTCTAGATTGGCCATAAATAGATTTGCATATTGTGGAGCCATTTTGGTACCCATGGCAGTCCCCATCATCTGTAGGTAGGTATCTTGGTTAAAAGTAAAATAGTTGTGGGTAAGGATATATTCTATTAGTTTAACAATAACATCAGGGCCATATTTATTGTTTTGCTTGTTTGTTGAAAGAAACCTAAAGCATGTCTCAGTGCCA
This sequence comes from Discoglossus pictus, assembly GCA_027410445.1. Lineage (NCBI taxonomy): Eukaryota > Metazoa > Chordata > Amphibia > Anura > Alytidae > Discoglossus > Discoglossus pictus. Next base: position 317,653,779 of record CM050166.1, on the reverse strand, counting down.
TCTTTGTGTGGGATATTACTGTAAAGAGACTCTACGTCCATGGTAACAAGTAGTGTGTTAGCAGGTAGGCCTTTAATCTGACTGAGTTTGTTGAGAAAGTCAGTGGTGTCCTGTATATAGCTACTGGTGTTACTAACTAATGGTTTAAGGATGTTTTCAACAAATCCAGATATCTGTTCAGTCAGTGTGTCCATACCTGTAACAATTGGTCTCCATGGGTTGCCTGGTTTATGGATTTTTGGCAGTAAGTAGAAAGTCCCAGTTGTAGGATTGTCGGGGATTAGTTGTTCTAATTCCTGATGTATATTTTTAGGGAATGTTTTGAGGAGTTTTTTAAGTTGAAGAGTATATATTTCTGTAGGGTCCTGGTTCAGTTTCTTGTAGTAGGTGTTGTCTGACAGTTGTCTGTTGGCTTCATTTATGTAGTCCTGAGTATTCATGATAACAACTGCACCTCCTTTGTCTGCCGGTTTGATGGTGATGTTGGGATTGTTTTTTAAAAACTTTATGGCAGTTCTTTCTGATGGAGTAAGATTGTGCAAGTCTCTTTTATATTGTGTTGTTATAATGGATGCAGTTCTCAGGCGAAAGCTTTCTATATAACTGTCCAGTCTGATGTTACGACCAGGTTGTGGGTTGAAATATGTATTTTTTTTCTTGTTACTGCAGTCTAATGATGTTGTGGTATGTCCCTTGTTGTAGAAAAATTCTGCCAGTCTTAATCTCCTGAAGAATTCTTCTATGTCCGAGTATAGTTGTATTTTATCTAGTTTTATGTCTGGACAGAAAGACAATCCTTTGGAGAGAACAGAGGTCTCTGCTTGTGATAGTTGATGGTCTGAGAGATTTACAATTCCTGTTTGTTCTGTATATTTTTCAGAAAAACTATTTGTTTGAGTTGGTAGGTTTTTAGATGTGGTGTTAGTAGAATTTAGGACTAAATTTGGGTCATTTCTTCTCTCTTCCATTCGCTGTTGTATGTTGTTTTGCTGGAAGAGGCAGCTGAGTTTTTTATTTTTATTTTTTATAAATTCATGTTGTTGTTTCTTGTGAAGATGTTGTATTTCTTTTTCTACATGTTCAGCTTCATATATGTTGCTCTCCTTTAGTTGTTGAAAGAGGCTTACTCTTTGGTGATTTAGATGATGTTTATTTGTATAAAGTTGATGTATTAGGTGGTTTCTTAGTTTTTCACTTGTGCGTCTGCATACATTTTCAGCATATATTGAGTTATGTGTAGATCTTAGTGGATTTTTGATTTTAAGTCCATTTGGTATAATATTCCTTTTCTTGCATTGTGACAAAAAATAAATGTCACTGTTGAGTTGTGTTATTTTTGTTGTTATTTTAAATAGTAGCTTCTTGATTCGGCTAAATGCGGTATCTTCCATAGTAATTGAAGAGTGAAGCAGCCGTGAATGTCCAGTAATCTAGTAATTTAGTAATTATTAATCCATATAAATATAGATTAATAATGAGTATTGCAATATAATTTGATACCTTTTGTATTGGACAAACGTTATATTTATAATGACGAGCTTTCGAGAGGCTTAACCTCCCTTTATCAAGTCTCAAGCAATACTACATGAGATGGAACCCTCAGTTTGAATAATAACAGCAGATGCAGAGAGAGTGGAAACAGCATCTGACATCATCAGGTAAATTCAAATATGGGGAATAAAAGGTACATAATAAAATAAAAGGGAATAAAATACAAAAGGTATCAAATTATATTGCAATACTCATTATTAATCTATATTTATATGGATTAATAATTACTAAATTACTAGATTACTGGACATTCACGGCTGCTTCACTCTTCAATATATATATATATATATATATATACTTATACTTAGAAGGCATTGATATTTGTATTTTACCCCAAAACCTGCTTAAACATTGAACAGCCAATGAGAGCTGTGTTTCAAAATACACTCCTTGCATGGGTGGACCTATGATGTGGTGGCCTTCATTGGCATTGTTCTGAGTGGCTTGGGGTACTCCTGGTGCAAACAATCATTAGGGGCTGCTGGGCCCAGGTAATTCAATTAGTCCAGAAACATTATCAACAATAGGTTTAGGGCACACAGTCAGTAATCAAGTCAGGGTCATAGTACACAAACAATAGAACAGAAAATAGGTCTGTGCCTCTTAGTTTGACCAGAGGGTGAGGTGAGGGGCTAGTCATGCAGAGGATTATAGCTTGTTTGGTGCCAGTGTAGCTCAGTCCTCCATATGCCAGGGGAAGCTTTACTTAGTTTCAGATCCCTGGCGGCATGTTCTTTTTAAATTTCCCTATTTCTGCCGCTCTAGCTAATCCTTAATCAATGGGGTGTTGTCATCATGACTTTTTTCAAAATTTCCACCTAAATTCAACAACCAATTCCATTCAAATTCAAAAACAAATCAAGCAGCAAGGTACCCAGGCAGAAAAAAAAGTAACTTATATCTTCTCCTTCACAAATCTCCCTCACCTCAACTTTCGTCTCCATTTTCCTCTAGTCACATACAATAAAATATGGACAGCTATCTCCACCTTGACAGATTTACTGATCAAAGGCATAGTGTTTTCCAGCGTCAAATAAGTTTACAACAGTCATTTCAAAAACTGAAAAATGTAGTACATTTGAGTAAGCTAAATAAAAACATTGGTGTGCAAGACACGAATGATGCTTACACAGCCATTCTGTTTAGTTGTTATGCTCTTTAGCCAAGCACCTTAGACAGTACCAGTTAATTAATTAAGACAAAAAACACCCTATATATCGCAGCATGCAAGGCACATCTGTAAGTCACTGCTTCTTGAGCTTTTTCAAGCTCATTTTCATTTGTTCAATTTCCTCATCTCTCCATCACTGCCTCTGTTGTCCCCTTCATTGTGTGCCTTCAATCCTTCTCAGCATCAGAGCCTTTTTTAGGCAATCTGCTCTTCCTATGACCTTACCAACATATTTGAACTTTAGCCTCATGATCAAACCTTCCAGTGGACTGTCTGGCTTGATTTCCTGTAGTATTGATTGATCAGATTTTCTTGCAGTTCAGGGGACATGGAGTGTAGAGTCATCTCTGAGGCTGTTGAAAGATGTTTACTATGGCAAGAAAATTATCTTAAGAATTATACAAGTTTTTGGTCTTCTTCATTTTGTACTCCAAGTCCAAACTATTCATGTTGTACTCCAAGGCCAGTTTTTCCAGGTATTCCAATCTCCTATGATGGGAGTAACATATTTTATTGGAGTTTTATCTGGGAGGTGTTGAATATTCTTTTAGAATTGGACATCTTTAGTCCCTTAAGCACACATGGTTGGAGCATAGCATTGTATCATTTTGATGTTAAATGTCCTCCCATGAATTTGAATTGAAATAATTTTGTATTTTTTTTAGGGTTGTAACTGAGCACTGCTTGGGCTACCCTTTGAACTGATAAAGAGGACTACTGCATTTCTTCTGTGGGATTCTTGACCGCAGTAAATATCTGGTGGCTGTTTGATATGAAATTACCCATATAGTCCATTTGAGTTAATTAATTCCCAGGATATCAATGTTTAATCTTGTCATCTCATATTTGACCATGTCTAGTTTGCCTTGGTTCATAGTCCCTAATGATCCAAGTTCCTTTGCAGAATTATTCTTTGCAGCAGCAGACTTTCCTTAACATCTGCAGCAGGGCATCCTCTCGATTTTGACCCAACCACTTAATTAATGGTGTTACTCGCACTCACCCCCTGAACTGAGGGGCTCATCTTCCAATGCCTTAGCATCATGTCTCTTTGTACTTGGTAAGAAGGTGTTCCTAGTAAAGATTCCAGAGTTTGTTGCCAGCTGCATCTCCAGTGGACCGCACTTTGTCTTATCTTTGCTATGACCTGCCCATACTAAGTGACCATATAGCTCACAGCTTCATTGAGCACACAAGCTCCTTCAGTGCTACAAGGTAGGGATGTAGAGGGAGAATATAAAATAGAGAGGAGAGAGAGAGTTTTAAGCACATATGGAAACAAACATATAGTGGTTATTGACAAATAGATCACTAGTTCTAACATGTCCCTTGTTATTCCAGCATCCTAGTGCATCCATGCATCATAGTGGTAAAAAATATTTTTTTATAAAACATTGGCTTTTAAATGCATGATTGACACCTATTATTTTGAAGAAAAAAAATCAACTTTCTCTTCCTCTATACAGAATATTTATTTGGTCTCAAAAAATTAATAAAGTCAATTCATTTGTTGTACTTGGTAGACAATCACATATATAGTTGTGAGCGTACGAGTCGTTGCTCACGCTTGCGGGCTCGCGAAGCGAGGGACGCAGTTCGCCGCAAATGCGGGTCCTCGCGAAGCGAGGGCCCGCATTTGCGGTTGTGGAGGCTCAACGTCGGCTGTGTTAACACACACATACACACACACGACTTTTTTAACAGAATTAACCCAACCGCCCAGCCAACAAAAACCCAAGTCGTTGCTCACGCTTGCGGGCTCGCGTAGCGAGCCCGCAAGAAACTGCGTCCCTCGCGAAGCGAGGGACGCAATTCGCCGCAAATGCGGGTCCTCGCATTTGCGGTTGTGGAGGCTCAACGTCGGCTGTGTTAACACACACATACACACACACGACTTTTTTAACAGAATAAACCCAACCGCCCAGCCAACAAAAAACAAACAACGTCCCCGCAAATGCGGATCCTCACGAAGCGAGGGTCCGCATTTGCGGTGGTGGGAGCATCCCAACATCGGCTGTGTTAACACACACATACACACACACACAACTTCATAACAAAAAAAAACTCAAAGTCGCCTCACACCCGCTTACACCCAGACACACAGACGCAAGACTTAACAAAAAAACAGTAAAAAAGGCCCTTCACACGCTTTTAACACACATACGCACGACTTAGAAACAAATACACTGCGTCGTACACGTAAAAGCTAACTGCGTATATCGCAAAAAAATACGGCAACATCGCAACAAAATACGGCCGCATCGGAAAAAAATACGGCCGCGAAAGACCCATTCCAACCGCCGCGCATCAAAACATCACAAACACAAGAAATAAACACAACAAACACATAAAAAGCTTACTTACAGCACGGGGGGGCATCCGGCACCTCCAAAAGTTCATTTACACGTCCATTTAAGTGAAAACAAAGAGTTTAAACGACCGAAAATCGGCTAAGCGAGAGAAAAAATGGCCGCCGAACAAAACGAAAACGAGGCTCCAGACTTAACTACACTACACTTACTCGCAATAATGAAACACATACTATGCGGAACGGATCACACTCATATTAAACACCATTTTAACCACTACTACGCACAAAATGGCGGATGGAACGCAAATTGTAAGCTGGAACGCAAATAGCGCATGCGTATTACGTTCTAACGGTCTAACTTTCCAGAATGTTCTACAAGTTTATAAATACTGTCTATTTGACAGAGAAAAATACATTTCTCCTCAGGTGATGAACAGAGTGACTTCGGAGATAACTGCTGCTAAAACTTGAGAAGATAATTCTTTCCTAATTTACTACTTTACATTGTGCAAATTACAACTGAGAGGTAAGCTATAATATATTACTTATTTTCAAGACAGGACATCAAAAAAAAAAATTAAAGAAGACAAAGAGGTTTATGTATACTGACAAGTGACACGCACATATATGCGTATAATGTATACTGACATGTGACACGCACATTTATGCGTATAATGTATACTGACAAGTGACACGCACATTTATGCGTATAATGTATACTGACAAGTGACACGCACATTTATGCGTATAATGTATACTGACAAGTGACACGCACATATATGCGTATAATGTATACTGACATGTGACACGCACATTTATGCGTATAATGTATACTGACAAGTGACACGCACATTTATGCGTATAATGTATACTGACAAGTGACACGCACATATATGCGTATAATGTATACTGACATGTGACACGCACATATATGCGTATAATGTATACTGACATGTGACACGCACATTTATGTGTATAATGTATAGTGACATGTCACACGCACATTTAGGCGTATAATGTATACTGACAAGTGACACGCACATTTATGTGTATAATGTATAGTGACATGTTACATGCACATTTATGTGTATTGCCCCTGCAACAAACTAATTAAACAACTACATTTAAATTACATTACAAAAAAATAAGTTGGGACTATTAAAATACTATTAAAATATGAGTCATGTATACTGATATGTGACACGCACATATATGTGTATCATCTATAGTCACATGTCACACACACATTTATGTATGTTGGCCAAAAATAAAAATAAGGTTAATTTAACAATTAAAATATGATTCATGTATAGTGATATGTCACACGCACACAAAAAAATTACTTTCAACTATGGAAATGTGCTTCATGTATGTGACATATATGTGTGTAGACCCCACCAAAAAATAATGTTAATTCAAATTAATTACAGAAGTATATTTCAATGAAATTAATTTACTGAAATTTAATAGATCACCTAAAACTCAATCTTTCTACTTTTTTTAATATTCAAACAGACTCTGCACCAACAGCGTCTCTCAACAATTTGCACTGTGCACTGTGAAGAACAATCCCTTTTAAAGAACACCAACAAAGAACAAGAGGTAAGATACAAAAATACTTTAAATGCTGAAAAGGCCATGGTTTGTTAAATACAAATAAAAAATTCTATAATTCACTATTTCACTTTATTTTTCAAACAGACACTACAAGAAGACCGGCGGATTAAGATTGGCAGGAGGGGACCCTCTGTCATTCCACACTTCAATCAAGGTAAAGTATTAAGTATAAAAAAGAACCGAACCATGAGCCTTATTCAATTCTGAGTTGGCTAATTGAATAGGGCTTTATATAAGCACATAATAGGTCTTCACTAACTAAAAACTTCTGTCCAAAAATTTTTTATGTGCTTATATGGAGCCCTATTCAATTGGTCAAAACGCAATTGATTCAGGACCTAAATATGTTTAATGGCCGAGGGCCTCATTCAAATGTGATTTGACCATTTCAATAGGGCTCTATATAAGCACATTTGGCTCAATTTAACTAAAAACTTCTGTTCAAAAATATGCTCTGTGCTTATATAGAGCCCTATTGAAAAACAAAATTCAATGAGGCCCTCACAATATAACAAATCCAGCAAACAAAGGCCCTCATTCAATTGATATTTTGGACAATTCAATAGGGCTCCAAATAAGCACATTTAGAACCCTATTGAATTGGCCAAACTGCAATTGAATGAGGGCCAAAGTATGCAACATATGGTACACACAAACTGGTACACACAAAACAGGATTGTAACAAACACATAGCAAACTAAATTTATATTCTTTTTGTTTAACAACCTATAACCATTAGAAAAAACACTACATAAGTATAACAAAAGTGGTGCCCATCAAACAGGATTGTACGAAAACTCACACAAACACATAGCAAACTACATTTAAATTCTTATTTTAATGTTTAACAACCTATAAGCCTTAGAAAGAAGCCTAAATAAGCATACCAACATTGGTGCCCACCAAACAGGATTGTATGAAAACTCACACAAACACATAACAAACTACATTTACATTCTTATTTTATGTTTAACAACCTATTAGCATTACAAAACTACATTAATAAGCATACCAACAGTGCTGCGCATCAAACAGGATTGTATGAAAACTCACACAAACACATAGCAAACTACATTTAGATGTTTATTTAATGTTTAACAACCTATAAGCCTTAGAAAGAAGCCTAAATAAGCATACCAACATTGGTGCCCACCAAACAGGATTGTATGAAAACTCACACAAACACATAGCAAACTACATTTAGATTCTTATTTTATGTTTAACAACCTATTAGCATTACAAAACTACATTAATAAGCATACCAACAGTGGTGCGCATCAAACAGGATTGTATGAAAACTCACACAAACACATAGCAAACTACATTTACATTCTTATTTAATGTTTAACAACCTATAAGCCTTAGAAAGAAGCCTAAATAAGCATACCAACATTGGTGCCCACCAAACAGGATTGTATGAAAACTCACACAAACACATAGCAAACTACATTTTGATTCTTATTTTATGTTTAACAACCTATTAGCATTACAAAACAACATTAATAAGCATACCATCAGCGGTGCGCATCAAACAGGATTGTATGAAAACTCACACAAACACATAGCAAACTACTTTTACATTCTTATTTTATGTTTAACAACCTATAAGCCTTAGAAAGAAGCCTAAATAAGCATACCAACAGTGGTGCGCACCAAACAGGATTGTATGAAAACTCACACAAACACATACCAAAGTACATTTAGATACTTATTTTATGTTTAACAATCTATAAGCCTTAGAAAAAGGCCTAAATAAGCATACCAAAAGTGGTGGACACCAAACGGGATTGTAGAAAAACAAAGAAATAATGTCATTTTTTACTTCATACAAATACATTAAAATAATATTACATTTTCATTTTTATTTTATATCAGATACTGCGTCAAGAACATCGGACCAGGAGTTTCAACTGAGGACCACACCAGCGGACGAGGACTTTCAACAGAGGACCAGACCATTGGACGAGGACTTTCAACAGAGGACTACACCATCGGACGAGGACTTTCAACAGAGGACCAGACGATTGGACGAGGACTTTCAACACAGGACCAGACCATCAGACGAAGGCTTTCAACACAGGACCAACAAAGATTCTGCTTCAAATCAAACTTCAACCAAGGTACAGTATAACAAGTAAAAAAAGAGAAAAATTAATTAATATTCTTCTTTAATGTTTAACCACCTATAAGCCTTAGAAAATAGCCTACAGAAGCATACCAAAATTGTGGCGCACCAAAAAGGATTGTAGAAAAACACAGAAATAATGCCATTTTTTCATTCATACAAAGACATTCAAATAACATAACATTTTCATTTTTATTTTATAACAGATACTGCGTCAAGAACATCGGAACAGGAGTTGGAACTGAGGACCACACCAGAGGACGAGGACTTTCAACAGAGGACTACACCATCGGACGAGGACTTTCAACACAGGACCAGACCATCGGACGAAGGCTTTCAACACAGGACCAACAAAGAATTTTGCTTGAAATCAAACTTCAACCAAGGTACAGTATAAAAAGTAATATCTATCATCTATCTCTTATTTGTCTTTTAGGGCCAATAATCTTTAACAATAAATACAAACTTCAATGTAAACTTAAAAAATAAATTGGCATAGTCCAAAAAAGTCTAAAAACACAGAATCTATACAATTTGTCATTGTAACATTCCAGTCCTAAACCCTAATTTAATTGCCATTTGACAAATTGAATAGTGCTGTAAATAAGGACATAACATCTTTTTGAAAATACCTTTTTAGTTACTGAAACACTTGCTTTTGGATACATGTTTAATAAATAAAAATTTCTTTAAATAATTATCTGATGGCCTTATTTAGACTTTTATTCAATTGACCGCATTGAAATTGATTAAGTATAAAATGTTAACACACTATTGATAACTATTTGTCATGAAAAACAACTTAACATCTCAAAATAAACTAATGGTACATTATTTTATTTTTACAGATTAACATGGCTGATAACGAGAGTAAACAAGAAAAGAAAAGACGCCAAGCTAGAGAACGACGACAGAGAGCAGACAGCCAGCAGACACCGGAGAAGAAGGAAATTCGACGAGAAAAAGAACGCAAAAGAATTGCAAGCAAAAGACTGTCACTTGCAGAAATTAAAGATATGTCAAAAAAAACAACAAAGAAAATAAAGCATTTACAACCTGTTGCTCAAACATCAGATGACATTTTACCAGAAAAAATACAAGAGATACCAAAAAAAGCAACAAAGAAAACAAAGCATTTAGAACCGTTTCATGAAACATTAGATGACATTTTACCTCAAACAATACAACATATACCAAGAAAAGCAACGAAAAAAACAAAACATTTAGAACCTGTTGTTGAAACATTATATGACATTTCACCTGATGAATATGAAAGTCAAAATCCTATATGCTTTGCAAATTGTCCTCTACTCAAGTCTTTAGCAGTAGAGGTTCATAGTTGTGGGGACATGACTACTCAATGTCAGTTTTGTGAGGCTTATTATTTTAAACAGGAGAGACCCAGAGATGGACAATTTATTAGTTGTTGTCAAAAAGGCAAGTTCAAACTTCCAGAAAGGAAAGAATTTCCAATTTATTTAAAAATATTATGACTGAACCTACTTTTCCAAACTACAAAAATTTTAAGACAAACATAAGATCCTACAATAGTGCCATATCCTTTGCATCCATGGGGGCAACATTAGCTGCTAATGTACCAGGACATGGTCCTTACTGTTTTAAAGTCCAAGGACAAATTTATCATCGCACTTCCCATTTACATCCAGAGGAAGGAAATAAAAGAAAATTCGCTCAACTATATGTCCTAGATACAATGGAAGCTGTTGACCAACGTATGCAGATGGAAGAAAATAAAAAATGCTTACCCACTGTTTTCATAGAGCTAAATAACATTATGGACAACAATCCCTACAGTAAAGCGTATAAAAAATTGGCAGAAGTAGAAAATGAACAACTACTTCATTCACAAACACATCAATTACCAATGCCGAAGGTTAATATGGTGCTTAAAAGAGACAGACATACTGATAAACGTCGTTATAACTTGCCAACAACAAATGAGGTTGCAATGGTGTTTCACAATGATGAAGGAGAACCACCATTTCAAAGAGACATTCGAATATATCCTAGAAATGAGGACCAACCGTTTATTAATATGAGTATCTTAAGTCCAAATTTAGATCCAATGACATATCCCATCTTTTTCCCACACGGAGAAGCAGGTTGGCAACCAAAATTAACTCTTCCCAGTTACCCAAATGCTAAAGCCAGAATCCGAAATAATGTTTCTATGCTTGAATTTAAAGTAGCTCAAATTGCCATTCGCAATGTATTTAATCCAATTTTATGTGGTGGGAAACTAACACAACAATGGATTATTGATTCATATTTGCAAGTTGAGGCAAATAATTTAAACTTTATCAAATATCAACAAGATAAACTCCGTGTAGAACAATATTCTGGACTCATGGACTATGTTGCTGACGTGGCTACAAGCAGAGACATGACAGCTGGCAAAGCCATCATTTTACCATCTTCCTTTCAAGGATCTCCTCGGAATATGAGAGAAAGATACAATGATGCTATGGCTATTGTGACAAAATTTGGCAAACCCGATCTATTTGTGACATTTACATGTAATCCACAATGGCCAGAAATTACACTAAATCTACTTCTTGGACAAACTGCTTCAGATCGACCAGATTTAGTAGCCAGAGTTTTTAAGATTAAATTAAATGAATTAATACGTGACTTCACTATAAATCAGTTATTTGGCAAATGTCTTGCTTATGTATATACCATTGAATTTCAAAAAAGAGGCCTTCCACATGCACATCTTCTAATAATACTTCAAGAAAAAGATAAATTAGATACTTCAGACAAAGTGGATGCAGTCATTGTTGCTGAACTACCAGATCCAGAACTATATGGTAGACTATATGAGATTGTTACTCATCGCATGATTCATGGACCCTGTGGTGACCTTAATCCACAATCACCATGTATGGAAAATAATAAATGTTCCAAAGAATTTCCAAAAGATTATAGAGACAAAACCTATGCCAATTGTGATGGATATCCACTTTATAAAAGAAGAGAAGGAGATAGTGCCATTATTCGTGGAAAAAAAGTGGACAATAGATATGTAGTACCGTACAATCCACATTTACTCATGAAGTACAACGCCCACATCAACGTAGAAGCCTGCACTTCCATCAAATCCATTAAATATGTCTACAAATATATTTACAAAGGTTACGATGCAGCTACTGTAGTCGTCAAAAGTGCAGACAACCCTGAAAGTAGTGAGTTAGTACATGATGAACTTGCATCTCATGTAGATGCTCGCTATGTCAGTGCGCCAGAAGCTATGTGGCGGCTTTTAAAATTTGAAATGCATGATAGATCACATGCAGTATATAGGTTAGCAGTACATTTGCCACAACGACATTTAGTCTATTTCCATGCTGGAAATGAAATGAATGCATTGGCCCAAAGTGAAGATCGTCACACTACACTAACTGCATGGTTTGCATTAAATTCCACTGATGCTGAAGCAACACAATACTTATATATTGAAATTCCATATCACTATGTTTTTGTGAATGGATTATGGAGACCAAGAAAAACCAGAGGCAATAAAATTATTCCAAGAATTTACACAGTCAGTCCAAGAGATGTGGAACGTTTTTGCTTACGGATATTACTTTTAAATGTTCCTGTAGCACAAAGTTTTGAACACTTAAGAACTGTTAATGACATTGTATATGAATCCTTCCATTTAGCTGCAAGACATAGAAACTTACTCGCTGATGATACAGAGTGGGAAAGATGTTTAGAAGAAGCAGCACAATGTCAAATGCCACGACAGATGAGAGAACAATTTGCTTTTATTTGTATCTTCTCAAATGCTCCAAATGCATTAGCTTTGTGGGAGACTTTTAAAAGTAATATGGCTGAAGACTTTATGCGACGATACAATGAACCCATTGCACACTTAAAAGCGTTAATGGAAATCCAAGAAGTCTTTTTAACTCATGGATTAAGTTGTGCAAGTTTTAATTTGCCTGATCCAGGTCTTATAGATGACATTAACTTTGAAGACTATGACATTCAACTACAAGCAGAAAGAACAGAAGAAAGACTTGCAACTTTAAATACACTACAATTGCAAGCATTTCATGCCATTAAAAATGCTATAGATGATGACATGGTGACAGAGCGTTATTTCTATCTTGATGGACCTGGCGGATCAGGAAAAACATATTTGTACAATTTATTAATGAGTTCAGTACGAGCCCAAGGAAAAATAGCAATGGCGTTTGCCACTACTGGAATTGCTGCACTTTTATTAGAAGGTGGAAGAACTGTTCATAGTGGATTTAAACTGCCAGTGCCTATTTTAGAAAATTCTGTGTCAGATATTCGCATGACATCCTTACAAGCAAAGAAATTGAAGAAATGTAAATTAATTATAATAGATGAGGCCACAATGATGTCATGCTATGCTCTCCAATGTATTGACCGTTTGCTTCGTGAAGTCATGGAGAATACTTTTCCATTTGGTGGAAAGGTAATGTTGTTGGGTGGCGATTTCAGACAAACATTACCTGTCGTTGTACATGGAAATCGAACTGACATTATCGAAACATGTATAAAGTCAAGTATAGTATGGAAACATTTTACCCATCTTCAACTGCAACAAAATATGAGATCAGAAGGCCAAACTGATTTCAATGATTGGCTTATTAAAATTGGAGAAGGGAGAACAGAAAAAATACTACATTTACCTGATGACACTGTAGAGATCCCACCTCATATGATTTGTCAACAAGATATTATATCGGCTATATTTGAAGGGAGCATAAATAACGAAGAATATTCCGAGCTTGCCAACCAAGTCATACTGACGTGTAAAAATAAAGATGCATTAATCCTCAATAATAAAATCTTTAAAAAAATTTATGCACCACAAAGAAATTATCACAGTGCTGATTCTGTACTTGCTGATGACAATGAAAGTCAGGCTAACTTTTCAACTGAATTCATAAACTCTTTAACTCCTTCTGGAATGCCACCACATATTTTGCAGCTAAAGAAAGGTGCAATTATCATGTTACTGCAAAATATGAACCCCAAAAAAGGCCTATGCAATGGCACAAGATTAATTGTTCAACAATTAAAGGACCATTTTATAGATGCTGAAATTTTAACTGGGACCCATAAAGGAGAGAGAGTTTTCATACCAAGAATAGATTTAGCACCAAGTGAAAGTAGTCTCCCTTTTATACTTCAAAGAAGACAATTTCCCATTATTATGGCATTTGCCATGACCATTAATAAATCACAAGGTCAAACTTTCAAATCTGTGGGTATTTTCTTGGAAGAACCAGTTTTTGCACATGGTCAATTGTACGTTGCGTTGTCACGGTGCAAAAATCCACAGGCTATTAAAGTTTACATTGAAAACAATGAAAGTCAAGGTGATTTATTAGAAGATGGACGTATTTTTACTAAAAACATTGTCTACTATGAAGTACTATAACTTTGAAGGATACAAACTAACGATGCCAAGATTTTTTTAAAGCATTGCAAAATACATAAAAATTGGTTGTTTAATTCAGTCATAATTAATGGAAGTCATGTTTATGAATGATTTGCCTCACAAAATACTTGCCTTGCATTGTTAGTAAAAATTATGTTAAAATGTTAAGTCACTATGTTAATGTTTCTAATGTTACAAGTTTAAAAAATATATTTTCAAGTTATTTCATTCAACAGATTACAAAGTGGATGTTAACAGGTCAAGCACCTTTTAAGTCACAATGTAAATATTGTCTGTTATCTTAAGATTACTACCTACATTAATGTTTATCGCCAGTTTATGTGCTCAGTAATAAATTACTTTATTTACGTACGTTTTAAGAAGAGTTTTACTGTATGCCTTCCTCTACATTCAATGTATATTCAAGTTAACAATTATTGTGATAGAAATTGAATTTTAATACTGATTAATTTAAATGTCAATTGTTTTTACATTCAAATGTTAATAATTTTAATAAAAAATTAGGTTACAAAATGTATTCACTATGTTCCTGTTTATAATGTTCAAAATTATACAAATGTTTTGTTAACTTCTAAACTTACATAAAAAATAAAGTTCAAGTTTAAAAATATATACTTTGATGGTTATTGCTTACATATAGTTTAAAATTCATGTTAAAATTCGCAACGTTTAAAGAAGGGTTTTTACTTTTTGCTTTCCTATTCATTCAATGTATATTAAAGTTAACAATTCTTCAGATACTAATTACATTTTAAAAAACCATTACATCAACATTTTACAAAAATACACGTTCATATTAAAATACTTACAAGTGTCAAAAATATATGTTAATAACTAAACAACTTGACAAACATATACATCACATTGCCGTCATTTTTTGACGGGCAAGTCGCTAGTACATTATAAATAACATGGAGGAATGTTGGAAAGGTTGTGCGCTTCAGAGAGATCATGTACAAATATGGTAGAAATATAAAGAAAATAGGATAAAGGTTTGGAAAACATGTTTAATATAACATGAATATTGTAAAATATCATATGATTGTTTTATTACATATTTCAATAATATCGAGAGAGATATATAGATATATTCATCAAATTTCCATGAGTAAACATAAAAAGGCTAAATCAGGGAAAATCAGATTCCCTGACATGGTTAGAAATAAAATTACTTTTGGATGATATTGCCATGAAAGGAAACCCATAATGCTTTGTTTGAATAATATGCCTGGTCACAAATCAATTATAGAGGAAACATATACAAAAAAAAAAAATACAAAGACTACAAAGATTTTATTGTAGGTTCCCGTGGTTAACACTAATCTTTTTGTAAACTCATAAGTAAAAATGGAAGAACTTTATTTACACTCTAATTAAAAAACAGAAATAAAAAATGCTTGCTGACCTTGGGCCATATTAAATTCCAAACCCGTAGCAGCACTGGTACACCCGCAAAGCCTGCAGGCTTAAAATTCGGCAGAGTTACAGAGCGATTAAATGAGCCAAGCCCGCAACAGACGTAACCGACATCGGAATCCGTAAACTATTCTTGCGTCCGTCGCATTTGCGGCCGGGAACACAATCAAATAGTCAAACTCATGGTGAGGGATTTAGACAGAACCAATGGTAAAAGAGATCATCATCATTACGTCACAAAAAAATGGAGGTTATATTTAAATCCCTTACGTGTTAGAAGTACAAGTTTAGATGGGACCGGCATTCCAGAAATAATGCAATATTAATAAATCAGTAAATATGATATTCTAGTCCATGCAAGTTGTATTACATGTATTAATACATTGATTGCCAGGATTGATATAACACGGAAATTAAACACAAAAAAAATATTTTATATTGCAGATTTGTGAGCTTGAGAATGTTGTGCTATTAATTTGGCCATAGGTTTCCATAAGTGAAATTGGAAATTGAGAATAGTATTACAGAAGGCACCTTTATTTTACAATCACCAGAAAAGGTCAGCAAGTGTCATTTTGTTTGTTTTTTAAACAGTGTAAATAAAGTTCCTCCTTTTTTACTTATGAGTTTATAGAGGAATTGTAACTAATATTTAAAATTAAAAAATATATAGATATTTTAATACTATATTATAATAACATTAAATTATACTTTGATAATATATTGTCCTGTTTGTAAGAAGTATGTATTTTATTTACTTTAGTATTGTTGAAAACAAGTATTGAACAAATTATTTATTATTACTTAAATTGTAGAATAAGTTAATTGGTCGAGAAAAGCAATTTGTCATATGTATTTTCTGATGTAACAATATATTATATTCATTCTATAACCATTCCTCTTAAAAGGCCATCTGCTGAGTATGAAGTGAACTGCAGACAGTAACCCAGGAAGCCCAGGCTCCCTGATCAGCCTTTTATGTGCCCCCTCCTCCTTCCATCAGTCTGCAGGAGCTGGTGCAGAGATTAAACCACACAGGGCTCTGCTACAAGACATGCATTGACTGCCTGATAATATTCTTCTCTTTTTCATGAATCAGGAATAGCATTTTAAAAGCCAGAATCTGACAGCACCAGAGCGGGGCTGGGATCCTGTCTGAGCTGCTGGTGCTGATGCTGCTGTAATGTTGGGACTGTGCATCTTCCCATAGAGCTGAATAAATCTAGCACTGCGCTTGTGACTGTGTGCATGGGGAGGGTATTATGTGTAACCCCATATATATACAGTATGTCTGTGAGCCTCTGAGCTTGGAGTTAATTTTAATTTTCTCCAGTCTGTGTAATAGGAAGGACTCAGATGCAGCATCAGCACCACTCACACCACCCTCTGCACATTCTGCCTTCACTCACTTCCACATTTGGACACTAACCTGCTTTCTCATTACATTTGTAATGTTGCTATTATATTATCCATATTTTAGGTTACAAACACTTTTATATTCTTCTCATTAATGTAGAATTAGATTGTAAGTTCCCTACCTAAGAAACTCAGCCCAGGAAAGGAAAGGGTAAGGTGTTGTAGAAGAGTGAGAAGTCCTATTCTAGCCCCTCAACATCTTCATAAGAATAATTATATTGAACTTTGCCATCCTCAAAATCTAGCAAGGACAACACAGTGGGTCAAGCACTCTGCTGGGACCAGGAGTTTACTCTGGGAGTATTACAGAAGCCATGGTTTGGTTGTTCAGACCCAGGGGGGCTGCATTTTTCTGAGTGTTTGGATGAGTTTTTGCTGTAGAGCTTGGAGTGTCTATTCTTCATCCTGTAAGTCTTTCTATCTATATTTCACTTTACTTGTTTGATAGAGAATTTCTCTCATTACTGTCTTGTTACCACCCACAGGACATCATTTCATCAAAAGTTGCCTCAGGCACAGGTAGCACATATGACATTGTATGTTTCTTGAATTATTAATCTCTAATCTGCTAGGATAATATTTGCTAAACTGACATCTTCAATTTGAAGCTGTCTGATCACAGTTAACATTTGTGTTGTAAGCTGGGTGCTGCATTTTTTCAATTTATAATTGCATTACCATAGAGTCTGATCTCACAGGATGATTTTGATGCAGATGAGAAAATCTTAATTGGCTATTTTATGTACAACAAATGTAACCACAGTATAAAGATAATATGATGATTTCACAGTATGAAGCAGCAGAACTATTTGCTGTTTTGCATCAGGCAGAAGTGAAAAGAAAGTTCCCAGTGTATTGATCCCATCTGAATAGCATGGACTGATTGGAAAGTCTCTTCGGAATCTTTGTATTGTTCCCATCAATGTAACAAAGACCACAGAGCAGATACACTTATATACTTGCATATAATATTCACATGTATCGTATTTGGGCACTTTTGTTTTATGTGTCCTACTGTTTGTTTGTTTATTTATTAAGAGATAAGATGGAGCTTTATAGTTCCATTCGGTAATTGTTATATGTCTTTCTTTACCATAAGGTTATACCATTGGTGCAGTTTGTTTCTAAAGAGGTAAGGAGAAAACTATTTATGTAGCCTATTCTGTGCATAATATTTGATTTTGACATTAAGCAGTTGTGTGTCACATGTTGCTCCTAAAATAACAATAAGGCACATCAAAGTGATGGGTGGCATTGGTTATATTTCCTAAATGCCGTCTTGATTATCAGTGATGCACTTGTCACTGGTAATCAATTTATTGCTGTAAATGTTATGGCTGGGTGTTGATACATGTAAAACAATGCACCTCTTTGCAGTCCTATCCATGTTTTTTAGCTTTTTTCTGCTGTAGATTTTAATTCAGATAACTGTAATTATTATTACTTATTAGTTATTGATTTGCATGTATTAGCTATTTAGACAAATAATAAAAATGCCCTCAACAATAATGCTCCCCCTTACATCTCTGCTCTCATCTCCAAATACCCCCCACCCACCCTCTACTAATGACCTTCTTCTTTCTACAACTCTTGTCACCTCCTCTCACTCCCGCCTCCGGGACTTTTCTCTTGCTGCCCCTAGTTTCTGGATCTCCTTGCCTCGCTCCACCAGATTATCCTCTTGCCTCAAAACATTTAAAACCTCACTTAAAATGCATCTCTTTAAAGAAGCGTATCATCTTCCACCCTAACATGCTTATCACCTCTCTCTCCCTCTTGTACCACTCACTATACCTTAGATTGTAAGTCTGCGAGTTTCTATCCTAAGTACTTTGGGAATGCACCATGGACATTTGATTCCTAGCTCAAAGAAAGGGCCCTCCTTGCTTTGCTATATGTTAGTTTGTTTTTATCTTTGTCTGAACGTAATTTGTGTACAGCGCTATGGAATTAACTATAATAATAAATTATAATAATAAATTAACTATAATAAAATGAATAAAGTCAATATTATTTATGTCATGACAATGGAATGAGATTATAAATAAGAACCCAGTGGATAGTGTATGGTTGGTGCTATGGAAATATGAGCTTTATTGTACAGTAGACACGTGGTTCTAGTTTTAAGCACCAAACTCCTTTGCAGTGTTGGCTTAAACAGCAGTTATAATATTCACACACACAGTACTTTTAAAGTACCCGTCTCTCTTCATCCCTTGTGTATTGTTTACTGCAGTCTTTGCAGATCTATTAAACCTATGTTGATATAACAAGTTTCTAATGTTTTCTAATCATACTTTCACATCTTAGAACATTCATAAGCATTATTTGGTAACATTACTTACCGTATTTTAGATTAAAATAATGTTTTATAATGTTTAAAAAACTTACAGTATATCTAGGAAATTAGTTTTAGAAATAATGTGGGGCATAATTTAATTTGAGCAAAACCTGTATCCAGTTTCATATCTTTCATAATTACTTGTTGTTCTATGAATTAACCTAATAAAATGCTAATGTTAATTTTGAAGTAAGTAAGCATTCACAGTTTTGCTACTTCAAGTTCTTACTAAAAGAATGTTATGAACATTTTGGAATTAAAGAACTTTCTGTTAATATCTAAGTTCATTTTACCCATACAACATAGGATAGTATAAAGCTTTACAAATGTGAATAATGTAAAACCAGCACAACATCTAAATGGCCTTATGAACTGCAAAACTTGAGAATGATTTAGAAATATTGTCATTTAAAATATGAATTATGTAAGGTAACTTAATAAATTACACTACAGTGGATTATTGCACTGCATTGCTTGCAGCACTGAGATAAATCTGTAAAATAATCTGTACTTCAGAACTATAAATAGGAATAATGGACAAAACAACCAGGAGAGGTCATCGCTAGACAAAAAGTAGCCACAGATATCTTTATTAAAAATATTTTACTTAAATGGTCATTTGACAAATAAGACATTTTATCACAAACTGTTTATCAGAATAATAACAGGAAAACACATAATGTTAGATTTGCTTGAAGTAAAACATGATAGCATCAGACTTTGGTTTGAATAAATATAAATCCTATAAAAAGTCACAGTGTTTTATCATTATTCTTATTATCAAGAGTACATTACTTTGTAATGTTATATCTCCCATAGCTAGAACCATATTGGTTACAGATTTCCATAGCAAGTACCCAATATAAATGCTGACACTACAATAGTTACTTTTGTCTTCTCAGTTAGTGCCAATTAGTGATGTCGCGAACATAAAATTTTCGGTTCGCGAACAGCGGACCCGAACTTCTATCAAATGTTCGCGAACGGGCGAACCCGGCGAACCGCCATAGACTTCAATGGGCAGGCGAATTTCAAAACCCACAGGGACTCTTTCTGGCCACAATAGTGATGGGAAAGTTGTTTCAAGGGGACTAACACCTGGACTGTGGCATGCTGGGGGGGGATCCATGGCAAAACTCCCACGGAAAATTACATAGTTGATGCAGAGTCTGATTTAAGCTATAAAGGGCATAAATCACCTAACATTCCTAAATTGTTTGGAATAACATGCTTTAAAACATCAGGTATGATGTTGTATCAATCAGGTAGTGTAAGGGTTACACCAGCTTCACAGTAACATACCAATCTCCCCGTTTAATGCACCGCAAACAACCGCAAACAGTCCCTTTGCACAACCGCAAACTCCCCATTTGCACAAGGTTGGATACCAAGCTAGCCATGTCCCGTTCCTTGTCCTCACTGATCTTATTGAAGGTCTCTTCCTCCACCCAGCCACCAAGGGTCCCCGAAAGGTGACAACAAGCCCCCTGGGACGCCTGCTGTGTTTGGCCTTCCACCTCCTCAAAGCCACCTTCCTCCTCTGACTTCCCTTTTTCAGACTCCCAGAGTCTGGGGGCTTCCACTGCCCAGCATGGAAGATTATACACAGGTCAGTGTCTGGGGGCTTCCACTGCCCAGCATGGAAGATTATACACATGTCAGAGTCTGGGGGCTTCCACTGCCCAGCATGGAAAATTATACACAGGTCAGAGTCCGGGGGCTTCCACTGCCCAGCATGGAAGATTATACACAGGTCAGAGTCTGGGGGCTTCCACTGCCCATCATGGAAGATTATACACAGGTCAGAGTCTGGGGGCTTCCACTGCCCAGCATGGAAGATTATACACAGGTCAGAGTCTAGTGGCTTCCACTGCCCAGCATGGAAGATTATACACAGGTCAGAGTCTGGGGGCTTCCACTGCCCAGCATGGAAGATTATACACAGGTCAGAGTCTGGGGGCTTCTACTCACCATCATGGAAGATTATACACAGGTCAGAGTCTGGGGGCTTCCACTGCACAGCATTGAAGATTATATGCGTTGCCTCTGTCTGCATTATTATAAGGTGTGTACTGTTAAGTAGTACTATTCCTATCGGTTTAATCCCTGTTACGTCCACTATCAGGGGACGTGTATATGGCATGGATTTTTGGAAGCGGGAGATGGAAAAAGATGCTTGGTCGGTCCTCCCACTTCAAATTTGGGGCACTGCGCATGCAATCTAAGGTGCCACCAGATATGAGTGTCACTGTGCACTGTCAAAAGTTGGCAGAGTAGATGCAATAGGCTTCACACACACGCCTGTAGGCAGGCAATTGCTATTCAATCTATTACAGTCAAAAAAGTGTTGTTTTATGTCACTGAGCACAATATAAGCTGTGAGCCTGACACAGGCAGGCAACTGAAATTAGATTACAGGAAAAAAATGGTTGTTTTCAATGTATGTTACACCACCAGGTATGAGTAGTGAAAATAAGCACAATATAAACTGTTAGGTGTTAGCATGTCACACACACACTCAGGCAGGCAGGCATAGATGACACAAAAAAAATTATAAAATAAAATAAATGATGTTCAAAGTTTCCTCAATGATAAAGTATAGAGGGCGAATCGAAAAGCGCATGTGTTCGCCGTTCGCGGCGGGCGCGAACATGCAAAAATCGCCGCAAATAGTTCTTCCGCGAACTGTTCGGGACATCACTAGTGCCAATGAGTTCAGCTTTGAGAATGATTTTCAGTGTTCAAAAGCACTGCTTAAGATTTAAGCTAAAGTTCATGGTCCTCGTGTTACTTTTAAGCCAATGCTCCCATATGTCACGGATAACTGGCGTTCTTCCATGTGCTTCAGTTGTGAAAAAGGAGACCTCTGTCACACAAAACTAAAAGCAAAAGCAGACTGGGTGACCTAATTCTGATAAATGAAATGATAAGTGCCCATTCTTTATTTTGGACACAGCAAAATGTAGTTGATCATATCTCTTAATTTTGTTTCTAGATTTGTGAGAGGTTGTTTGAAGATTCTTAGTATGAATTACACTTTTTAATATCAATAACTTAGCATTAAGGCAGATAAACCAGTTATTTTAATCAAAGTAAATGTGATACTGTATTACTAAGGAGTTTACCATTTAAGATGTCATGTTATATATTTGTTTTTTTTAATAAATAAATTATTTGTATGTCTATAAAATGAAAATGATTGGTAGTGCATACAGTGGACAAGCATTTTAATATTTCAGAATATAGAGCATTTTAAGCAGTGCTACAGTCACAATTTATGAGCTGTTAGTATGACGTTATCTTTTGTACAGGATTACTTTTGTTATACTATAGTACTGGGTTTAATAGAAAAATTGCCCTTAAGAAACTATTGGCCTTAAGCTATATTTAAATGTAATGGTTTATGAATGCATCTGATAGAGGAGGATCAGCAGTGTAGGAAAAAGAAATTGCCTGTAAAAATACCCAAAAAAACATTAATTAACTTACCCTAAAATTGGCTAAGTTTGCATACAGTTGAGTTAACACCCCTAGAAATCGCTACTAAAATTAGCATAAAATACATAATTTGTTTTTGCAGGCAGCTAATACATTGCTTCAGTCAGTGATGGCAGCTTGTGCAACACAGCATCATGGAATGTGTAGTCCATTGCACAAGAAAGCAAGGAGGAGCTCAGACATTCCCCTGTAGTAGAGGATTAAAAAACAAACATAAATGCAGTGTTTCCATTGGGAGTGTTACTGATAAAAGCATCATGTGTCAAATTAGAAAAAGGTAAAAACAGGGAAACTTTAATACATACAGGTTGAAATAAAGGGTTTCAAAAAAAGTTACCGTAAAATGTTCCATACCATAGCTTACTACAGCTTAAATGTTTCTTAGGAATATGAGATTCAGTACCTTCATCTCAAATGCCACTTGACTGAAGTTACCAAGTATTGAAACATATTGTTAACATTTTCAGTACAGGTAACTCCAGGTAAATCTAATGGGAAAATACTGTAATGTGTATAAACATTTGAAAGACATGTAACTAGAGATTGAAAGGAAAAGTAAATTGACTATTATATTAAAACATTTGTGTGCTTGTCCATCACTTACTAGACAAATGTATGCATTTATTTTACTTATTTGCACCAATCCCACATTCATTTGGGTTCAATAGAAACAGTATAAACTGTATTGTCAGTTAAGTTGCAGCCAAAGCTTTTTATGGCATGTCTTCAGGAAATGTCCATAAAAGCAATGTTTCTGATTTAGTAAAATATAACGTTAAATATACAAATGTTGTGCTTGTTCAAGATTATGTTTTTTGCCTTACAAGGTAGCTCAGAGCGTACCGTATTTAGACTTGTTTATATTTAGAAAAAATAATGTGTAGAAATGGGTACGAAAATAATCAAATTATACAGTTAAGAGATCTAGTTCAGGGTCTAAAAGGGATGTATCTTTCTTTTATCTACTATGTTTAATTTTCAAAATCGAGAAAATCAGCACACATGCCTATTATATGTTGATTCTTTCAACAGTACATTAATGTTTGATAAATAAAGTATGAAAAAAGAATGTCATAATCTTTGTAGTAGCCATATACAATGGAAGGGATATAATTCGATTCAGATTTACAAAACATTTACACGTGTTCATGTTAATATGTACATTTTTATAAATCAACTCAGTAGATCAGTAAACCAGTGGATTATTAGCTTTGTTGAATCACTCATTTTACCCTTGACAAAACCAAATAGATTTTTTCACAAATTATAATTGATTAGTTATAGAGCTTTCTTCATATATCTCATGGTTGTAACCATGTCTGTAACTCTAGTACTAGATTCACTAAGTATCAGATGGACTGTGATGTGCTTCACTGTGTTTAGATGTGCTCCATCACCTATGGGGAAAATTGAAATTGAAGCCCTCAAAATAGCTTAGTAATTGTTTCTAAATGAATGACTCAACTTAGTAATCGTCCAAGAGAAAGAGAGAAAATGTCCATTGCTTGTTTGGAAAGTTTTCATGTGAGGATGCACTGAGATAAAGAGCTAATGGGAACACTGAGGTATGTCCATAAATATGGAAGAAATTTGGACATATATTGGACTGGAAAAACAGAAAATGAATCTGTCCTAAGTTGTGCTATATTGTGGGTATTTGTAATACTTACAGTATAATGTACATACCTTCTTTTAGTAATTAGCTTGTATACTAATAAAGAAATGTTTCGTTGTAATTTTTAAGAAAGAGATTTTGATGTTTAAAATCTTCTTTTTTGAGACAATACAAAACCTGATTTTTTTCAACACTTTCATAATGCATTGCCCTTGTGAAAACCATTATATTGGGACATTTATGGCTCTGGACATTTATTTGCCTTGCTGAGACACAATCATTAGAGAAGACAGCTCCAACATCCAGTTAAAGAAAAATAAATAAAAATCTGTTTGCTCTCTGAGTAGGATGAGATATTTCTCCCATAAACTTTCTATTTTAGTGAGCCTTTAATAAAAAGATTTTAAGCATCAAAATTGACTTTAGTAAGTAAAAAGCTGGTCAGACAAAAAGCTGCAGAAATTGCATCACATGTGTCTCCTAGTCATTTCAATGGACTATTTTATTTAAAAAATAACATTATTAATACATGCAATTAGCCATGGCTAACCTGTCATTGTTGTTGTGACCCACGTAGTAGACTATTCAATAAACTATTCAGTTTTAATGTAGGTTATTTAAACATATTAATGTGGAGCAGTAATGGGATAAAACCCTATAAAACACATGGTTAATTGTTGTAAATTTAGAGTTATGATTTTTTTTTATCTCTATTTCCACAGATATCAAGTCACTGGGGATGCATGATATAAATATAAATGCATAACATAACATGTTTTTAAATAAAAGTACATTAAACAATTCATCTAGACAACATCACAGACAGGGTATTTCACGTGATAGACTATGATCTTTAAATATTTTGGTTGAGGTGGAATATGTTTTCTCCATACACAATGAAAATTATTGAAAAAAATCCACCCAGAAGCAGTCAAAAGCACATTAACACCTCTGAATTCAAACCATTCTGACAAACACTTTATGTCAGAAAGATTGTTCAATTATGAAAATATTATATCTGTGTTTTGATATAATTTTCATAAATAAAAAGGCCCCTATGCTAATCCAGTAAATTGCATATTATACTATGTTTACGAGCAACAATCTAGCTATGTTCATAACCCTTCCCTGAAATACTGCGAGAGAACTGCTATGAGTGACTGAGGCAAGCCGGAGCCAAAAATGATGGCACACTTTTCCACTGATTTATGCACTGCCAAAAGATTATGAGTTACTCAGTTAGACTTTTAAACTAAAACGCAATGCAAATTAGGACAGTTATGTAACTACAAAACATGTAGAAAATATTACGGGTACCAAAGACCATGGAGTTACGCTGGAGCAGTTAAAGTGACAGTATTGCACCAAAATTAGTATAGTAATTATGGTGTTCTCATTTCTATTCGTTCCTAGAGCCATTTCTATTCTGTAAAGTTTGGTCTGGTGTAATATACTGAGTGAGCCCATACTTCCTACAATGAAATCTTTTGCGGGCAAGGAAGGATTTACGGATGTGGGCTGAGTGGCATAATATTGTGAATGAAAAGATTAATATAAATATGTATTATAGGGAAAAAATCTCCTGCAGCCGATTTTAAGGTATACAGCAAATTTGAAAAAGTTACTATTTCTCATGAGAGAAGAATGAATAATATTCACCATGTCAAGTTCCATCGCCATGTTCAAAAAGAAAGAGCGGTGTAGTGAAAGTGCTTGGTTTCTATATACAGTACCCTATCTCTGAAATTGTAAGACAATTTTTCCAGATGTTCCGGTTTTAAAAAGGTAATTTGCTTTAGTTGTGTCATTATTATTCATATGTTTATATTTTTAATTCATTGTTTTCAAGATGTTATGGGTTAGCCTGTAATCAGGTTTGTCTTATAATTAGGCACATATTATAACTTGTGATTGGGTTTGGTGGTTGGGTACAATCTGACCACAACCAAAGTTTAGCCTTAGCGCTTGATAGATCTTGTCTGATCGGCGATGGTCTTTAATAGGCTCGAATCGCACGAATCCTAGTTGTATACTGCTTGGTGTGTACGTCAGTCGGATGTGCTTCTGTTCCCAAAAGCACTGTTCATGGCGGTGCCTTGTTGATATGTGAAGGAGGTGTGGAGAGGGAATGTTTACAAAGTGCACAATCTTGAGTGTGTCTAACACGATGTACCCAGCCAGTGTCCTCAGTCTCTTGGTTCTAAGACATATGCCGTATATGTCAGCGCTAACCCACAGTATAATGTACGTATAGTGTGATGACGCCTTGTGTTGCGTGTAACAGATTAATCTGATGTTGTGTACTTTCCACGTGTGCAGGAAGGGGTGTCCTAAAGCACAAGTACTTCAGACCGTTTTCATAGATAAAATAATCTTTATTGGTAAAATTCCGATACAATTAAGGTAAATAAAATCCATTGATAAGAACAATAAAACCAAGTAAAAGTGTCAGACGCGATGCGCTGCTGTAATCTGCAGCTTTCCCAGTGACAAAAGATTTCCTTCCCCTATTCAGGCTTAGACGGGCCTGGTTGTGGGAGGATGAAGGGTTTGGGTCATCCCTCTGGTTTAGAGTAGTCCCGAATGGAAACCAAAACTATACAGTGAGCTATGCCGGAAGTCGGCGTGTAATGACGCGTGTACGTCGTGTTAGACACACTCAAGATTGTGCGCTTTGCAAACATTCCCTCTTCACACCTACTTCACATATTATAACTTTGTTAAATAAATATTTTGATTTGCAGTAGTTATTCTTTTTTCTTATTTCTGCACTCTATATAATGTTTATATGGCTTTGTGTGCACGAGAAAAAGAGAAATTCTGAATGAATGTGTCTATACACCAAATAGAAAGTTGACTCCATCACTGACAAAGGAGTTTGTCACATGGTATTGTTGTCCACGTCTTCTTCTCTCACACAATTTGTGCACAAAAATGATTAACTAGTGCAGATCACATTAGGTTTTAGTACAGAGAAATATAGAGTTTCTTCTTATGCAAATCTCTGTGTGCGTAGAAACTTATACAAGATAGAAAATAGAGAAGAGCATCTAAAATAAGGGGGGATATAAAACACTAAGCAGAGAACCAAGGCCTCCATGTAAATCAGCGGCTCAAAGTTATGGCACTGCCGTAAATCAGCTGAGGGAGCTTTTTTCCCTAAGTTCTACACTAAGGTAAATCTTTTGTTCCCCCAGGTCAGGGCACTCAGCCCTCAGCCATAAATTCTGCCTTAGTGCCAACAGATTTATGTGTAGGGAGTAGCCAAACCAAGATTACAGATTACAGAGACAGGGCTCTAGGAACAAATAGGAAATTATAATGTTATGAATATTATAATGAGTGGGAAGGGCCGTAACAAATGCCATAACTGCTGCAGCAAGGAAACATTAGAGATATATAAAGAGATAGTTTTTTATTTATTAATTTATTTTGATATTAAAAGGATGAGACAATTGTATTTATGACTTTAATAAATAAAGATGTGTTTATTTTGTGTTAACATATGATATATTTATAGACATGCATTAGAGTGTTTGTTCCTAGGCAATGTGGTTTTGTGACATGTATTTATCCCTTGAATATTGGGTTGTGTGTTACCCTGGATTGTGTATCAGAAAACGGGCTTAATATGAACATATCATATATTTTTTAATTACACATATGTTGATATCAGACTGTTAAGTTTCAAATAATGTTGATATTTCATCATTTTGTAGTGTTTTTTTGTGCTATACTGTCACTTTTAATGCTTTTGGGGGACTCAGCAAAGGTTTGAAAAACAGTTGTAAGCGGTCTCTGGTACTCTCGTAAATCTTTCTCCTGCTTTTTCCAGTTACAGCACTGCCCTGATTTGCAAGTGATCTGTAAAATCTTATTAGCATATGGTTTGGGTGTCAAAGTGTAAGAGAGTAACTCATAAATTATTGTCAGTGCTAAAATCAATGGAGATTTATGTCTTGTTTTTCGGCTTTGTCATGAAGTTCACTTGTAGCAGTTATCTCTAAGTGTTTTAGGGATAGTGGATTAACATAGCAAGGTAGGATTTACTGTGCTGATAATGCACTTATAATTGATTTTGCCGGGCTTAGCATTATTTACAAAAATTTGATAAAAAGCAAACTAAGATGTTTAACCTATTTTAATTAAAATATCATACTCAGTCTAAAGTAGTATTTCCAGTCCCAGCCATCAATGGCAGCCAGTAAGCCATATTATATTGATATCCATGTTTGAATACAATTAGTTAATTAACAAAAGCTCAGATATACGTAAAGGAGTATGTTTCATCCTTAGGAACTATAGTGTACTTTTCATATTTCATTAATTATAACCTATAGCCTTAGGTCACATAATTCAACAGTGATCACCATTTTTTTCTGAGAATACTATAGCTACACTGTTTTTGAAAAATAGTCCACCAAAAATGTAGCTCTTATGGTATCTTGTATTTTAAATAACAAATTATTTTCTATGGACATGTCGATTGACTGATTTGGTGAAAAACATAGCGTAACATATTTGACATGTTGACTGTTTCTTTTTGAGTTATCATTTTCCCAACATTATGTAAGCAGAGCAACTCTTTTCTTTGTTTTCTTTGTTTGTTATTTGTTATATTTATTTTGCTTTTATTCACGTTTCCTCTATAGCTGTTCCCTGACACATCAACAATCTCTTCCTCTTGATTGGTAAACCATGGTAGAGAAAGGATTTGCAATCTTGAACACTGAATACTTTCTTGATATACAGATACATTTAAAATTCAACTAAACTCATAAATAATATTGCTATATGCCTCGATTGCTTTGTTCATGTATGTTTTGAAAATACCTCTACTTGGAGAAGTTGTATCCTGCATATATTTAAAAGATCTGAATTATATTCCAGTACATGGAAACAACCACTGCATATTAACAGTTTAAACAATCCATACAGTATATTCTGACATATAAGAACCCTCTTTTTGCAACTCTATTTTTTTGTCTTGCAATTCTGTATGTCTTACAAAAAAATATATATTTTACTTATGGCAATGTGGTGTTTTTGCAAGCTGATAACATTTAGCAAAATATGTTATACAGTAGATAACTTTCATGTCTGTGAAAGGTGGGGAATACTCACTTTCACATACATAAAAGTTATCAACTCAACTTTATTTTTCAAATAGTCACCTAATAGTGATATTCAACCAAAAGAAATCTTCAATTACTTTGTTGCATCAACTGTGGCATGAAACTCTGAACTGTTTCAAATAACATGTACATTTCCTAAATTATTTTAATATTGTTTTGTGTCATTGACTTAAAATATAAGGTATAAAGTAGTAATTTGTATGCATATTATATAAATAAAAAGTTCTTTTTAATAGGATTATGTTATGAAATGTAATATGAAGTCTTTGCCTTCATTAAGAAAATAGTTTATTACAGATGCTTAAATAAAATGTGTGAGTCAAAACTTAGGCTAACAGACCTTAAAATAACAGAAAATCGTGCATAGGTCACCAGTTATATAAAATATAAGAATGTTTTGGTTGTTAAAGTATTGCTACATGTATTAAAGTTGAGCAGTGCTATGTAAAATTGAATTTGCATATAAGTCAGTTTAAAGGAACCTGAACATATGGACATTGCTCTGAAACATCATGCAGAGTAGTCAAAGTAAAGCAGAGAAGCTGTTAAAATTTGCAGTCAATGCTTTTTTCACTATCAATTTTAACTTTTCAGTCCCTCTTACGAACTGAAATATATCTAATTACCCTGTTAAAGCATTTTGCTGAACCTCATGTGGTACTGAGTCTAGGTGGATGTTAATCAAAGAAAAGGCTGGCATGTCTCAGTCCCCCAAGTACTGAAAGGACCATATAGTAAGTAGGAGTTTTATGGAATATATAAATACTAGTGACTTGGCCGTCAAAAATGAGGGGACAATAAAAAAGTGTTGAAATGCTGTTTGTCCACAATGGGAGTGTACTGCGTGCCTCAACTGCTTGCCTTGCTCATTGCACCCTAAGTCCTATGTGCCGCCAGCGGCGATCACTGCATGCCTCAACTGCTCGCCTCGCTTCACGAGGCTCACGGTGCAATGAGCGATTTGCAAGGCTCGCTGTCCAATAAGCTCCTTCACATGTTGCATAGAGCGCCTTAGTCCCGCGTGTGGGCTGGCGAGATTTGTATCAGGTGTCAGAGCATAATAAAGTGATTTAAACTGCTTTGAGTGTCCTATCCCTGTCAGCCAATGAGCATTATTCGTAAAGTAAGGGCAGTGTAAAATATGAAATATTTTTGTTTTTAAAGTAATAATTAATTAATAAATTAATATACCTTACAATAATTAATTAATAAATTAATATATGTTATCTATTTTTACTTCATATGCAGCA
Organism: Discoglossus pictus; assembly: GCA_027410445.1. NCBI lineage: Eukaryota > Metazoa > Chordata > Amphibia > Anura > Alytidae > Discoglossus > Discoglossus pictus. Next base: position 317,622,866 of record CM050166.1, on the reverse strand, counting down.
ATCAATATCCTGAAGAGCTAACAATCTTTTTTGCATGTTTTTTAAAATGTACAGGGAGACTGTTGAACATCTGAGGCAATGTTTTGCGCGCTTCGAGGTTGTGTAGCCTCGTTTTCATTTTTTTGGCCAGCATTTTTTTTCTTGCTTAGCCGATTTTCGAGTGCCAAAACTTGCCAAATTTGGCTTACATTTGCATATAACCTCACTCCCAGACCTCCTGGCTGTCCCCCTGTGCTGTGTGTGATTTTTTTTTATTTTAATTGTGGGGGGGTTTTGTTGATTTTAGATTTCTACGGTTCGGCCATTAACTGCGACTTTTTGCAACGTCGTTGTTTTTTTTTTTTTTTTTGCCCCGGCTGCTCGTCCCTCAACTGCTTGCAGCCTAATGCAATCCTGTGTTTCCTAAGTTCTTGTAGCATAAGTCTTATGTGCTTCAATGCCTCAACTGCTCTCCTCGCTGTGCGAGGCTCATAGGCTCGGAAGACTTCTGTACTTCAACCGCTCAACCTCGCTATGCAGCGCTCGCAAGCATGACGAAGAATCACAGTTTGACAACTATTATATGTGATATGATTTATGGTCCTTTTAGCACTTCAGAGACAAGTAGTCCTCATACACAGAGAGTTAAGACTACAGGAGGATTTATTGGGTTGCATGAAAACTATTATAAAATTGTGAAACATCTATTGATTTTAAAACTTCAAAACAAATTTCAGTGCTCAGTTTAATGATATAGAGTAGTAATATTTAATTTCAAATACATTTAAGTACTAGCTACAATTAGGATGAAAGCAAACAATATAGAAGACCATTTTATAAAGGCTGTATGAATCAATAAATGAGGTAACAGAGCAGAAGAAATCAATAACTGCTTATTGATCAAGTCTTGAAGTCTTACAGTATGGACATTGTTCTATTACACTGACTGTATTGTTTCTTATTTTTTGAATCTGCAACAAACTTTTCATAGGTAATAGAATAAAACATTTTGCATTTCACAACTTGCACAGCACTTTCTTGTTCTTATTATGTTGTTAGGTTAAATGTGCATTTCAGAATGACTTTTCTTGGCAAAACAAACTATGTAGCAGCCTAAATAATGGAGTTATTCTGGAAATCAGTAGTATTCCTAGCAGAATTATATGTACAAGTGTTCATTCTTTCACTGAGCTACTTTATTGTATGGTATTGCACAATATATAGAACACATTTAACATAGAACTGGCAGTATTTCTTATAGCAGAAATTGCTGACAAGCCTCGATGCCAATGGCTGGGATATCAGAGCATTGCTGAGCCATAAAGCATATTATAGAACTATAAGGTGCCTTATAACCAATTCAAGGAAACCTGCTTCTTGCCACTTTATGGCACAAATCTCTTTAAAATTTTCTTTAACACCTGTGCAATATAAAAATATTGGTGATTCTGTGATGTTTACTGTTTAACTAATTGTGGTGAAACGGAACATGTCATATAAAGGATACTAAAGATTATATATATGTATATATATATATATATATATATATATATATATATATATATATATATATATAAATATATATATATATATATATATATATATATATATATATATATATATATACAGTATATTTATAATCACATATTATATTTGTCGAACTATGAGACGTTGTCACGATTTGCTTGGTGCGTACGACTTGCGAGCCGTTAACTCAGAGCACTTAGTCGATGAGCATAGCAAGGCGAGCCGTTAACTTGCAGCACTTAGAGCCCTTAAGGCACTAAAACTCGCGTAGCGAGGCGACCCATTAAGACACTAACAAGCACAGCACTTGGGCAATGAGCGACAAAGGCGCTCATCGCCTGTGAGCCATTAACCCACTACAACTCACAGCACTTGGCCGATGAGTGCACAAGGCGCTCATTGCCTTACTTATTAAATTGCCATTCGCCAAATTGAATAGGGCTCTATATAAGCATATCGTTACTTTTTTTTAAAAAAAAGAAGCTTTTGGTTAATGAAGAGCTTGCTTTTGCATACAAGTTCAGTAAGTAAATACTTCTGTAAAAAAATAATATCCTATGTGCTTATATAGAGCCATAATCAATTGCCCCATTCGCAAATCAATAAGGCTGTTAGGCTGAAAGCAGTTGATGAATTTGTGACTTAGAAAAAAACCATCACGAGACGCGGGACTTAGAAAAAATAAAATACGAGACGCGCGACTTAGAAACATTTTTTACGAGGTAGGAAAGATACGAAGTTAGTGGCCAAACCATGAAAATCAAAATACACGAAAAACACCAAACAACAAAAATATCACACACAGCATGGGGGAACAGCCAGGATGTCTGGAAGTGAGGTGGAACGCAAATTTAAGCTGATTTTAAAGAGTTTCGGCACTATCGAAGTATATCGATTCATTAAGTAACTAATTAATCCTAAATACATAATTAATTGATTATTATTTACAAAAATAGAGACATATGTATCTATCTTTGTGATGAGTGCAGAGGAGCAAAAGTACAACAGAGAAAAAAATGAAAAAAGATTGTGAGCTCTTCAGCCTATTAATTGATGGATATATTAATTACAAATAGGTAAAGTATATTAATTCATTAAGTAACTAATTAATTGATTATTAGTTACAAAAAGTATAGACATATGCATCTGTCTTTTTCATGAGCGCAGAGGCTGCTCAGAGAAGCAAAAGTACAGCAGAGGAAAGGCTTGAAATGAGTGCCGAAGGTCCTCACAGTACAAAAACATTCACATTGTGTGGCAAACAGCATCGCCATGGCTTAAAATTTTATTGACCATATTTTTTTGACTGGCAAGTTGCTAATATATATATATTGACAATTGCATTGTTTTTGGCATCATAACAGGCATAAGAAAGCTCAGTAAGTGGAAATAATATAATTTCAATTCTAATAGGATTTTTTTCTGTTGTGTTCAATAGTGATTATAGTATTTTTAGGGACATGAAAATTACACTTTTTTTGTCTTGCTGCTGAATGAATTCATTGAAATGATTTTTATTGTTTTTAGAGGACTATTCCATTGCTGAATAAATTGCTTTGAATTTGTAATTATCATGTCAGCCAATAAGTAGTGGAAGAACTGTCTGCTTCATAAGTCTTATCAAAGGAGCATGGATGTGTTTCAGCCTAGGCCCACGAGGCCCGGGCCTAAGACAGCACATTTGCAAGGGACAGCAGCCTGCCTGAAGGTGATGATGCATTGTCATGGAATATGCACAATATGCACTGTCTGTAAGTGTACCCAGCACTTTATGACCTACTGTATACTTACCTGGAAAGATATAAATGTATAGTTTTCCATATAGGTTGTAGCAAGCTTATGGTTGGAATATAGTAAGAGGAAAGGAGGAGTAGAAGCTGGATTACTGGGGACACACAAATCTGAATTGGTTTAGGGAATACTAAATAAGCCCCATGGCAATATAATGTAAGAAAAGTTGATATAAAAATCGCCACAAGTTTTAAATAAAAATATACTGTTTTTTTCAACAAGAGAAAAAGAAATCAAAGGTTTGATTTACTAAAATAACTTACTAAAATAAATATTTTATGTAATTAATGTAGATTACAGGAAAACATATTTTGCATGCTAAACAATTAAATGATATTGAAATTGCTGTGTATTTAGGATTTTAACTTTACACAACATTCTTTACATGAAAAGGAGTGTTCTATAATTTTAGAAAACCTAGATTAAATTTACAGAGATAGTCTTGTTTGTTAATTATGTTGTCATATTGGATAATTCATTAGAAAGCCTTGATGATCTATTATAAATGAACATAGTCTGAATTATTAGCATTCTGTTGAATGTACAGCTAGTTAAAGGGACATTGAAAACATTTTTTCTTTCTTAGTTCGGAAAGAGGGTATTTGATAACATAGCAATGTGTGCTTTCTTTTTTCAAATGAAGTTCTCAAAGCAGATAAAAATCTACTCAAATGTGTCTGATCTGGGGGCTTGCCCCTGTCAGCAACTGAGCAGTAATATAGATGAATGAGTTACACTTGTCTGACAATGACATTTACAGATGTATGTGAGCTCTGTGCCTTTCCTATTAGTTTCAGTGATGTTTAAACAGGTTTTACTTAATAGTTTTACATGCAAAACACAGCTGTGAATGTTTAAAGCATTATCTTTTAAATACATGAAAACAAGAACTGTTTTCCAAGCTCCTATAGCAAATACAATTAATTTGTAATCATTCAAGACGGCTTGCTTAATTCAGCTTTATCAACAATAAATCACTTATTTTTATGCAAACATATAATTTAGCACCTCTACAACCTGCATGCATTTAATTTTTTGTCTTTGGCTTATAATATTTTAAGGTTCTTTAGAAAGCACTTGGTATGCTAGATTCTAAGCTCAACAACAGGGCCCTCTATTTGTTTGCATTGTGTTAAACCTGCTTTTACCTTATACTTAACCCAAGTATATTTAATTTGTTATTATTGTTTGTATTACGTCCATTTTTGGGATTCTAAAATTTGTCATCGTTGACAGAGTTTATTATACTTCACTTTCCTGGAATATGAATGCATCTGATAGAGAAGAATCAGCAGTGTATGAAAACATTGGTTTGCAAAAAAATACCAAAATAAACACCAACAAACACACCCTGATGTCTGCTGAATCCCTTGAGTTTTTAAGCAGTTGCTTTTACAGTTTATGGCAGAGGCTGAGATGGATAGATTAAGCAATTGAAGCAATGAACATGAGCTTGAGGTCACCCAGAAGGGCACTCAAAAGGGCAGTGGCTGATAGATGTGTCTGTGTGCTACAGTCCATAGGTTCAAGGAGAATTGGATACCATTGTATGACTGAACAACAAGGACCTCATTGATCATCATAGCATTTAGCATTAACCCCTATAGTAACAGGGGCCCTATGGACCCCCATGGTGTTCTATACTGGTACAATCTGGGTCTCTATGGACTCCCATGGTACCTAACATGAATCCCTATTCCATGAGAGTCACTGCACAAACCTTTCCCCACTCACTATGGACCCCCAAATCACCCTACTACTATCATAGGGATCCACAAGATCTCATAGCCCCTAACACCCAACATTAAATAAATTAGACCTTAAAAAATAATAAAATAAAAACTACTAAAAATAAAAAAAACATGAAGGGGAGAAATACTACTTACCCACTCTTTCTTCAGCTCTTGATAAAGTGGGCGCATCATTGTTGGTAGAAGACAATCGGTCCTCTCCTTTTTTCCTTTAACTAATGGAACTCCTCCTCTGTCGACTAACAGCTTTCTGACAGCACCTTCGCCGTGTATACTATTTTTATGGCTTCCGATTAGCTCAAATATCTATCCATCAGATTTCAGCCATTTAGAATTTAGAATTAGAATGGCTTTTGTCCCATTTTGGATTGGTTAAAAATTAACCAATTGGAATGCACAGACTTCAATCCATGCATTTTCATTGATTAGAATTTAACAGGCTAATGTAGTTTGTTAATGTTAGATAATTTAGTTAATGTATATATAATGCAATTGGATACGCACTGGCATGGTATTATTTCACTAGGTTTGTTGTTATACATCATTATTAATGTATTGCCAACCATTGCACGATTGTCAACCAATATGGCACTTGCAGCAACTAACAGTGCTGGACATGCCTGACTCCTATAACACACATACACACTGATCGTGATCTGTAAAGGGGTGGGTAGGGGGTTTATGCATAGTGCTGAAGTGGACATTACCATTGCTTATTGTGTACCTAGTTGTAATACCAGCAATTTAGTAAAGAACCATGTAGTGCTGATTACCTAACAGTAAATCCCACATACGTTATCTAGCAACTATATTAAAGAAGTAGCATGTGATATAGATACGTTTAAGTATGATATACATAACATAATGTTTTTAATAAAATATTTGCTTATTTAAAATCTGTATAGGGTGTACTTTTGCAGAATATTATAAAACTCTCAAGTTTCTAGTGGTGAGGCGACACCAAAATGTTATCAAAATAAATCTACTGTCAAATAAATGTTAAACTCTTAGCAGCAAACTTTGCTTTTTATCTTGTTTTATAAGTATATATGATATATTTTATTTTCAATAAATCTACCAGATTCCCCTAACTAAAGATATATGTATGTGTACTGTTTGCAAGAAGTATAATTCACTTCAGGCAGAAAACACTAGACTTCTGCTCTGATCTTTTCAACAAATTATATGTTTCAGGAGTCAAACATTTTCAGCTTCAGTTATGTACAGTGAATTCTGAACTTTAACTGAAGTGTTGGAAAAAACATAAATCTTGTAACTTTATATCTTATGTGGAACAGACAAGTTGGATAGAATTGTTGAATTTTTATATTGCTTCTGATGTCTTCACACTTAGGAACATTAAGTGGCCCAAGTAAATGATAAACTAAGGCAATATTGGAAGTTTGTGTGAGGCATTCAGTAGAATGACATTTGTAATGAAGCAACAGAGGACAAAATAGGTTTTGACTGGTTGCAAACCTGCAGTATTAACTATTCTTGCAAGATGAGTAAGTTCCAATTCTTCACTGAAATATTGACCTATGAGTAAAAATATTAAGTTCCACCTACATTTTAAGTTTTTTTCCCCATATATTTAATAGCCATTTAATTCAGTACAAATTGGAACACATCACAGTAAAGATCTCCTAAAAGCATGTTAAAATACTTTTTACATTTTTGAAATATTTGCATTTTTCACTAAGAAATCAAAAAAAGTAAATATTTGTTTACATGAGTTACTGACTACTCACTGCCAGACACTTAGCTGGCAGTGAGCAAAAGAAAAAGAAAAAAAAGAGTTAGCCATTAAATAATACATCTCTGCATAGATTGGTGTGCTGGAATCACCTAAACAGGTCAGTTCTGGGTTAACTGCTTTATGTATTCCTGAGCTGAAAGAGCTTAAGTTAAGCTGCTATAAATCAGTGTTCTCACCTCGTGGCTGGGCATCGTGAATCTGTTAGTTAGCAGGCTACATTTTGTTATGTAAACAGACTTAAAACTTTAGATTTTTTAGCTGTTACTAGTGTAATTTAAAAAAAAAAAGATAATTTTAGCAGACAGTTGTGTGCTTATACACCATGAAGAGCACTTACAGTGTGGTAAATGGCCCTTTGAAGAAAACTGCTAGGGAAGATAAACTATGTAAAAGCTATGGATTTTGTACGATTTGCCATTTAATCATCCACGAATGGAAGCTGCCATTAAAAGTTCCCCCTTTGTCCCTGACACTTAGAATGCTGAGCTGATTGGGTGAAAAGTTGTAGAGCCAATCAAGCTACTGCTGCATTTTTAAACATTGACTATTATATTCACTTTGACGTGTTCTACGATAGTCACATAGCTTTTGTTCTAATAATAAACAAGTGCTATATTTGAACTTCTATGAGTGTTGTCTCTTATATAAGAGCAACTTGTGTTATTAGTGTTATTATTAAGTCATTTAAAAAAAGATAAGATAAGAGCACTTACAGTGAGATGAATGGCCCTTGGAAGAAAACTGCTAGGGAAGATAAACTATAAATGGTGGATCTTGTGTGATTTGCCATTTAATCGTATTAAACTATCAACTATCAAACTATTAAACTATCAACAAAGATCTGCATAGTTAGAACTATGGTATTCCCAATAGCAACATATGGATGTGAGAGCTGGACCATAAAGAAGTTTGAGAGCCGTATGAATTGACACATTTGAATTGTGGTGTTGGCGAAAACTACTCAGAGTCCCTTGGACTGCAAGAAGATCTAAAAATAAGGACTTCATGAAATCAAGACAAACTGTTCACTTGAAGGTATGATCATAAGGCTGAAGCTCAAATATTTTAGCTATATCATGAGACAACGGGATTCCCTAGAAAATACTCTGATGCTGGGAGAGATTGAAGGCACAAGAAGAAGGGGACGACAGAGGTGGAGATGGATAGACAAGGTCACTGAAGCAATGATCATGAACTTGATGGAGCTCAGAGGGGCAGTGACTAAGAGATGTACCTGCCGTGCTGTGGTCCATAGAGTCATGGAGAGTCGGATGCAACTGAACAATTAACAACAACAAAAACTTGTGTTAGGTGAAACTTCCCTTTTAACGGCAGAGAAACATTAAAATAAATAACATGTATAAAGCAAGTCTTTAAAAATACAGTTTTTAATTTTACATTGTGTTAAAGCAATGTATAGATAACACAGAAATCTAATTGTAAGAAATATAAGAATCAGTAAAGCTCTTCTCCACCACTTTCCATGTGCTCCATCTTTGGTTCTTGGAGAATCAAGAAACTAGCCCAGTCGACGCATGCATTGTCAAAGTACCAACCAGATTAAAAAAAATATATCTCCATACATTTCGACAGAAGTAAATGTCTAAAGAGAAATACCATCCCTTCCTATGTCAAGGAGACATGACTTGCCGGTTAGGGTTTACAATCCTTTCATTGAATTTTTCTGTTACATTCTTTAAGCACCGTTGACATTTTAAACTTCAAATTTTGTATTTTTTAACACCAAAATGCCATTTTAAGAAATTGTTCAGTGTCTCTTTAAATTAGTATTTAGCTCTCAAAATTTATTTGGAGCATGGTGATAAATCTCTTGGTCAATCTGACTATCTATCTATAAATCTCTTCACTATAAGGATCTAGTGTCCCCAGGCTCATAGGCTAAGCTAATTAGTTAATTCTAAGTGGACCAGAGATGTTTGCTATTCTTATATTTTTAAGTAACATCATCCATGTCTTCATACACTGGAATAATGTCACTATGTTCTCAGAATAGTCATTATCAAACATTTTAAGTAATTAACTATGAAAGCATAAAAATTGAACAGAAATAAAAATAAGTGCTGGTTTTATTAACCACAATTTATTTGTATTTGATCGTATAAGGTCATCTGGAATGTTAATGTCCTTCTCAATACTTTACCTACACTGTGTTACACTATAGTATTTGAGTGGGAAGTGATGTTGTGTTGAAGGCTTTTTATATATAATTTTCTATTGTACAATTTTTATTACTAGATTTACCAATTATTATTTTTTTGAATGTTGAATCTTTTGTTCTTCTTATTTCTAGCTCCTTCACAAAAAATGATGACATAAAATTTAAAATGTAATTCAAGTTTGTAAAAAGCATAGTGATATTAATAATTACGTATTTGTTTAATGTAGTGTTTGTGTGATGTATTCCCCACAAGTGCAAGGTATGAAGAAGGCTGTCAATATTTTTCAGGCTCATTTCCAACTATTGTAGTTTTTCCTGAAACGATTAAAGTAAGTCGTTTTTATTAAACATTACTTTGTATTGTGCGTGTTATTTGGTTATTGCAAAAAAATATCACATTATTTTAAACGCCATGACTTACACCTGCTTTATTTAAATGATCACGACAGATATTAAGACCATATACATTTAATGCGTAATTAATAATACTTTATATAGCTTTTACTCTCTTGACATTTTTTGTTATGCTATACACATGAACCTGTTCTTGTCTAGTAAACTCTGGGCCTATGTAAATCCCCTATATCACATTTTAAACCATGTTTAAAGCCAAAGTAAATCTCCCTAGCTATGTTAATCAGCCCTCCCGGAAACATTGCAAGGGAATTGCTACAAGTGACTGTGACACGACAAAGCCGAAAAGCACGGAAAACTTTTCCATTGATTTTTGCTCTGACAAAAGATTACAAGTTACTCCATTAGACTTTTACACCAAAACCCTATGCTAATAATAACAGTCCAATATCAACATATGTGTAATTTCAAAAAATGATATTATATTATTATGTCTATTTCATTATACAAAAGCAAGGGTGATACACAACCCAGTACTCAAGGGGTTAATACATGTCAGGGAACTATGTTGCCTAGGAACACCTGCTCAAATGCATTGTCTATACATATATATATATATATATATATATATATATATATATATATAATTGAAGAGGGTAGCAGCCGTGAATATACTAAGATGAGATGGAACCCTCAGTTTGAATAAGAACAGCAGATGCTGATAGACTGGAAACAGCATCTGACATACAAGGTTTTCGTGAAGCAAAGGCCGCAGTTGCTGGCAAGGAGCGACGAAGGCTCTCATCCCTACGACACCGTACGACTTAGGCAGGGAACGCTGAAGGCGCTCACTGTGCTGGTGGAGATAATCGCCGTAGGCGCTCATCCCTACGACCCGCGGAAGTACACATCAACACAAATCTCAATTACACAATTCAGAATGCGAGACCCGTAGCTGTTTGAAAAAATTGCTTTAAAAAATTTAAAAAACACTTGCAACAAGGAAAGTGAGACTTAGAAAAAAAAAATACGAGCTCCAAAAAGTAAAAAGTTAACCGCTGAACCGCGCATATACAAATACAATAACACCACCAAAATTAACAAAAAAAAAAAACACTCACAGCACTGGGGGACAGCCACGACGTCTGGGAGTAAGGTTGCACAACGACAATTTGCCACAGTTTCCACACACGACAATCGCCTAAGCAACATAAAAAAAATGGTGGACGAAAAAAAATGAAAACGAGGCTACACGACCAATAAACACGCAAAAACACGTCAGACACATAAGACTTCTACACAAGACCGTACAAGGTAAACAATACACTATTAGGGAGGATGCAAAATGCTCCACACCCGCGAAACACATACAGAATCGCCGCCATTTTACAACACTAACTTGCAACTAATAACATTACCATTCTAAAATGCAAAATTACACACCTAAACAAACGTTTTGCGCTCGCAGCCTACTTATACCACACAGGCTACACGACCAATAAACACACAAAAAAGCGTATAAAATTCACTATTAGGGAGGACGCAAAATTATCCAAACCCTCGTAACACATACACAATCGCCACCATTTACAACACTAACTTTCAACTAATAACATTACCATTACAAACTGCAGAATTACACATCTAAACAAATGGTTTGCACTCGCGCACGCAGCCTACTTACACTACACACTTCACACATTGCTGACACTTACACCTCAGCTCAGCAAGAGTGCAAATGTACATTGTATGCTGCAGTAACATCAAAAAAGATTGTTAGCACTTCAGGATATTGCTTGATGCATATATTAATTACAAATAGGTAAAGTATATTAATTTATTTTATTAATTCATTAATTATCATTAAAAAATACATATAGAGAAAAAAAAAGAAGGACCATGCGACAGGATGGCTATAAATGCCGAAAGCATTTAGTGCACGGCTAACAATGAGCGTCGAGGGTGCTCAGAGGAGCAAAAGTACACCAGGGGAGATGTTTGCAATGAGCGCCAAAGGCGCTCAGTGCTGCCCTTTTAATGAGCTCCGAAGGGGTTAAGATGACCAAAAAACACCAACCGAGAGGCTCGCAATGAGCGCCGAAGGTACTTAGACAACCAAAAGACTTACTTTGTGTGGCAAACAGCATTACCTGCCTTACAATTTTATGACCGTCATTTTTTGACGGGTAATGCGCTAGTATATATATAATATATAAACACAAAATAAATATATTTTTATATATTGATTCTATAAATACATCAATAACTAAATAAAACATAATATATATATATATATACATATATATTTATATATATATATATATATATATATATATATATATATATATGTGTGCGTATATATGTATATATATATATATATATATATATATATATATGTGTGTATGTATATATATATATATATATATATATATATATATATATATATATACTAGCGACTTGGCCTCTAAAAATTACGGGGCAATAAAAAAGTGTAGAAATGCTGGTTGTCACACAATGGGAGTGTACTGGGTGCCTCAACTACATAGACCCCCTATAGGACTTTAGGAAAAAAAATATTTCTCACCTGAAAAGGAAATACATACAAAATATATACATATATCACATTGCAATACAATACAAATAAAATACAATACCCTCTTTCTAAATACAATACCCTCTATCTAAAATACATTCCCCATCTAACATACATACCCCTTATCTAACATACATTCAACCCTATCTAAATACAATACCCTCTATCTAAAATACATACCCCCTATCTAACATGCATACCCCCTATCTAAAATACATACCCCCTATCTAAAATCGACCCCCCTATCTAACATACATTAAATCCTCTCTACATACACAAACCCTAAATCTAACCTAAAATTGAATAAATAAGACCACTTACCTTTGCAGATGTCCATTCAGATCGCCCCTCTAGGAAAAATATACAACAAAAAACAAATTAGTACATAACACTACATAGCATAAATAAACATTCTAAATATTCAACTCACCTTTCCAGCATATCCCTGTCCTTCTTACTTTCTTCTCTGGCGTAGCCTCTGATAATAATAAACATTACTTTGCTACACATGAATACACACACAAAATAACATATAATAAACATAATACTTACCACAACACAATGTCCCCGTGCTCCTCCTTTTCTGCCCCGGCTGGGCCCTGGAAGAATCTGCACTCTATAAAAAAAAAAAAAGATAACGGAGCTCCTTACTCGCGAAGTTCCCCGACGCTAATGAGGCCCCTAGAGCCTATTCCGCAAGAAAATTGGCAACTGCCCCATGAGGGTCTCTATATACCCTTATGGGACTGATGGAGTTAAATAGAGGCTTATGAGGGTTTGTATAGACCCACATAAGAGACAGTGTTAAATAGGCTTAGATGGGGTTATATAGGGCCATTTAGGGTTAAATAGGCCCAGTTAGGCTTAAATAGGCCCAGTTAGCCTTAGCTAGGCCCAGTTAGGGTTAGATAGGTACAGTTAGGGTTAAATGGGCACTGTAAGAGTTAAATGTGTACTGTTAAGATTAAATAAGGCCATGGTTGGGTTAATATGGTATAGTTAGGGTTATTGGTGTAGTGCTTACACTTTGTGTTATAAGGGTCCTGGATGACCCTCATGGCACTTATAGTGTTTTTACATGGGTTAATTAGTGTCCTTTAGGCATCTATATAGAGCCCTATTGGATTGATGTGGTTAATTAGTGGCTTATGGAGGTCTGTATTGACTCCCATATGTGACAGGGTTAATTAGGGGATTATGGGGTTCTGCATTGACACCCATGAGTGACTGGGTTAATTAAGGGATAATGAGAGTCTGTATTGACCGCCATGAGTGACAGTGTTAATTAAGGGCTTATGGGGGTCTGTATTGACTCCCATGAGTGACTGGATTAATTAAGGGATAATGGGGTCTGTATTGACCCCCATGAGTGACAGGGCCTAGTAGGGGCACATGGGGCTCTGTATAGATTATTTTAGGTGCCGGTGGGGTACTTAGAGTACCCCCGCTGCCCGCCTTAACTGTTTGTGTGCCGCGGGCCCTTTAATGACCCGTGGCATGGAATTTACACCTTTGAAATGCAGTGGGGGAAACGATCGTGACCCCCACTGCAAGGGTTAATGTTGGGACATTGTGGGGGTCCCCCATGGTGGCCCCCAGTTTGGGGTTAATGTGGGCACACTTCTAAGGATCCAATCGGACCCCTGCAGCAAGGGGTTAATGTGGGGGTCCTGAGCTTATCTCAGATGTCTTTTGGCAAATTTGTACGCAGCTGGCAGTGTTTTGCGCGTTTCAGGGTTTCAGGCTCGCTTTCATTTTTTCGGCCGCCATTTTTTTTCTTGCTTAGCTGATTTAAGAGTGCCGAAACTGTGGAAATTTGGCATCAATTTGCTTGTAACCTCACTTCCAGACGTCCTGGCTGTCCCCCCGTGCTGTGTGTGAGTGCTTTTTCTTAATTGTGTTTTTGTGTGTTTTTGAGTTTGGGTGGTTACTACGTTATTTTGCCTCAGGTTTTTTTTCCTAAGTCCTGAGGTTCGTCATTTTGGCTCGCAGGCAATGAGGGAAAGGAGGACGGGAAGAAAGACACATGGTAAAGAGAGGAGGAGCGGAAGAGACACGGGGTAAGAAGAGGAGGAGGGGAAGAGAGACACAGGGGAGGGAGAGGAGGAGGGGAAGAGAAACACAGGGTAAGGAGAGGAGGAGGGGAAGAGATCAAAAAATTATGGCAATGAAATTGTACGGTAGCTAATGCTGTTTGGTTTATAATAATGAAATATATAATACATTAATAAATTAATATACTTTACCTATTTTGAAGCATTGTGTTGAAGAGCTGGCAATTTGTTTTGATGTTGCTGCAGCATTAGTGGTGTGGAGCTGCTGTGTAAGCGTGCTGAATGTGTGCAGTGTAATAGTGTGCGTGCTCGAGACCAAACCGTTATTGTAGTTTTATACTTCCGCATTGTCGTAAAATATTGGGTAATGTGTGGTATGCGTCTTAGCGGAATATCCGTAGGTCTTTTGTGGTGTTTTGCGAGTTTCTTGTGGTGTTTTGCGTGTTTAGAGTGGTGTAGCCTCGTTTTCGTTTTGTTAGGTGGCTATTTTTTCTCTTGCTTAGAGTATTTTCGAGTGTGGAAACTCTTTTATTTTTAGTTAAATTAAGGTGTAACTTTATTTTTTGAGGTCCTGGATGCTTCCTCTTGCTGTAGGTAAGCATTTTATGTATGTGCTGTGTGTATTTATTGTGTTTTATGTTCGCGGGTTGCGGCCGATTTTTGCGAGGTCGTAATGAGTGGTAACGTGTCTTGTATGTTGTTTGCGTTGCGACGTAAAGTTTGTGAGGGTCGCAGTTGCTGTGTCATGTTGTTTACGTTGCGAGGTAAAGTTTGCGAGGGTCGCAGTTGCTGTATCGTGTTGTTTGCGTTACAACGTAAAGTTTGCAAGGGTTGCAGTTGCTGCCAAGGACGGGAGCCCGCAAGCGTGAGCAACGGCTCTGGCTGGCTCTCCTGCTCACAACTATATATGCTGCACTTTTGGCACTTGTTCTCACTCCTTATAATAATCACTTTTCCTGTTGGCTCATACAGCAACTTCTCATCCGTAAAGCTTGATTTGGGTACTTCCTACACTGAAATCTCTTGCAGAGGCTTTGCGTTACGGATGTCGACTGGGCGTAGTAATGTGGGGGTGCTAAAGATTAACATAGACATGTAACCTAGGGGGAAAAAAACTTCCGCTGCCGATACCAGAATTTACATCTCCCAATTAAAATTGGGCCTTTGCTGTTTTCTAAAACATAAGAAATTCATATCATAATTTTAATGTTGGTAATGAATGAAGAATAACGTGTCTTTTAGCCTTTTGTTCAGTGCATCTGAAACTATAAACTGTTTTTAAATGTATATATCCTAATCTTGTAATTGAAGAACTATTCCTTAATAGCTCCAATAACTTAACTGAAAGAAATACATAGATCTTTATTTATTAATGATAATGTCATCCGTTAAATAAACTCAGGATAATGAATGTCAACTACAAGAATTAGATAAAGTGTGATTTTATTTTCTTTGTCCACATTTGATTAAGCCAATAATAATTGTTGGCTAACATCATAATTAACCAAAGACAGAAATCATAGACACTGCCCTGATGTGTTTGTTAATGTCAATATTAACTGGATAATTTATGACATTATCCATAACATAAACACTTGCATATATATATAGAAAAAGGGGCATATAGAAATATGGGAAGACGCCATTTCACGTGCTCATAAAAACAAGTTTATTTTTCAAGAGTGGAGGAATTGTACATTTAAAAGCAATAAAGAGAACATACTTTGCGCACAATGTTTCTTTCTATTTTTTATATGATTAATAGTAATGTCTAAAGAATAGCAATTAGTACAGAATATAAAAATATACTTGTTTTGATGTGAGTGAAGTATTACATATAATTTTTCTAATACCAGCCAGAGTTGTATTTAGGCACAAGGTGAACAGGTCCAGATGCAGAGAACCAAGCATGGTGCTCATAGTGAACCGTTCGTTGGACATCTTCTGCATTTATTGCAATCCTGTTGTCTGGTCCTTTTTTATTTTTGTCTATATGTATTTTGTAATGATAATTAATTAATTAATAAAATGATAAATTAATATACTTTACCTTTTTGTAATTATTATATGCAGCAAGCAATATCCTGAAGAGCTAACAATCTTTTTTGATGTTCCTGCAGCATACAATGTACATTTGCACTCTTGCTGAGCTGAGGTGTAAGTGTCAGCAATGTGTGAAGTGTGTAGTGTAAGTAGGCTGCGTGCGTGAGGGCAAAGCATTTGTTTAGCTGTGTAATTCTGCATTTTGTAATGGTAATGTTATAAGTTGCAAGTTAGTGTTGTAAAATGGCGGCTATTATCTATGTGTTACGCGGATGTGGAGCATTTTGCGTCCTCCCTAATAGTGTATTTTATAACTCGTACCGTCTTGTGTAAAATTCTTATGTGTCAACCTTGTGACGTAGTGCCCTTCGCCACTTTGTCTTGGAGAGGACTGTTTGCCAGCCTCCTGCCCTGCGACTATGGCCCTGGGACATATTGCCCTTTAAACACAGTATTCGGCCATACTAGAGTGTATGTCACTCATTCTGGCCCTTTACATACCGGGGGGTCATTCGGTACTTGCCCTGTATGAACCATGATACCACAGATAGCTATGCCATGGAGCCCATTCATATAATGAAAGACTATGGGAAAGACTTTAGTTACATGGCAATTGAACTGTTTGAATAGGATCTGAGCGCTATTCGGTAGTTTTGTGCGCTCAGATCCCAGCTATCTGGGGATGCTGATGGGTTGTCAAACTAGAGAATTGACCAACAAATACTTTTGTCCGGACATCCCCAGGCCGATCCGTTGGGATCAGACCGTGTATGCCGGCTTATGGTCACGGGGAAGGTGTGTAACGGAACCCATCACTGTTTTACCCTGTTTTATGATTATTATGGTTAAAATATGATCCTACTATTATACTGCATGTATGTTGGTTTATGCTCTGCAGAATATTGGCCCAGACTAGTGCAGACCTTGGCATGGGAGATAATCCTGTTACAGAGACTCTGCATAAGATAAGGAAGTCTATTGTATAAAGTGTTTTCATTCTCAGATAAGAACAAAGAAGGATGATCTAATCCATGTCTGATTGTATCAAAGTTGCCAGGTAGCCTCAGGGAGGTGTGACTCACCTATTGTCCCTCTATGTGTATTGTGTGGCCAACTATGGGGGATATGTGAAATGTCTGTGTGTTATGTGTAAAAGATACTTTTACTAACTTTAGAACCCCTGGTCTGATTCATGCCATTTTTAAATATGTTGTTCCCCTGGGTGAGAGCTATTGAACGGTGCTGGACTTAAAGGTGTACCCCCTGTTTTGGGGGTACATCCAGAATGTGGTTAAAATTGTGTCTGTTTTAATTGTGTTACCTGTTATCTGAGGGGAGGAGACGTGGGGGTTGAACCATGTATATAATTGGCTGTTGTGATAATTATGTGGGTGTAGCCCTTCAGAGGGCACCATTGCATAAAAGGAGATCCCCTGTCATTAAACAGTAGAACTACTTGACCCTGTGGATCGGGTGGATAAATTATTGGGAGGGGCTGGTAATGAACCGGCGGTCTTAGTACACATTGGTACCAATGACAAAGTTAGTGGAAGATGGAGCGTCCTAAAGAATGATTTTAGAGAATTAGGGAATAAGCTTAAAGCAAGGACCTCCAAGGTAGTATTTTCTGAGATACTACCAGTGCCACGTGCTAGCCCAGGGAGGCAGAAGGAGCTTAGGGAGGTTAATGCGTGGCTAAAAAAGTGGTGCAGTGCAGAGGGTTTTGGGTTTTTAGAGCACTGGGCTGACTTCTCACTTGGGTACAATCTCTATAGCAGGGATGGATTGCACCTTAATGATGAGGGCGCTTTTGTGCTAGGGAATAGGATGGTAGAACGGATGGGGGAGTTTTTAAACTTGTAGGTGGGGGGGGAGGGACTATATAGAAGTATTGGGGTAAATAGGGTAGAGAGGGAAAGGGATGAATTATTTACCCATGGGGGAGGAGAAGGGGGGAGGGTTACAATAGAAAGTAGGGAGATATTAATAGGGGCCTCAAATACAGTGGCAGGCACTTCACATCAGCAGAGCCATAGCAACATAAAGTGTATGATTGCAAACGCAAGAAGTTTGCCTGGGAAAATGGATGAGCTAGAAATATTAGCAGTACAAGAAAAATGGGGCTTAATAGGCATTACGGAAACATGGTGGGATGAATCTCATGACTGGACTGTTAATCTGGATGGTTATAACCTATTTAGGAAAGATAGGGGAAATGGTAAAAGAGGAGGAGGGATCTGTCTTTATGTTAAGCCTGATTTTAAGCCTATAGTTAGAGAAGATATTTATGCTGGCACTAACGGCATCATTGAATCCTTGTGGGTTGAGCTAAATAGTGGAGGAGCTAATTCTAAATGCATATTGGTGGGAGTATGCTATAAACCCCCAAATATAGCTGAAAGTGAGGAAATACAATTATTGTTACAGATTGGAAATGCAGCTAAGCATGGGCAAGTTCTAATAATGGGAGACTTTAATTACCCTGATATAAACTGGATAAACGAGACCAGCAGCTCAGCTAAGGGGAGCAGGTTCTTGAGTACACTCAGGGATCATTATCTAGCCCAGGTAATACAAGAACCTACTAGAAATGGGGCCATCTTGGATTTAGTCATCACAAGTAATATTGATATAATATCAAATGTAAAAATAGGGGAACCCTTGGGGAACAGTGATCACAACACAGTCTCATTTGAGATTGAATACAAAAAACAGAGTTGTAAGGGGCCAACAAAAACTCTAAATTTTAAAAGGGCTAACTTTAATGGGCTACGGGCAGCAATACAACATATAGACTGGGACAAAGAACTTACAGGGAAGAATACTGAAAATAAATGGACAACATTCAAATCCTTACTAAATAAACATACTCATCAGCATGTACCATGTGGAAATAAAATAAATAGGAGTAAATCACATCCCATGTGGCTTAACAATGACTTAAAGATCATGATGAGGAAAAAGAAATATGCATTTAAATTATACAAGAAGGAGGGAACAGAGGCATCTTTATGTGACTATAAGGAAATCAACAAGGCTTGCAAAAGGGCTATTAGACTGGCTAAAATAGAAAATGAGAAGTCAGTTGCAATGGAAAGTAAGACTAACCCTAAAATATTTTATAAATATATTAATGGGAAGAAGGCCAGGAAGGAATCGATAGGACCATTACAATGTGACACAGGCCATCTGATAATTAGTGACCAGGAAAAGGCAGATGAGCTAAATAGGTTCTTTTCGTCGGTTTACACAAGGGAGGTACCAGTGGTTGGGACACTGCAACATAATGGGGCTACACTACCTTCACTAAATAATTGGTTAACGCAGGAAGAAATACAAAAGAGGTTGGAGAAAATAAATGTTAATAAAGCCCCAGGTCCTGATGGAATACATCCAAGGGTACTGAGGGAGCTGGGTTCTGCAATAGCCAAACCATTATATCTAATCTTTAAAGACTCGCTCACTACAGGGTCTCTACCAGATGACTGGAGAAAAGCAGAGGTGATACCTATATTTAAGAAGGGATCTAGAGCATATCCGGGGAATTATAGACCAGTGAGCCTCACTTCTGTAGTTGGGAAGCTTTTAGAAGGGTTAATAAGGGACAGAATACAAGAATATGTCTATTTGAACAGGATCATAGGTAGCAGTCAACATGGATTTATGAAGGAAAGGTCGTGTCAGACCAATCTAATTAGTTTTTATGAGGAGGTTAGTAGGAACTTGGATCAGGGCAACTCAGTGGATGTAGTCTTTTTAGATTTTTCAAAGGCATTTGATACAGTGCCACATGGAAGACTAGTGAGCAAACTAAGGGATACAGGAATTGCAGTAAATATCTGCTCATGGATCGAGAGCTGGCTAAAAGACAGGAAGCAAAGGGTTGTTGTAAATGGAACATACTCCGATTGGTCTAATGTGATAAGTGGGGTTCCTCAGGGCTCAGTATTGGGTCCTCTCCTTTTTAACATATTTATTAATGACATTTGAAGTAGGACTCGAATGTAGTGTCTCCATTTTTGCTGATGACACTAAGTTGTGCAAGGTAATAAAATCAGATAATGATGTACTTTCCCTACAAAAGGATTTGCATAAATTAGAGAAATGGGCGGCTAAATGGCAGATGAGATTTAATACAAATAAATGTAAGGTTATGCATTTGGGAAGGAACAATAGCCAAGCAATCTATAATCTTAATGGAGCAAATCTAGGGGTATCAGATATTGAAAGGGATTTGGGAGTACTAGTGGACAACCACCTAGGTAACAGCGCTCAAAGCCAAGCAGCGGCTGCAAAGGCAAATAAAATATTAGCATGTATTAGGAAGGGTATAGAAGCCAGGGAAGAAGATATAATTCTGCCACTATACAAATCTCTAGTACGCCCTCATTTGGAATATGGAGTACAATTTTGGGCACCACCTCACAAAAAAGACATTTTAGAGCTGGAAAAAGTACAGAGAAGGGCTACAAAACTAATAAGGGGAATGGAGGGGCTAAGTTATGAAGAAAGACTAGCAAAATTAAACTTATTTTCGCTAGAAAAAAGGCGTCCAAAAGGAGATATGATTACGTTATTTAAATACATCCAGGGTCAATATAAGGCTTTGTCAAGTGAACTTTTTGTAGCAAGAGATTTTCAACTGACAAGAGGACATCCGTTGAGGTTAGAGGAAAAAAGATTTCACCTTAAACAAAGAAAAGGGTTCTTCACAGTTAGGGTGGTTAAACTGTGGAATTCTCTACCAAAGGAGGTGGTGACAGCGAATTCGATAGACAACTTCAAAAAGGGGTTAGATATATTTCTGAATAAAGAGGGCATTCAAGGCTATCCTAGATAACTAGCAAGGAATATTGATCCAGGGAGAAATTTGATCGCCAGTTTCTGGGGTCAGGAAGGAATTTTGCTTTTTTTTCCCCTTATGAGACAATTGGCAAAGTTTCAATGGGGTTTTTTTTTATGTTTGCCTTCTTCTGGATCAATTAACAATAATTAACAATTAACAATAATAATAAATAGTCCAAATTAAAAAGATCAATAGAGATCTAAAAAGGTTGAACTTGATGGACTAACTCTTTATTCATTCTCCAATACTATACTATTATTAATTATTTAATCAATAATTTAATTAATAACTAATCCGCATATTGCAGATCAGAGGAGATCTTAACAGGTTGAACTTGATGGACTGAAAGTCTTTTTTCAACCTTAATTACTATGTAACTATGTAACCCTTCAAAACGTAGCCTCGTCTCGTTCTTGGAGGGGATTGCTATATCATACTGGAGATTGCTATGCGCTGCATACTCCCTGGGAGCTTTAAGCTACAGCGGTTATGGAGTCTGTGGTATTGTGGTGTCCAGTGCGGTGCTTGTAGGCCTCGACGCAAACTCCATCAACAGAGGTACCCGGTCGGGGTGCCAGGAGATCCGTTACAAACCTTTTTATTGCGTGTGTATTGGTCGTGTAGCCTGTGTAGGATAAGTAGGCTGCGTGCGCGAGTTTAGATATGTAATTCTGCATTTTGGATTGGTAATGTTATTAGTTGCAAGTTAGTGTTGTTAAATAGTGGCGATTGTCTATGTGTTAGGTGGTTGTGGAGCATAATAGTGTATTTTATACCCTGTACGGTCTTGTGTAGAAGTCTTATGTGTCTGGCAGGTTTTTGCGTGTTTATTGTCGTGTAGCCTCGTTTACGTTTTTTTCGGCGGCCATTTTTTGGGGCGCTTAGGCAATTTTCGTATGTGTAAACTCTGCAAATTGTGGTTCAATTGTCGTGCAGCCATACTCCCAGACATCATGGCTGTCCCCAAGTGCTGTGAGTGATTTTTTTTTGTATTTTTGTTAATTTTTGTGTTGTTATTGTTGTTTGTGTATGTGCGCGGTTCAGCAATTTACTTCGTATTTTTTGGTCCTTGTATTTTTTTTATCTAAGTGCCGCTGGTCGTATTTTTTTTTTTTGTTGTAATCTTGCTTTCCTTGTTGCAAGTGTTTTACGGCTCGTCATTTTGTTAGGGCGATTTTTTCAAACTGCTACGGGTCTCACATTCTGAAGTGTGTAACTGAGTTTTGTGTTGATGTGTAGTTCCGCGGGTCGTAAGGATGAGCACCTACGATGCTCATCTCCACCAGCACAAGAAGCGCCTTCTGCTATGCAAGCCCGCAATATGTATGCACTATATATGTGATATGCTCAATATTAAATACAGTGTGATAGGCATCTTTCACAAGAGTTACAAATGACCTATGGTGTAGATTTACCTTACAGTGATAGGAAATATGATAAGCATAAGCATCTCATAAATCATCTCCCAATCCCCTTGGTACAACATGGGGAACACATTCTCTGTCCATGTTAAATGCCACATCCTTTGAGCTTGCAACAACATTACATCTATCTTTTCAATCCTACCCAATATCTGTCCCTTCACCATCCTCATCCCCTTGCAACACAACTATATATTTCTTTAAAGGCATATCTAAGTTCCCCTGTTCTTACCTATTTCTAATCTAACACATGCTGTTTACAGTATATCAGAAACATAGATTACATTGAGTCATTCTAAACACATACAGATTTATTTAAAAATAAAACTTGTTTCCCACACCCTAGAGCTGCTTTCTTAGACACAGTGTATGTACCAATAGAAACACTGCATTCAAATATGGATTTTAACTCTTTACTAACCTTCAAGCCAAATTATGAATTTTATGCTAATCTTAGCAGGGATTATCAGGGGTGGAAACTCACAAAGGCTGCTACTTGAAAACTCAAGAGATGTAGCAAACATCAGGGTGAACTTGTTAATGTTTATTTGGATATTTTTTTATGCAAAAAAATGTTTCTATACACTACTGATTATCCTCTACCAGATGCATTAATAATCCAGGAAATTTAGATATGCCTTTAAAACAGCAAAAGCACCATGTGCATCAAATAATTCTGTTTATTGTCTCTCAAGCACTGTTCAGAGCAGGCAACTTTTAAAGAATATGTAAACTCTTTAGAGGTAAAATAAAAATATTAGTGTTAAGCATAGTTTAGAAGGAAGGTGCTAGCTGAATTTAAAAAATTCCATGGAAGAATTGTGGCTGCTACAGAGGAGAATCAAGAGGTGAAAATGATGTCTGGAGAAGAGTTCTCATACAGTGTGAATGAGAGAACTTCAGAGCCGAGTTGTAATGAATGGCTGTAGCTTGAGGGAGAGGGTGATTCTATTTCATTTAATCAATCTAATAAATTCCATGTGGCAGCCACTCAGTACATCTTATTTACACCCAAGGCCCCTCTTACCTGACTAATCCTGTTAGTAATAGTCAAAATTAAAGACTGTGGCCTCCATTCAATTGCAACAGTTACAGATTGATTCAACTGAACAAGCCCGCAGCTACATGGCTGAAAGCCTAAACCGTAAACCATGCATCTGTAAGTAGCATTTCAGAGCACGATCATGATCAATTAAGCAAGGCCGTAACTACTGATTTAGAAACAACCAATAGTAAATGATACCATCATCATGGAGGTTAAACATCAATCAATTAGTGTTTAGAAGTCTGATATGTGATCAGACTCACAATCAGGCAGTGTACAAAATAATAAAAATGAATGATGATACTGTTCTAGTCCATGTTGGTAGCTTGATGTATTAACTCCTTGATTACCAAGATTGATATAACACAAAAATAAAATGTAAAAATAAGTTTTTACTGCAGATTTGCGAGCTTGAGACTGTTGTATAATTAATTCTGTCTTTCATCGCTTTCCCTGTTTTTTAAAGTGCAGTATTGATTATTATTATTATTATAGTTTATTTGTATTTTTTATTTGCTTTTACAGTGCTAAGAACAGGTGTTTAACCACCATGCAAGTCCTATCTGGTACACTTAGGATTTTCTTCTACATTTGCCATTTACGGGTGGGAAAACAATTGCGGGCTTAAGGAATTGTAGCAATTGAATAGCGATTTGCGATTGGAACATTTACGGGCTTGAAAGTACAAAAGCTTAGATGGGTTGGACTTACGATTTTGACAACCGCAGGGATTTTGAGCTTCTAACCCGCAAACTGATTGTGGGTAGCTAAAATACGCCAATTGAATAGCAAATTATTTTTGGGCTCCATTATGGGCTCTTGTAACTACAATTTGCTCAATTGAATGGAGGCCTGTATCTTTAAAAAATTAAAAACATTGCACCCTTTATCGAGAGAAAATCTTCAAAAGAGCATGCTATAAATAACAATTCAGCAGTTTCCTTATATGTTTGGAAAAATGCACACATTCCTGAATCACATTTTCCTGCAAAAACTGCAATTTTACTAATACAAACATTGCAAAACTCATCTGAAGAAATCAGAAGATACATATTCACATTTTTGTGTGAGAAGTGTTTTAAATCAACTCACATGTACATTTCTCTAACGCCTAGATATATACAATCCATCGTTAGTCATGTGGATAATGTCCGGTGTTGTGATCAAAGCTTCAACCTTATACTTTTTTTTTACACTTTATATAGTCACATTCATTCACCACGGATTGACAGAAAACTTTTCAGGTTTTACTTTGAAATCATAAGTACAAAAAGCTCTTTGAACACTTTCCATTCCTGGGAAAGAGACGTTTGATGTTCAAGCAATAGCGTGACGTTTCTTTCTCTTTTGAGATAGACAAGCAGTTAACAGTATTTATTCATAAAATCTGAATACATTTAAATACGTTCAGATGGAGAAATAAATAAATTTTGCCTTTATCACAATCAAATATATATATATATATATATATATATATATATACATATACATTTCAGAAGACAATATAATATACTACAATTAGATTTTCAGCCTCTGAGAAAGTGATAATTACCATCTACAAAATGCATTAGTGATTCCTATTAGCTTTGTGTATACTATATTTACTTTGTTTGTTTGCTTTCTTATAGGACTTTTAACTGAACACCAAACAATTAGAATTAAAGAACCACTGTATAAGAGTTATAATAAAATATCTAAATCCTTGTGAAACCTGTCACAATCTAACAATAGGCAGCTCTCAAATACTTTTTGAGAAAATGTAAAACAAAAATTATAAAATAGAGAGAGATACAAAGATCACTCTTAGTACTGCCAGCAAGAGGCGTCACACGTTAGGGACAGTATTCCAGTCAGAAATTTGCTTTGCCTGCTTTTATTCTGAACATTATATTTATATTCGGATCATATCTGAGTGCATGTCGCTGACAGATACAATTAAGTTACATCAGGGATACTTTTGGTGCTTGGACCTGGAGTGGGTTCCTAGTACTTTCATGGGCTAGAGGGGGAGAGAAAGCAGATGAACGACGCGGAGGCTGCACAGGCTCCCTGGGTCAGCCTGTAGCGTCACGTGACCCAGCGGAGTTTGTGAGGCTATCAGCCAATCAGGAGCGTCGGGGGGCGTGTCGGAAGCCCGTTTCGCGCCATTGAACACAGCAGCGCGGTCTCCCGACTGGAATGGACGGAGGTCTGAGGTCCTGCATCTAAAATCACAGTAGGAAGGTTTTAATACTGAGAATTTCACCCCAGCTTACCAGCAAATAAGGGGATATATCTGTTGAGGCTATTCTTGTTCGTTTTGTGTTTTTTCCTCCTCCGTTTTGTGTGTGTGTGTGTCCTTGTCTGCGCTGTGAGTGTGCTGTGTCTGTGTGTGTTCCTGTGTCTGTGTGTGCCTGAGCCTCTGCCTGTTGTTCCCCCTGTTTGTCCCCCTGGCAGTATTTAATATGGATCCAGAGGGCTTAGAGGCTTTGCTGGCTGAGGTTAGGACCCGTGCCTAAAGCCAAGGGGTCAGGTGGGTGCAGGACAGGCTGGGACCTCCCATGCCTTCTGCGCTTGGAGCTCAGCACATTGTACAGGAACAGCCTGCGGTGGCTGGTGTCCTAGCCAATTCTGATGCCTCCAGGGAAATTTTTTCCCATCCCACCACTGTAGGGCTGCCAGACCCCCATCCATCGGGTAGCAGAGACACAAGAGATGGGGGGGTTACAGGTCAGGGCGGCCGGGACCCCATACCCCCCAGGCAGGCGAGCGCCAGGATCACGGGCGGTGGGGGTGAGGGCCTAGCACTCCGGCCACCACCTGCCAACTTGCCTAAAGGTCCTAGGCCGCGACAAAGGTCGAGAAACACCCCTTTAACACCCCGTAAGGGGGGTACAGGGGGTAAGAGAAAAGCAGGGAGTCCTAAAAAGGCTCCTACAGGCCCTCATGGTGCCAAGCAGACGGTCCCTGGGGTTTCCCTCATTAACAGTGCTTCTGGTACTTTACAGGGACGCCCAACTGGCAGTGAGAGGAGCATGGCGACGACGAGAGAGAGAAGAGACGGGGTGATCAGAGAGATGAATAGCCAAGACAGCATGGTCATGATTGATGACATGCCTGTGACAGCGGCAGTGGCGAGGCTAGGACGCCCCACTCGAGCTAAGAAGGCTACGAGCAGGTACAGTCCGCTACTATTTACGCACACACCGCTAAGACGTAGCAGAGTAGAGACTGAGGGCGATATGGTTAGGCCACAGCGCAAAAGGGTCTAAGATTGACCAACATCTGGATATTCCAATGCCCGAGGAAGTCTCAGGGGAACCCCTACAGGGGGCGGCGGAGGCAGTGCTAGCCTACTCCAGCCGCGCAAGATTAGGTGACCAGGACCGTTCCTCAGACGAGGAAAGGGCGGTATGGGCACGGGCATGCAGGTCGCGGAGAGTTAGTGACTGTTCTTCTTGTACCCACAGATCCAGAAGGAGATCCAGGTCGAGAAGCAGAAGATCTTGTCGGTGCAGCTGTGCTTGCACTGGATCTGAGAGGAGGAGCCCGCGGAGGGCCAGACGGTCAGAGTCCCCGGAGCGTCAGGAGAGACGCAGGGATACTCCGTTGGCCGTATCTACTCCAAAGCTTCCAGAAGCAGGTGAGCGCTCAGAGTTGAGCTGCGCAGCAGACAAGGGAGGTTTTATCGGGTCATTAAAGACTCTATTAGCTGCGCACAACATTGCGGTTAGCGAACACGAAATGGGAGCTTGGATAGGGGGGCTAGCAAAGGGTGCATGGTCCCAGCCAGCAGCGGTAGTGGCGCCAGCAATGCGATTGCAGCAGTTGGGAATAACAATATGGGAGTTAACGACGCAGCCATGAGACCTATAGTCCTATGCTCGTTGGATAATTATGGTGCACACCTTACACAGGATGTAAAGGAAAAGATCTGGAGGAGGGAATTTATAGAGTTGTTTTCCCTTCTCCCTATGTCTAGGCAAACAGACTTGGCCGAGAGGGGCCCCAGGGAGGGGAAATCTTTTGCTAGGCTACCCAGGACGTTTGATACCTGGCTGCAAGCATTTTCTATTTGGGCTTGCGTACTGTGTGAGCGGCACCCTGAACAGAGTTCGGGATTATTCGTTTACATAGATGAAATTCGGAATGCTCACAAGGTATATGGGGGTACGGCCTGGTGGCGGTACGACGAGGAATTCCGGCAATACTTGGCCTCAAGGCCAAGTATGGCGTGGAGTGACAAAGCGGTGGCGTATTGGCTAAACATCATGACACCCATGAGAGTCACGACGCCCTTTCGGAGCGGGGCCGGTGGAGCTAAGGGCCCCACCCACGCCTCAGGAGCAGGTCTTAAGACCTGTTTTTCGTACAATGAGGGGGTCTGTAGATGGGCACCTAACTGCAGGTTTAAGCAGGCATGCTCAAATTGTGGAGGTGAACACCCCCTGTCTAGATGCGGTAGACCCAAAGAGGGAGGCAGGGGCGAACCTCCCGCAAAGGGGCAGGACGCCCATACGCCTCCCCGCCATGCTGCCGTGGCTAAAACGCTACAGTAAATTGGCAGGCACCGCCGAAGCGGCGTGCCTGTTGAAGGACGGGTTCCGAGACGGATTCCGGATTCCATGCGGGATCGACATTCAAGGTTTTCTTGTCCCAAACCTGAAGTCGGCTAGGGATTTCCCAGGGGTAGCTAAAGCTAAGGTGCTTAATGAGGTAAAATTGGGGAGGATGGCAGGGCCATTTGCGGCCCCGACCATCCAGGGATTAGTTGTGTCTCCACTTGGGGTGGTCCCCAAGAAGGAGAAGGGTAAATTTAGATTGATCCAGCATCTCTCCTACCCCAGAGGTCGTTCGGTAAACGATGGCATATCAAAAGACCAGGCTACTGTGTCTTATGAGTCATTTGACCGAGCGGTCGACCTGGTGAGGAGGGAGGGCCAGGGGGCCCTTATGGCGAAAGTGGACATCGAGGCAGCATTCAGATTGCTCCCCGTACACCCGTCAAGCCATTGGTTGCTGGGGTGCTTCGTAGACGGAAGTTACTTCGTCGACTTATGTTTACCCATGGGATGCTCGATATCCTGTGCTTACTTCGAGGCCTTCAGCAAATTTTTACAATGGGTTGTGAGCATCGAGGCGGGGTACAAGAGTGTTACCCATTACCTGGATGACTTCCTTTTTGTTGGCCCAGCGGGAAACGACGCTTGCCGTTTCATGCTGGAGGTGTTCACCGAAATCTGTACAGAATTCGGGGTACCACTGGCCCATGACAAGACGGAGGGCCCTATGGAGCAATTGACTTTTCTAGGGATTCGGATCGACTCCTGCAAAATGGAGTGCAGTCTTCCCTTAGAGAAGGTGGTGGACATGCAAGCCGAGATTACGGCGCTACGGGGCGCACGGAGGGTGACCCTGCGGCGGCTTCAATCAATATTGGGGAAGTTGAATTTCGCATGCAGAATTATCCCCATGGGGCGGATATTCTGTAGACGGATGTCGCTGGCTACAGTAGGGATTGCAAAGCCGCATCATTTCCTAACAGTCTCTAGGGCCATGCGCAAGGATGCAAGTGTATGGGTGATGTTCCTTGCAGATTTTAACGGGCGGGTGGTCCTTCAAAAGGAGGGCACCACCAGCGCAGAGCTAGATCTTCACACCGATGGGTCCGGACCGATCGGTTGTGGGGCTTATCTCCAAGGGAGATGGTGCGCTGCGGCGTGGCCGGAGGAATGGGAAGAGGCGGGTTTACTGCTGAACCCTACATTCCTGGAGCTGTTTCCTATGGTGGTAGCAGTGCACTTATGGGGTCCCTGTTTCAGGGACAGATGAGTCATTTTCCATTCGGGTAATAAGGGGTTGGTTGAAGCCGTGAACAACATCACGGCGGCATCCGTACCGGTGATTAGATTGCTCCGGCATCTTGTGCTATGTTGCCTTCGCTTGAACATATGGTTTCAGGCAAGACATGTGACAAATGTGGAAAACGGAATTGCTTACGCCCTCTCTCGGTTTCAGGAGGATCGCTTCAGGGCGCTGGCTCCTTGTGCGAACGCCCTGGGGGAGCACATCCCCGAGGAGCTTTGGGAGATTGGAGCTGTCAGGTGACGAGACTCGTGAGACAGTCTGTTGCCCCAGCGACGTGGAACGCTTATAGACGTGTGTGGGCAAAATGGGATAGTCTAGTGGCACTGGCAGGTGGTGCCACAACGGAAGACAAGAGCGTAGGGATCCTGCTTTGGTACCTGCTGCGGTGCGCCGAGGAAGGCGAATCAAAACCCATAGTAGGGAGACAGGTCACGGCGCTTGCTTTTATGTTTAAGCTTGCTGGGCAGAGGGACCTTACAAAGGAGTTTCTAGTGCGCAAGGTGGTGCGCGGAATGGTGGTGGTTTGCAGGGACCCCTTTGAATCCCTACTTTTCCGAACGGCTTTTTCCCTGGCGTTCTTCGGAGCATTTAGGATAGGGGAGTTAGTCGCGAACAGTAGACACGGTTTGGGGGGTCTGCAATTGGTGGATACCTGCCTCAGGGAAGGTACGGTGGTATTGTGGTTGCGGAGGTCAAAGACCGACCAAGTGGGTAAAGGAAGAGAAGTGGTTCTGCATCAGGTTGGCACGGAGTGTTGCCCATATGCATGTGTAATGGAGTACCTTAAGCAGCGACCGGCGGGACGGTGTTCGCTGCTGGTACACGCCGATGGAACGTATCAATTTAAAAGAGTTTTAAAAAGCGCACTGCATCGGCTCGGTTTCAAGCAGTCTGACTTCGGAACACACTCCTTTCGGATTGGAGCTGCCACTGAAGCGGCTAGGTTGGGGTTGCCCGACGCGACAGTGAAGCGCATCGGGAGGTGGGACTCGTTTTCGTTCCTATGTACGGCCAAATGCAGTGGTTTAATGGTGTTGCTTTCTACTTTCAGGGGAACAGAAGCAGCTATGGATTGTGGGCCATTCATACGTGTACTGGGCCCATAGGTTAGCCGCAGTTACCGAAGAAAAGGCACAACTGGGCTTTCCTGTTACGGACTTACGCGTAAGGTGGTGTGGCATTGGGGGTCTGCGATGGGCGCAGCTCGACGGTCTCTTGGAAACTTACGCGCAGCGTTACGGTCAGCCCAGTGTGATAATACTTCATGCCGGCGGGAACGATTTGGGGACAGTTCCCATGAGACGAATGCTAAAAGTGATGAAACGAGACATCGAGAAATGGGTGAAGAAGTTCCCTGGCACGTTCCTTATCTGGTCTGAGATGATTAAGAGAAGATCATGGCGTAATGCGCGCGACCCAGTATGTTTGGATAAGGCTAGACAGAAGATTAACCAGCAGATTGCGAGTTTTGTGAGAAAACAAGGTTTCGCTGCCATCCGGTATAAAGATTTCGAACCGGTCGGCGCAGATGATTTTTTCACAAAAGATAAGGTTCATCTTACGGAAATAGGGTATGAGTTGATGATGTTGGAGTTTAGGGAGAGTGTTTTGCGGGCCTTGGCTTTAATGTCCAGCAGGGGGGGATCGCAGCCTCGGGAGGCGTCCCTTGCATGCTCCGTGGCGGGAGGTGAGTTGCCCGGCCCACTGGCCTAAGGGGGCGATGGCCCCACCTCACAGGCCATGCTTAAGGATAAGCATTGGGGCTTTGGGCAGGGCTCAAAGCGTGAGGTCACTGTTCGTGGCCGGGCTCCTCCCCCGGAAGGAAAGGACTAAATTAGTCATTTAAATAAGTTACGGTTGTTGTTTACATTGTTTCAAAATAAAGCTGTGGCCCGTTGTTTCTCCCAACTCAAGTTGTCGTGTCAGTTATTCCATCAACTAGCCTAAATGGATCATGCATGGGTCATGAACGACGCGGAGGCTGCACAGGCTCCCTGGGTCAGCCTGTAGCGTCACGTGACCCAGCGGAGCCTGTGAGGCTATCAGCCAATCAGGAGCGTCGGGGGGCGTGTCGGAAGCCCGTTTCGCGCCATTGAACACAGCAGCGCGGTCTCCCGACTGGAATCCCCCCCACCCACCCTGTATTTTGTTGTTAACAGATGTTATGGTTTATTCTTTTAAAAAAAAAAATATATATATATATATATATAATATATATAATATAAATAAGAAATATTGAAATTAATATATATTTTGGTTAAAGAATTCGGAGAAGTGGCTATTGTATGTTGTGTATTGTTAATTTATGTCTGGGCGGCGGGAGGTGAGTTGCCCGGCCCACTTGCCTAAGGGGACGATGGCCCCACCTCACAGGGCGTGCTTAAGGATAAGCATTGGGGCTTTGGGCAGGGCTCAAAGCGTGAGGTCACTGTTCGTGGCCGGGCTCCACCCCCGGAAGGAAAGGACTAAATTAGTCATTTAAATAAGTTACGGTTGTTGTTTACATTGTTTCAAAATAAAGCTGTGGCCCGTTGTTTCTCCCAACTCAAGTTGTCGTGTCAGTTATTCCATCAACTAGCCTAAATGGATCATGCATGGGTCATGAACGACGCGGAGGCTGCACAGGCTCCCTGGGTCAGCCTGTAGCGTCACGTGACCCAGCGGAGCCTGTGAGGCTATCAGCCAATCAGGAGCGTCGGGGGGCGTGTCGGAAGCCCGTTTCGCGCCATTGAACACAGCAGCGCGGTCTCCCGACTGGAATCCCCCCCACCCACCCTGTATTTTGTTGTTAACAGATGTTATGGTTTATTCTTTTAAAAAAAAAAAAATATATATATATATATAATATATATAATATAAATAAGAAATATTGAAATTAATATATATATTTTGGTTAAAGAATTCGGAGAAGTGGCTATTGTATGTTGTGTATTGTTAATTTATGTCTGGGCGGCGGGAGGTGAGTTGCCCGGCCCACTTGCCTAAGGGGACGATGGCCCCACCTCACAGGGCGTGCTTAAGGATAAGCATTGGGGCTTTGGGCAGGGCTCAAAGCGTGAGGTCACTGTTCGTGGCCGGGCTCCACCCCCGGAAGGAAAGGACTAAATTAGTCATTTAAATAAGTTACGGTTGTTGTTTACATTGTTTCAAAATAAAGCTGTGGCCCGTTGTTTCTCCCAACTCAAGTTGTCGTGTCAGTTATTCCATCAACTAGCCTAAATGGATCCTGCATGGGTCATGTTTTCTATACCGTGCACCACATATTTTCTATCCATGGGGTTCTCTATATATTATGTATATGATGCTAATTTGGGGATGTGATGTCTGTATAGTATCTTGGAGATTTATTTTTGCTCAATCTATATGAGATATATCTAGTTGGTACCACATATGTTCATGACCACATAACCTTGGTGGTTGTTATTGTATAGGACCCACCTACCCATTTTTATATAGTGCTTATGGGGAGTTTGTGTTTTCTGGCACTTTGCCTTTAATAAGTTGAGGATTCATTTCCTGTGTGGATTATTATTATTACAAGGAAATTGTCCGTCAAAAATTATGGGGGAAAAATGTAAGGCTGGCAATGCTGCTTGACGTAGAATGTGAGGCTTTTAAGTTTGTTATTATTATTATTTTTTATTATTTTGGTTATTTTTTGGTGTTTTGGAGTTACGTGTTTGAATCAACTGCGTGCCTCAAGTGCTTTGCGAGGCTCGCAGTGCAATGAGCGCCCGCTGTGTATTTTATAAGTTCTGCATGCCTGGCGTTGCAGAGCCTCGTTTTCATCCTTTTTCTTTTTTCTTTTTTTCGTCCGCCATTTTTTCCTTAGCTAAGCCGGATTTTGTTCGACGAAAAATGCAAAATATGACTTAAATAAGTTTGCAACTTCACTCTCATGCTTTTTGGGTCTCCCCCTGTGCTGTGAGTGAGTGTGTTATTATTTTTTTATTATTATGGTTGTTTTTCTGTTTTTTCGAGTTGCGCATTTGAACCAACTACGTGTCTCAAGTGCTCGCCTCGCTTTGCAAGACTCGCAGTGCAATGAGTGCCTTTGGCAGTCATTGCAGCCTAAGCCCCGCGCACCTCAACTGCTCGCCTCACTACTCAAAAAGGGCCATACCATTTGGATCTATATCTATGTCTGTATGTTAGCTAATGTAATGAAACTATTAACCTTATTGATATAAAATACAAAACAGACTACTGGAAATATAGAATGATTGGTACTAACAACTTTGCATTTGCATTTATTCACCTGCACTGTAGATTGTATTTCCTTTTCCATTATATTTGCTTTCTTGCACTTGCATTTTATGTATATGTTCCCAGTTTTATTTTTTATTTTATAACCCTCAATAAAACAACATGTGGTTTGTGTGTGTTTGCATTGTTCAGCTGTGTCAGACTCTCTGTGAGCTCATGGACCGCAACACACCATGCTGATCCACTTGGTATTCATGGCAGGGATACTGGAGTGGGTTGCCAGTTCCTTCTCCAGTGGGCACAGTATACAGCTCCTGGTATTCCTGGGTGATCTCCCATCCAAGTACTGACCAGGCCCAAACCTGCATGGCTTCAGGGTGGTGTGACCTCCTAGTTTGGAAACAAACCCAGGTCACATCGGTGAAAGTGCTCAATCCTAACCACTGGTGACCCAGGGAAACCAAAACAACATATGATAGTATTTTTAAAATGAAAATTTGAATTTTGCAATTTTATATAATATGATGTGAAATTATGTGTATCTATTTTTCTATTGACTATCATCTACTGTATGTATATAATAAGTATATATATTAAACATATAGTGAAAAAGTGTTCAGCTCCATTTACTAAAAATGTAAGTTCTGTTTTCCTCCATAGTGTGATAGAATTCTTTTATTTCATGTATATTAGTATTTTGCTTGCAGTCTTCCTTACAGTCTCATTTAATCTAATTTTCAAATTTTTACTAACCCAGATTTTATATTCCCATGGAAATGTATACCTGTTAACTAGCTTACTTCATCAATATGGTTAGATTTCTGCAAGATAGCAAAACCTTAAACCAAATTGATATATTTGTTTTCTTTCAATGATTATGCATTTCACTACCAGAGTACTTAAAGGACCACTGCATTTAGAAGTAAAGATCTATTATAAATAGTACGCAATTTTAAAGAAATAAAAATGTTTTTTTTCTGGCAGTTTGTTTTCTCCTCAAGCAGAACTGGTATATTCTCCTACCTATGTCTATCAGAGGTGTGTCCAGCTCTTCATGTTTGCTGGACTAAAAATAAAAAGTCTGACCTCAGTCTGATCTCAGTCTGTCTCAGTAAAAGTGCTGGTCTATGTTGGCTCTTGTATTGTTACTGGGTAGGGCCTCTGGGGCGTCTTCAAGCATGATGTAATAGAGTTGTTAACTCAGCCCAGCCTGCTTCCATGCTCCATGATAGTCCAGCACACGGCAAAGCTGGCCACACCCCTGATAGACACAAGTAGGAGGAGATAAGCAGCTTGGCTTGGGGAGAATACAGACAATGTAAAAGCTAAGTAAAATGTTTAACTTTTATTTATTTTATTCTGCATACTATTTTAATAGTCTATGCCCAAAAAAACAAACATTTGCGTTTTACTTGTAAATGCATTACAGTTGTCCATTAAGGATATAACTGATTTTGCAGATAATTAGGGTCAGTAATTAATAATGGCAATTGTCCTAAAACATTTTAGCCATTGCCCATCAAAAATGCCGTCCACAGCCAGAAATATCAAGATGAGCACTACCTCCCTAATATTGCATCTTTGTTTATTTTTCCCTTAGCCAACTAAGTAGTATCACTGAATCTAGCTGACAGCTCTCCTCTCATCAAGCTAGAGCTCACTGATTCCTATTTGGATGATACAGCCTTATTAAATTAGGATTCGGCCAATTGAATTGGGCTCTATATAAGCACATCGCATATTTGTTTACAGACGTTTTTAGTTAGTGAAGACCTTGCTTTTGGATAGAAGTTCACTAACTAAAAGCTTCTGTAAAAAATATGCTCTGTGCTTATATAGAGCCCTTTTCAATTTGCCGAATCGCAATTTAATAAGGCTGTTAATTGGCAACTATTTCTACTCTGACAAAATCATCAGAATAATATTGTGTTGATTAGACATGTTGGCTGGCTGGCCCACAGATGATCAGAGGGTCACAGCTGGCAGATACTTATACAGTATGTCAAAGGAATCTAAGCAAGACTAGAGTTGTAACTGTCAGGTAATCATATATCACAGAGATGATGATTATTTTATCATAATGAAAACTCTGTGACAAACCAGAAACTAGTATGTAGAAATAAAAGCTCTAGAATACCAGGAAAAACAGAGCAAGCAGTCATGTTAACTGAAATGTCATGGAATAAATCAATTTATTATAAATGTAGTTATTTCTAAGCTTTATTTTGTAGGATTTCCATAATAAATTATAAAATCAAAATATATTGTTGGCTATGCTATTACTATATGACAAATATACAGCTAAAACTCTTTTGATGATACATAACTCAAATGTAGTATTGCTGTAATTTCATTGGGGTATATTTATCAAAGATGGCCTGGATAGGGTTAGATAAGTGGTGTTATATATCCTTGCATGCTTATATATCTAGGACTATTTGCAGACTTACAGCCTTATTGTAATGTCTAATCAACACAATATTCTTCTGCTGATTTTGTCAGAGTAGAAATAGTTGCCAATTAACAGCCTTATTAAATTGCGATTCGGCCAATTGAATAAGGCTCTATATAAGCACAGAGCATATGTTTTTTACAGAAGTTTTTAGTTAGTGAACTTCTATCCAAAAGCAAGGTCTTCACTAACTAAAACCTTTGTAAAAAAATATACTATGTGCTTATATAGAGCCTTTTTAAATTGGCCGAATCGCAATGTAATAAGGCTGTTAAAGTTTATCCCAGTTTAATAACTAGGTTGAATAGAAAAAACACAGGAAGTGGAGATATTTTAAGTCAGGAGAAGTCAATAAGCAGACCTGGGTCCAAATCTGTTGATCCATATATTGCAATCATTATTAAAGGGACTTTGTCAACCCAAAAATATGTTTCTATTATTAAGTTAGTCTTAAACAGCATGAGAAACTGACTGTACATTGTATTATCCATTTTTTCTTAAAATATATATTTTATTGGATATGCATCATCTTCTGTGCTGTATTATTATACAAATGAGTAGCTTCTAATAGATCACCTCCCTCACCTGCAGTGGCATAGCTAGAAAATGGAGCGTGTTACATCCAGGGAGGCCCTAAGACTTTTTAAGACTATTGGACAGGTGGGGGCCCTGGACTAACATGGATTATGGGTGCTATTTATCCCCTGTCCTCACCACCGGAACACTTTGACATCCATGTTATTTTACTGTGTGCCATGATGAATATAAGCCTTGTTATTCATTGTGTTATGGGGCTAATGTGTTTTGTGTGCACTTATTGATGTATGGATGGTACAGATTACAGGGTGCCCATTTGAAGGAGTTCAGTACATCAAGGTAAAGGCAGATACCAGAGGACAATTATCATTCAGATATGAGTGGAATAACAAGATATGATTAAAAGTTATTGTTCTAAGATAACATAAGGGTTAGGGTCACTTTAAGGCTTGTCTGACTAGCTTGCTAATAGGAGACTTCAGTCTGGAGTTTAATCTCCACAGGAGCTGTCAAAGTGGATGCCATGGGGCGTGAACTCACCATTGTGCCGCATAGGCATCAGTGAGATTGTGGGTGGTGAATAGATCTGTCAAAGCGCTTGTTAGATCTTGTCAAAATAGAGGAAGATCTTCTACCAAGTAAAGATTCAAGGCACAATTGTATATTGAGACCAATTGCTCCAAGTGCCCAGGCACCTTTACTAAGGTCAACAAACCCTTGCAACAACATCTGATGGACAGGCCTTCCACGTGGCCAAGGTATAGGCTGATGGGGATTGGTAAACAACTGTTCACCAAGGATTAGAGACTAAATATGATTGGATGATGTTATTTATAAATATGCTGTACCATCCTCAATAAAGCAATTGACAGTTTGAACTACATAATGTATGTGTATGTTTCATTCTGTGGGAATAATAATCCTTACTATTGGCATTATCATTGCTGAACCTGATTGATACAGTAGATTGTGATAGAGGGCACTGATGAAAAAACAATTGTGGCCCAGTGTCAATTAACTCAGTGCTCCTCCCCAAGACCCCTTTCTATAACAGCACCCATCCCCAAGAAACTTTCTCATAGCTGATTTCCTTACCATACCGCTTGCTTGCACAAAACTCATCTGCCTGCAGCACAGATCCAGCATACAAATATATATACACACAAGCATGCATATATACATGAACAATCACTACATAGCACCCAGTCCCTCTCAACATCCACTGCCACAAAGTACCCAACCCGCTTAGCATCTATCCCTACATAACACCCAATCCATGTCAGCAGCCATCTCCTCCCAGCATCCATTTACAACCAGCACCCAACCCTTCTCAGCATCCAACTCACAGCTGACATAATACCCATCCCTATCTCCTTTGCTCCTCCCTAACAGAACCCATCGCCCCTGAGACAGAACCCATCGCCCCTGTACTTTGCTGTCACTTTGCAACCCTTGCTCTCTTATCTTCTTCCCTAAACACATTCTCAGGATGCTGAACAGCTCCACACTGCCACTACTTGGAGCTTCAGAAAAAATGTTGCACTGCACAACTTGCTCCACTGGTAGCTCTACCCTTTCCCTTGCATATTAAGCTTTCTGAGCTGCATATTGAGTCATACATCTGCATAACAGAGACGTACAAAGAATAGTGAATATTTCTGGAATAATTTGCTTTCGATAAAAATGCTAGATACTCTTTGAGATGAAACAAATGTGTTGTTGGTGTGACCGTGTCCCTTTAAGCTTTCTGTATATCCCTACCTTAAACTTCCACATCCTTAAATAATAATTATTAGTTAAATAGTATCATTTCTCTATGCAACATGACCTATATAAGCTTCCATCCTAAGCCATTTTCAGTACCATTATATTGAAATATTTGTTTATACATAAAAAGAAAATTTGAAGTACAGACCTTTAGTTAATTTTCACAAATAAATTTGGGCCTCGTCAACTTTGGAAACTTTTTTTTTTTTTTGCAATTGGTATTTACTTCTGAAAACTAAAGGGTGCTTCTTTGCTGTGTGCACTGATTTTGTACAGGTGAAAGGGGAGTGGTTTTGCCTGTGTTAGCTTGCATGCAAGTGTGTGACTTGTGTGGGTCTGTTTTACAACTGTGATTTACATCTGGAAAAGTAAAGGGTGTTTTTTGCTGTGTGCACTGATTTGGTATAGGTGGGTAGTCAGAATCTCATTTAAACAGGGAAGGTGTGAACTTGTGAGCTTGCGAACAGTTACAGTTCTGAGTTGGCAAACACCAACTGATTTTGCAGATTGAGTGAAACTGTTGGAGATGTCCATCCAGGAATGGCAATGCCAGATAGAGGTGTGCCCTCTAACATCTGGGACAACAGTTCTACTTGACCAGAGGAAGGGCAAAGTAGGCAGAGCAATAGACATGCTTTTGTTATAGTGGAAGCTATTATTAGGAAGGTAGACAGGGTGATTTGTCACTCAGATCCCAGCAATCGAACAGTTTGCTGTCTCCTGGTTGCTCTGGTTTGTCATGTTGTGGATTGGGTAGATAAATTATTGGGAGGGGCTGGAAATGAACCGGTGGTCTTGATACATACTGGTACCAATGACAAAATCAAAGGAAGATGGAGTGTCCTAAAGAATGATTTTAGAGAACTAGGGAATAAGGATAAGGCAAGGACCTCCAAGGCAGTATTTTATTATGTATTTACTTTATACTACTAGTGCCACGTGCAAGCCCTGGGAGAATGATAGAGATTAGGGAGGATAATGCGTGGCTAAAAAAAGTGGTGCATTAAGGAGGGGTTTGGGTTTTTAGAGCACTGGGATGACTTCTCAATTGGGTACAATCTCTACAGCAAGGATGGATTGCACCTAAATGACGAGAGAGCTTGTGTGCTAGGGGATAGGATGGTAGAAAAGCTGGAGGAGATTTTAAACTAGTAGGTTGGGGGGAATAGATAGAAGTAATAGGGTAGAAAGTGTAGTGGGGTAAATAATTAATTAACTAGTCATGGGGGAGGAGAAGGGGTGGGTTAATATAGTTATTAGGGAGGTATCGCTAAGTAACTCAAGTATAGTGGCACGCCACTTCAAAACTACAAACTCATAAAAACATAAGGTGTATGCTTGCGAATGTCAGAAGCTTGCCAGGAAAATGGGAGAGTTAGAATTATTAGCAGTTAATGAGAAATTGGATTTAATAGGCATTACTGAAACATGGTGGGATAAATCTCATGACTGGACTGTTAATCTGGATGGTTATAAACTATTTAGGAAAGATAGGGGCAATGGTAAAAGAGGAGGATGGATTTGTCTGTGTGTTAAGCCTAATTTTAAGCCTATAGTCACAGAAGATATTTGTACTAGAACTAGCAATAATGTTGAATGTTTGTGAGTAGAGTTAAATAGCAGAGGACAAATTCCAAAAGAATATTGGCAGGAGTATACTAGAAACCCCCAAATTTAATGACATTATATATATAAAAGTATGGTCAAGTTGTATTAATGGGAAATTTTAACTTCCCTGAAATAAACTGGATGAGCACATTTAGAGATCATTATCTGGCCCAGGTTATATATGAATTTACTAGAAATGAGGCTATCTTGGATTAAGTTATCAAAAAATAATATTGATATGATATCATATGTTGAAATAGGGCAATCTTTGGGAAACAGTGATCCCAACACAGTCTTTTTTGAGCTTGAGTTATAAGAGCCAACAAAAAAATTTGGAAAAAAAAATTGGCACATTTTTTTAAAGGGCAGCAATACAATGTATAGATTGGGATTCAGTTTGTTTTTCAATTGAGTTGTACAGTTTATCGGTCACATTAAAGGTGGGAAAAGTTCTGAAATGATTTATCTTTATCTCATTTTTTTACAGCACAGAAACCTGACATTTTAACAGGGGTGTGTAGACTTTTTATATCCACTGTATGTTAATCCCACTGCCCTAAAAGATTGCAAGCAAACTGCTATGGGTCACTGATACAAGTTAACTTCACAAGAAAGCCAAAAAGCAAGGCATAAATCCCCATTGCATTTTGCCCTGACAGTAAATTACAAGTTGCTCCGTGACACTCTGACACCCCCAAAAAAAAACATTCCCCTCATTTGCAAACTACAACAGTCTCCTAACTCCCAAATAATGAAAAAATAATTGCGGGTACCAAAGAGCACTCATACAGGCTTTAAAAGGCTTTGCTGTGCGCTGCAGCAGCCCTTAAATATACACTACAGTGTCTCTGTCCAAACACCCCAGCACCTAAACCCCCAAATCCTGCAAGAGGGAGTCTTCAAACAACCCCCCTTGTGCCTACAATCAACCCCTGTGCTATTGGGGATGCCTATCGGGACCCCCTGCCACCTAATATTATCCCTCACCCGCAGTGGGAGTCCTTTAAGGACCTGCACCACAAATTAACACCATCTAAATGGTTAACCCAGCCACAGGAATTATCAAAAGTACCCCCTGCAGTACCTACAGTGGGGTTACAATCGGGCCCCTGCAGATGCCCAACAATTAACCCAGATTTGGAACCACCGCTGCATTTCTAAATTCAAATTTCCCGCCCCCCTACTCTGAAATTAACTTCTGCTGCAGAAGTACCCCTATAATTCATGGGGGTCTATACAGTCAACACATTTTTGAAGAAGAGATTCAAAATGTTTATCTTGCACTCATAATTATTAAAACTTGACTTTTATTACATTTTCTTTTAAAACTCTGATGACTCTAGAGCAAGGACATACAAAAAAATAATTTGATAAAAATGGACTCAATTGTCCAACGAGGTAGAAATATATTTTTTTTACAAAACTACCCTCTTTGTACACATTATTTATTTTTAAAAATGAACTATTTCTGGTAAAAAAAATATACCAATCTAAAGCTTCCCATAGTAAATATATAGTATTTTTTTCTCTTGAAATAACTTCTCGTGAAATAATTTTCTTATGTTGTTATCAGAAATTCTTAATGCTCTTTTATTTAGATATATTAAAATCTTGATATCATTATGTCTTGCATTTTTTAACCTAAGTATTTTAGGGTCTTGGACAAAATTTAGGGGATTGGACAAAATATCATTAGGGTAATTACATTAAAAAAAATGAATCTACTCAATGCATTTCAAATTAACGTCTGTCTTGATTGAAACCCATCTCCTCATCTTCTGGGCCAGAAAAGGGCCCTCCCCCCAAAAAAAACTGA
Source organism: Discoglossus pictus (assembly GCA_027410445.1). Classification (NCBI taxonomy): domain Eukaryota; kingdom Metazoa; phylum Chordata; class Amphibia; order Anura; family Alytidae; genus Discoglossus; species Discoglossus pictus. Next base: position 317,581,291 of record CM050166.1, on the reverse strand, counting down.
CGCTCTGAAAAAAATATATACTTCTAAATAATGGAACTCCTTTCCTCGCCTTCTTCTGCGTAAAAAAAACATTGGAGCACTCTGATTGGCTGGAATAGTTGTCAATCACATTTCAGCCAATCGGAATGGGATACAGGGGTTAATTTTGGAAGTAGCAGGAAATTTGAATTTTGAAATGCTGCGGTGGCAGGCTAATTGTTGGGCCTCTGCAGGGGTCCTGATCGGGACCTTGTCACATGGGGGGTGAAGTGTAGGCGCTGAGGGGGTTAAACATTTAGATACTGCGGGTCATTTAAAGACCTGCGGAAAGGGTTAATCAGTGGCATGGGCCCTTTAAAGACTAGCGCTGCGGGTGAGGGTTAATGTTAGGGGCCTGGGAGTCCCCAATGGGGACTCCATGGCTTTTGGGGGGTTAATAGGTGGCAGGGGTCCCGATTGGGACCCCCTGCAGCATGAAGGGTTCATTGTAGATTCAAGGGGGTTCTTTTAGAACCCCCTTGCAGGGGTTAACTTTAATCTACATGGGGTCTGTATATATTGGTGTTTTTCGGTAATTGCTGTAACAAGTTATAGTGAACCACAGATAGATTGTGGGGAACACCTTAGCCCCTGAGTCAGGAGGTTTCTGATTGAGACATAGGGACTGTGGTCTATACTAGATACATCTTATGTCAGTTGTGTAAATTGCTAAGCAACAATAATTATTGTTTTTTAATTAAACTTCATACATGTCTCATCTTTTTGTAGGGACCTCAGCTAGATTATTGGGCACACATAGCACCTGAGATAGGAGGTCTCTGTAGGATAATACTACTTATGGTGTAATAATAAAGGGTGCATTTTTATGAGGAAACTGAATGACTTTTTGTTCCAGAGGATTGAGTGTTTGGTTCTATTAACCAACCCCTAGCAAGATCTCTATCTGATATACAATTGAACTTTATATCACCAAGTTCCAAAAGGTGTTTTCCTCTAACTTGACATGCTTTAAATTAAGTTGTAAACAAAGTACCCCAACTTACACCACAATCAAACAGTTGCTGCTGTTTTTTTAAACATATTTTTTTCATTTTCCACCTATGAATAAAGGTTCCTTTTTAATAATTTACACCTAATACATCCAAGGGTATTGAGGGAACTGGGTTCTGGAATAGCCAAATCATTATATCTAATATTTCAAGATTCACTCAGCACAGGGTCGCTACCAGATGACTGGAGTAAAGCAGAGATGGTACATATATTTAAGAAGGGAGCAAGAGCAAATGATGTGAATTATAGACCTGTAAGCCTCAGTTCTATAGTGGGCAAGCTTTTAGAAGAGTTAATAAGGGATAATATACAAGAATATGACTATTTGAACAGAATTATAAGTAGGAGCCAACATGGATTTATGAGGGATAGGTTTTGTCAAACAAATCTAAATAGTTTCTATGAGGAGGTTAGTAAAATAAAGGCAACTCACTGAATGTAGTCTTTTTGGATTTTGCAAAGGCTTTTAATACAGTGCCACGTTGAAGACTACTATGCAGACTAAGGGCCTCATTCTATTATCGGCCGTAAATCGGCCGTAAGGCTGCGATTCCTTGCGGGGGTTCAGTTAACTCGCGATTCTATTATACGGCCCCGCAAGGATCTCCTTTTACGGCCGGCCGCATATCTTGGAACTGGCCGTAATCTCAGAAATATAAAAACTCAAAAATAAATTCAAGCCTGCACTGTACAGCTCTGTAAATGCTAGGGATCATATTGGGGGACATGAGGATTAAAAGGAACCCACTCTCAAGCTTGCACATCTGCCCAAACCCGAGTTCAAATTAACTGTTTATTTTCCGGCTGCGGCGTGGGTGTGTCTGAGGTGCTCCAAGCACTCTGGACTTTTTACATGGATATTTTACGGATATTAAAAATAAAATATTTTACGGATTTGAGCAGGATAATTATGTGCTATTTTTTCTAACACCTAAAATCCCTTTATAGTCTTCTCAAAGTGCAGGATGGCTTTATTTGAGCTATTTTATGTGCTTAATTGGTGCTAGCGAGACCTCTTTCCTGCAAGTAAGCTGCGGCTCGCTTTTAGGCTTGCAGAGAGGTTTCCCGGAGCAATTGAATTGCAAATCTCTTGCGGCCGTTTTAGATCAAAGGCTTTCCTCCGGCGCGAGCGGCCGCAAGAGATAGCAAGGCACCGGCCGCAAGCCTGCCGGAGCCTCCGGCCGTAAGGGAATAGAATAGCAGAATAGCTTGCGGCCGGTACTTGCGGCCCCGCAACGGCTGCGGCCGCTAATAGAATGAGGCCCTAAGAGAATTGCAGTAAATATCTGCTCATATATTGAGGGCTGCCTAAAAGACAGGAAGCAAAGGGTTGTGGTAAATGTACCATACTCTGATTGGACTAATGTAGTAAGTGGGGTTCCTCAGGGTTCAGTATTAGGTCCTCTCCTTTTTAACATTTGTATTAATGACTTAGAAGTAGGACTGGAAAGTATTATCTCCATTTTTGCTGATGAAAAGTTGTGGAAGGTACTTAAATCCGAAAATGATGTACTTTCCCTCCAAAGGGATTTGCATAAATTAGAGGAATGGGCAACTAAATGGCAGATTAAATTTAATATGAATAAATATGAATTTGGGAAGTAAAAACAGACATGCAATTTATAATCTTAATGGAGCAAATCTAGAGGTATCAGATATTGTAAGAGATTTGGGAGTGCTTGTGGACAACCACCTAGGTAACAGTGCTCAAAGCCAAGCAGCAGCTGCAAATGCAAGTAAAATATTAGCATGTTTAAGGGTATAGAAACAAGGGAAGCAAAAATAATTCCCTCATATGGAATATGGAGTACAATTTTGTCCACCACTTCATAAAAAGCACATTTTAGAGCTGTAAAAAGTACAGAGAAGGGCAACAAAACTAATAAGGTGAATGGAGGGGCTCAGTTATGAAGAAAGACTAACCTAATTAAAGTTATTTTCTCTAGGGAAAAAATCATCTATGATTACCTTATATAAATATATCCAGGGTCAATATAATTTAAAAAAATAAATAAAAAAAAAAAAATTTGTAAAGTGAACTTTTTGTGCCAAGAGGTTTTTAACTAATAAGAGGTTAGAAGTAAAAAAAAATCCACCGTAAAGATAGAATAGGGTTCTTCACAGTAAGGGTGGTTAAACTGTGGAATTCTTTACCAAAGGAGGTGGTGACAGTGGATTAGATAGATAACTTTAAAAAGGGATTAGATATATTTTTAAATAAAAACGGCATAAAGGGTTATCCTAGTTAATTATTGATCCAGAGAGGAATCTGATCACCAGTATCTGGGGTCAGGAAGGAATTTTATTTTTTTCCCATTTGAGTCAATTAGCAAGATTCACTGGGGATTAGGGTTCTATTTGCTTTCCTCTGGATCAATTAACCATTAACAGATAATTCTCATATTGCAGACCAGATCTAAAAAGGTTGAACGTGATTGACTAATAGTCTTTTTTTAACCTCAATTACCATGTAATTATGTAACTATGCAATCGACTAGCCCTATTTTAAATTGTAGATCCATTTAATTCCACTTATCCACTTTAATACTATCTAACTAATATATAATGTTCTGTACGTCAATCTCCACATGACACTTGAAGAAATCGTTCAACATGTATATAACCAATACAGAATGATTAATTATAAAATGTACCACTTACTACAACCAAGTAGCTCCATTTGACAATAAATGTATCACCATACTGTCAGAGCTATTCTAATTAAATCGCATATTGTCCATGATGGAAGACAGCATGTATAACAGAAAATACTACTAAATCTAAATTAAGGTAAGTTATTTTTATTAAACTGTTCCTTAAAATACTTAAACCAATCTAACGCTTTGCACTGTGTGCCATCTGCTCTGAAATTTGAGTATCAAATTAACCTACATGTATCTATTTTCCAGTACAAGCCCTATCTCACAAACCAAAAAGTTTCTTCTATGTTATTTATGCTGCATTAGAGTACCTTGATTATTTCACTTTTTGGTGAAAGAAAACATACATATGGCTTTACGTTTACTTTCCATGTTTGTGTGCATCATGATATGTTAATGTTGTACACAACTCCAATGACTTGAATGGAACAGATATAAGACATTGTTTGCTTAATCAAATAAAAATAATATAGTATGTATAGTGATACTTTTTAACACTTTCTGTAGGAAGATTACTTATTTATATCATGCACATTTTCAATATCCCTTATTTATTTAATGCACATACAAAGATTTATTTATACAGGATGTGATGATGGGCTTACTGACATGGACGAACCAGAAGATATTAGTTGGTAGCAGTGACAGAAGATGGTCATCGCGTAGTGTATTGTGGCCTGAAAGAATTAGATAACTGCTTGGGCACATGTATGACCATGCAGAAAAGTGCTTGAGGACATGTGTGAACTTCCAGAACTTGGTTAGTATGTCATGTATTAATCTGACTCATGATTATGAAAATTACAATGGTTATTGATGTATGTTTTTAACATTACTATATGCTTAACATACCAATAAAGAGCTCCCTGTGTTGTGTGATGCCTCAATTTTCTCAGTCTGGTAGATACTGCTTTTTGACTTGCAACTGTTCATTGTGGTGTTTTTGGTAAACAGATACCCACAGCATTGTGGGTATGATTCAATTTTGAATACATTTATTATTTAAAACTAGACAAAACTGAAATTTGACACCTGATATATATGTATAAAATGATTTCTAAATATTAAAAATCATTGTCTTTATTTTCCACTGATATTAAATTGTTTAGTCTTTTCCCTACTGTCTTTCACATTGAATGTTCACAGTGTTAAATGCAGTATCTACATCCAGCATATTTATAAAGATTTCTTTTAATCTACCAATGATTAGATAGCTTGCAGATTATACAATATCAGACAACCAATATATTTATATATCTGAATGTATGTAACCTCATTGATAACATGTGATAAGCTCTGTAAGGTTATTAATTCAGTCTCACAATATAATACCTTTTGTTTATTTGAGGAATTCACAAGATGCTTTATGAGGACAACAGCTTCTGTTTTACTCCCCTTTGATTCATTCAGAAGAGGATTTAAGTGGTTTTGCTGCAGAGAACACATTTTCCCATAGAGTTTTCTCATTACTAAGACAAAACAAAAGTGTTTGGTACTCAGCTCCCAGAGGCTGGAATTATTAGTGATTTTGAAGTTATAAAATAGTATTTAGAGATATAAACACAATTACATTATGTTTCCATTGTCCATCTAGTCGTACTCCTCAGCTACCCCACTGAGACCTTGGGAATAAACTCTTGTGTTCAGTGTTTTCCTTTCTTTCTTAGTGAAACTGTTCCAATATAATGACAATATAACTTCATGTGATTTTAACAGCTTTGGAGTACAGCATTCTTTGTAGTACTAGCATGGCTATGAAAGAGTTGACAAAATAATACATATGTTCTTGATTTACTGAACTACAGCTCTCAAATGCAAGAGTGAGTATGTGAGATAACATACAGTTTTATTTTATTTGACAGATAATATTTCTAAAATAGTTTATCCTACATAAACAATTTGCTGCACTTTTCTACAGATTACATGGGTTGGATAGTTGGATATGTTAATATAATATGATTCATAAAAGTGCCAATGTGTTTCCCCCAATTTGTAGCCTATAATAAAATAACAATGTTTACACCATACTACTCTTTTAATCCAATCTGGAGAGTGCAAGATGAGCAAGAAATCAGAAAAGTAAGTATTTTTTTGGATTGTGGTGTGCTAGAATAAATTTATAACATGATACTTATAACAGAAAAGGACCAAAGAAATGTATCATTATTTTATGAACCTTATCAAAAGAAGTAGATAGATAATGCTTGAAGAACCAGATAGAGAGAACCAATGCTTTTATTTGAATAAATAGAGTAAAGGTGAACCCTTCATTCAAGGGAGGGTGTAAAAATTAAAAATACATGTTGCTTATCACTCTAATATACATTACTGACATGTCTAGCAACTGGCACATTCTTTTTGTTGAAAATTAAATTAACATGTTCCAGTACTCGTCTTCTCAATTAGCGACTAGTCTTTCCGACAAATTTCATGCCACATTGACAATTAATCAAATAAAGTACTGCAGTCGTAAAGCAGTTAATACTGAGTCTAATTTGAAATATTCTAGATTGTTGAAAATTTTAGAAGGTTGTGGATGATTGTATGTGCAAGCATGGCTTGCATTTTGTACAGACTCATGAGTCTGAGGCCCATTGTTTAAACCATGAGCTGTATTGTGTCTTAATACCACCAAAGTAACTATATACAATGTTATCTCTCAAATTCTGTGCTCATCAGCTTGTAATAGTGGAGTTACTCTAGATGACTTTTTGTAAATCTGGATCTGGATCAGCACTTAAGATATGCTAATGCTTCCTGAAAATCTTCTGGGTATTGTTCCATTGGCAATTAAACGTGTTCCAAATCATGAAGATATCATCAGCATACAAGACCCAGAATTCTATTTTGGATATTTGTTCAGACCACATTTTGCCCAAACACAATGACATAACTGGGAGCAGAGAGAGTGCTCATGGATGCGCCGTGAATCTGATGGTAATTTTTTTTTTATTGTATATGAAATAGTTGTTAATGACACAACAAAAGGTCTTAATATTCCGTCTATATAGATGTTGGGATTCTGCATTAGGCTATTGTTACTGGACTTTATTGGTCCCCCAGGTGGACTGTCTTTGTTTATTATGGATGTTGGGAATACAGTAGAATGTGACTGTTGTGTAGCTAGTTCCTCTTTAAATAGCAAAATATAATATCTCCAATAACCATAACTGGGTAACTTAATTCATCATACACCAAGGAGGAAAAAATGTTAACATTGACAAATATGTTGAAATTGGGGTTAAATTAACTCTTGGGCTTAAGTGAATTAAACAGACCTCTGCCAAGTTCATTTCTAACTTCTGTGTCGCCAATTAATGTAATCAACTATTTGAAACATCTTTGTTCTTCAATGTTTAAAGCCAGGTGAGTACCCTGTTTTTCAAAATTATTTTTATGATATTTATGGAATAGGAGCTTCCTTGCCATGAGGTGGATTTTTTTAATTGACTCAAAAATATAAAATGTGGTGGTTGGAGAGGTTTATTTATTTCTGTTTGAATTGTTGTCATAGTTGGCCTAAAAAAACAGTTTCCTTCCTGCTCACATCTCTTAGTCCTACTTTGTTTATTATCAGTGTCTGTGGATTCGTACTCAGGTGAGGTAATTCTATTCTTTGTAATATCAGTTGCCCTGTTTGAATGTATGCAGCCTCTTTTTCTCTCTCAAAATCTCATAAGTTGTGAGTATATTTCTTGATGACTTTTTAAATATTAGATTTTAATACCAACAATAGAGATGCTCAGGCAGAGAATGAACTATCCTTAATAGTTAGTTCTATCGATATGGTCATCCACTCTAAGAGCAAATTCTTTTATCTCACTTGTGCCTTTCACAGGGAGAAATATCCTGTAGTTTTTCAGTCTGGTCTCACTCGAAATAGTGATCCAGTCCCGAAATAGCAGGCAATTCTACCCTGAACAGGAAAAACATTAAACCCTAGTCTAATGTTTCGGCCTTAATTGGGTCTTGTCCCTAGTGTGTAGCTGATAACTCCCTAAGGCACAGTAAGCACGAGGTCCACATATGGAGTCCCCTATCATCCTTAGGGAGACAAAGCCCTAAGGGTAATTTGCGTAAGCAATAGCCACAATAGAGGTGCTCACGCAGAGGATGCTCTCAGAGTGGATGGCCATATATATATAACTACCAGTGATGTCATGAACATCAAATTTTCTGTTTGCGAACGGGCGAACCCGGCGAACCGCCCTAGACTTCAATGGGCAGGCGAATTTCAAAACCCACAGGGACTCTTTCTGGCCACAATAGTGATGGGAAAGTTGTTTCAAGGGGACTAACACCTGGACTGTGGCATGCCGGAGGGGTATCCATGGCAAAACTCCCACAGAAAATTACATAGTTGATGCAGAGTCTGGTTTTAAGCCATAAAGGGCATAAATCACCTAACATTCCTAAATTGTTTGGAATAACATGCAAACTCCCCATTTGCACAAAGTTGGATACCAAGCTAGCCATGTCCCGTTCCTTGTCCTCACTGATGTCATCGAAGGTCTCTTCCTCCACCCAGCCACCAAGGGTCCCCGAAAGGTGACAACAAGCTTCCTGGGACGCCTGCTGTGTTTGGTTTTCCACCTCCTCAAAGCCACCTTCCTCCTTTGACTCCTCTTCTTCAGACTCCTCTGTCTGCGTTATTATAAGGTGTGTACTGTTAAGTAGTACTATTCCTATCGGTTTAATCCCTGTTACGTCCACTATTAGGGGACGTGCATATGGCATTGATTTTTGGAACAGGTAGATGGAAAAAGATACTTGGTCGGGCCTCCCACTTCAAATTTGGGGCACTGCGCGTGCAATCTAAGGTGCCACCAGATAGGAGTGGTGTGTTCAGTTGTACTATTTATTCCTATCAGTTTGACACCTGTTACGTCACCTATCAGGGGACGTGTATATGGCATGGATTTTTGGAAGTGGGAGATGGAAAAAGATGCTTGGTCTGTCCTCCCACTTCAAATTTTGGGGAACTGCGCGTGCAATCTAAGGTGCCACCAGATAGGCGTGGTGTGTTCAGTTGTAATATTTATTCCTATCAGTTTAATACCTGTTACGTCACCTATCAGGGGACGTGTATATGGCATGGATTTTTGGAAGCGGAGATGGAAAAAGATGCTTGGTCGGTCCTCCCACTTCAAATTTGGGGCACTGCGCGTGTAATCTAAGGTGCCACCAGATATGAGTGGTGTGTTCAGCACCAGATATGAGTGTCACTGTGCACTGGCAAAAGTTGGCAAAGTAGGCGCTGTAGGCCTCACACACACGCCTGTAGGCAGGCAACTGATATTCAATCGATTATAGTAAAAAAGGGTTATTTTATTTCACTGTACACTAGGTTGCACCAGATATGAGTGTCACTGTGCACTGGCAAAAGTTGGCAGAGTAGGAGCTGTAGGCATCACACACACGCCTGTAGGCAGGCAACTGATATTCAATCGATTACAGTAAAAAAAGGGTTCTTTTATTTCACTGTACACTAGGGTGCACCAGATATGAGTGTCACTGTGCACTGGCAAAAGTTGGCAGAGTAGGCACTGTAGGCCTCACACACACGCCTGTAGGCAGGAAACTGATATTCCATCGATTACAGTCAAAAAAGTGTTGTTTTATGTCACTGTACACTATGGTTGCACCAGATATGACATATCACTGTGCACTGGCAAAAGTTGGCAGAGTAGATGCAATAGGCTACACACACACGCCTGTAGGCAGGCAATTGCTATTCAATCTATTACAGTCAAAAAAGTGTTGTTTTATTTCACTGAGCACAATATAAGCTGTTAGGCTGACACAGGCAGGCAACTGAAATTAGATTACAGGAAAAAAATGGTTATTTTCAATGTATGGTACACCACCAGGTATGAGTAGTGAAAATAAGCACTATATAACCTGTTAGGTGTTAGCCTGTCACACACACACGCTGGCAGGCAGGCATATGCAATTAGATTACACAGAAAAAATTTATAAAATATAATAAATTATGTTCTAGACCTAAAAAGGGCTTTTTGGGTCGCTGTCCTTGCAGCAGATATCAGATGAGTCCTTCAGGTCTGTAATGGAAGCTAAATACACAGCCTGGCTATCTATTTCCCTATTAAATCTCCAGCAGCTACACTATCTGTCCTCTCACAACGAATGCAGCTTCAGAATGATTCTAAAATGTATGCTGTCCTTCAGATGGAAGGCTCTGGAAGGGAGTGTATGCTGCTGATTGGCTGGAATGTGTCTGCTGACTGTGAGGTGCAGGGTCAAAGTTTCCTCAATGATAAAGTATAGGGGGCGAACCGAAAAGCGCATGTGTTCACCGTCCGCTGCGAACTCGAACATGCCCAAATCGCTGCAAATAGTCCGCGGGTGAACTGTCCGCGACATCTCTAATAACTACCTATTAAGGATAGTTTGTTTCCTGCCTGAGCACCTCTATTGTTGGTATTGCTAAGATGTAGGTATTTTTCTAGTGTTATTATATTGTAATATAGAGTTTGAACTTGCTAAGAGGACATGAGTTAGTCTGCAATCTGCTGTCCACATGGCATATTATAGTACGTCTTCCATAAACAACACTTAATCATGGAATGAAACTAGGATGCCAAATCATTTTTTTTTTATTTACAAGCTTGGAGATCATTTCATGCATCAAGAATGTCTTCCTCTTTTCTTTTGACATTTTATAGACAAATATACCTTAACATTTGCTGTAAGTTAGTTACTATTTACTTTTATTGTCCAATTTCAATTCTGATTTCATCTAATTAATTTACAAATTCAGATTTTTTCCACTTTGCTAAGAGCAACATTGCCTTAGTCTCTGCAAATGTGTACTGTTTCAGTACTTTGTTAATGTTTGTATCGGTTATTATGTTGATTCCTTTTATCAACTACTTTAATTATGAAGTGATACTTTATTTTTAATTACCACTGGTAAGTTTTGCCCCAGTAATGTTTGCCTCTATTTACTAATGATTGAGTTCCATTAATATATTAAGAAAACTAGAAACTTGCCCGTCAACAAAATGATGGCAATACAATTGTAAGCCAGGCAATGCTGTTTGCCACGCAATGTGAGGCTTTTGCTTCTCTGAGCACCTTCGGTGCTCATCGCGAGCCCCAAGATGAGTGCCTTCAGCGCTCATCGCGTGGCTCCCAATGAGCGTCTTTGGCACTCATTGCTAACTTTTTCTCCCGCCATCTCCCGGTCATTGCAGGGTTCATTAACCTGCAAGTTTTGTGCTTGGGAATGCCATGTGTCTCTTTCCAGCATCTCGCCCCTGTCCCTTCCCTGTGTGTTTCTCTTCTGTGTGTCTGCTGAATGTTTGTGTGGAGCGCACTGACTGGCGTTTGTTTTATTTTCAAAGTCTGCGTGCCTGGCGTTGTTGGTGTAAGTGTTAGTGTCTTTGCCATTGTGTATTTTCTACATCCTGCGTTCCTGGCTTTGCCCAGCCTCGTTTTTATCCAGTTTCAGAATTAAGTTTTTCGTTGGACATTTTTTTTCTCGCTTAGACAATTTTCGAGTGCCGAAATACCGCAAATAAGGCTCAAAATCACTTGCAATCGCGGTTTTCGATTTCCGCGATTCGGCCGCTAAAGTCTTAATTTTCCCTGAGCTTGCATGTGTGACAGCGCCGCTGGCTTAAGTGCTCATTTCAGCCTAAGTCCTGCGTGCTTCAATGCCTCAACTGCTCTCCTCGCAAAGTGAGGCGAGCAGGGCAATGAGCACCTTCGGTGCTCATTGCCTAAGTCCTGTGAGCTCAGAAGGCCTCAATGCCTCAATGGCTTGCCTCACTTTGCGAGGCTCGCAGTTGCGGCCCTCTGGGCCACAAACGGCTCGCCTCGCGAGGCTTGCAAGCTTGGCGACAAATCGCAGTTTGACAATTATAATATGTGATATCCCCTTGTTAAAAAATTTTTGGGACAGTACCTCATGGAGGAACAATTCCATCCTTTATTATTTACCAGGGTTACCTATTGCTAAACGAATCCTAAATTATGCTACATTACTTGAAATGTAATCCAGAATATTTGCTTTTAGTGAATATTACTCATAAGTTATTTTGCTGCCAGGTTGTCCCTTTAGCATCTGTGCCACTTGTCTAGTGTTCTGATGTGTCCAGACGTGCGTTCCATCACAGCTGTTGGCAGTGACTCGTCAGGGGTAAGGTTCGTGCATTGCTAACTCGCTCATTAATTGAAAGGGATAAACATGGATTGGGTCAATGATTTAACCCTTTGTTTATCAAATCATTATTAGGTGAGGATCAAAAGAGTGAAGATAATATGTATTAGCGACTACTTGTATGCAGCAGGTAAACTGCACACATACTGTATATTTTTAAAGCAAAAAACACTAATTGTAACGCCTAAAAAAACAAATAGGAGAGACCACAACTACTGAGTCCATTGATCAAGCAATATGGGCTAATGCTATATTTGTTAATAGAATAGTTGTTTCTAACAGTTGGTTTCCTACAAACAGCACATAGGTTACTGTTAACAATATACCTATTTACGCAAACACATAATCAGAAACTCTAGTTTGATCATTGGCTAAATCTTGGTCATGATATCGATTTAAAAGTTAAAAGCAATCCTCAAAACTTTTTTAAATGCTTCAAATATGTTTTTTAAATGCATATTAGAAAAGTTTGTGTTTATGTTGACTTTAATACTGTTGTATTATCTTTAGAAGAAAACTACATGGGAAACAATATCTGTCAAATAATCCAGATAAGAAAAACTGACAAACAATTCATATTTTCTGCTTCTTTCTAAACTCTCTAACCTCTATTCAGCTGATTTAGCAGAAAAATAAACTTTTAACATTTGTAAGCAGTTTCTAAGTGTATTGATTTTCTCTTAAATTAAAAAAAAACATAAAGCTGATGCCTTTGATTCTTTTATAGCCACTTAAGTTATTGCCACAAATCAGCCATGAAAGTTAATGTTATTTGGTGTTTTTAAAATGCAATCTTGTTTTTCAAAAGTATCATTTTTAAAACTTCTGATATATCTTTGATGCAATTATTTGAGCCTATTTTAAAGATTAAAACACAATTTCTACAATTTCTACCGAAGGTGCTCATTGCGATGCCTGCGATGAGTGTCGAAGGCTCTCATCAAGAGGCAGGCAGGTTAGAGGGGGGGGGGGGAGAGCCTCGCAATGTGTGGCAAACAGCATTGCCATGCTTAAAATTAGGGACAGAAGTGGGGAAATGAGACACAAGGGTAAAGACTCGCAATGAGCAATAAGGTGCTCTTTTCAAGTGACACAATGAGCGCCAAAGGTGCTCAGCGCGGGGCTCTCGATGAGCACCGAAGGTGCTCACATTGGGTGGCAAACAGCATTGCCCGGCTTTAAATTACATTTTTGACGGGCAAGTAGCTAGTCTACGTTATATTTATCAGATTTTCTGTTTGTAATTTTTTACAGTAAAATAGAGTTTGGATTGTAATTTATCAATTGGGTTGTTCACTGTAACTCTTTGCCATATATAAAATCAAGGATGGGTGGTGTTCTGTTAATATAAATGTTGCTGTAAGCAGGAATATGTATAATATTTCTATGATTATATCAATACTAAAGGAAATCTAAGGTGAAGCATTTACAATACACTATTATGAAGAATAAGTCTTGATAATGGGCTAAGGCTATATTATAATTGTCAAACTGCGAGTTGTCATCACACTTGCTGCCTTGCAGGATGACAACTCGCAGTTTGACAACTGCCTCCTCCCACCCCCTTATCCTCCTTCTCTACCCCCCCTCTCTCCTTTCCCCTCTCTCCTTACTCTGATGGGAGGACCTCCTGCTGCTCTTCTCTCCCCAGCAGCATGTCTTCTTCCTGTGAGCGGCCGGCATATGCTAATGACATGATGCAGGGACCTCTCTCCTCTTCTGTTCACTTAAGGTGGATCACTATATATTGAAGCATACATGCACTTTTTCTCTGCTATGTGTAAATTATCTCCTGCAGTGCTGCTGTAGTAAGAGATTCAGTATCCCATCAGATCCTGTATCCTCAGGGGCCAGCATTCAGAACAAGCCCCACCCCTGCCTCTCTCCTCTTCTGTTCACTTAAGGTGGATTACTATATATTGAAGTATACGTGCACTTTTTCTCTCTATGTGTAAATTATCTCCTGCAGTGCAGCAGTAGTAAGAGATTCAGTATCCCATCAGATCCTGTATTCTCAGGGACCAGCATTCAGAACAAGCCCCACCCCTGCATCTCTCCTCTTCTGTTCACTTAAGGTGGATTACTATGTATTGAAGCATACGTGCACTTTTTCCCTGCTATGTGTAAATTATTATATATTCCAACATTTCAAATGGCCTAAGACGAACATTTATATATTGAATACGTGCACTGTTATGTGGCATTGTGCTGTTCTGTATGGTATGTTTAGAGATGCCTAAAATTGATATATGGACAATGTTCAATAAACACACATTCTGGCACTGGGGAGGGTATCATCACATATTATAATTGTACAACTACGAATCTTGGTCACGCTGTTTGCGTGGTCCGTATGACTTACCAGACTTAGCAATGAGCGCCTCAGGCTCTCATCGCCGGCGAGCCTTGCGTAGCAAGGGGAGCCGTTATACCCGGAGCACTTAGGCAATGAGCGCCAAAGGTGCTCATTGCAGTCGAGCCGTGAAACCCAGAGCACTTTTAGCGGGATTTAGCCAAACAAAATACGAGACAAAAAAAAAAGGGGACGCAGGACTTAAAAAAAAAAACATTACGACCTCGCAAAAATACGACCTAAACGTCCGAACCGCGCGCACCTGAAAACATTAAAAACACAGTAAATACACATAAAAAATACATAAAAAGCTTACCCACAGCAAGGGGGGCACCCAGGACCTCTGCAACTGAAGTTACACCTCAATTTAAGTGCAAATTCACGAGTTTAGACACACGAAAATCCCCTAAGGCTGAGAAAAAATAGCAGCCGAAAATAAACAAAACAAGGCTACAAGACCCTAAAGACGCAAAACACCACCAAACACATACGGATTTTCAAAAAAGCCATACGAGGTACAAGATACACTATTAACAAGGACGCTACATCATACATAGCCGCGTACCACACACATTTACCGCCATTTGACAACACTAACTTACACAATGCAGAAGTACACAAATACCCTAACGGATTCCCCTCGCGCACGCAGCCTATTTACACTACACACTGCACACATTGCTGACACTAATACCTCATCTCCACAAAACTGCAAACCGACATTGTATGCTGCAGGAACATAGAAACAGATTGTCAGCTCTTCAGCAGAATGCTTCCTGCAAATATTACTTCCAAATAGGTAAAGTATATTTATTTATTAATTTATTATTATTCAATTAGCATACAAAAAAAACAATATATACACCCCAAAAAAAATACACTCTCACAATAAACACAAAAGCCATTCACCGTGCCACTCACAACAAGCGCCAATGCTGCTCATAGCACACAAAGCCTCGAAATAAGTGCAAAAAGCAGATCACCGCCGAACAACCAATAACAGCAAAAGCGCCTATCACAAAAAAAAAATACAACAACCAACAGCCTTGCAATGAGTGCCAAAGGCTCGCAACGAGTCTCGCAATGAGTGCCGAAGGATCTCGGACCACCAACAAAATTATTGTCTGGACCAAACAGAATTACCTGCCTTACAATTTTATTGCCGTCATTTTTGACGGGCAAGTCGCTAGTTTACATATAGTAGCTAATAAATTTAAACCTGTTTTACATTTTAATGTTCTAAAAATATTTTCCCAAGTCAAGTTGTTCAAAAAAGCATATTGTAAATATGGGACTCCAGGGGTCATTTGACCTTACAATGTCCCTTGTATTTTAATGTTAATTGCTCTACAAATTTATTAGTTCATTGATCAAATAAATTCTTGATTCAATAAATACTATGTTGAAAGAATTGTTCATCAAAGAATATTTTTAAATAAATATAATGCCTTTCTTCATCCCTTTGAGGTAGAAATATGGATTCTGCATTCATTTTCATAGTTATGGACTTTTCCTAAAGACAAGGAATTGTAATCTACATTTCTATAGTCACTTGTTATATGGCATCCTTACATCAGACAAACAAAAATGTTTTCAAATGTTCCTGAGGTATTAGTAGCTGAGTGAGCGATGAACATAAAAAGAAATAATTTTTTAGATAAAATCTTGTCTTTTGAAGACTCTGGCTTCAACAGATCCTGACAGTATTAAGACTTATGTTCATGACAAAAGTAAGGAAGAGTAGGTAAAAAGAGGCAGGAAAGGCGACTTGTTATATAACTTTTAGAATTTGACACCTACTGACTTTGCTGCCCATGCTAAGTAGTGGACACTTGCAAGGATAACTGCAAGCTCTGTAAATCCCCCAGTCATACATGCAATCTTAATAAAAGTATCATAGATGCCTCTAGAAACCATAAGATATTTCAAGATGATGCTAATTTTGTTCCTGGTAAGACTAAAATCTTCAGATATAGGACTGGCCAGGCCAGATTTTAAAGGGCATCTGCATGAAACTTTTTTTAATGGCACACCACCTACAAAGAATCAGAATAAAGCATATTAATAAAAAAATAAAAAAAAAGCTTAGGTTTACTTATTTGAAAAAATGTTTATGCCATGTGGATCCCTTACAGCTCCGATCAAGCAATGATTGCATGTCCTTGATGGCTCAGTTTCTCTAGCAGACTACTATGTACATTATGAGGGTGTGTATTAGTGCGCACTGTTGCTCCAGGCACTTGAGTAAGTCCTAAAAGCAGCTCCATGCACAACTTTGCACATGCAGCAAATGAGGACATTACAGCTTTGTAAGAGATGCAAATCGATTCACATGGAGTAAATATAAAATGTTTAAAAAATATGTAAGGTTACGTTTTTTTTATTTTAATACAATTTGAATGTTTATTCTTTGGCATACTACCTACATAGGGCCTCATTCTATTAGCGGCCGCAGCCGTTGCAAGGACCGGCCGCAAGCTATTCGGCTATTCTATTCCCTTACGGCCGGGGATTACGGCAGGCTTGCGGCCGGTGCCTTGCTATCTCTTGCGGCCGCTCGCGCCGGAGGAAAGCCTTTGATCTAAAACGGCCGCAAAAGATTTGCAATTTAATTGCTCCGGGAAACCTCTCTGCAAGGCTAAAAACGAGCCGCAGCTTACTTGCAGGAGAGAGGTCTCGCTAGCACCAATTAAGCACATAAAATAGCTCAAATAAAGCCATCCTGCACTTTGAGAAGACTATAAAGGGATTTTAGGTGTTAGAAAAAATAGCACATAATTATCCTGTACTCAAATCCGTAAAATATTTTATTTTTAATATCCGTAAAATATCCATGTAAAAAGTCCAGAGTGCTTGGAGCACCTCAGACACACCCACGCCGCAGCCGGAAAATAAACAGTTAATTTGAACTCGGGTTTGGGCAGATGTGCAAGCTTGAGAGTGGGTTTCTTTTAATCCTCATGTCCCCCAATATGATCCCTAGCATTTACAGAGCTGTACAGTGCAGGCTTGAATTTATTTTGGCGTTTTTATATTTCACAGCTTACGGCCGGTTCCAAGATATGCGGCCGGCCGTAAGATGAGATCCTTGCGGGGCCGTATAATAGAATCGCGAGTTAACTGAACCCCCGCAAGGAATCGCAGCCTTACGGCCGATTTACGGCCGATAATAGAATGAGGCCCATAGACAATAAGGCCCTAATTCAATTGCAATTTGGCCAATTTAATAGGGCTCTAAATAAGCACATAACATATTTTTTTAAAGAAGTTTTTAGTTAGTAAGCCTCTATCTAAAAGCAAGGTTTTCACTAACAAAAATCTTCTTTAAAAAATGTATGCTATGTGCTTATTTAGAGCCATATTCAATTGGCCAAATTGCAATTGAATGAGGGCCTAAGTCTTTAACATACAGTGTTCCTTTAAGGTATAGCCTATATGTGCATAGATAAGCAAACAGATTGACCCACAATCAGCTTTGCGTAAGAAAGATATTCCTTGAGGAATCGAGTTGAACAACACTTCTCTATATCCTGCATTCACAAGGATCTGAAGTTTCCAATGATGTGAGACCTTTTCAAATTGTATGTTGTTCTTTGAAGCCCACTCATTAGTATTTAGTAGCTTTCCACACTGAATAATAGGTTTCATAGAATAATATAGGAGTGATTTATTTACTTATTCCTTAGTGAATATGCCTTGATAATTAATTTAGCCTCCTCACAAGAGTGACCATTATTTGTCTTTTATCAAGGTTCGTAATATATGTACCACATTTATTGAATTTTATTACAATACTAGGAGTATTATTGTTACTAATTAATTGATGCTATCAATTGCCACTGATGTGAACATACAATTGCAGATAAATCATGTAGATATACTTCTAGTTACAATTTATTGTTCAAGTAAACTAAATTGTGGCTAATGTTATTATTTTGACTTTACACCTGAGTTAGCTGTTTCTTAGATTTTTTTAAAGGGAATAATATGTGCAATAACTCTATATAATATGTATATTTTAAACTACTAAGGGGTTTCATGACCTAGAGCCTGATTTAATTGAGCTTTTTCATGTTACTGTAGCCCGTAAGTGACGTTGCAAGTTAATTTGCTATTCAATTGAACACCTGTTCATAGCACTGTAGCACTGCAAATCAAAAAATCAATACTGCACTGTAAATAATGGGGAAAGCAATGAAAGACATTAGAATTAATGCACAACAGTCTCAAGCTCGCAAATCGGCAGGAAATTTAATTTATTTTATGTTTTATTTTGGGGATGAATCGATCTTGGGTATCAATGAGTTAATACATATCAGGCCACCCATATGGACTAGAACAGTATTGGCATTCATTTTCATAATTCTTTATTTTGCGGGTTTGCGAGTCTGATCCCAAATCGGACCCCTGAACCTAATTGACATGTAACCTCCATGTTTTACTGCTGTAATAATGACAGTCTCATTTTCTATTGGCTAATTCAAAATGGGAGGTTACGAGCTTCCTTAATTGATCATGTTCCCGCCCTGAACTGCTACGAACCAGTGCATGGTTAATGGTTTTGGCTTTGGGACAGTAACTTGCGGGCTTGAGCAATTGAATAGCATTGTAATCGGAGACCAACGGGAGCCTGCAACACACCTGCAGACATACGGCCTACACCAACTGAGTTGTGGGCTTGCAATTGAATTGGGCCCCTAATGTACAAGTAGGCAATGGACTGATGATCACTGGTCAGTATTACTTTGTACTGTACAGTATGTAACTACAACCAGCCATGTAATACTGACATCTAGCACTGGTCCATTGCTGGAAGTGCCAACTCATTGTCTTGGACACCACCAATTCTGATGCAAGGCATTTTATGACATCGTAGAGTCCCCCCTGGCGATCTGGCACATTCTAATTGTTGTGCGGCATTAGAAGTGAACAGTGAGAAAAGTGTGGCTACTCGTCATTGTGTGGTAATTACTATTGGTGTAAATATGCAGCTCTGATAATATAAAGCTATGTCTAAGGGCTCAACACAGTGAAAGGCCAGGTATAAACACTTACCATTTTGTTAAGGTAATATATTATTAGTATGAACAGCCAAAACAAAGAATGGCAAAGTACTGTATGCATTGTCCAATGTCTGCCATTGACGTTATCCAATTGTATGTTTTATTATGAGAGCTGCAAAGCAATATCCATATTACTAATTTACTACACTGTACTTTCATGGAAACATGTGTAATTGTTTTCCAGATAAGAACCAACTGTCACATTTAATAAGTACAATCTATCTACTTAAAAAATGTAGTTTAATTGAAAGCCAGAGTGGCCCTATGCTTATCTAAAGTATGGTTAAATATATTTACTGTTTTTACCCTTAACTCTTTATTTGTCTTTATTAAGTATTGGGGATTGCTCTTCTACATATATTAATGGGATATGTTTTATTTTACATTAGCAACTAGTATGAAAAGTCTTCTTCATGGCTGTATATGTTTTTACCTTAACGCCAGGATTATTATTATATATGTTTGGTTAGTTAATTATCACATTATTCCAACAAATTAAACTAATCAGCAATGTCTTAGAAAGAGAATGTATTTTTTTCCATTTTGACATGTTTTTCTCATAGAACTGATACATTGTACTGCATGTCTGCAATTCCATGAACTGATCGTTCATGTATTTTGTAGGTGTTGCTTCTATGTGTACGGTGACAATAATAATATTCCTGGCTGTTGAAGCTATTCATTGCACTGTTTCTGGAGATATAGGTCATATAATGGTAGTTACAGGATCTCTATTTTTTTTAAAGAACTTTATGTTATGCTAGTTGAGCACTGCAAAGCTACCACTTTTATAATTTGTAAGAATTCTTTTGAACCAGCCATCATTCAACGATAAAATATCAAAAGGTAAAAATTGTATTATTTAATTCAGCACTATGCTATACGTCTAGATATCCTGTATGACACAGTGAGGTCTATTCATCAAATGCTGGTGTTAAACAAGGATATGCGGATATAAGCAGGGTTAACACATTACTTTAGTTAATGGAAAAACCTCATATTTGTGGAGTATGTGACAAATTAACATCATTAGCAGTTATGTAAGTAACAAACATACAATTAGTTTAGAGAAAATCTGTTAGCAGACTCTGCTAGTGTAGAAGGGCTGACATTACATTGATCCTTTATATTCAATGTATCAAGGGGGGAAATTCAAAGTGTGGAAGATAGGGTTTGTAGCTTGATGAGCAGAGGGAGAAAGGTATCAGGTAGTAAAATAGCCACATACATATTCCCAATTTCTGTGTTTTCTATTGACCATATTTATCAAACCAAGTTAATTGTTAACCAAATGTGAGAGAAAACCTAGGATGTGACATATTTAAACTACATTTTTTTAACCCAACTCTATTTTTTAACTGCATTTTATAAACATAACTGCATTTTATAAATATAGCTTAGCACATCTCACAAAGTATAGCAAAGCTCATATTATTACATTCACTATTAAAATAAGCCAACAACCCACTCACCATCACCATTCACTGGTATATCATATACCCATAAAATGATTTTTTAATAACTTTGCTTAGTCTATTAAATAGTTACATTATGTTTTCCTCATCATGACCAAGCATTACTTCTTATCCACTGTAGCACAAGACGACTCTGGGAATGACTAGAGTGACTATTGAACAAAATCTAAATATACTTTCATGGTTATGTGCAAATTAAAAGTGCAAAATAAAATTACATTTCTTGTTTTGCTTTGAAGCACTGATAGCAAACTTTCTCTACTGATATGTAATTTACAGTGACCTTGAGAATATTCAAGATGCATAGATGCAGTCATTGTACACATGAGCGTCTTGCTTGTTATAGTACTGATTGCTCTCAAACCTTTGTTTTAATACTTTGCTTTAGCATTCACCTTGCGAAGAAATTCAACAAAATATTGGAATTTACTGCCTTCAAACTTCTTGAAGGCAGTAATGAAAAACAAGGTAATTTCAGTATAACCTAATGTTTGAACAAATAGTTCTATAAAATGAGACTGGTTTGATCTATTGAATTCTTCAAAATCCGTATACAGTTTCTATCTTACTATTTTTTTCTATTATGCCATGTAAATAAAATTAATCTTTCATGGGTTCCTAGTTTGATATACAAACACATGATTTACTGCTACCATTAAAATGAATTGTTGCTATTTTCCTGTTGATTACATTAAATCAAGTAACCGCAGAGGAAAAAAAACATAAAAACGGCTTTCTTGTTATTAAATTCATCTTCTCATGTGTTTATTGGGCAGACAAGAAATATTTATGGCCATTGATTTTTAAGGAGGTAAAATAATATAATGGAAGTTGTGTAGAATCAGTAATAGGTATTGGATGCTGAAACCATTCCCTTGTTCCAGCCACCACACTTAACAGAAACATCCAGATAATTTAAAGAGATGTACATAACCCAAATGCTTTATGTAGGCTATGGCAATGGAACATGCTGCTCAAGATGCACTTTATTATATATGGTTTCAGAAAGGGACCTGTTCAGTAATAGGTGGAAGTTTAAATTTACAAGTCAATACTTCAAGTGAAACATTTTTTTTAAAGAGCATTATTTTTTTCTAACATAAATAACTATTTAGCTAAACACTCGTTTCTCAGTGTGGCTCATTTTCCTAATTAGTTGCACGGTATACCAATTAATGGCATAACAATCTTGATTAGGCCTAAATGTATAACTTAAAGATCATTTTGTCAATCATAAGCTTTAATTAGCAGACTTTTCCATGAATTATCATGGTTGCAAACTAATGTGCATACTATGAGATTGAGAGTAAATGCTGTATATATCAGGAATGTTTTTTTTTTGAAGTGTAATGTATAGGTAGCATTTAAGCCTCTATAAAACTGGCTAATCTAAAATAAGGGCCCCTGTATTATAAATATACAATTAAAACCCATTTACAATGTAAAATACACTATGCAATATGTAAGATAGTAAATGCCAACCAATTGGCCACTCGGCCATCAACGATTTAAAGACTAGCAGCAACAAACCCATATGCATTCATTGCTGGATCAGTAAAAAATCTCCATTTAATAAAAAATAATAAGGTAATGGGCTTTGTGCAAAACACATTCACTTCTCATTAATTGAGTTTAAAGCCCCCTCCCCCATGGAATCTGAACTTGTGCATGGCATGGACAGAGAAGTAGGTCCAAATGTACATGTTTGGTGCCCCTAGGCACAAACTCCTTAGCTGTCGTGGGTGCACTATTGCATGTGCATCTCTGTTTCTCTCCACCATGTTGATCCAGCAGCAGCTGTAAGTCAAACAAATCAATTGTGCTGCACCAAATCTTTTGTTCCCTCACAAATACTTCACACATACATTGATAAGTTACATTACCCATACATGAAACTGTTCAGACCATAATTTGATTTATAATGTATTTACTAATTAACATTTCAAGTAATTACCTCATGGTGATGGCTAATGTAAAATGCTGTAAAACATATTTTGTTCTATATATTAAATTATTTCCTTTTTGAAGAGCTTTATGAATTAATTAAAATTATCTTTTTCTACAAAATACTTGTGTTGATTTTAAGGGAAGTAGTGTAATAAACCTTAGTACTGGTATATATGTAAATTACATATGTAAAGAACTCTCTTAAAGAACCATCTGTCTGTTGGAAAAATAAGCCAGAAACAAAGGATGTGGATATTCAAATAGCTACAGGCACAAAAAAAACATCATAACATATAAAGCTACAGACTTGCTTATTCAGTTCATAATATAAAGCATGATTCCTAGGTAAAAGGTAAAAGACACAGGTTTCTACTTGTTTGTTTTACTGTAGTGCAGCACAATGCAACCCTGTCACTAGAACTTGCTCATTGTGCCTGGCTGAAGAAGACTGTGGGTGTGTGTGAAACAAACAAACTGAAATCTCAATGTATTGTTTTGCAAACGAGGTGTAATATTTTACCTAGCTCAGAACTGCTCCTTACAACACTTCCCTTTTGATGTTGTCCACAACAGCCACAGAAGAGAATGTATTATCAATGACTAAGAAATGTGAAACACTAGTGCAGGCTGTTTGAAGATGGCCCAGGGTGGAAACAGTTCTGTGACTGCATGGGATCAGTGTCAATATGTGTGCTTGTATATGTGTTTATCTAGTGAAAGTTTTTTAAATGTTGGAATTGTGACCCAAAGAACAAAGGGTAGGACTTCCACAAAAAATGCTGAATATAGTTGGAAGCACATGAAATATGTATAGATAAGCAAGACACTAAAGCATAAGTCTAACCAAGTCTGGTACTTGTTGCAGATTTTCACATAAAGGACACATAATCAAACTTGTTATGGAGGTACTTGGAAGAGAAAAACTCAATAAATAAAGTATAATTATGTAAGAAATTGCTAAAAGAAAAGAGTCAGTAGTAGTCTTGGGGCTAAACTACTTCCCTTTTAATTCTAAAACTGCTACAATAGAGTGTTCATGTGATTAACGTTACTTCTGATGTTCATCACTGTGCGTGCCTTCTTGTATTTGTATGCTACACAATTTTAGTCCCACTAATTTGGCCCATAAGCTTCAATATAAACATGGCAGGATTTATCAAAACATGACATAGGCAGTCACATAGAGGCCCTCCTCAGTGAGGAGCACCTCATTTCAAATTAAAAAAATGGAAGAAAAAATTTTGAGAACTATCACCAGAAGCCTGCCCGCTTCCTCCTCACTGGCTTCCAACTGTGTGCCAATTTCAATGAATATGCAATATAAGGGAGAGGTAGTCCATTACTGCATTCCGACAGTATGGGCAGAGCTGGCAGAAATGAGGTGACGTCACTGCAGGACCTTCCACAAGGTGCTATGTATTCTAGAGATTGATTTATGCAGAGATTGATCTTGAAGAAGAAGGACTCAAGAGTTGCCAGGAAATATGCCTCTTCTGTGCCATCTGCCATGCCCAATTAAGTCAAATATTTGAATTGTGTGTGTATGCAATTGTGTCTATGTAAGTGTCTGCCTTTGTGTGTGTGTTTGTGTGTGTACATCTTTGTGTACCTCTATGTGTGTGTGTATCTATTTGTGTGTGTCAGTGTCTGCATATATGTGTGTGTCTGTCTATGTGTATGTGTCTCTATGTGTGTGTGACAATCCAGATGTGAGGGGACCATGTGTTCCCATAGCCCTCTGACATTCAGCCACAGGAACACACCTAGATTGTCAGGGTTTTGGTTATCTCAGCACCCAGCTGCCTTTTCCAGGTATCAGGATACATGCACAGGATAGCAAGAACACAAGAAGCTCAGGAAACAGTTGTCACAACCCACTGCTTGGTTGGGCTCAGAAAGATCCTAGGTCAATCTCACCCTGCAGGTCATGGTGTTCTTTGATGTATCCCTTTAGCATAGATGGTTGTATGCTGTGTCTCCAGCACAGCATAAAAACCACCACAGGTACCCAGGAAGCAGGTTCAGCAATATTACTACCAATGGTTAGAGGCAAAGTTTCAGGAAGGCTCTGTATTAATAATTAAGTGATTATAATTATTATATTCTCTTAGAAAAAAACATACACTTTGGTTAAATACATTTAAACTGACAACTTTATTGAGACACACACAGCATATTTATTCATAAAACCGCCAAATCACATTCATTCTCCAACCCTTGGTAAACATATCTATACTAATCCCCATCAGCCTACACCCTATCCACATAGAAGGCCTCTACATCAAGTGA
The DNA here is from genome assembly GCA_027410445.1 of Discoglossus pictus. NCBI lineage: Eukaryota > Metazoa > Chordata > Amphibia > Anura > Alytidae > Discoglossus > Discoglossus pictus. Next base: position 317,556,290 of record CM050166.1, on the reverse strand, counting down.
TGTCAGCCTTCCTAACTACCCCCTGTGATACTGGAGCCTAACAGGGTAACTACATTTTACCCTTTGTTCCAAGTTTTCCAGGGGGTATCTGATCAGATCAGGATTGGAGAAACTACACCTTATGGTGTACATGACCCTCCATCTCTCCCATTACTTTACATATATATCCTTTTAAGAATTATTAGGGTTCCTCTAATTTCCCAAGACTGGGAACTAATGCCCCCTCAGGTGGACACCCTAGCGAATATAACTGGAAATTATCTGAGCCATCTGGTACTTCTGAGGTGGTCGCCAGTTATCTACAGTCCAGGATCACTCATTGCTAAGTAAAATACATTCAGGAACAAGTTACTTAAAGTAGCATGGCATCCATTTGACAGCTCATGCATAGATCAAAGCCCTTAACCATGGCCATCTAATTGCAAACTAATTAGACTTAAAGTGATACCAAGCCTTATGTTGACTTGGGAAAAATAGAGGTCAATCCAGATTTGTTACTCCATTCATAGCTGAATAACCATTATTTTCTGGCACTTTGCCAACTCTCCCTGTAATAGATTGAACACCTGCAACCGAGCATCTTGTACCCTGTACTCCACATTGCCTGGTAATATAATTTATTATACTCCCTGGAGGAAATACAGCATTTTAATACAAAACATGATCACTAGAGATGACGCGGTCGGTTCGCCCGCGGACAATTCGTTGCAATTTAGGCATGTTCGCGCTCGCATCGGACGGCGAACACATGCGCTTTTGGGTTCGCCCCAATTCTTTATCATTGAGGAAACTTTGACCCTGCACCTCACAGTCAGCAGACACATTCCAGCCAATCAGCAGCATACACTCCCTTCCAGGGCCTTCCATCTGAAGGACAGCATACATTTTAGAATCATTCTGAAGCTGCATACGTTGTGAGAGGACAGATAGTGTAGCTGCTGGAGATTTAATAGGGAAATAGATAGCCAGGCTGTGTATTTAGCTTCCACTACAGACCTGAAGGACTCATCTGATATCTGCTGCAAGGACAGCAACCCAAAAAGCCCTTTTTAGGGCTAGAACATAATTTATTTAATTTTATAATTTTTTCTGTGTAATCTAATTGCATATGCCTGCCTGCCAGCGTGTGTGTGTGACAGACTAACACCTAACAGCTTATATTGTGCTCACTGTAATAAAACTACACTTTTTTGACTGTAATACATTGAATAGCAATTGCCTGCCTACAGGCGTGTGTGTGAAGCCTATTGCATCTACTCTGCCAACTTTTGCCAGTGCACAGTGACACTCATATCTGGTGGCACCTTAGATTGCACGCGCAGTGCCCCAAATTTGAAGTAGGAGGTCCGACCAAGCATCTTTTTCCATCTCCTGCTACCAAAAATCCATGCCATATACACGTCCCCTGATAGGTGACGTAACAGGTATCAAACTGATAGGAATAAATAGTACAACTTAATACACCACTCCTATCTGGTGGCACATTACATAGCACGTGCAGTGCCCCAAATTCGAAGAAGGAGGTCCGACCAAGCATCTTTTTCCATCTCCCTGTTCCAAAAATCAATGCCATATACACGTCCCCTAATAGTGGACGTAACAGGGATTAAACCGATAGGAATAAATAGTACAACTTAATAAACCACTCCTATCTGGTGGCACATTACATTGCACGTGCAGTGCCCCAAATTTGAAGTAGGAGGTCCGACCAAGCACCTTTTTCCATCTCCTGCTTCCAAAAATCCATGCCATATACACGTCCACTGATAGGTGACGTAACAGGTATCAAACTGATAGGAATAAATAGTACAACTTAATACACCACTCCTATATGGTGGCACATTAAATTGCATGTGCAGTGCCCCAAATTCGAAGTAGGAGGTCCGACCAAGCATCTTTTTCCATCTCCCTGTTCCAAAAATCAATGCCATATACACGTCCCCTAATAGTGGACGTAACAGGGATTAAACTGATAGGAATAGTACTACTTAACAGTACACACCTTATAGTAACGCAGACAGAGGCAACGCAGAGAGAGGAGTCTGAAGAAGAGGAGTCAGAGGAGGAAGGTGGCTTTGAAGAGGTGGAAGACCAAACACAGCAGGCGTCCCAAGGGGCTTGTTGTCACCTTTTCGGGGACCCTTGGTGGCTGGGTGGAGGAAGAGACCTTCAATGACATCAGTGAGGACAAGGAACGGGACATGGCTAGCTTGGTATCCAACCTTATGCAAATGGGGAGTTTGCGGTTGTGCAAAGGGACTGTTTGCGGTTGTTTGCGGTGCATTAAACGGGGAGATTGGTCTGTTACTGTGAAGCGGGTGTAAGCCTTACACTACCTGATCGATACAACATCATACCTGATGTTTTAAAGCATGTTATTCCAAAAAAATTAGGAATGTTAGGTGATTTATGCCCTTTATGGCTTAAAACCAGACTCTGTATCAACTATGTAATTTTCCGTGGGAGTATTGCCATGGATCCCCCTCCTGCATGCCACAGTCCAGGTGTTAGTCCCCTTGAAAAAAACGTTCCCATCAGTATTGTGGCCAGAAAGAGTTCCTGTGGTTTTGAAATTCGCCTGCCCATTGAAGTCTATGGCGGTTCGCCCGGGTCGCCCGTTCGCGAACATTTGATGGAAGTTTGCGTCCACGGTTTGCAAACCGAAAATTTGATGTTCGCGACATCACTACCTAGGAGTCACATAACACCAATATCTCTCCCTATCTATCACAAGCCTCAGCCTGGTGTCTATATGCCTTTTGTATATAATTGCACCCTACCAAGAATACAGCAGTGGAAAGGGAAAACAATGGGTGATTCTCTTTAACCATGGATACACATTTAAATGAATTGGTCTATTGTTGCTAAGAATGTGGTATAAATATGTCTGATGGTTTCAGTAATAAAGATGTTATACTGGTTCACATAATTAAAGTGTGAATTTCATTATTAATGCTGGGAATTTTGATTGCTGGAGTAAGTTCCTTTCAGAACTTAGAAAGATCCTTATGCTACAGAAGACGACAGACATCTCTCAGTTTAACTTAAGGGCTGAAAATTCTCCCTGCTGTACAGAGGTAAAACAAACTGGGCTTCCCTGTGGGGAGAGTTTTGGGCAATAGGCTCTTATCATACCCCATTCAACAGACAGGTTGTCAAAGCTGGGTTACCAAATCATTCAATTTATTTGATTTATTATTTGAGCAAAGTGTGTACATATATATACAGTGCCTTGCAAAAGTATTCACCGCCCTTGGCATTTTTCGTGTTTTGTTGCCTCACAACCTGGAATAAACATGTATTGTTTGAGGATTTACATAATTTAATTTACAGTACATGCCCACATCTTTGAAGATGTTTTTTTATTTTTTATTATTGTGAATAAAACAATAAATAGGACAAAATCACAGAAAAAGTCAATGTGCATAACTATTCACCCCCCCTAAAGTCAATACTTTGTAGAGCCACCAAGCCGATTTGGATCAGTCTCTATGAGCTTGCCACATTTTAGAACTGGGATTTTTGCCCATTCCTCCTTGCAAAACTGCTCCAGCTCCTTCAAGTTTGTGGTTGTGTACAGCAAACTTTAAGTCTGAATAAAGATTTTCTATTGGTTTTATAAACCACTAAACCACTAAATGTAAACAAGCCCCCCTCTACCCTAACCTATTAACCCCTATCTACTTAAAACCTACCCTAACCTATTAACACCTACACTACCTACCTAACCCCCTATTAACCCCCACACCCCACTAATTACAAAAAATAAAAAACTATGTTACAAAAATAGAAAAAGAACATTACAGAAACACTCCTCACTACAGAAAATACATTGCAGAAAAAAATTAAATAACATTACAAAAAATAAAGTCATCCTACCACTACACAAAAAAAAATAATTACGCACCTGAATTGAAAAAACATGCACAAATATACATGACATTACAGTACATCAATATATACAGTAAAAATGTACCCCTATCATCTACATTACCACCTAACTACAATACATTTTCCCCTAACTACAATACATTATCCCCTAACTACAAAACCCATTACATCTATCTACAATACATTACCCCCTATTTACAATACATTACAAACCCTAAATCTAATCTAAAATAAATAAATAAGACCCCCCTACCTTGGCCAGATGTTCCTTCAGCGTCTACGATTCCTGTCGGAGGTCGTACCCCTAGGAAAACTAGAAACATGAAATTAGTACAAAATGAAACACTACATACCATTATAAATGTTCTAAATATTAAACTTACCTTTCCAGCATGTCCCCGTCCTTCCTGTAGTCTTCTCCGTCTGGGCCTCTAGAATAAAAAAAAACATCACATTATTGCACAAATAAACACAACATATAAACCAATAAACATTCTAAATATAAAACATACCTGTCCGCGATGTCCCCATCCTCCTCCGGCTGGGCCCTTGAAAAAATCTGCTGCTCTAAAAAAATAAACTAAAACTAATGGTGCTCCTCCCTGGAGGAGCTCCCCGATGCTAATGAGGTTTCTCGCGCTTCTTCCGGGTAAAAAAAAACAAACTGGCAAATTCTGATTGGTTGAAATGGCTGTCAATCAAATTTCAGCCAATCAGAAGGCGCAAAATTGTGAGCCAATCAGAATGGGATACACCCCTATATCCCATTCTGATTAGCTGATGGACCTGTCAATCTTTTTGAGACCAATCAGAAGGTACTATTGGGTTTAGCCAATCAGAATGTGATAAACCCCCACGGGTGATTGGCTGAAGGTATCTGCACCTTCTGATTGGCTGCTGTCTGATTGACAGTGACATCAGCCAATGAGAAGGCGCAGATGCCAATCACAAAGGGATACACCACCACAGGGTGTATCTCATTCTGATTGGCTGAAGGGAATAGTGCCTTCTGATTGGCTGTTGTCATTGTTAATCAATGCCTTCAGCCAATCATTTTGTGGGGATGTTTGTAGATAGGGGCAATGTGTTGTAGTTAGGTGGTAATGTATTCTAGTTAGGGGGTAATCTTTTGTAGATAAGGGGTAATGTGTTGTAGTTAAGCGGTAATGTATTGTAGTTAGGAGATAATGTATTGTAGATAGATGTATGTTTGTACTGTATTTATTGGGCCATGGTGTAGTGTAGTGTACTGTTTGTACTTAGTGTCATGTGGGTCCTGGAGGACGCTCATAGCACCTATGGGGTTAATTTTAGGGTTTTAATTGTCCCATGAGGGTCTTTATAGACCATTATGGGACTGATGGGGTAAACTGAGGCTTATGGGGGTCTGTATAGATCCCCATAAGTGATGGGGTTAGATGGAGGATTATGGGAGTATGTATAGACCCCCATAAGTGATGGGATTAGATGGAGGCTTATGGGGGTCTGTATAGACCCCCATAAGTGATGGTGTTAAATAGGCTTAGATGGGGTTAAACAGGCCTTGAAGGGGTCAGATATCTATATGGGGTTAAATAGGCTAGATGGGTTAAATAGCCTTAGATAGGGATAGATAGGCTTAGATTGGGTTAAATGGAGGCTTAGATGGGGTTACAGAGGCTAGATGGGATTAAATAGGCATATAAGTTGTTAAATAGGCACATGTATTGTTAAAGGGGGACAGCTGGTGTTGATAAGGTTTAGTTAGGGTTAATTGGGTATGGTTAGGGTTAATAGTGTAGTGCTTAGACTTTGTGTCATGAGGGTCCTGGAGGACCCTCATGGAACTTTTAGGGTTAACCTAGGTGTTAATAGTGTCCTATAGAGGTCTATATAGACCCCTATTGGACTGAGGGGGTTAATTTTAGTCTCATGGTGGTTTATATTGACCCCCATGAGTGACAGGATTTATTTTAGTTGCCGGTGGGGGTACTTATAGTACTCCCGCGGCAGGGGTTAATAGTTTTATTTATCTACTTTAAGGACCTTTAAGGTCCTTTCTGGACCCGCGTGGCAAGAATCTTGCATTTTTAATGCAGCGGGGATCATGATGGGCACCCCACAACATGGGAGGGTTAATGTTAGTTGACGTGGCAGTACTTGCTGTGCCCCACGGGATGAAGGTTAGCCTTTAGTGTGCCGCAAGCCCTTTAAGGAGCCGCTGCAGGGTATTGGAATCCAAGCTCGTACAATGACGGGCTTAGAGATCTTAGGGGTTAAATATATATTCATAGTTACATAGTATTTAAGGTTGAAAAAAGACTTTCAGTCCATCAAGTTAAACCTTTTAAGATCTCCTCTGATCTGCAATATGCGGATTAACTACTAATTAATTAGTTGTATATAAGAAATAAATAAAAAAATAATCAATTCCCTCCTGATCCCAGACACGGCGACCGGACTTCTCCCTGGATCAATACTGCCTCTCTAATTATCCATGATAACCCTGAATTCCATTTTTAATTAGAAATAAATCCAGTCCCCTTTTAAAGTTATCTATCGAATCCGCTGTCACCACCTCCTCTGGTAGAGAATTCCACAGATTAACCACCCTTACTGTGAAGAACCCTTTTCTTTCATTAAGGTGGAATCTTTTTATTTCTAACCTCAAGGGATGTCCTCTTGTCAGTGGAAAACCTCTTGGCACAAAAAGCTCCCTTGACAAATCTTTATACTGACCCTGGATGTATTTATATAAAGTAATCATATCTCCTCTTAGACGCCTTTTTTCAAGAGAAAATAAGTTTAATTTGGTTAGTATTTCTTCATAACGTAGCCCCTCCATTCCCCTTATTAGTTTTGTTGCCCTCCTCTGTACCTTTTCCAGCTCTAAAATGTCCTTTTTATGAAGTGGCCCAAAAAGTACTCCATATTCCAAATGAGGGCATACTAGAGATATGTATAGTAGCAGAATTGTATTTGCTTTCCTGGCTTCTATACCCTTCTTAATACATGCTAATATTTTATTTGCCTTTGCAGCTGCTGCTTGGCTTTGAGCACTGTTATCTAGGTGGTTGTCCACAAGCACTCCCAAATCCCTTTCACTATCCGATACACCTAGATTTGCTCCATTAAGATTATAAATTGCATGGCTATTTTTCCTTCCCAGATGCATAACTTTACATTTATTCCTATTAAATCTCATCTGCCATTTAGATGCCCATTCCTCAATTTTATGTAAATCCCTTTGGAGGGAAAGCACATCACTATCTGATTTAATTACCTTGCACAACTTCGTGTCATCAGCGAAAATGGAGACACCACACTCCAATCCTACCTCTAAGTCATAAATAAATATGTTAAAAAGGAGAGGACCTAATACTGAACCCTGAGGAACCCCACTTACCACATTAGTCCAATCGGAGTATGTTCCATTTACAACAACCCTTTGCTTCCTGTCTTTTAGCCAGCTCTCAATCCATGAGCAGATATTTACTGCAACTCCTGTATTTCTTAGTTTGCACAATAGTCTCCCATGTGACACTGTTTTAAAAGCCTTTGCAAAATCCAAAAAGACTACATCCACTGAGTTGCCTTGATCCAGGTTCCTACTAACCTCCTCATAGAAACTAATTAGATTTGTTTGACATGACCTATCCCTCATAAATCCATGTTGACTCCTACTTATAATCCTGTTCAAATAGACATATTCTTGTATATTATCCCTTATTAACCCTTCTAAAAGCTTCCCCATTACAGAAATGAGGCTCACTGGTCTATAATTCCCTGGATTTGCTCTTGCTCCCTTTTTAAATATAGGTATCACATCAGCTTTTCTCCAGTCATCTGGTAGATACCCTGTGTTGAGTGAATCTTGAAAAATTAAATATAATGGTTTGGCTATTACAGAACCCAGTTCCCTTAATACCCTTGGATGTATTCCATCAGGACCCGGGGCTTTATTAACATTAATTTTTTCCAACCTCTTTTGGATTACTTCCTGTGTTAACCAATTATTTGGCAAAGGTAGTGTAGCCCCATTATGTTGCCGTGTCCCAACCACTGGTACCTCCCTTGTGTATACCGAAGAAAATAACCTATTTAGCTCATCTGCCTTTTCTTGGTCACTAATTATCAGACGGCCTGTGTCACATTGTAATGTTCCTAAAGCTTCCTTCCTCGCCTTCTTCCCATTAATATACTTAAAAAATATTTTAGCGTTAGTCTTACTCTCTTTTGCAATACATTTTTCATTTTCTATTTTAGCCTGTCTAATATTCAATTAAGCACTGTACAGCGCTGTCATTGATGGGGGACATTAGGGGGGGGGGGGACACAAGGATTACATGTACTACATTGGCAAGCTGGCACATCACTGCTAGCCAATTCTGTCATTTGTGACCACAAGTTTGTCGGGCTTGGAGAACGTGTTACTGCTTTGGGGGTCATTCAATCCCGCTGACTGCAGCCACAAATAACAGTATGTGCCAGCTAGCCAATGTAGTACATGTAATCCTCATGTCCCCCATTGTGTTCCCCGTCATTTAGAGTACTTTACAGTGTTTCTTGAATTTATATTTAACTTTTTAGTTTGGTGGGCTTTGAAACCTGATCTGCATGCTAACGCCCATGATCAGGTTAGAGCACGCCAATTTTAAAGGCCGATTGCATGGCTTGCGATCGGCCAGCGCAAGGACCTCCTTGCAGCGCTGAGTAATTGAATAGCAATGTAGACGTAGGGCTGGGATGGGCTGTAACAACCTAGGATGGAATCACAGAGATGCGTCATTTACGGCCCTTAATTGAATAAGGCCCATACATAGATAATACAATTTTGTGTTGAACTTAGCATGATAGCCTTTAGAGAAATGTTTAAGTCAAAAGCAATACTGACTGAAAAAATTATTATTTACTAAATTGTCATGGGGCAATGACAATTTTCCAGTAATAAAGCATATTGAACACAGTAGCACACATTACAGCTCTTGTGATGCTTAGTACAATAATTTATTTCTATGTCTTTACACCAGCAAAGAAGGTAAACGATAAAAACAGGTAAAAGAGACAGAGTAAGATGGCATTTTAAATAAAATCATAGATCAGAGAAAGTATATGAACAAGGTTGAGAAAAGTATGTGAAGAGCCTGCACAAGGTCAGAGAGATAAAGGTGAAAAACGTAGAATTTATATACTGTATGTCTTACATTCATATAATAATAATAATTCATGTTGAATTAATGTTTTGTTAATGTTAACTATATTTAATTCCTACTTTTTTAGCAAATTTGGAACATACAATATATAATGCAACCATCCTCATATAAGCAGAGGGAAAATATACAATGTATTTAGTTTATTTTCATATGTTGTTCCCTGTTGTTATATCAGTGGGACACAATGACATTGTTGTGTTCAGTTTCATCAGATTTGTGGTTCCTCATTTTAATGTAACAACAGGGTATCTCTAATACACAGCAGAATTAAGAGTAACTTGGGAAATAAGGGAGAAGGTGAAACTTGTTATCTTATTATATAATTCAGTTAGATCAAATAAAATGTACTATTTATTTTGAAGACACTATAAGTTGAATCTAAACAATATATAACACATATTTTTATATGTATAGTTAATTTCTCTATGAAAATGACACTGGGCTCCCCCTATGGCCACTTAAAATGTTGGAAGTATGATACCTTTTTTCATTACTTCAACAACTCTCAATATTCTGTATATATTGAGACTTACATTTGGTTTTGAAGATTTCAAATAGATTTGCATTTTCTAAATACAAGTCATTGTTTGCATGGGCATCAAAATCATATAGTTAAAACTCTGAAGAGCTTAGAAAACATGAAGATACATTTTTGTTCTTTATAAATAAAGTCTAAATGCTTGAGGACTCATTTTTCATAGAACAACAACCAATTAGTTTGATTCATTCTTCATTTTACCCTATAAAAAAAAGAAATCCACAGATGGGAGCAGCAATTAGAGAAACTCATCAAAAGTAGAAATGAAAATTCAAAAAACATTTCTAAAGGATAAAAAATAAATCATATGTAAACCTCAATGTGTATGAAAAAGTATTGATTTTATTTATGGTTTGGTGTAATTTGAATGCTGCAAGACAATTAATATTTTAACTATTAAGAACAAAAATAGTATTCGACAAAGATTTGTTATAATTACACATCCTTTATAGGAAACCATATAAAAAATGTGTTATAAAATGCAAACTATCAGAGAGAAATAAAAAAATAGACAATTTGTTATTTTACTGTAAAGTAATGGAATATGTTTACTAAAAATATTGACTATAGTTATTGTATTTAATAACTTATAATGTGTATATATCTATATATCTATATCTATATTGTGATAAACTGGACAGGGACAGAGATATTGAGAAGTAATCAAAGGCATATATGTGAGCCTGATGCTGAATAAAGTCCTATACCCAGTTTAGTTAGGTAGGGGTTATCAGCCTCTAGCATCACAATGAGGCTGCAGGCTCTAGCATCACAATGGGGCTGCAGGCTCTAGCATCATAATGGGGCAGCACCTGAAAAAGACTTTGACAGTCCTACTGAGGTCAGTGGTAGCTGGACCTGAGGAGAAACAGTAAGAGACAGAGAGAAGGACTCAAATTTAGTGGTTTATAAAAAAGAGAGGCTGTGTGACTGTGCAAATTCAGGAGAGGTCTTTGTCCAAAATAACTGAAAACTGCAAGACAAGCCATTCCTGCAGAGTAAGGAGATTGTCCCTACCAAAGTCTGACAGAGCTGCGGGTAATATAAAGATACCTGTGACAGTGTTGCAATATAAAACCCCAGGAAAATTACTGTATATTTTTGCCAGTGCAGAAGCTAATCACTTTCAGCCTTATTAAATTGTGATTCACTAAATTATTACCATTACTATTTAAGCACACAGCATATTTTTTTTACAGAAGTTTTTAGTTAGTGAACTTCTATACAAAAGCAAGGTCTTCACTAACTAAAAAACTTCTGTAAATAGAATATGCTATGTGCTTAAATAGAGCCCTTTTAAATTTACCGAATCACAATTTAAGAAGGCTGTTTATGTTTAAGGGTCTCAGGAGTTGAGTATTTGGAGAGAATGTGTGCACTTTAATGCAACAACTATTAAGTGGAGTTTGAAGACCAAAAGTAAGCTTTCTAAAAGAAACAGCTACAATGGCAAAGACCACCAGATACTTTGATGTGGCTGTTGTTTTTGTTACACGTAGTACAGGTACAGAGAGGTGGGTGTTCCTGTAGTAAGGTTATTTTGTTTGCTTAGATTTTTCTAAAATCAGATTATCAAATCACATTATTTTTAGTGGAGTCAGTCAGAGCATGGTGGAGAACCAATCTTCTGACCATAAGATAACGCAATAACTGCAGTAATCCAAAGCCCCTCCAACAGCTTTTAAATGTTTCTTGACCCCTCACGTCATAATAAAATCTAGCCTGATCATCTTTACAAGAAGCTAACATCTCTAGTTTGTTAATTGGTCCAGTTTAGTAGAATTTAATGTTTCTGTCTGGGATAACTGAAAATCTATTCTATTTTGGTTAATTCTGCACCTGTTTAGATAAATCAGGTTTAGTAATTTAAGCATTAAACATTATTTCAACACTACCTTCCTGCATTTTGACAAAAAAAGTGATTTTGAATCAAATCATTATCTTCTAATGGATGTTTAATCCAACTTCCCTGAACTAAAGCTTCCTGATAAGTTTAAAAGAATATCCTCATATTTGTCAACGGGAAAGCTGGATCAACTTGTGCTGAATTTTTGCACCAAATAGAAATTACCATTAAAATGTAAATTATGTTCACATATATATTGCTGTTATATGAAACAAGGAAATTGCCTGTCAAAAATGACTGTAATGAAATTGTAAGGCTAACAATGCTGGTTGGCATACAATGTGAGGCTTTTGTTTCTCGCCGGTTTTATTTTCCTACATGCCTAGTGCAAGTGTTACTGTTTTTGTCATTGTGTGTTTTCGTCCGCCATTTTTTCCATCGCTTAGCCGATTTTTGGGCTGCAGAAAGCTGCAAGTATGGCACCAATTCATTTGCAACTTCACTCCGAGGCTTCCTGGCTTTCCCCCTATGCTTTGTGTAAATGTTATTATTTTTTTATAATTATTTTGCTTGTTTTTTGCTTTTTAGTAGTTACGCGTTGAATAAACTTTGTGCTTCAACTGCTCGCCTCGCTTTGCGAAGCGAACAGTGCAATGAGCAACCTTTGGCACTCATTGGAGTCTAAGTTCCACATGCCTCAACTGCTTGCCTTGCTTCGCGCGGCTCGGAGTGCAATGAGCGACTTCGGCACTCATTGCAGCCTAATTCCTGCGTGCCTCAATTGCTTGCCTCGCTTTGTTAGGTTTGCAGTGCAATGACCACCTTCTGCGCTCATTGCAGCGTATCCCACTTGCGTCAATGGCTCGCCTCGCTGTGCAAGGGCCGCAAAAGCCTAAATCATGCATGCATCAACGGCAGTGCAAAGATCACCTTTGGCGCTCATTCCAGCCTAAGTCCCGCTTGCCTCAACTGTTCGACTCTATATGTTACAGAAGTCAGGTTATATGAGCCGCAGAATAACATTGGACAAATTAATCAGGCCTCATTCAATTTTGATTTGGCCAATTGAATCGGACTCTATAAAAGCACATAGCATTTTTTCTACAGAAGTTTTTAGTCACAAGGCCTTCAGAAACTAAAAACTTCTGTAACAAAATATGCTACAGTATGTGCTTATATAGAGCCATATTCAATTGACCAAATTACATTTGAATGAGGCCCTTAGCATTTTAGTCTCTCTTATATTGGCAGTTAAGATGTTTCTTAATGCATGACGGCTGAGATATTGGCCGCTTGATGCATAACAAGTTCTAAGTGGTAAAAAGATCAGAAAGAAAAGAGGATGCTTGGCAAGCCTCTTCATAATGTCCTATGTCATATCGTTATGATAAACTAAGTTTTAGGAAACAAGCATCTTTACAACATGCATCTTTACTAGCTCTAGTTAATTCATATTATATGATCCAGTAATTGCTTTTTCAGTCACAACTTTAATTATTTCAATGAAATCAATTACATCTGTTCATGTTGTCTCATTTTAATAATAATTGACTAGGCACTGACACTACAATAGAGCTTTCTGAATATTTTAAAGTGTTTTATAAACTGTGAGTTCCTAATGATTTACAGAAGATGGGATGTGTAGATATTGTATCATGATTATCTAAGTAGCTTGCCAGTGGGCCTCATACTATTAAGGGCCGTAAAATGGCCGCAAGACTGTGATTCCTTGCGGCCAGCTTATGGCCCTGCGTAGCATTAAGGCTACGTCGCTATTCAAATGGACAGCACCGCAAGGAGGTCCTTCTTACGGCCGTCCACAAACTATGCAATCGACCGCAAGCATTTCCTGAGCGCCAGTAAATCATGTTTCAAGGCCGCAAAGTCGGAAAACTGTAAATGCAAATATAAATTCAAGACATCACTGTAAAGCACTGTAAATGATAGGCAACATAATGGGGGACATGAGGATTAATAGCAACACCCTGTCAAGCTTGTATATTGCCCAAATCCAATATTTCATTTCAGAGTTAATTTCCGTCCCAATGACTTCGAAGCCAGTAAATCGTTGTTAAAACCCGTATGGGTTCGGAGGTTGAAGGCCGCAAACTAAAAGCATTGTAGAACAAATATATATTCAATCCAGCACTGTAAAGCACTGTAAATGATGGGGAACACAATGGGGGACATGAGGATTAATAGCAAAACATTCTCAAGCTTGCACATCACTAAATTATAATATTTGATTTTAGGTTTAATTTCCGTCCAAAGTCCCACGGGCTTCAATGACCTCCAAGCCCATAGCTTGTTATTCAAGCCTGTACGATTGACCTCCAAACCTGTGGGGCTTGCATGATAGATAGAACAAGAAGATTGAACATGGAATTTCATTTCTTTATTTGCAGATTTGAGAGCAGGGCAATGTTGAGCTATTAATTCTAAGACCAAACATCACTTTCACTTTTAATAAAAGTACAGGATGGCTTATCTATTTGCTTAATTGGTGCTACGATTTGTAAGTAAGCCCTTTGCGAAACCTCTGTGGCCCAAGTAACCTGTAGGTCTATTTTACCCATTTACAGACTTGACGGAGGCAAATCCCGCAGCCTTTGCGGGTCTGATATGCTCCAAGCCCGTGGGACTCTGGACACGGAAACTGAACATGAATTACAAAAAAAAATGATTTGCAGATTTGCAGATTTGAGTGTAGGGGGATGTTTTGCTATGAATTCTAACACCTACAATCACTTTCACGTCTCATCAGTACAGGATGGCTTTTTTATGTGCTTAATTGGTGCTCCGATTTGTAAGTAAGTGCCTTGCGGGACCTTTTTGGTGTAAGTAAGCTACGGCGCGGTTTTAGCGAATTATGGCCTTTACGTAAGGGTTCGCGAAGCATTTGAATAGCGAACTGTTCTTTCTTGCGGATGGATAGGATCAAAGGTGGGTTGGCCGCAAGGGATAACAGGGCGTCAGCCGCAAGCTGGGAATAAATAGGGAAGTAGCTTGCTGCTATCCCTTGCGGCCACGCATCTCCTGCGGCCCTTAATAGAATGAAGCAGTATAATAGCAACATTCATACTACAATATAGGGGCCTCATTCAATTGTGATGTGGCCAATTGAATAGGGATCTATATAAGCACAGAGTATATATATTTTTTACAGACGTTTTTAGTTAGTGAACTTCTATCCAAAAGCAAGGTCTTCACTAACTAAAAACCTCTGTAAAAAAATTATGCTCTGTGCTTATATAGCGCCCTATTCAATTGGCCAAACTGCATTTGAATTACGCCCTTAGACTCTCAAATGTCTCTCTTTTAAAGGAAGACCCCACATTAAAGAGACACAAAAAACCCTGTTCACTATAACTAGCCATGTAACAATTTATCTTTTTCCTCTTATAAACACAAATGCTGACATGTATATGTGGAGCAATATACCTATACCTACACAATATACCCATACCCCCATGGTAGATGGGGAAAATGAGTATATATCCAGTTGGGGAAGGCTTGGCTATTATATTAGCACTGTGCCCTAAGATTTTGTATGGTAGCCTTGTAAATACATAATGAAAATGTAGCACTTTATTGGACCTTTAAGCAGCAAGTTTTAAACATTATAAATGTTTATTTCTTTAACTGCTATAATGTGGACCATGTACATAATATTACTGTGAAAAATGCTTACATCAACCCTTACATCGCAAAAATTATGTTTTTTGTACTGTTATGAATAAGATCTGTTGTATTCAATAAAACAAAACAGAGAAATTAAATCATAAAATAAATATAAACAATATCATAAGCAAAATAAAAGTTATGCTGTAATTGTAAAAATGTACCTAGGTAGGGAAAAAGGGGCATTACAATCACCTAAACATTATAAGTTGAATCCAAATGTTCATTGCTCTCTTATCCTATACCAAGGTTCCCCAAAGTATGTTTAAGCCACAATTATGTTGATTAATAGATGATATATTTTAGTTGAGAGGTGTTGAGACATCTACACCAATATGATACTGGTCTCAGTCCCCAGGAAATGCAAGGGACCAGGCTTTAAGTAAATCCCTGCTTGATCACAGATGATTAAATAACAACGATCAGGTAAAAGATTTATCCAACAAGTCTTTACAGTAGTGTGGTTATTTATTAAAGTTATCACATAGCGAATAATAACTATCTATATAATAGTTATGGAATTTGCCTATTTTGCTAGTTCATGCTCCATGTTTGAGGAGAGCAGGACACACCCTGGAAACTAAGGGCCCTATTAAATTCTCCCTCGTAGTTCTCTCGGTGCTCGCAAAAGGCAGTTTTCCTGCTGTTTGCGAGAACCGAATCTCTCGCAGCCTGCTTTACGATATGACTGCGAGAAAATGGCCGAGAATAGGCTCCGAGAGAGCTACGTAGCCTTAAATCTATGCACGAGTCTCGCATATCGTAAGAATCCCTACGTGGACAAAAAGTCCACGCAAGGGATCCGAAAGCCTCTACGTGCTGCCTCGGAACAGCCCGAGACAGCAGTGTGAGGCTCCCCCCTGCACCCTATACACATCCCCATGCTGCAGGGGTCTCTATCGGGACCCCTGCAGCACCCCCACATTAACCCCTTGCAGCGGGGGTCCCCGATCTGCATAGATCAGGCCCCCCGCTGCATTTAAAACTTTTAAATTCCCCGCCGCGGCTCCTTAAAGGGACCGCGGCACACTATTACCCAATCCCGGCCGCGGCACTTAAAATTAACCCCCCTCTATGCTGGGGGTCCCCATCGGGACCCCCGAAGTGTCCCCACATAAACCCATTGCAGGGGGGGGCCCCGATCTGCATAGATCAGGCCCCCCGCTGCATTTAAAACTTTTAAATTCCCCGCCGCGGCTCCTTAAAGGGACCGCGGCACACTATTACCCAATCCCGGCCGCGGCACTTAAAATTAACCCCCCTCTATGCTGGGGGTCCCCATCGTGACTCCCGAAGTGTCCCCACATAAACCCCCTGCAGCGGGGGGCCCCGATCGGCACCGATCGTGACCCTGCTGCAATTCAATTTTAAATTTCCCGCCTCGCGGGTCCTCAAAGGACCGTAAAGGTCCTGAAAGGACTCGCACTAAAAATATTAACCCCAGGCAACTATAATTACCCCATTAACTCATGGTGGTCAATCCAGACCACCATAAGGCTCTAATTAACCCATTAACTCATGGTGGTCAATCCAGACCACCATAAGGCTCTAATTAACCCATTAACTCATGGTGGTCTATACAGACCACCATAAGGCCTAAATTAACCCATTAACTCAGGATGGTCAATACAGACCACCATAAGGCTCTATTTAACCCATTAACTCATGGTGGTCAATACAGACCACCATAAGGCCTAAATTAACCCATTAACTCATGATGGTCAATCCAGACCACCATAAGGCTCTAATTAACCCATTAACTCATGGTGGTCTATACAGACCACCATAAGGCCTAAATTAACCCATTAACTCATGATGGTCAATACAGACCACCATAAGGCTCTATTTAACCCATTAACTCATGGTGGTCAATACAGACCACCATAAGGCCTAAATTAACCCATTAACTCATGATGGTCAATACAGACCACCATAAGGCTCTATTTAACCCATTAACTCATGGTGGTCAATCCAGACCACCATAAGGCTCTATTTAACCCCATCAGTCCCATAAGGGTATATTATTACCATTATGGGCCTGTTACAACCCAACATTAACCACATAAGTGCCATGATGGTCCTCAAGGACCATCATGACACTAACTACAAACACTACACTATAACCCCCAATAAACCATTTAATCTAAACTAACCCCCCTCTACACTAATCTATTAACACTTACACTACCTACCTACACTACCTACCCCCTAATAAACCTTCCCACTACTCTAATTACAAAAAATAAAAAACCTACAGCACAGAAAACAAAAAACCTACAGTACAAAAAACAAAAAAACCTACAGTACAGAAAACAAAAAACAATTACAACCCCACCCCCCACTACAGAAAACAAAAAAATACATTACAACCCCACCCCCCACTACAGAAAATAAAAAAATTACACACCTGAAAAGGAAAGACAGATAAACACAATACAATACATACATATAATACATTACATACATTACATACAATACATGACATTACATATAATATATTAAATATAATATATTACATATAATATATTACATATAATACATTACATACATTACATACAATACATGACATTACATACATTACATATAATATATTAAATATAATATATTACATATAATATATTACAAATAATATATTACATATAGTCCTAATCAAATACCCCCTATCTATCTAACATACAATCTATTTAATTTAAAATAAATCCTAACTATATCAAATACATCCCCCTATCTATCTAATATACAAAAAATCCTAACTACATACACAGACCATTATTCTAAAGTAAAATAAAATAATTACAGTCCTAACTACATACACAGACCCTAATTCTAAGCTAAAATCAATAAATTAAGACCACTTACCTTTAAGATGTTGCTTCAGATCACTAACCTATGGGTCAAACAAAAAATAAAAATTAGTACAAAACATTAACATCAAATAAATAAACATTCTATACATTCTAAATATTCAACTCACCTTTACAGCATGTCCAGTCACTGTTTAGCTCTTCCGGCGCGGCCCTGTTAAAAAAAAAACACAATACATGAATACATGAATACAATATATAAACAATAAATAAAATACACAAATAAACATCTAAATATACATTTCACTTACCTACCCGCGATGTCCCCGGCCTTCTCTCCTTCAGCCCCGGCTGGGCCGCGGAACCATTCGCGCTCTAAAAAAAAAAAAGAAAAAAAACTAACGGAGGTCTGCACTGGCAGACCTCCCCGACGCTACTGAACCTCCCGGAGTCGGTTCCGGGAGGAAATTGGCATTGGCGGCTTGTGATTGGCTGAAAAAGCTGTCTATCAATTTCAGCCAATCAAAAGTCGTCAATGTGTGAGCCAATCAGGATGGGATACACCCCAATATCCCACCCTGATTGGCTTAAACACTTGTCTATCTTTCTGGGAACCAATCACAACGCTCAGATGCCTTCAGCCAATCACTATGGGATACACCCCCACGGAGTGATTGGTAGAAGACATCTGCGCATCCTGATTGGCTCCTACATTGACGACTTTTGATTGGCTGACAGCTTTTTCAGCCAATCACAAGCCGACAATGCCAATTTCCTCCCGGAAACGACTCCGGGAGGTTCAGTAGCGTCGGGGAGGTCTGCCAGTGCAGACCTCCGTTAGTTTTTTTTTTTTTTTTTTTTTTAGAGCGCGGATGGTTCCGCGGCCCAGCCGGGGCTGAAGGAGAGAAGGCCGGGGACATCGCGGGGAGGTAAGTTAAATGTATATTTAGATGTTTATTTGTGTATTTTATTTATTGTTTATATATTGTATTCATGTATTCATGTATTGTGTTTTTTTTTTTAACAGGGCCGCGTCGGAAGAGCTAAACAGTGACTGGACATGCTGTAAAGGTGAGTTGAATATTTAGAATGTATAGAATGTTTATTTATTTGATGTTAATGTTTTGTACTAATTTTTATTTTTTGTTTGACCCATAGGTTAGTGATCTGAAGCAACATCTTAAAGGTAAGTGGTCTTAATTTATTGATTTTAGCTTAGAATTAGGGTCTGTGTATGTAGTTAGGATTTTTTGTATATTAGATAGATAGGGGGATGTATTTGATATAGTTAGGATTTATTTTAAATTAAATAGATTGTATGTTAGATAGATAGGGGGTATTTGATTAGGACTATATGTAATATATTATATGTAATATATTATATGTAATATATTATATGTAATACATTATATGTAATGTATGTAATGTCATGTATTGTATGTAATGTATGTAATGTATTATATGTAATATATTATATGTAATATATTATATTTAATATATTATATTTAATGTATGTAATGTCATGTATTGTATGTAATGTATGTAATGTATTATATGTAATATATTATATTTAATATATTATATTAATGTATGTAATGTCATGTATTGTATGTAATGTATGTAATGTATTATATGTATGTATTGTATTGTGTTTATCTGTCTTTCCTTTTCAGGTGTGTAATTTTTTTATTTTCTGTAGTGGGGGGTGGGGTTGTAATGTATTTTTTTGTTTTCTGTAGTGGGGGGTGGGGTTGTAATTGTTTTTTGTTTTCTGTACTGTAGGTTTTTTTGTTTTTTGTACTGTAGGTTTTTTGTTTTCTGTGCTGTAGGTTTATTGTTTTTTGTAATTAGAGTGTTGGGGAGGTTTATTAGGGGGTAGGTAGTGTAGGTAGGTAGTGTAAGTGTTAATAGATTAGTGTAGAGGGGGGTTAGTTTAGATTAAATGGTTTATTGGGGGTTATAGTGTAGTGTTTGTAGTTAGTGTCATGATGGTCCTTGAGGACCATCATGGCACTTATGTGGTTAATGTTGGGTTGTAACAGGCCCATAATGGTAATAATATACCCTTATGGGACTGATGGGGTTAAATAGAGCCTTATGGTGGTCTGTATTGACCACCATGAGTTAATAGGTTAATTTAGGCCTTATGGTGGTCTGTATTGACCACCATGAGTTAATGGGTTAATTAGAGCCTTATGGTGGTCTGTATTGACCACCATGAGTTAATGGGTTAATTAGAGCCTTATGGTGGTCTGTATTGACCACCATGAGTTAATGGGTTAATTTAGGCCTTATGGTGGTCTGGATTGACCATCATGAGTTAATGGGTTAATTTAGGCCTTATGGTGGTCTGTATTGACCACCATGAGTTAATGGGTTAATTTAGGCCTTATGGTGGTCTGGATTGACCATCATGAGTTAATGGGGTAATTATAGTTGCCTGGGGTTAATATTTTTAGTGCGAGTCCTTTCAGGACCTTTACGGTCCTTTGAGGACCCGCGAGGCGGGAAATTTAAAATTGAATTGCAGCAGGGTCACGATCGGTGCCGATCGGGGCCCCCCGCAGCAGGGGTTTTATATGGGGACACTTCGGGGGTCCCGATGGGGACCCCCAGCATAGAGGGGGGTTAATTTTAAGTGCCGCGGCCGGGATTGGGTAATAGTGTGCCGCGGTCCCTTTAAGGAGCCGCGGCGGGGAATTTAAAAGTTTTAAATGCAGCGGAGGGCCTGATCTATGCAGATCGGGGACCCCCCCTGCAATGGGTTTATGTGGGGACACTTCGGGGGTCCCGATGGGGACCCCCAGCATAGAGGGGGGTTAATTTTAAGTGCCGCGGCCGGGATTGGGTAATAGTGTGCCGCGGTCCCTTTAAGGAGCCGCGGCGGGGAATTTAAAAGTTTTAAATGCAGCGGGGGCCTGATCGGTGCCGATCGGGGACCCCCGCTGCAAGGGGTTAATGTGTGGGGGCTGCGGGGGTTCCTATGGACCCCTGCAGCAAGGTGTTCATGTGAGGACACTTCGGGGGTCCCAACAGGGACCCCCGCATTGAGGGGGGGTTCATTTTAGGTGCCTAGGGGGGGGTTTGGAGTACCCCCCACGGCAGGGCTTATGTGGGGGACTGCCGCGGAGGTCCCTTTTAGGACCCCCGCAGCACTTGATGAGGAGTGGGAGCCTGCGATATCATCTCGCAGGCTGTCACTCCTCATGTACATTTACGCAGTGTAGATACGTACGGGCCTGCTGCGTAGCTCATACGTTGCTCGCAGCAGGGGTAATTTAATAGCATTGTAAGTTAGAGAAACTTTGCAGTACGTAGGGCTTAAGTAGAAGCCTCTTATTTACGAGGCTGGAATTTAATGAGGCCCTAAATTTAGTTCAGTTTATGCTACTGACACGTGTACTTAAGCAACTCACATCTACTAACCTACAGAAGTCTTGCTGTAAAAAAAGACTGCTTCTATAAAGTTTTATTGCACTCAAAATAAAATAAAAAAAAGCCACCTATTTGACAATTTTTTCTTAAGGTACATGAATTGGCACTCATAATAAATATGGACACTCCAAAATATGTACCACTAATTACAATTATTTAAAAACCTAATGGCTGTTTTGCTGCGAAAAAGCAAAGGCAACACCCCTCTGGAGAGCACTGTGGCATCTCTCTTACTTTAAAGCCACTTGTTGAAGTGCATATGACACCAGCAACCTTCCCATTGGCCAAAGTCATTGATAAAAACTTATTTGGTTCACTTAAGCCATTAGGAAATTGATATATAGGTTTGGTGCTTTAATATATATGTATTCTGCTTAATTCTCTCTCTATTTCAAGGTACATCACTTCCCCTGTCCCTATTATTCTCCCAAGAGCTCATCTTTCAAGGAAAATCTCATTTTTAATGGCATATTAAAGTTTCATAGATTGTGAGTGCATAGAGAATCAGCAGTGTATAAGAACATTTTTTGCATGAAAATAATACAAAAAATCCCATTAATAAACATTATTAAACTTACCCTTAAGTTTATAAAGCTCTTGAGCAGTTGAGCTTGAGCGTTAACACCCCCGGAAATCCCTGCCAAAATTAGTATAACATTCCTAATTTGTTTTGGCCAATCACAGGTAGCTATAACATTGTTTCAATTTGTGAAGTCAGTTTGTGCAGCAACTCATCATGGAATGTGTAGTTTTGATTTTCTCCTGCACAAGGAAGCAAGGAGGATCCCAGACATTGCTTTCTGGATTTCTGACTGCGCTGCTGTTGGCTTTAAGGTTAGTATAGGGTTAAAACCCATACCCAAATCAGTGTTTTTATTGGTAGGTACACTGTGCCTATGTAGGTACCTCTTGTGGTGTGGACAACATTTTTTATTTTTAAATAAAATCAATATGTATGAGTATAGAATGAATCAATGTAATGCTTGTTTCCGATATAAGCAGTATGTGTTAGATTTGAAAAAGTTAAAAGTAGGAAAACGTAGGTATACCTTTAAGGGCAAACCATTGTTTTTCAGCCCTGGCCTTTTCCTACCTTATGGAGTTTGTCACGGTAGCCCTGGACTTTGGACTTTTGGTTGGACTCTTTTTGGGCCTACTGTGACCTGACATGCACATCTGGCTGAAGGTATAGTTTCCGATGCACCCACATAGGGATTTGGGCAGTAGGATGTTCATTTTTACATTTAGGCTTGTTTAATGTCTGTGTGAAGTGTATTGTACCACCTGTAATATCTCCGAGGTAGCTTTCTAAAAGGATTAACATGTCAAATGGCTAATCCCTTCAGGAAGAGAGGAGGTCAGACATCAGACTGATAAACAGCTCCATTGTCTTTGTAAATCTGATTTTGCCCTATTGTTTGCCAGATTAAGTTAATCACATCTGATATGGGCTAGAGACGGCAGGATGTGTATTGGAGATTATATCCTATTGATCTCAGGAAGCTACTGCCAGACCCCATGTGGGGTCATCTCCTGTGATTGTTTGCCACCCACTTTTATTGTTACATTGTGTACACCCCCTCTGTATCTATCCCCTATAAATACTGTTATCATTTTCAAAAAGAAATCAGTGCACTTGGAGATACATATAAATTGTGTATCTCTGACTATGTTCCTGGTGGCTGTGATACGGAACCTATCTCCACCCTACAAGTAACCTGCCCTGGTCACTACCACAGGAAGATTCCTGATGGAGAGGATCTCACTGATACAGAAGCCAGATATAAGGGTGCTGGTGGAGAGATTTCAAAGAACCCAAAGGTACTTGTGGGTAGATAACCTGTAGTCTATAGTATGGGGATTTGGGCTTGTATAGCCCCTACTCACAGATCATCACAGGGTTTCTCCTGTTGCTTTCTTTCCAAATCTAGTGTGATCATCATGGGGTAGGGGCTATTACTGCCCAGGGCCATCTGATATAGACTACAGGTTGACTACCCACAAGGACAGTTGAGTTATTTGAAATCTCAGCACCAGCACCCTGATATCTGGCAACTGTATCAGTCAGGGTCTCTCCATCAGGAATCAGCACTTCCAGGAGTCTCAGTAATCTTCCTGTGATAGTGATCAGGACAAGTTACCTGCAGGGTGGAGATAGGATCAGTATTGCAGCCTCCAGGAGCCAATATGAGAACATATGCTTTCTACATGTCTCAGCAGTGAACTGATTTCTTTTTGGAAAGTCAAACACAATTTATAGCAGTTAGATACAGAGGGGGTGTATACAACACAACAATGGTAGGGAGTGGCTGACAAACACAGGAGACAGACTCCACATGTGGTCTAACTGTAGCTTCCTGAGAGCAAAAGGGCCTAACCTTTAATAGTGATGTAATTAGTTTATCTGGCAAACAATAGAACAAAAAAGATTACAATACAATGGAGGTATTTGCTCCCTGCAGACCTTAACAAGGATTCAGCACACCCTGTTTTAACCCCAACATGAGTCACAGTTTAACATAACACAGAACACAGTAATATTACATGGGATAGAGGATAAGGCAGGGGCATATGCCATAAGACCACATGAAGCATGGTGGAACACTATGGCCCTATGTCGTAAGGCTATTCACCCCATCACCCACCTTCCCATATTGCCCATGAGCCAATGTAATTCCTCTTCCCATTTTACAATGGGGTAGTCTGTTCTCTATGGTGGCTCACTGGGCCAAAACCCAGGACCTGAAAAGGGGTCTGTGACATCTAGGAAAAGACAAAAGTCCTGAGTGCCAGTTCTTTATGTCTGTATGGAGTACTATGCACATATTTACTTTTAACATTGAATAGAGTAGCAGCAACACCTAATAGTGCAATATTTTTCAAGCGCATACAGATGGTTTAACTATTATCCTTCATTATTCTTCATAGTTTGTTCAGCCATGATATCTTATTGTGACATGTTTCTCTATTGACTTTAATGGATAAAAGATAAAAAGTTGCTTAAGTTAACCAGTTAAGATATTGTACTAGGGAAAATACTTTAAGGGCCATTTACCTCACTGTAAGTGCTCTACACGGTGTGAAAAAGCACAAGCTTATATGTTAAAATTATCCATTTTTTAATGACACTAATAACAGTTAAAAAAAATAAGTTTTAAATGTATGTTTACATACAAGTCTATTCTCCCCACTCCCTGATGCATGAGTAATAATGGATTGCTGAGTGTAGCATGTGGTGTTTTAGTCTGTGTGCAGCTTTGATTGCTAATACAGTATCCCCTGGACTCAATTTACACTGTTCTAACCAGTTTACCATTAGCTGACCTGTTTAGGTGAATTCAGCATTCCATGCCTGCACAGACAGATTTGTTAAGGGTTCATATTTCTTTCCTTTTGCTATCTAAACAGACAGAGCCGGAGCAGCCCAGCACTGCTCTGTGTAGCTCAAATTCCAGAGTGGCATGACAGTAAGTAATTACAAAAATTACAAGATTTGTTCCCTTTAAACTGGAAATGTAAGCAGTCTTACCATTGATTTGAATGGGACACACACCCTGCAAACTGGTAAAGGCACACATTATGGGTAGTCTGTTCAACTTGTAAATACATATTTTATTTTATTTTATTTATTAATAAAAAATGCACATATTTCAAAAATTCAAAAATTATTTAAGCATGCTTTTAGTAGATCTATCCTGGGATGTGGTCATATTTGTGCTGAATTAAGTGGCCCTTTAACCCATCTGTAAGTGTCTCACATTGGCAATTGCAAATGTTGGGAGGTATGGATATGTTATCTTGGATGATGGCAGTGTCTGTTTGATACCGGCTGGAAAGAGGATTGATGGGCCAGACAAGATAACTGAAAAAGTTTTAACCTGTATACTATGTGTTAATGTTAAAGTCCTGTTACAGAGATTTCTTTAAAATGAATAGTGTTTTTGCGGCCTGAAAGAAAGAAAGTTGTTGGTTCATGAATAATGAACAGATCACTAAGGGTGTGCAGTTTGAATCTGTATTGGTAAGTGATTTCGACAC
The DNA here is from genome assembly GCA_027410445.1 of Discoglossus pictus. Classification (NCBI taxonomy): domain Eukaryota; kingdom Metazoa; phylum Chordata; class Amphibia; order Anura; family Alytidae; genus Discoglossus; species Discoglossus pictus. Next base: position 317,530,865 of record CM050166.1, on the reverse strand, counting down.
GTGCACCGAAATGCAATCTCCAAGCCTGACTGAGCGAGTCTCCACAGGGATTTTTGCAGCAATTGTTTGAAAAATGTGAAGGATTTCCATCTGCCTACAGTACAGTCCTCATAGAAATATTCCTGAAAAGGGTTAGACACTGGTTTTCAAGTCCATGAGGAAATAAGTTTTTAAGTGGCAGGTTGTGATAGATGAGCTAATTTCATAACAATAATAACAGTGATTAATAAATATTGTATGGTGTGGTGTATTCACAGATGTAATAAAGGAGAAACCACTTTAATCCATTAGTTTTTTTTTGAGATTTCAGTTGGTTATTGTTATTACTTTTTATTGTATCAATATGAAAGTGTTACACAGATGAATTGTAGAAGTTGTAGAAGCATAGCCAATTAAATACTGTGAATGCCATGAGCTGGCTTGGTGGGTATATAAGATGACATGTAGGCATTCTGCAAACAAATTCTGCAGACAGCCATCGCTGTCATGTGTAAAATATGTGATTTATTAGACTTTGAAAAGGGGATGATCATTGGCTTTTGGGTCAAGGGTGGCAGTGTTTCTAAAACAGTGCAGTTTGTGAACTGTTCACCTGCTGCTGTGGTTACAGTGAAAAGACAAACAGCACCATTGAGAATAAATGGCTTCAAAACTGCAAAGCATCGGGTGCCATTGATGTCAGAGCTGAACATCGATTGCAAAGGTGTTTGAGGGAAATCCAACATGCTACAGTTTATTACTTTATGGATGGACAGGTAATACAGCCTTGGTAGCACTGCTTGGAGATCAACAGCAGTTAGGATTGCTTATTGAAACACTTAAATATAACATTATTAAATGGTGTAGGTCCATCCTTTTTTATCTGTCTTCTCTTTTTTACTTTTTTTTTTATTAGATTTTTGCATATACAGAGCAACCTTTAGTGACAACCTTTCTGGTGTACTGATCAGATGAAGAAAATGCATGGGGCTATGCACTATTATTCTTAGTTTCATTTTCAGAATTCAGTTCTGTAAACCCCTCTCTAAATTTATAGTTATTATGGTGTAATGACCAGATATGATCCATATGTATTTGTATGTTTCAGTTGTGTATTCAGGTTCTCTTTGCGAACAGTTGCATAACTCTATAATACTGATTATTGTCAGGCACCTGGGCTCAACCTGAGAGAGCCTGAATACATAGGTAGAATTCCTCTGGAATTCTGGATTGTACTGACTTTACCACCAATATATAAAGCACTAGCAAATTGCCCGTCAAAAAATAAAGGCAATCAAATCGTAAGGTAGCTAATGCTGTTTGGTGTGTAATACTAAAATATATAATATATTAATAAATGAATATACTTTACCTATTTTGAAGCATTGTTTTGAAGAGATGACAATCTGTTTTCATGTTGCTGCAGCATTAGTGGTGTGGAGCTGCTGTGTAAGCGTGATGAATGTGTGCAGTGTAACAGTGTGCGTGCGCGAGACAAAACCGTTAGCGTAGTGGTGTACTTCCACATTGGTGTAAAATGGCGGGTTATCTGTGTTATGCATCTTTGCAGATTATCCGTCGGTGCTTCATGGTGTTTTTCGAGTTTCGTGTGTTGTTTTGCGAGTGTGTTGTGGTGTTTTACATATTGAGAGTGCTGTAGCCTCGTTTTGGTTTTTTACGTCGGCCATTTTTTCTCTCGCTTAGCGATTTCATTAGTGTCTAAAGTGTTTTATTTTTATTGAAATGAATGTGTAACTTGGTTTTTTGAGGTGCTGGATGGTTCCTCTTGCTGTAGGTAAGTTTTTTATGTGTGTGTTGTGTGTATTTATTGTGTTTGAAATGTTTGTATGTCGGCGTGTTGCGTCCGATGTTTGCGAGGTCGTAATGTGTGGTAACGTGTCTCGTATGGTGTTTGCGTGTGTAGCCTCGTTTTCGTTTTGTTCGGCGGCCATTTTTTCTCTCGCTTATCCAAGTTTTTATTGTGCAAACTCTTTTATTTTGAGTGAAATATAGGTGTAAGTTGCATTTTTGAAGTCCTGGATGCTCCCTGTTGCTGTAGGTAATGTTTTTATGTATGTGCTGTGTGTATGTATTGTGTTTTTAATTTTGTAATGTTCGCGAGTTGCGTCCGAGTGTTGCGAGGCCCTAATGTGTGTGAACGTGTGTCGTATGTTGTTTGCGAGTGTCGTAATGTGTGTGTCGTGTTATTTGCGTTGCGACGTGAAGTTTGCGAGGGTCGCAGTTGCTGGCATTGAGCCCCTTCGGAACTCCATGCCAGCAACTGAGGCCCTCGTCCAGTGCCCTCGCTTCGCGAGGGCCGCGTGCTCGCTGCGCGAACCTGCAAGCGTTAGCAACAACTCGCATGCTCAAAACTATATATGTGATTGTCATATGTGTTAGGAATCACATACTGATTGCCAACACATTGATAAGGTTAATTATCATAGCTCATGAACATTGCAGTTGAGACACATCACATTATATGTTAATTTCTCACATTTTACATAGTATTAAATATCAGGGGATATACATTGAATGCTAAGACAGAATTATTGTTGAGGGGTATTATAAATATATAAGGGTTGGTGGCTAACTGTTAAACCCTAGGACTATGTATTAAACAGGTGTGAGTTGGCATTAGTTTCAATTAGAGTTTAATTGTGTGAGCAGTTATTTGTAATTTGTAATCTGTAGTTCAGTATTTCTTGTTGTAGAGGGCTGGGTAAACCATTAGAAATCAGAATTGAAATATCATTAATATGTAATGGGATAGACTATTTTTGATAGTCAGATTTTGTGTAGTTTAGTGTTTCTTGTTGTAGAGGGCTGGGTAAACCATTAGAAAGACTTGCTATTTAATATAAGGTGTATAGGCCTTCTTTTATTAGGTTATTCTAAAATGCAGCTTACTTCCATTAAAGCCTTTGATCTTGCGCGGCCGCAAGGGTTGAGGCCGCAAGAAATCCCAAATCGCTAATCAAATGCTATGCTCACCCTTCCGTCAAGCTCGTAAATCACTAAAATCGAGCCGCAGCTTACTTACACCAAGGAGCAGTCGCAAGGGCTTCTTAAGCCCTTACATAGCCTCCCCACTGCTCCCAATCAAGCCCCCCTTGCTGCAGGGGTCCAGATCAGTCCCGTAGGGGTGTATCTCATTATGATTGAATCCAACCATCTGCGCCTTCTGACTAGCTATCAATAAGATTACAGCCAATCAGAATGGCGCAAATGCCTTCAGCCAATCCCAGTGGCATATACCCAGTGGGGGAGTATCCCATTCTGATTGGCTAAAGACAATAGCGCCTTATGATTGGATTAGAAATGATTGACAGGTCCATCAGCCAATCAGAATGGGATATAGGGGTGTATCTCATTCATATTGGCTCACACCTTGGCACCTTCTGATTGGCTGAAATATCATTGACAGCGTGTTCAGCCAATCAGAAGGCGTCATTTTCGTTTTGGACCAGAACAAGCGCGGCGGGAAGCTCCTCCAGGGAGGAGCTCCATTAGAATTTGTATTTTTTTTGCGCAACAGTATTTTTTTTCAAGGGCCCAGCCAAAGAAGACTTCAAGAAGGATGGGGGCATCATAGAAAGGTAAGTGTAATATTTAGAATGTTTATAATGTTATGTTGTGTTAATTTCTTTGTTACATTTATTTTTCTTTTTTTCCTAGCGGTCCGACCTGCGCAGGAAAAACATTGTAACTGGAGGGGCATTTGGGCAAGATAAGTGGTCTAATTTATCCTATTTTAGGTGAGATTAATGGGTTTTTAGTGTATGTAGTTAGGGTATTACTGTATGTAGTTAGGGTACTCCTGTATGTAGTTAGGGGTTAATAGTATGTAGTTAGGGTATTACTTTATGTAGTTAGGGTATTCCTGTATGTAGTTAGGGGTTAATGATATGTAGTTAGGGTATTCCTGTATGTAGTTATGATATTACTTTATGTAGTTAGGCTATTTCTGTATTTACTTAGGAGTTAATAGTAGGTAGTCAGGGTATTCCTGTATGTGGTTAGGATATTACTGTATGTAGTTGGGGTATTCCTGTATGTAGGTAAGGGTTAATAGAATGTAGTTAGGTTATTCCTGTATGTAGTTAGGGTATTGCTGTATGCAGTTAGGGTATTTCTGTATGTAGTTAGGGGGTAATAGTATGTAGTTATGGTATTACTGTATGTAGTTATGGTATTACTGTATGTAGTTAGGGTATCTCTGTTTGTAGTTAGGGGTTAATAGTATGTAGTATGTAGATGGGGGTATTCATGTATGTAGTTAGGGGTAATTTTAGGTGTCAGGGGGGTACTTATAGTACCACCGCAATGGGGGTTTATTGTTTTATTTAGCGCAGGTCTGTTAAGGACCTTTAAGGAAATTTGAATTTTTTATGCAACAGGGGTCCCCCCCGCTGCATGGGTTAATGTGGGGCCCCTCTGGGGGTCCCGATGGGGACTCTGCAGCATAGGGGATAACCATTTGTGTGCAACAGGCCCTTTAAGGAACTGCTGCAAGGAATTTAAACTGTTGAAATGCTGCAGGAGTTCTGATCAGGACCCCTACAGCAAGGGTCAATGCGGAGACACTGCAGGCGTCCCAGTCGGGACCCCTGCATTATAGGGTTAATGTGGGGACACAGCATGGGTCCGAATTGGAAGCCCTGCATTATAGGGTTAATGTGAGGAACCTGCAGGTGTCCTGACCGGGACCCCTGCATTATAGGTTTAATGTAGGGACACTGCATGGGTTACTGTACCCTCGCGGCATGGGGGTAAGCATTATTATACCATGGGCTCTTTAAGGAGCCTCGTCTTGGAATCTAAATCTCAAAGCCCATACATGTACGGGCTTGGAGATCTTATATGTATATTCAATGCAGCACTGTACAGCACTATAATTGATGGGGAACATTAGGGGGAACATGAGGATTAGAAAAAACTACATTGGCAAGCGGGAACATCGCCAGTAGCCAATACTGTCATTTGTGGCAAAAGTCTGACGGGCTTGGAGAACAGGTTACTGGCTTGGAGGTCATTCAATGTGCCAGCTTGTGACTGTAGTGCTTTTAATACTCATGTCCCTCATTTTATTCCCCCGTCATTTACAGTACTTTACAATGCTTGCTTAAATATATATTTGACTTAGCAGTGTTCCGATTTGGCAGGCTTGAACCATGATTTACGGGCTAGCGGCCACGATCAGGTTCAAGCCCGCCAAGGCTTATGGCCGATAGAATGGTTTGCAATTGGCCTTATAGGGAATCTCCTTGTGCTGCCGCCCAAGTAATTAACAGCGTAGACGTAGTGCTACACGTGGCCGAAAGCCGGCCGCAAGGAATCGTAGACTTGCGGCTGTTTTAGAAGGAGGCTCTAAGTGTTCTTATAACTGATTTAGCTGCTCTTGTGGGGGTTGAGTTTATACATAAGGATTTGGCTCACTAGTAAAACTCAGAGTCTTCAAAGAAAACAGAGCATTTTCCACAGGCTTTATGGGAGCCATGTATTCACACTTTATGTAATTTCACTCATAGATCAGGAAATACTTCCCATGTGTTAATCATTTAAGAGTACAAAGATAAGTGTCAATTAAGAGTGCAGAAATCCAGCAAAATTATGCTGAGACACAGTTTGCCAGTGCATAGTACATCTGGTATTATAGAAACATTGTACATGAGCTACAGGGGCTAGACAGTTGGAGGGACAGTTTGGAAAGTTTCAATGAGTAAACACAGAGTTTTAATTGACTTGTTAATAAAATTATGTTTAAAGTGTAATTAAACACTTAGGTGTGTATATTCTACAGTATATCTGAGTATGTAGTCAGACTTGGAGATTATCTGTGCATTAGTATATGTGTATACTCTTTTCAATAATATACTGTAAGATTCTCTCTGCCATTTGAAATATTGAAATTAGAACACTGTTTAGTTTACAGGTTGATAAGCAAAAGAAATATGAAGTGCACCCCTCAGTTTCCAGACTGCTAGAATTATGATAAGGAAAAGTGATTTAGCTAATTGATGGTCATTCTATTACTTTGCTTTCCATTTCATGTAAAATAGCCACCAGCTTTCAAACCATGTAATGTTATTATTCACTACAAAATTGTCATAACTCAAGCAATAGGAATTCAAAACTGTATTTTATCTTGAATGTATTTCCACTGTGACTTCTGAATTAATTTCTACTCAAAGTAAGAATCTGACCCTTTTTAGTAAAGATCTTTCATTACACAGTTGTCATGTGCAATTAAGTTTTTATTATAAAAAGCCTAGTAATAATGATGAATACACCACTGGCATCAGATGGGTTTTATCAGTGTATATTTAATGAGCTTATAAGTGATCACCAAACAATAATAGTAAAGTATTCAGTAGATTTCTGCAGTTTCAAATAAAAGTCACTTTGTAAATTTGGTTCTAATTCACAAAAGTGGAAGTAGGGTTGGGTCAAGTAACTACAGTCCAGTTAATCTGAAACTAGTTTTCCTATTACATAATATTTTAATTAGTTTAGTTTCCTTTAAAAGTTGTCAAAGGTAGCTTTCTTATCTATGGAACAACAAGGACGCCAGCAGTATAGCATCACTTATACTGTGAAATGTTTCCGTCAAATACATGAATCCAACATTATCTTTATCAAAAAGCTTCACAAAATTCTTCATGAGCCCTAATTGTATATATTGTGACATATTGAATAACAGAATTTAAATATCATAGAAATGTAATGTGATTGAATACGGAACACAACATATAACAAACAGATGTAGGTTTGCAGGGTGTTGGCTCTCCTCTGACCATTGCTTCACATCTGTGGTTGCAACTAGGCTCCTTGCTTTAACTGGACCAGTGGAATCTACACTGGGTAGCAACTTCTGGGGTGACCACAGAGGAAATCTGCCCTACTGGGTCAGGAGCATGTTTATACTCCTGTGGGGCAACAGAACCCAAGGTCAGTTGGGATCCAGCAAGCTTGACCTTCTGTCCAGTATCAGGAACTGGCACAGTCTCTGGTAGGCTTTCACCCTATATCAATCTGGGACTACTCAGGTTCTGAGAGCCAGGGCCCTCCCCTGACAGTTGTCCATACTCAATCATGTACGGCAGACTGTGGGTGTCAACCTGCCCTGCTGAATCTTTAACTAGGATCAGCTTCGTCAGGGACCCCAATGGATAATCCATCTGTACAGTTCCCAAAGGCAGGGATAGTAGAACAGACTGCCTGTTGAATAAAAAACAAGGTTGTAATTCCATGGGGAAAAAAGTAGCAAAGTAATCGGATAAAAAGTGTAGAGGGTATAAGAAATGAATTAACAATTCATAGGGTAGGGGATGGGGGAGGGGTAGTATAGTCAATGGGGAGGTATTACGAAGTAACTCAAGTATAGTGGCAGGTACAACCAAACTACAAACTCATAACATAAGGTGTATGCTTGCTAATACCAGAGGCTTGCCAGGAAAAATTAATGAAAAATGGAATTTAATAAGCATTACCGAAACATGGTGGGATGAATCTCATGACTGGACTGTTAAGCTGGATGCTTATAACCTATTTAGGAAAGATAGGGGCAATGGTAAAATAGGAGGAGGGATTTGTATGTATGTTAAGCCTGAATTTAAGCTTATAGTCAGAGAAGATATTTATGCTGGAACTAGAGGTAATGTTGAATATTTGTGGGTAGAGTTAAATAGCGGAGCAGCAATTTCCAAAAGAATATTAGTAGGAGTATGCTAAAAAAAAAACAATATAGCTTATAGTGAGGAAATACAATTATTGTTACAGATTGGAAATGCAGCTAAGCATGGGCATGATTCACTTAACACAGTGTCTCTACCAGATGACTGGAGAAAAGCAGATGTGATACCTATATTTATAAAGGGAACAAGAGCAAATCTGGGGAATTATAGACTAGTGAGCCTCACTTCCGTAGTGGGAAAGCTTTTAGAAGGGTTAATAAGGGATAATATAAAAGAATATGTCTATTTGAACAGGATTATAAATAGGAGTCAACATGGATTTATGAGGGATAGGTCATGTCAAATAAATCTAATTAGTTTCTATGAGGAGGTTAGTAGGAACTTGAATCAAGGCAACTCAGTGGATGTAGTCTATTTGGATTTTGCAAAGGCTTCTGATACAGTGCCACATGGGAGACTATTGTGCAAACTAAGGGATAAGGGAATTGCAGTACATATCTGCTCATGAATTGAGAGCTGGCTAAAAGACAGGAAGCAAAGGGTTGTTGTAAATGGAACATACTCCAATTGGACTAATGTGGTAAGTGGGGTTCATCAGGGTTCAGTATTAGGTCCTCTCTTTTTTAACATATTTATTAATGACTTAGAGGTGGGACTGGAAAGTAGTGTCCCAATTTTCGTTGATGACAAAGTTGTGCAAGGTATTTAAATCAGATAATGATGTGCTTTCCCTTAAAAAAGATTTACACAAAATTGAGGAATGGGCATTTAAATGGCAAATTAGATTTAATTTGAATAAATGTAAAGTTATGCATCTGGGAAGGAAAAATAGCCATGCAGTTTATAATCTTAATGGAGCAAATATATGGGTATCAGATATTGAAAGGGATTTTTGAGTACTTGTGGACAACCATCTAGGTAACAGTGCTCAAAGCTAAGCAGCAGCTACAAAGGCAAATAAAATATTAGCATGTTTTAGGAAGGGTATAGAAGCAAGGGAAACAAATATAATTCTGCCACTATACAAATCTCTAGTATGCCCTCATTTGGAATATAGAGTACAATTTTGGGCACCACTTCATGAAAAGGACATTTTCGAACTGGAAAAGGTACAGAGGAGGGCAACAAAACTAATTAGAGGAATGGAGGGCTAAGTTACGAAGAAAGACTAACCAAATTAAGCTTATTTTCGCTAGAAAAAAAGCGTCTAAGAGGAGATATGATTATATTATATAAATAAATCCAGGGTCAGTATAAAGAATTGTCAAGGGAGTTTTTTGTACCAAGAGGCTTTCAACTGACAAAAGGACACACCTTGAAGTTAGAAGTAAAAAGATTCCACCTTAATGAAAGAAAAGGGTTCTTCACAGTAAGGGTGGTTAATCTGTGGAATTCTCTATCAAGGAAGGCGGTGACAGCGGATTTGATAGATAACTTTAAAAGGGGATTGGATTTATTTTTAATTAAGAAGGGAATTCAGGGTTATCCTGGATAATTAGAGAGAGTGTATTGATCCAGGAAGAAATCCGATCGCCAGTATCTGGTGTCATGGAAGGATTTTTTTTTTCCATTGAGACGATTTGTTAAGTTTCACTTGGGTTTTTTTCTGTTTGCCTTCCTCTGGATTAATTACTAATTAAAAAAAATAAATATATAGTTGATTAATAAGTAATTAACAATTAACAACTAATTAATTAATAACTTATCCTCATACTGCAGATCAGAGGAGATTTTAAAAGGTTGAACTTGATAGACTGAAAGTCTTTTCTCAACATTAATTACTATGTAACTATGTAACTATGTAACTATGGGCCTCATTCTATTATCGGCCGCAGCCGTTGCGGGGCCGCAAGGACCGGCCGCAAGCTATTCGGCTATTCTATTCCCTTACGGCCGGAGGCTACGGCAGGCTTGCGGCCGGTGCCTTGCTATCTCTTGCGGCCGCTCGAGCCAGAGGAAAGCCTTGGATCTAAAACGGCCGCAAGAGTTTTGCAATTCAATTGCTCCGGGAAACCTCTCTGCAAGGCTAAAAACAAGCCGCAGCTTACTTGCAGGAAAGAGGTCCCGCTAGCACCAATTAAGCACATAAAATAGCTCAAATAAAGCCATCCTGCACTTTGAGAAGACTATAAAGGGATTTTAGGTGTTAGAAAAAATAGCACATAATTATCCTGTACTCAAATCCGTAAAATATTTGATTTTTAATATCCGTAAAATATCCATGTAAAAAGTCCAGAGTGTTTGGAGCACCTCAGACATGCCCACGCCGCAGCCGGAAAATAAACAGTTAATTTGAACTTGGGTTTGGGCTGATGTGCAAGCTTGAGAGTGGGTTCCTTTTAATCCTCATGTCCCCCAATATGATCCCTAGCATTTACAGAGCTGTACAGTGCAGGCTTGAATTTATTTTTGAGTTTTTTTATTTCACAGCTTACGGCCTGTTCCAAGATATGCGGCCGGCCGTAAAAGGAGATCCTTGCGGGGCCGTATAATAGAATCGCGAGTTAACTGAACCCCCGCAAGGAATCGCAGCCTTACGGCCGATTTACGGCCGCTAATAGAATGAGGACCTATGTAAACAGTCCCAGGTTCTCAGGGCCTTGGCCCTCACTGATATTATGAGGATTGTGGCTACAATCTGCAGTTGGGCTGCGACCATTTGTCTGCGGCCCCTCTGTTTTCTGCCCTTGGCATAGCAGATGAGATTACTGGACCATCCTCAGCCATGATATCTGGACTGGAACCTTGTGCACCTTGGGGCAAAATAGATCCTTCCCTCCGTGGCTTCACTGGATCATCCGGTTGCCACTGCTGGTAAGGTTCTTGGCTCTGGTCAGCTGCTGCTGTAAGGGGAACAGATCTGCTGGCTTTGAGGGAGGAGCATAGGTCCCATGGCTTGTGCTCTCTCCTGATCTCCCTGTGTTTTTTCTCTGCGTGGGTGGATCAGCATGCTCCCCTTTTTGCCAAGGTGTTGTGATCAGCTTGGCCTTGCCTGTTAGTAGCTCCATGGTGACCAGGCTCTCTGCTGCCGCCTTGATGTTAGTGGATGCTTCCAAGCTGGATACTGAAGTCACTTGCTTCTGGGGTGGATTGGCCCAGGTATCCATCTGTAATGCTGTCATCATGTTTGTTATGGTGGGTGGAGCAGCTGTTGGCTCTGGCAGCAGGGTCCAATGGGGTATTCCCTTTCTTGATTGCACTTTGAACAGTCTCTGTCTTTGTGAATCGGCCATAACCTCTTCCTGGCAAGCCTTCTGGATTAGCTTGGCCTCACACTGTGAGGTGTAACCTTTGCTGCAGTCCACCTTCTCTGTTACTGCCTTGCCTATAGCGGTAGCACTTAGGCCGGTCACATTATCTATGGGCTGCTGTGACATATCAGCCAGGTCTTGTAACGACAAGATCTCAAGACTTGAGCTCTCTCCTGATCTACAATCTGTCTCTGGTTCTCCAACCATCTCCATTGGCTGACACTCCTCCAGCTGCTTATCATCTACCACGGTTCTATCCAGGTTTTGGTGAGCATTATTGCTCCACTTTGGACTTGCCTTTACAGTGGTTTGTTTGGCTTCCACTGTCGCTAGATCACAAGTGGCTGCTAGCAAAACCTCTATTCTCGCCTTGGCTGTAGAGATCAGGTCTTCTGGCAACTCTTTGTCCACCACAAAATAAAAAACATAATTTACTAAAAATAAAAAACAATAGAATTAGACAAAATCAAAAAGACATCACATTAAATCAAAAAGACTATTTTACAGTTTAATAAAAACATACAGTGCCTTGCAAAAGTATTAACCCTTCTTGACTTTTTACCGTTTTTGTTACATTACAGCTTTAAGTTCAATGTTTTGTTAATCTCAATTCAATGTGATGGATCAGAACACAATAGTCTAAGCTGGTGAAGTGAAATGAGAAAAACATATACATAAAACAATTGTTTAGAAATAGAAAACAGAAAATTGGCATGTGCGTATGTTTTCAACCTCTTTGTTATGAAGCCCATAAAAAGCTCTGGTGCAACCAATTACCTTCAGAAGTAACATAATTAGTGAAATGATGCCCACCTGTGTGCAATCTAAGTGTCACAGGATCTGTCATTACACATTCACACTTTTTTTGAAAGGCCCCAGAGGCTGCAACAACAAAGCAAGAGGTACCACTAACCAAACACTGCCATGAAAACCAAGGAAGGAGGGCATTAATTAGAGAGGCAGCACAGAGACCTAAGGTAACCCTGGAGGAGCTGCAGAGTTCCACAGCAGAGACTGGAGTATCTGTACATAGGACGACAATAAGCCGTATGCTCCATAACGTTGTGCTTTATGGCAGAGTGGCCTGAAGAAAGCCATTACTTTCAGCAAACATATCACATCACCCAAAGAACACCATCCCCACAGTGAAACATATTATTTTTCAGAATCCGGGACTGGAAAACTGTCCAGAGTTGAGGGAAAGATGGATGGTGCTAAATACCGGGATATTCTTAAGCAAAACCTGTACCACTCTGTGCATGATTTGAGTCAAGGACGGAGGTTCACCTTCCAGCAAGACAATGACCCCAAATACACTGTTAAAGCAACACTTGAGTGGTTTAATGGGCAACATGTAAATGTGTTGGAATGGCCTAGTCAAAGCCCAGACCTCAATCCAATAGAAAATCTGTGGTCACACTTAAATATTGCTGTTCACAAGTGCAAACCATTCAACTTGAAGGTTTGAAGCAGTTTTGCAAGGAGGAATGTGGGCGCTTGCCCATTTGCCCCTATGCACCAGCCGCCCCTGCTCATTAATATTTAAATCTCTGATAGGCTAATATTTTCTATTTCTTATTTGCTAATGGAATATATTCCCTTCTCTGACTGACTAAGACATTAGTCAATATTTGCGTATTAATAAATATACTAGAGCCTGAGTGGTTATGTGTTAACAAAACATAGCAGTGCTTTGTGATTGGTTAATATTAATTTAAAATTAATGAATCATTTTACTAGACATTCAAGTCCCTTGCTCTGCAAACCAGAAGCCTAAAAAAGTTAATATTTTAAAGCAAAGCCACACCCAGTAATGCCCATTTGTTATATGGGTCCCTCCTCATGTGGGTGCCCCCTAAGGTCTCCCCATAGGCTGTTATCCCAGAACCCCTATGCATGTGTACTGAAGAACCCCATGTGTAAAGATTGCAATAGTTTTTGGGATCCTGCTGTAACTTGGGTTAAGTAGGGCATGATGACTCATCATAGCCAACTAGTAGTGATAAAGAAGGTAGCATGGGTGTAGAAACCAGTGGAATCGGGGGACAAGTATGTATGCATGTATATATAAGCTTTTTTACGACCTGCGTATACAATGAGCTGTATTCCCCAGAATTATTTAGGCTCCTATACCCCTGGTAGGTAGGTAGAAATTTTGGTTTTTATTCTATTCTATTTATTTGTTCCCTATCTTACTGCATGGGTGCAGGGGATTTTTTTTTTTTTTTAGCATGTCTACTCCAGGGCAAAGGGTTGAGCTAGACTGAGGGATCTTAAATACCTCTTAATACCTTAAATACCTGCAACAGGGAGTTCACATTATTTTTGGGAACCCCACTCACTAATAAAAAAAATTGGGGGGATCTGGGGGCTTCTAAGGATTGCGCTTATCTATTTTAACCCCTTGTATTCAATTCATACAAATGTATTCAGTAAAGATTGGCAATAAATCGATATGATAGTCCAGTCGGCCCTTTTTCCTTTATTATTTTACCTAGAAAATATATTTCTAATGAAGTGTAATAGTTTGTGGTGTGTATTTATTAAATATAACAAAACAAATACATCTATGGCGCTTAACACCTTATAAAATCAACTCACTCAATGCCTTGACAAAGATAGCACTAGACTATAAAAACTGGTCGGCTTTTTATCCCTTTTTACTCCTGCAGAAGGGTGGACACCTATAACTGCAAGTGTATTTATCACCTTGACCAATGCTAAGGTAAGGTCTGCCTCAAGAGTAGGGGACCTTTCCTCCTCCATGACTTTATATATGAGCTAGTATGCATGTTACTGTATAGCTAATTATATTTGAGGCCCACTTGCTGGCTATATGTATAGGTGTTCTCCTCTGCATAAAATGTATTATTTGTATATAGAGTGATATATTTTTAATTTTATCCTCTGAGGTACTCTCCCGCCTATATTTTTTCAGTCCTATGATTTCTATTCCAGACATATGAGGACTATTTATTTAATAATATTATATAGGAGAGGAGTTTACCACTAACAGGCTATGTTATTTTTGTTTTAGCCTATTTTAGAGCTTCTCTTAAGTTTCTAACCTACAGACTAAATATTAAATTTAAAAAGTGTTTTGTTTTTGTCACGTGTATTTATTAAAGAAATACATATACTGTGAGAAGCGGGCGTAAAAAAGTAAGTTTAATTATCTCCACTTCCATTGTTTATTCCCATTTCAAAGATATGAGTCTCATAAATGAGAATCACAAGAGTCACAGAAGTCTGGTCATGCTCATTTAAACCTGTTTAGCACCATTTAATGACACTTAACACGATTGAACCACATTTGTTTTGATAAATATACCCAATACATCCCTCATTTCCTTGTATTATACCATATTCTCTTGAGCATGTCTGGATTTACTCTCATACAGATTTATTTTTGTTTTATGTTTTATTTATGTATGACGGTCAATAAAATTTGAATCCACGGCAATGCTGTTTGCCACAAAAGCGAAGGTTTATGTACCGTGAGGACCTTCAGCGCGCATTGCGAGCCTCACACTGAGCGTCCTCTCCTCTGGTGTACTTTTGCTCCTCTGAGCAGCCTCTGCGCTCATCACAAAGATACATATGTCTATATTTTTGTAAATAATAATCAATTAATTAGTTAATTAATGAATATACTTTACCTATTTGTAATTAATACATCCTTCAATCAATAGGCTGAAGAGCTAGCAACCTGTTTTCATTTTCCCGTAGCATATAATGCACAGTTGAACTGTTGCTGGCCTGTGGAGATAGTTTTATGAATGTCCCAACTGTGCATCAGAAGTAGGCTGCGTGCGCGAGGGCGAACTGATGGTTTATTTGTGTAAAGTGCTACTGTAGATGTAATATAGTGATTTACAAGTTCGGAGTGTAAAGTAGCATCGTTTGTGTATATGTTACGTGGTTTGCGCGTATTTGTCGTCCTTTGTAGTAGTGTATTTTGTACCTTTTACGTTCCTGTTTGAAAGTGGTATGCGGTTGGCGGTGTGTTGCGCGGTCCAGGGTCATGTAGCCTCGTAATTGTTTTTGTCGCTTAGCCGATTTTCGAGTGCAAAAACTCTTGAAAATCTGCTTAAATTCGCATTCCACTTCACTCCCAGACGTCCTGGCTGTCTCCCCGTGCTGTGTGTGATGATTTTTTTGTGTGTTTTTCGTGTTTGTTTTTTCATTAACCTCGTATTTTTCCTACCTCATTTTTTTTTTTTCTAAGTCCTGCGTCTCATTTTTTTTTTCCGAAGTCCCGCGTCTTGTAATGTTTTTTTTTCTAAGTTGCGCATTCATCATCTGCTTGAAACCAAACAGCCTTATTAAATTGCAAGGCGAGCAGGCGATGAGCGCCTTTGGCACTCATCGCCCAAGTGCTGTGAGTTGTAGTGCCTTAACTACTCGCCTCGCTATACGAGGTGAGCAGGCGATGAGCGCCTTCGGCTGTGCTGCGAGTTTTAGTGCCTTACCGGCTCGCCTCGAGCCAATGAGTTAACGGCTTGCCTCACTACGCTCATCGCCTAATTTGTACGCACCACGCAAAGCATGACGACGTCTCTCAGTTTGACAATTATAATATGTGATGCACATTGTTTCTTTATCTTTGTCTTAATTTCTAAACATATTTTATAATGAAAAAGGAATGAATGCAGCAGTTGAGTATGTGTGTTTCTAAATTACCCAATGGTTCAATTTAAAGTACTTGCTATTTGAATCATGGTACCAAACTGCATTTGATTGTATTTATTCATTAATGTAAACATTTGTACATCTAAAGGAAAATAAGTATTTATTATTGCTACAACAAAAACAAACAGAGCTGGGAATACAGTTATGTAGTTTCAAAGCATTGTGTATTAAAGAGATTTACTATCAGTTACTGCTTTCTTCATGCTCCATCTATGACTTCAATGACCTCATCTATCTGTCTCCACCTCTGCCGTCCCCTTCATCGTGTGCCTTCAAACTGTCCCAGCATCAGAATCTTCTCTAGGGAATCCTGTGTTCTCACGATATAGCCAAAATAATTGAGTTTTAGCCTCATGATCAAAACTTCCAGTGAAAAGATTGCCTTTATTTCCTGTACGATTTTCCAGTGAAAAGTTTGACTTTATTTCCTGTACTATTGATTGATTGCATCTTCTTGTAGTCCAAGGAACTCGAAGCAGTTACTCCAGCGCCACAATTCAAAGCAGTTGATTCTACAGAGCTCAGACTGTTTATGGTCCAACTCTCATATCTGTATGTTACCATTAGGAATACCATATTTATAACTATGTGGACCCTTGTTAATAATGTAATAGCTTTACTTTTTAATAGCTTGTTCAGACTTGCCATGGCTTTCCTCCCCGGAAACAAACAACTTTTAATTCTGTGATGTCAGTCACTAGGTGCAGACATCTTGGAGCCCAGGAAAATCTGTCCCAGCTTCCACTTCTTCACCATTGTTTTGCCAAGAATTGAGATTGCCATTTGCCATAATTTTCATGTTTATTAAAACTGAGCAGTAGGCCAGCTATTGCACACTCTTCTTTCTCCTTAATCACCAGGCCATTTAGTTCCTCCTCACTTTCAGCCATCTGATATATTTCTTCCTGCAATATTAATACTGTCTGTTAATAAGTCCAGCCTGGCCTTCTCCTTGACCTATTCTGTGTATAAGTTGATAAGGGTGACAATATACCACCTTGTCGCACACATTTTCTGATCTTGAACCATTCTGTTGTTCCATGTTCGGTTCTGACCATGTCTTCTTGGTCATTAGATTTAGTGCAGCTCATACTCACCCTTTGCTCATCCCCAATAATGTGGCAGGCTCTTTCTGACCTTACGTGCTCATCTTCCAATGTTGTAAAGTTATTTCTCTGGTTGTGCTTATTGCTTTAGATTTTCTAAGCAAAGATACCGGAGTGGATTGCCAGTTCCTTACATCTCAAAATACTCCTTTTAGAAAAATAAAGTTTTCCTGACAAGTATAAATAGATTAATATTTAATGTTAATGCTCCTGTATGCTGTGCTTTTGCAAAATTGCTTGTTTTTCAAAAGAAAATGAAGCATTTCATCTTTTTATTATATATTCTGCCGTTTTTAAATAATTATGGAATTATTTTCAGTTTTGTTATTTTATAATATTGGGTAAGTTACATTTTTTTAAACTTAAGTAATATTTAAAGCATAGCAATATGTAATTGCAATAAATGCCTATTTTGGTGTAAGTAGTTAGCAGTATCATTTATAGGGTATGTCACGCACATGCCACTTATTTTCCACACTCCCTAGACCTAATTCATTAGGATTATAGGAGGCTACAATGGCTCCTTTCCGTGGAACAAATGATTAACTAATGGGGGAGATTCACTAAGAATGACTGTGAAGACCTGTGATAGATCTCATTATATGTCATCTCAATGTAACAAGCCTCCAACACAATATTTACTAACAATATTGTATTTAAATGAGGTCTGAGATGCTCCCACTGAATTTCCTCTACTTCATGGCACAGTGATTGCAGTTACACAACACCACAATTGGTGTGAAAAGGAATTTATTAATGCGCAAAATGATATTGGTTATACGCTATGTGATTCCTAATTTAAAAGAAGCCCCATGGCTTCTATTCATATAGTTTGTGACATATAACTAAATTAACAGTATATTGATATATTTTATCAGATTATAAAACTGGGTTTCCTTATGGGAAAAGCAACTTTGCTCAACACTGTTGTGGATATAGAATTGCTTTAGTGAATTCTGTGAAGGTGGACAGAGCTAGTGTTTTAAATACAACTCATTATTAACATATCCATATAATGGACTTAGATGTGTGGTAATTCTAAATAGTCATTGTCAAACAAAGAATTGAACTGGAAAGCTACACCTTTTGTGAAATAGACAATCAGATAAACTACCTCTATATTTATAAAAAGTAATCTTTATTTTGTACAATTTAAAATACATAATTTAAAATACAATTGAGATGAATGAAAGCTAAAAACTAGAGCATGTGCACACATTTTAAGCCAAATTGACAGCAGAAGTATTGTGTTTATATTTAAACTTGCAAGTGTTCAGAGAAATATTGAAGAGATGCGTGAGAGCTGGGATAAGTGTGGTAGAAAGGGGAGGGATCAGCTATGATGGAATACAATAATATTGACAAGTTGTTAAAGAGGTTGATAGAAGACTAGATTCTTCATCTTCAGTTACAGGATCAAAGGATTCAATAAAGGATATGGGATTGTGGAAGGGTAAAGTAGGCCCCTAGTAGGCCAGTGGTTAGGATTCAGTACTTTCACTGCTGTGACCTGGGATTGATTCCATTCAGGGAACCAATGGGTCACATAACCCTGAAGCCAAGCAGTGTTGGGCCTGGTCAGTACTTGGATGGGAGACAACCTTGGAATACCAGGAACTGTATGCTATGGCCTACTGGAGAAGAAACTACCAACCCACTCCAGTATCTTTGCCATGAAAACCAAGTGGATTACGGTCCTTGAGGTCATGGAGGTCAGACACAAAAACAGCAAAAAAAAAAGCAGGGGCTATTGGTTTGCTGATTGGAGGGTGAGATTCTATGACTTTGAGAAGAGAGTTCATTACAGCTATTTTTAAAGTAGATTGCAAGCTATAGGTTAATTTTTGTAAATACAGAGGCAGTTTATCTGTTTTTTCTAATTCACAAAAGGTGTAGCTTTCCAGTTAACCTCTTTGTTTGACAATGACTATTTAGAATGATTAATCATTTGAATCTTGCATGTTTGTAATAATTGGCAGAACTTCAGACATAACTATAGATTTGTGGTTACTAGGAATCAATGCTGTTGAATGTCGTGAAGGACTGCAATGCACCATAGTGACCTATGGCAATGGCTTAATGAATCTTCCCATAGTCCATCATGGCTTTGCAGCTTCAGAGAACAATAATAAATCTGACCCAACCACTGCCCATTTTTCTACTTTAAAAGAGACTGTTTTAAAACTTTAAAAAAATGTTTCTTCATAAAATAGTAAACCTTGCAAGAAATAAACTAATCATCCTTTGTTATATCATTAAATAGATGGATTGTTAAATTAAATACATTATGTATTAACAGTAACAAACCAAAGGCCAGCACTGTTTAAAGCTATTTTTTGATGGCAAGCACAATGTCAAGCACAATGTAAAAGTTAGTTTTTCAAGGTTTGTAAACTCAGAATTAAGTTTGCGGTGTATTTGTTCTGCTGTGTCCATATGGTCATATGCATTGTGCTATGTTGCCTACTTGTTGTGCTACGTCCATTTTTTGTATCCCATTCTGATTGACTGATGGTCATTTGTAAATCAATCAGAAGGCACTATTGCCTTCAGTGAATCAGAATGGGATACACCCTTGATTCTGGTTGACTTCAAGCATATGCGTCTTCTGATTGGCTGATGTAACTGTCAATAAGATAGCAGCCAATCAAAAGATGTAGATGCTTGGAGTCAATCAGAATCAAGGGTGTATCCCATTCTGATTAGCTGAAGGCAATAGCCTCATTTGGGGCAGGGAGCTTATAATTTTTTTAGAGCAGCAGATTTTTTCAGATGGCAAAGACTACCAGGGGGATGGGGCATTGCTAAAAGGTAAGCGTACTATTTATAATGTTTATGATTATATGTTGTGTTTATTTATTTATTCATTTAAATTTTTCTTTACTTTCTAGGAATGCTGGACCTGTGGACATCTAGTAAGGGCCCTTATGCTAGGGATGAAAGCAAGAAAACCATTGTCACTGGAGAGGCATTTGGGCAAGGTAAGTGGGCTTCTTTACCCTATTCTAGGTTTAGTGAGAGAGGTTGTTTTAGGTGAAATTTTGGGATTTTTATTGTATGTAATAAGGGGTTTTATTGTATGTAGTGAGGGGTTTAATTGCATGTAGTTAGGGGTTAACTGTATGTAGTTAGGAATTAACTCTATGTAGTTAGGTGTTAAATTGTATGTAGTTAGGGGTATTGTATCTAGTTGGGGAGTTAATTATATGTAGTTAGGGGTTAACTGTATGTATTGAGGGGTTTTAATGTATGTATTGAGGGATATATTGGAAGTAATGTATGTTTTATTTTATGTAATGTATGCTTTTTTATTTTGGGTAACAGGTTTTTTATTTCATGTAAAGTAGTTTTTTTATTTTTATGTAACAGTTTTTTATTTTTTGGAATGTTCTTTTTTATTTTCAGTAATCTCAATTTTTTGATTTTTTGTAATTATGGGGTAATATGGATTTTATTAAGGGTTAATAGTATAGGGGATAATAGGGTAGAGTAGGAGGGGGTTTATAAGATGGGGTTTACTGGGTCCATTTGGGGTTAAATAGGCCCAGTTAGGGTTAAATAGGACTAGATGGGGTTACATAGAACTAGACGGAGTTAGATAGGTCTAGATGGAGTTAAGTGGTTAATGATAGGGTAATTAGGTATGGTAAAGGGTTAAATAGGGTTAATTAGTTAGAGGGGGGTTTAATGGAATGGTATAGGGTAGGATATGGGTTACTATTGTAAGGTAGGGATTAATAGGGTAGGGGTTTATTGGGTACAGTTAGGGTTAATTGAGTATATTTAGGGTTAATGGGTATAGTTAGGGTTAATAGTGTAGAGGGGGATTAATGGGGTAGAAGAGGGGTTAATAGTGTAGTGTTTAGACTTGGTGTCATGGCACTCATAGTGTTTTTCTTGGGGTTAATAGATAGACCCCTGTTGGACTAATGGGGTTAATTAGTGTCACATAAGGGTCTGTATGGACCCTTATTGGACTGATAAGGTTAATTAGTGTCCTTTAAGGACCCACTGCAGGACTTTTAAAACTTTTAAATGCAGCAGTGGTCCTAATCAGCACCCCCGCCGCACTGGTTGATATGAGGACACTGCAGGGTTCCCGATGTGGACCTCCAGTATAGGGGGGGGGGGTTATCTTTAGGTGCTGTGGGGGGTACTTGGATTACCCCCCATGGCATAGCTTGTGTTTTTAACTGCCACGGCGGTGGTCCCGTTCGGGACCACTGTGGCAAGGGATAATGTTGGGAGCTTGCAGGTGATCTTACAGGCTTCAATTAGCAGTGATGGTGATTTCTTCTGCCATTGGCTAAGTCTAACACTTTGCTACATGTTAGACTAATTGATCTTATCCCTTCGCACATCCAATGTGCGAGAAGACTCGCTTAAGATTTGGCTTGTCTCGTACGCTCCTCGCATGCCCTTCCAAACACTTCTAATTTAATAGCAGCGTAACTCAGGAGAATTTGAAGCACGTAGGCTTTAAGAGCTACACGTTAGCCTTACGAGGCTAGAATTTAATATGGCCCTAAATTATTTTCCTAGATTCTACCAAATTTTGAACACAATGCTTTGTTGACACACCTGTACTCAGAAAGATCTTAAGAACACCTGATTGTATTTTTTTTAGATAAATATCTGGTATTTGAGTTCAGGAAAAAAAAAATATCTTGTCCCACCTTTGTTTCAATTGAGAACTGATGCAAACCAGATGAATATTGCCAATATTCAAACATATATGTTGATCAGCTATTGTTCATTCCAAACCCACGTGTCAATACTTAACAGTTTCACCATGGCTAAATGAAACTTGTGAGATGCTTTAATTCTAAGAATAGATATACTGTATTTTTCCATGTATAAGACAGTATTTTTTACCAATTTTTTTAAGTCTAAAATAGGGGGACCATCTTATACATAGAATGTTGCAATTAGATACCCTGGTCTGGTACTCTAATGCTGCATCTGGCCACTAGTTTTAAGGCAGGAGAAAGGACACACATTTGGAAATGCAATGTTTTCAATTACACTAAAAGTTTGCAGGAAAATGTGTAATTTTTATTATGTTACACATATATTTAAAGACACTTTCTGTCCTGATTTTCACTGATTTCGATTCCAGCACTGCCATTTAGTGGCCTGATGCAGCATTACAGCGTGATACACATCGTGAATGAGCTGATCAACTTGTGTGTGGCATGTGTGTGGCATGTGTGTGATGCTTGTGTGCATATAAAAGTGGATTTTATAGGTTTTTATTGTGTTACATATATATTTAAGGGCACTTTCTGTCATGATTTTCACTGATTTCCATTTCAGCTCAATATCTTTGTGATCCTGTGTTAAACCAGAAAAATGCAATTGCACATCGAGACTGAGTAATAAGTGATGAGATCACAAGGATATTGAGCTGGAATGGAAATCAGAGAAAATCATGACAGAAAGTGCCCTTAAATACATGTGTAATACAATCAAAACTTATAAAATACATATTTGCATATTTATTTCAAAAATTTGGGCTTTAAAAATAGGGGTCGTCTTATACATAGGGTCATCTTATAGACGGAAAAATACGGTATATATATATATATATATAAATATATATATATATTTATATATATATAGTAATTTAGTAATGAATAATCTATATATATATATATTGATTGAAAATGAGTATTGCAATGTAATTTAATACCTTTTGTATTGGACAAATGACTTATTTATAAAGAGAGGTTGAATCTCTCGAAATCTCGTCATTATAAATAAGACTTTTGTCCAATTTCAAATTATATTGCAATACTCATTATTAATATATATATATATATATATACATATATATATATATATATATATATAATAATTACTAAATTACTAGATTACTGGACATTCACGGCTGCTTCACTCCTTTATATATAAATATTCATATGTTTCATGATGAGCTTTTGAGAGCATTCCTCTCTTTGTCGAGTCAATACTGATTATAGATTCACAAATACAGCAAAAAATTCCAGGATTAACAAATAATGTTCTGATCAGCCAGCCGTGCAAATGTGTGGGGGTGCAGACCAGAGTAAGTAAATTGGGGTTGTAAATAGTTTTACATCTAAGGAACCATAGGGCTGTAACCAAACTCAGGATGAAGGCAGAGAACAAAAAATAAAAAAATCAATAAACACACATATATATTTACAAGCATGAATGTTGGAGATATAAGAAATGTTGATAATGAGATAAGAATTTAATGTCGACATTAAGTCCTGACTTATTACTGTTAAAGAACATAATCATTTTAATTTCAAATGTCTTTCTTTCCTTAGTGTTTTTAAAAAAAAACTTTGAGTATTTTGATTTTGAGATTTTTCATGAAGTGGTAACTCTGGGTAAAATGATGTCCCACTGGAGTACAGTAAGTCTCCTCATTGTGCTTATTGATGGAATGTCTGTGTAGATTCATCCTCATATGTAATTTCTGCCTGGTTTCTCCAATGTAGCAGCCTCTCTCGCATGCAGTACATTGTATCATGTAGACTACATTGGATGACGTAGAAGAATATGATCCTCTGATGTTTTAGGTCTTCTTGTAGTGCGTGGCTGTGTCGTCTTTGCAGATGTGTTGAGACAATTTACTGAGATTTTTATTGCAAGGTTTTGTGCCATTTTCTATGTTAAGATCTTCATTGGCCAATCTACTATTCACCAATGTTTGTATCAGATTTGGTGGCTGCCTAAATGCAAGAATGAGGGGTTTGGGGAATATATGTTTTAATTCTGTGTCCTCTGTTAGCAGTGGTTGTAGATCCTTAAATATTTTGCGGATTCCTTCTAGATCCGGATGGTATGTGGTTACCAGAGGTGTACGTGAGGTTATTTCTTTAGTTTTGTATTGCAGCAGGTGTTCCCGGGGTGTTTTAATGGCAGAGGTTACTTTCTGTGTTTTGTCATTAGGTTTGTAGCTTTTTCTCCTGAAGGAGTCAGACAGGGTTTTTAAATGTTTATCACGGTCCTCATTGTTAGAATATATGCGGTGGAATCAGATGGCTTGACTATAGATAATCGCTTTTTAAGTATGTGAGGGATTAAAGCTAGAGCTGTGGATATAACTGCATCTGTCTGTAGGTTTCCTGTATACCGATGAGTTAAGTTTACCATTGGTGATGGATATGGTGGTGTCCAAAAAGTTCCCCTGTTCTGCAGAGTAATCTATTTTAAATTTAATAGATGGGTGGAAGGTATTAAAGGCAGTGTGGAAGTCTCTCAGCTTTTTTTCTCCCTCTGTCCATATGATGAACAGGTCATCTATATAACGGTAGTATCTGTAAGGTTTGGGGATATATGTGGACAGGAATCTCTGTTCAAGGTCAGCCATAAATAAATTGGCATATTTTGGTGCCATTTTAGTCCCCATTGCGGTCCCCATTATTTGCAGGTAGACCTGTTCATTGAAGGTGAAGTAATTGTGGGTCAAGATATATTCTAGTATTTTGGCAATGGTATCAGGGTTATATTTGCAGTTCAGAGTGTGTGTTGAGAGGAATTTGAGGCATGCCTCAGTACCATCTTTGTGAGGGATGTTGCTGTAAAGCGATTCAACATCCATGGTTATGAGTAGTGTGTTAGCAGGTAGTTCTTTAATCTGACTGAGTTTGTTAGTGGTGTCTTGTATATAGCTGTCAGTGTTTTTAACTACTGGCTTCAGGATGTTTTCAACAAGACCAGATAACTGTTCAGTCAGTGTGTCCATACCTGTAACAATAGGTCTCCCTGGGTTGCCTGGCTTGTGGATGTTGGGCAGCAGGTAGAAAGTCCCAGTTGTAGGATGGGTGGGTATGAGCTGCTCCAGTTCGTGCTGCACGGTCTTGGGGAACATTCGGATAAGTTCCCTGAGTTGGCTGGTATAATCCTCTGTAGGATTCTGGTCCAATTTCTTGTAATAGGTGCGGTCTGTCAATTGTCTGTTACCTTCTTATATGTAATCCGGAGTGTTCAAAATCACAACTGTGCCTCCTTTGTCTGCTGGTTTGATGGTGATGTTGGAGTTTTCTTTTAAGCCCATTTATGGCAGCTCTTTCTAATGGGGAGATATTGTATAATTGTCTTTTTTGCTGATTTGTTACTAAGGAAGCCATTCTCAGGCGAACGCTTTCTATGTAACTGTCGAGTTTAGGGTTGTGTCCAGGTGTTGGGGTAAAATTTGTGTTCTTTTTCCTGCAATTGTAATCCAAACCGGGTGTGGTATCCTCTTTGTTGTGAAAATATTCTGTGAGTCTCAGTCTCCTGAAGAATTCTTCCATGTCTGAGTATAGTTGAATTTTGTCCAGCTTTGTGCTTGGACAGAATGATAGTCCTTTAGATAGAACACTGCCAGAACACCTGCTGCAATACAAAACTAAAGAAATAACCTCACGTACACCTCTGGTAACCACATACCATCCGGATCTACAAGGAATCCGCAAAATATTTAAGGATCTACAACCACTGCTAACAGAGGACACAGAATTAAAACATATATTCCCCAAACCCCCCATTCTTGCATTTAGGCAGCCACCAAATCTCAGACAAACATTGGTGAATAGTAGATTGGCCAATGAAGAGCTTAACATAGAAAATGGCACAAAACCTTGCAATAAAAATTGGTGTAAATTGTGTCAACACATCTGCAAAGAGGACACAGCCACGCACAACAAGAAGACCTATAACATCAGAGGATCATATTCTTGTACGTCATCCAATGTAGTCTACATGATACAATGTACTGCATGCGAGAGAGGCTGCTACATTGGAGAAACCAGCCAGAAATTACATATGAGGATGATTCTACACAGACATGAAAAAATCTCAAAATCAAAATACTCAAAGTTTTTTTTTTAAAACACTAAGGAAAGAAAGACATTTGAAATTAAAATGATTATGTTCTTTAACAGTAATAAGTCAGGACTTAATGTCGACATTGAATTCTTATCTCATTATCAAAATTTCTTATAACCTCCAACATTCATGCTTTTAAATATATATGTGTGTTTATTGATTTTTTTATTTTTTGTTCTCTGTCGTCATCCTGAGTTTGGTTACAGCCCTATGGTTCCTTAGATGTAAAACTATTTACAACCCCAATTTACTTACTCTGGTCTGCTCCCTCACACACTTGCACGGCTGGCTGATCAGAACATTATTTGTTAATCCTGGAATTTTTTGCTGTATTTGTGAATCTATAATCAGTATTGACTCGACAAAGAGAGGAACGCTCTGGAAAGCTTGTCATGAAACCTAAGAATATGTTTGTCCAATAAAAAAGGTATCACTATATATTGCAATACTCTGATTATTCATCTGAATTACTGGACATTCACGGCTACCTCACTCTTTATATATATATATATATATATATATATATATATATATATATATATATATAATTGAAGAGTGAAGCAGCCGTGAATGTCCAGTAATCTAGTAATTTAGTAATTATTAATCCACATATATATATATATATATATATTGTGACAAACCACTTCTTTTACAGGTAGGATTGTCACCGATCTTGCAGTAACCACAGCCTTCTAGGGTATACAAAGTCCAGGACACCTTCAGCTCAGTTTTCCTCTTTTATTCAGTTTGAAAGCAGGTACTTTAAATAATAACAAAACAAACAAAATCCCTTGCTCTTACTTGAGCTCTTACTAGACAGTACTTGCTATCTGCAATTGGGTGGCTTTCCCACTTACCAATTTCCCAAACAAAAGCAATGTCTTTGCAATAAGCGCAGCCTCTCCTAGCTGTCTTTTCCTCTGCCCCCTGGAGCAGGCTGCTCTCTTCTTTTAAAGGCCTGTCTGCTAATTGAGTAGCTACAGGTGAGTGCCAATTAGCTAACTCTTAAAAACCAGATCCAAGCTGTGGTCTGTTTATACAGCCACTAGTGCTGTTGGAGCATTGGCCCCCCCTGCTCTCCAAATACTCCGCCCCAGGGACCCATACCATGTTTTGCAGAGCATCAGCTATGCATATTGCAAACTGTAACATCTCTCCCTGGGGCATTTAACTGAGAAATCCTCTGGTTGCTGTCTAGCAAATCAGGTCTGATGTATCTCCCATCAACCACTATTCCACCTTTATTCTCACATATCCTCCCCCCCAGCTCATACCCAAGGGTTTGAGCGACCATGGAAATCAGGGAGTGTACCCTCGAAAGCCCATCAGCATTACCTTGTTGCAGACCAGCCCTGTGTTCCACAGTGAAATCAAAAGATTGCAAACTCAAAAACCATCTGGTTACTCTGGAGTTACTTTCCCTGTTCTGATACATCCACGTCAGAGGAGCATGGTCCGTTATCAATCGAAACCTTCTGCCTAGTAGGTAGTATTTAAGAGAGTCTAATGCCCACTTAATAGCAAGACACTCTTTTTCAACAATAGAGTAGTTCTTCTCATGTGGGTTTAACTTTCTGCTCAAAAAGAAAACAGGGTGTTCTTCACCCTGGTATTCCTGTGAAAGAACAGCCCCCAAGCCCACATCAGAAGCATCTGTCTGAACTATAAAATCCCTGGAAAAATCTGGGGTCACTAAGACAGGATGGCTACAGATAGCTTCCTTCAGACTCTTAAAAGCCTTTTCTGCCTCAGGGCACCATTTAACTATGACTGGGGATTTTGCTTTAATAAGGTCTGTCAGGGGTGCAGCAATGGTAGCAAAATCTGGAATGAACCGCCTATAATATCCAATTAAACCCAAAAATGCCTTTACTTGTTTCTTTGTAAGGGGCTGTGGCCATTTTTGTATGGCTTCTACTTTGGCTTCCTGTGGTTTAACCAAACCCCTCCCAATAGAATAACCTAAGTACTTAGCTTCCTCTAAACCAATCGTACACTTGGAAGGATTGGCAGTTAAGCCTGCTGAGCGGATAGCATCAAGTACCGCTTGAACTTTAGGGAGGTGGGATTCCCAGTCTGCACTGTGGATGACGACATCATCCAAGTATGCTGCAGCATAACGAACATGAGGTTTAAGAATTCTGTCCATCATTCGTTGGAATGTGGCAGGTGCCCCATGTAACCCGAATGGCAATACAGTGTACTGAAACAGGCCACTGGGTGTTGAAAAGGCTGTCTTTTCTTTGGCTCTTTCAGTGAGCGGGACCTGCCAGTAACCCTTTGTTAAATCCAAGGTTGTTAGATAACGAGCTTTGCCCAGTCTTTCTATTAACTCATCAACTCTTGGCATTGGGTAAGCATCAAATTTTGAGAGGGCGTTTAACTTGCGGTAGTCATTGCAGAACCTCCATGTGCCATCAGGTTTTGGCACCAATACAATAGGACTACTCCAGTTACTCTGGGATTCTTCAATGACTCCAAGTTTTAACATGCTCTCAACCTCTAAGTTTATAACCTCCCTCCGGGCCTCAGGAATTCTATAGGGTTTGAGGTTAACTCTTTTCCCTGGTTCGGTTATTATGTCATGTTTAATCACTTTAGTCTTTCCTGGAACTATCGAGAAAACATCCCTATTTCTTCTGATGAAATCTCTGACCTCTTGCTTTTGATGGACAGACAGAGTCTTAGATACGTTCACATCTGGCTCTACTATAGGAGGTTCTGAAGGTTTTAAAGCAACCAGGACCTCCCTGTCCTTCCATGGCTTTAACAGATTTATATGATACAACTGTTCAGGCTTTCTTCTTCCTGGTTGTCTGACTTTATAATTGACATCACTCACTTTCTCTATTATTTCATAGGGTCCATGCCAAGTCGCAAGGAACTTATTCTCCACAGTAGGGACCAGAACCAATACCCTGTCTCCAGGTTGGAACACTCTGACTCTAGCATTACGGTTATAGCTGTTTTTCTGAGCCTGCTGGGCTTCCAGCATGTGTTCCCTGACAATAGGCATGATGGTGGCCATTCTATCCTGCATTTGAGCTATATGCTCAATTACACTCCTGTGAGGAGTAGTCTCCTGTTCCCAGGTCTCCTTAGCAATATCCAATATTCCCCTGGGATGTCTTCCATATAATAATTCAAAAGGAGAGAAGCCCGTGGAGGCCTGTGGAACTTCCCTAATGGAAAACAGTAGATATGGCAATAAAAAATCCCAATTTCTTCCATCTGCATCAATTACCTTGCGTAGCATACTCTTAAGGGTTTTGTTGAACCTCTCTACTAAACCATCAGTCTGTGGGTGATATACTGAGGTCTTAAGATGTTTAACCTGCAAGAGCCTGCACAACTCTTTTGTGACTCTGGACATGAACGGGGTCCCCTGGTCTGTCAGTATTTCTTTAGGGATACCCACCCTACTGAACATCAACATAAGTTCCTTAGCTATTAGCTTTGCAGAGGTATTACGCAAGGGAATGGCCTCAGGATAGCGAGTTGCATAGTCCAAGATGACTAATATATATTGGTGTCCCCTAGCGGACTTTACCAGTGGCCCCACTAAGTCCATAGCGATCCTTTCAAAAGGCACGTCAATTATGGGTAAGGGTACAAGTGGACTACGAAAAGTCTTGAAAGGAGCCCTGTACTGGCACTCAGGACATGAGGAGCAATAGTGTGTAATAGCAGCAAACACTCCAGGCCAGTAAAACCGTCTAAGGACTCTCTCTCTAGTTTTTTCGACTCCCAAGTGTCCCCCTAATATGTGGCTGTGAGCCAACTTTAGCACTATATTCTGGTAAGTCTGAGGAACCAACAGCTGCCTAATGATGTCTGAATCCTTTTTTTCTACACGGTAAATTAGGTCATTTTGTACTTCAAAATAGGGGAACGGTAGTGCTCCTCCTGGCTGATTAACAACCCCGTTTACAACTTTAATATCATTTCTAGCTGTCACTAAAGTGGGATCTTCCCACTGAGCGCTTTTAAAATTACCTGGACTAATTCCAATATCAATTAAGTCCTTATCCTTGTCTGCATTATTAGTAGGCTCCTCACTAGTTTGAGCTGGGTTATCTCCTATTAATACTGGTTTAGGGCAGTATTTTTTCTTTTTCCTTATTTTTCCGTCACAGTGGTCAAAACCCAAGTCAATATCGGAAAAAGGGAACACATTATCCTCGACAGACTGACTCATTTCTGATAAATTTTGATCTGTCTTTTGTAAAGCTGCCCATAATTTTAGAAAATGAGGAAAGTCTCTACCGATCACTACCTCATGGGCTAATCTAGGTACTACACCCACTCGGTACTTTAAATTCCCATACTGGGTTCCAATATTTACTTCCGCAGTGGGGTATTCCTTTTTATCACCATGAACACAGATAATGCCTATTTTCTGTCCATGATCAGGTTTTACACAAGGTATTATAGACTCTGCTACCAACGTAACCATACTACCTGAATCAAGTAATGCTTTAGACATTTTTCCATTCACAGTTACACAGCATTTATGAGCGTTATTATCATAGTCATTGTTAGCAATACCACAACAACTGAGCAAAAATGAACGTGTTCCCTCATTTTTGCCCATATTGCATTCCATAGGTTCATCCTTAAATGGACAGTCTTTGGCCATATGACCATCCTCTTTGCACTTGAAACATTTGACAGTACAGTCTGACCACCAATTAGTTCCTTTCCCAGGCCTATTAGACCTGGATGCCCCCCTTAAACCTTGAACAGTCTTACCCGGTCTTGCAGAATCTTGGGGCTTAGGATTGCGAGGGTTTTCCTGTGAAGTAGGACATAGCAGTTCTCCTGCAGCCGCATATCTTTCCACCAAGGCAATCAGTTGGTCAGCTGTATGGGGGTCACTTTGGCTGACCCAGCGACGCAGGGAAGCTGGTAGACCACGCAAAAACCGGTCCATTACTAAGGTTTCCACAATGTGGCTAGCTGAATGGATTTCAGGTTGTAACCATTTCCGTGCAAGGTGTATGAGGTCAAACATTTGGGAACGTGCGGCTTTGTCTGAAGAATATGACCACGAGTGGAACCTTTGGGCACGTACTGCAGAGGTTACACCCAGTCGTGCCAAGATTTCAGCTTTCAATTTGCTGTAGCTACTTGCATCGGCTGGTTCTAGGTCATAATATGCCTTCTGCGGCTCTCCACTTAGGAACGGTGCCAGTATGCTTGCCCACTCACCAGCCGGCCATCCGTCCCTCTCAGCAGTGCGCTCAAATGCCAGAAGGTACGCCTCAACATCATCTGATGCGGTCATTTTCTGAAGATAGTGGCTCGCCCGAATCACCTTTGGCCCCTGGTATCTTCCATCAGGGTCTCCATTCAGTTTTCCAGAGATCGCTTGGATTACCTGTTGTAGTCCCTGGGTGACTTTTTGCTGCTCCTCACGGGCTACTTTAAACATCTCCGCTTGTGTCACAACAAGCTGTTTCACCAAGGACTCAGTGCCCTCCATTTGTGTTTTGGCCAGGACTTTAGCACTCTCTGCCTGGGCCAGCACCAGTTGCTGCAGGGCTGCACTGTTTTCTGCAGCTCTTCTGTTAGTCTCCTGTTGCACAGAGGAGGATTGGATCAGAGCCTTGATAACATCCTCCATGTTGAGCTTTAAATGACTTCTACCCTCAGGCTTACGTGGATGCCCGCATTCTCCACCATATGTGACAAACCACTTCTTTTACAGGTAGGATTGTCACCGATCTTGCAGTAACCACAGCCTTCTAGGGTATACAAAGTCCAGGACACCTTCAGCTCAGTTTTCCTCTTTTATTCAGTTTGAAAGCAGGTACTTTAAATAATAACAAAACAAACAAAATCCCTTGCTCTTACTTGAGCTCTTACTAGACAGTACTTGCTATCTGCAATTGGGTGGCTTTCCCACTTACCAATTTCCCAAACAAAAGCAATGTCTTTGCAATAAGCGCAGCCTCTCCTAGCTGTCTTTTCCTCTGCCCCCTGGAGCAGGCTGCTCTCTTCTTTTAAAGGCCTGTCTGCTAATTGAGTAGCTACAGGTGAGTGCCAATTAGCTAACTCTTAAAAACCAGATCCAAGCTGTGGTCTGTTTATACAGCCACTAGTGCTGTTGGAGCATTGGCCCCCCCTGCTCTCCAAATACTCCGCCCCAGGGACCCATACCATGTTTTGCAGAGCATCAGCTATGCATATTGCAAACTGTAACATCTCTCCCTGGGGCATTTAACTGAGAAATCCTTTGGTTGCTGTCTAGCAAATCAGGTCTGATGTATCTCCCATCAACCACTATTCCACCTTTATTCTCACAATATATAGATTAATAATGAGTATTGCAATATAATTTGATACCTTTTGTATTGGACAAACGTCTTATTTATAATGACAAGCTTTTGAGAGTCTTAACCTCCCTTTATCAAGTCTCAAGCAATACTAACATGAGATGGAACCCTCAGTTTGAATAATAACAGCAGATGCAGATAGAGTGGAAACAGCATCTGACATCATCCGGTAAATACATATATGGGGAAAAAAACAGAACATAGTATAGGAAACATATATACACATATTATATACACATATACATCAATATACATGAGAGAGCAGAGCACTGTAGTCCACAGTGATATCTTTCCTGTTGGACAAACACCTCACTAAGAGTGCTAAGTCTGTTATAGTATAATGAGAAAAAAAAATCACATGAAATTCTGATAATGTGTTAGAAAGCCCAAGTCAAATCCAATGGTATCAATAGCTTGATTATGCATGATGGCTTGTTTGGTGTGGGAGGGATGGGAACTGGAGCTGTGTAGGTAATTACATCTGTCTTTAGGTTTCCTATATATAGATGAGTGGAGAGTGCCATTGGTGATGGATATAGTAGTGTCTAGAAAGTTTACCTGTTCTGTGGAGAAATCCATTTTAAGTTTTATAGCTGAATGGAAGGTGTTGAATGAATTATGAAAGTCTATGAGTTTGCTTTCTCCTTCTGTCCAGATGATGAACAGATCATCTATGTAACGGTAATATTTGTATGGTTTGTAAATGCATACAGATAAAAATGTTTCTACTAGATTGGCTATAAATAGATTTGCATATTGTGGAGCCATTGTGGTACCCATGGCAGTCCCCATCATCTGTAGGTAGGTATCTTGGTTAAAAGTAAAATAGTTGTGGGTAAGGATATATTCTATTAGTTTAACAATAATATCAGGGCCATATTTATTGTTTTGCTTGTTTGTTGAAAGAAAGAAACCTAAAGCATGCCTCAGTGCCATCTTTGTGTGGGATATTACTGTAAAGAGACTCTACATCCATGGTAACAAGTCGTGTGTTAGCAGGTAGGTTTTTAATCTGACTGAGTTTGTTGAAAAAGTCAGTGTGTCCATACCTGTAACAATTGGTCTCCCTGAGTTGCCTGGTTTGTGGATTTTTGGCAGTAGGTAGAAAGTCCCAGTTGAAGGATTGGCGGGGATGAGTTGTTCTAATTCCTGATGTATATTTTTAGGGAATGTTTTGAGTAATTTCTTAAGTTGAAGAGAATATATTTCTGTAGGGTCCTGGTTTAGTTTCTTGTAGTAGGTGTTGTCTGACAGTTGTCTGTTGGCTTCATTTATGTAGTCCTGAGTATTCATGATAACAACTGCACCTCCTTTGTCTGCCGGTTTGATGGTGATGTTGGGGTTGTTTTTTTAAAAACATTATGGCAGTTCTTTCTGATGGAGTAAGATTGTGCAAGTCTCTTTTATCTTGTGTTGTTATAATGGATGCAGTTCTCAGGCGAAAGCTTTCTATATAACTGTCCAGTTTGATGTTACGACCAGGTTGTGGGTTGAAATATGTTTTTTTTTTCTTGTTACAGTCTAATGATGTTGTGGTATGTCCCTTGTTGTAGAAAATTCTGCCAGTCTTAATCTCCTGAAGAAATCTTCTATTTCCTAGTATAGTTGTATTTTATCTAGTTTTATGTCTGGACAGAAAGACAATCCTTTGGAGAGAACAGAGGTCTCTGCTTGTGATAGTTGATGGTCTGAGATATTTACAATTCCTGTGTGTTCTGTATATTTTTCAGAAAAACTATTTGTTTGAGTTGGTAAGTTTTTAGACGTGTTAGTAGAATTTAGGACTACATTTGGGTTGTTTCTTCTCTCTTCCTTTCGCTGTTGTATGTTGTTTTAATGGAAGGGGCAGCTGAGTTTTTTATTTTTTATAAATTCATGTTGTTGTTTCTTGTGAAGATGTTGTATTTATTTTTTTACATGTTCAGCTTCATATATGTTGCTCTCCATTAGTTGTTGAAGAAAGCTTACTTTTTGGTGATTTAGATGATGTTTCTTTGTATAAAGTTGATGTATTAGGTGGTTTCTTAGTTTTTCACTTGTGCGTCTGCATATATTTTCAGCATATATTGAGTTATAAGTAGATCATAGTGGATTTTTGATTTTAAGTCCATTTGGTATAATATTCCTTTCCTTGCATTACCTGCCTTACAATCTTATTGCCGTCATTTTTTGACGGGCAAGTCGCTAGTAAATAATATAAAATATAGAGCTCTTTTTCTGTGACTAGTGCTTCATAAATAAGATAACATAAATATTATAAAATAATAATACAGTTTTATCTTTTCCACAACTTAATTGACATTGGCAAAAAAATTGAGATGATCTGACATTTAAAAAGTTATGTCTTATCATCTCTCGATTTATTAGTCAATATACATCAAATTCTCTCTGTCAAGTACACAGTGCCGAAGCAGATAGAAACAGAAAAAAACAAGTTAAAATGTGTAAAAATTCACTTTATCTTTTTGAATTTTGCTCTCAGTTCACCATTGTTTTTGTAAGAGTGAGTCTTTCGTCAGCACCTGTCATACCCGGGCTGTCTGAATAATATTCATTTTTGAAGAAAGAAGAGAAGTAACATTCTCATATAAAATAAATACAAACATCTTGTGTGTCTTTTTTGGATAAACAAGTTCCCAGCTGAATCATAGAGTCTGTATAGATACCTGTTATAAAAATGTCTGAACACAATATATATATACTGTATATATATTATATATATATATATATATATATATATATATGTGTGTGTGTGTGTGAAGATGTGCTATTATATTCCTTGCAGATGGAATAGGATCCCTAGTAAATGCAGAAGGAGTCACTTAAACAGATCCCACAAATGTAAAGTATTCTCAGTATCTTTGCTACAAACAAGGGCTGTCTCTTACCTTTAAGCTGAAACAGACGAGTGTCGAGATATGCTCTCTTTATTTGATGTCCACATGATATAAATGTAGCTGTAGGCATTCACAATTTTATATGTTGGTACCTTGTAATAAAATGATTTAATACAGAATATAAGCTGTAGCTTCATGGCTACAGTAGGTTGTACAATAATAGATTAGTTCAGGGCTTTTGAAACACTTCCGTGATAACAAATGATAACCACCAATTTACATCTTGGCTTTCTCAGGTTTCATGCAGACCACACAGTCAGTTTTTTAGCATACAGAATGTTAGAAACAGTTCGAAAGATGGAAACTAAATGGAGCATGGTCTAGGACAAGGGACAATCTCACTTTCTTAGCTTAGAGGAAATTTAACAAGGGGTTTTATTAGTATGCAAGAACAAGAGTACATTATTTGAAGTTAAATGGTAGAAAATGTAGGGATAATGTGTGGCTTACAACTATATAGAAGTAAAACAAAATTTCAGTGAAATTGGTAGAGAAGAATAAAGTAAACCTGAAAATGACTTAAGTCAAAAGTTAATCGATTATGCAATTCTGTTTCTTCTTTTTACTCTTATCTACAGTTCACATCTATGCATACAATACATAGCTCCAATCTAGGACCTTCAAAAAACAGTATTATCTCATACTCTGCTACCTATAAATCATCAATAAGTAAACTATGCAACATAGAGGCTGATTACATTCTCCTGTAGAAACTCTTGCAAGTCTGACTTGGCCACACAGTATTTCTTTAGAGAGAATTTACTTAGCTATACCATTGTCACCATACAATGCCAGCAACACTGGACCATCCTTATCTCTAAAAGCCTGTTCAATTACATAAAAACTCACTTTTTTACCCTTGTGATTTATTGTGCCAGTTC
Source organism: Discoglossus pictus (assembly GCA_027410445.1). Taxonomy (NCBI): domain Eukaryota; kingdom Metazoa; phylum Chordata; class Amphibia; order Anura; family Alytidae; genus Discoglossus; species Discoglossus pictus. The sequence continues at coordinate 317,495,162 of CM050166.1, read as the reverse complement.
CAGGTACCTTTTTACTTCCAGTAACTCAGATTCCAGTAGGGATGACCTCCTTTTTCTGCAGATATGGCTCTTTCTCCACCATCTTTAATTATTTGTTTTTTCTGGACAAATCTCCCTTCTGAAAACTTCCCATCATGCAGACTCTTTGTTAAATCCACTTCATTTGACAGACTCCTTCCTCTGCCTGTCGCAGGCCCTCAGGTCCAGCTACATCTGACCTATGTAGGACTGTCCCAGGCTTATTATTTTTAGATGAACTAGAATCTACAGTCTCATTGTGATGCAAGAGCCTGCAGTCTCATTGTGATGCTAGATACTGTTAACTCCTACTTAGCTGAACTAGGTATAAGGCTTTATTCAGCCTCATGGCCACATGTGTATGTCTCAGATTACTCTTCCTTATCCCTGTCCAGCATTGTCATAGGAAGCTTGATGGACCTTACCCCCTGGGGTTCTGTATTAATTGGGCATAACTTAACATTAGTTGGGTATCAGTATTTAGTAGTGTTAGCAATAATGTGTAATGTACATTGTGATTTAGTTCATTGCTCTTTATCATTGTTGTATAGAGTTGGGTTGACCATTAAAAATGTTGTATTTTAAGATGTGTACCAGATAGGACTTTCAAGGGGGTAAACACCTGATGGTAGCACTGTAAATGCAAATAAAACATCAATTCTATAGTTTAAAAGGCATTAGAAGTTTCATTTTCGTGTTATATCTCGGTAAGCAAGGAGTTAATTCATATCAGGCCACCCACATAGACTATATCATTTCCTTCATTTTTTTTTATTATTTTAAATATTGCCAGATTGCAAGTTTAATCGCATATTAGACTTCTAAACTCTAATTGATTGACTCTTTACCTCCATGTTTTAATGATGTCCTGACGATGGTCTCATTTACTATTGGCTGTTTCTAAATCGGTAGTTATGACCGTGCTTATTTGATCATGATCACGCTCTCAAATGCTACATATGATTGCATGGTTTACGGTTTATGCTTTCAGCAAGGTAGCTGCAGGCTTGTTCAATTGAATCAATTTTAGTGTAATGTAAACTGCGGGCTTGCAATTTAAAAGGGGCCTATGGACAGTCTATATTTATATATATATATATATAATTATGTATACTTTTTACTTTTTGAAAGGATTTGTTTTTTGTTATAATTTTTAGTTTGTCAAAAGAGCATATTATAAATTAGAACCTTTTTGTATTTTCTCTCTCAAATACAGACATACAATCAACTGGTCATATAGTAATTTCCCCAATTGTTTAATTTGTTAAGGTTTTTGCTGTAAGTGCCAGATTGTCTAAAAAAAGCCATTTAAATGACTACATATACTGTACCTCTATAAATTAATTAAATAGTCACTTCCACTTAGTTTTTCAGGTGTACAATTCTGCCAATATTAACATGGCTGTAAAGATGGTAAATGTTGTTTCTATTAATTTATTGCCATTTAGCAGGCTTTATGATTTCATTTAGTTACAGCACTTAACAGTGTTACTTATAACTTTAACATCATGTTGCAGTTAAATTGATATCACTGTCCTATACATCTCTATGAAGGACTTATAAACAGTTTGTCTGGATTCTATAAACTCATACAATCTTCATGGTTATTAAGTGTATTTTGTCCACATATATATATATATATATATATATATATATACAGCTATACCTTGTTTAGCGCTGTAGATAGTTTCCTGGAAGATGGAGTGCTAAGCAAAACAAAGCTAAATAGGGTAATTTTAACGTAGGGTAGATAGGGATAGGGCAACTCTCGAAAACGTAATTGAAATTGATTAATATGAACTCTAAGCAAACAGCAAACGTAACACAAACACAAACTGAACATTAGCAAAAATAGAAACTTTAAATTTGTGATGTCAAAGCTTCTGGCTCCTACTGGATTCTGAGTTTTTGGCTAAAAAAGTGTTATAGCAAATCAGAGCGTTAAAAGGGGTTTGGCAGGCAAAAACAGTGTTATTGTGTGGCACCGCATTAAATGGAGAATTATGGGCCAAAACCGTGTTATAGCGAGAAAGTTCTAAAACTTGGAAAGTGACATTCATGAGGTACCTAATTTTAAAAGTGTATGAATACTTGTTTGTAATCCCATTAACTCTATTTTTCTACTTCTTTTTACTTTATCTCTCTCTCTTTCTTAATCTCTATTGGTCTTAATCTTTTGCTCTATTTTTCTCTCACTATATAAACTATCTAGCTATCTGTCTTTTCAAAAAGTAATTACCGTATATACACGAGTATAAGCCAAGTTTTTCATCCCTTTTTTTAAGGCTAAAAAGGGACCCCTCGGCTTATACTCGAGTCACTCTCCCCCCCCCCCCCCCGTGTCTCTCTAACCCCCCCGTGTCTCTCTAAGCCCCCCTTGTCTCTCTAAACCCCCCTGTTTCTCTAACCACCACGTGTCTCTTTCCCTCCCCCCTCCTCATCCTCAACCCCCCTCCTCATCCTAAAACCCCTCCTCATTCTAAACCCCCCTCCTCACTTTACCCCTCTAAATACCTCCCCCTCTCCCTTTCCCCTCACTTAGCTCCATCTGCAGCTGTTCCTCCGCTCCTCCACGCTCCTTCCTGGGTCGGGACCCGGCATATGCTAATGACGTGAAGTCACATGCGCGCCACGTCATTAGCATTGGCGGGGACAATACGCAGGAAGGAGCGTGGAGGAGCGGAGGAACAGCTGCAGATGGAGGTAAGTGAGGGTAAAGGGAGAGGGGGAGGTATTTAGAGGGGTAAAGTGAGGAGGGGGGTTTAGGATGGGGAGGGGTAAAGTGAGAAGGGGTTTTTAGGATGTGGATGGGGGGTTTAGGATGAGGATGGGGGGTTTAGGATGAGGATGGAGAGGGTTTAGGATGAGGATGGAGAGGATTTAGGATGAGGATGGGGAGGGTTTAGGATGAGGATGGGGGGTTAGGATGAGGGTGGGGGTTTAGAATGAGGATGGGGGTTGAGGATGAGGATGGGGGGTTGAGGATGGCTGATTTGAGGTTGAGGAGGGGGTTTAAAATGAGGAGGGGGTTTGAGGATGAGGATTGAGCTAAATAGGGTAATTTTAACGTAGGGTAGATAGGCATAGGGCAACACAAACTGAACATTAGCAAAAATAGAAACTTTAAATTTGTGATGTCAAAGCTTCTGGCTCCTACTGGATTCTGGGTTTTTGGCTAAAAAAGTGTAATAGCAAATCAGAGCGTTAAAAGGGGTTTGGCAGGCAAAAACAGTGTTATAGTGAGGCACTGCATTAAATGGGGAATTATAAGCCAAAACCGTGTTATAGCGAGAAAGTTCTAAAACTTGGAAAGTGAAATTCATGAGGTACCTAATTTTAAAAGTGTATGAATACCTGTGTGTAATCCCATCTATCTATCTATCTATCTATCTATCTATCTATCTATCTATCTATCTATCTATCTATCTATTTATCTATTCTTGCATTTCTGTGTATATGTTGTTTAACTCTATCCATTTCTATTCCTTTTCAGGACTCTATCCAAAAAGTAATTACCGTATATACTCGAGTATAAGCCAAGTTTTTCAGCCCTTTTTTTAAGGCTAAAAAGGGACCCCTTGGCTTATACTCGAGTCACTCTCCCCCTCATGTCTCTCTAACCCCCCCGTGTCTCTCTAACCCCCCTGTGTCTCTCTAACCCCCCCCCCGTGTCTCTCTAACCACCCTGTGTCTCTTTCCCTCCCCCTCCTCATCCTCAACCCTCCTCCTCATCCTAAACCCCCCTCCTCATTCTAAACCCACCTCCTCACTTTACCCCTCCAAATACCTCCCCCTCTCCCTTTCCCCTCACTTACCTCCATCTGCAGCTGTTCCTCCGCTCCTACATGCTCCTTCCTGCATCGGGACCCAGCATATGCTAATGACGTGAGGATGGGGGGGTTTAGATGAGGATGGAGAGGGTTTAGGATGAGGATGGGTAGGGTTTAGGATGAGGATGGGGGGGTTAGGATGAGGATGGGGGGGTTTAGGATGAGGATGGGGGGGTTGAGGATGAGGATGGGGGGTTGAGGATAGGGGGTTGAGGTTGAGGAGGGTGGTTGAGGAGGGGGTTTAGAATGAGGAGGGGGTTTGAGGATGGGGAGTGAGGATGAGGATGGGGGGTTGAGGTTGAGGAGGGGGGTTGAGGAGGGAGGCTGAGGATGAGGAGGGAGGATGAGGAGGGGGTGGTTTAGGATGAAGATGGGGTTGAGGTTGAGGGTTAAGGATGCGGGTTGAGGATGAGGAGGGGGGTTGAGGTTGAGGAGGGAGGTTGAGGAGGGGGTTGAAGATGTGGATAGGGGTTGAGGAGGTAGGTTGAGGAGGGTGATAAGGGAGGGGGAAGAGACACAGTGAAGGGAGAGGGGGGAAGAGACACAGGGAAGGGAGAGGGGAAAGAGACACTGGGGAGAGAGAGGGGAGAAGAGACACAAGGGAGAGAGAGGGGCAATACAAGAAAAGGGCCCACAAAAGGGGGACACAGAGGGCGCAAGAGGGACACAGGAGGCAGCACATTTCCCACCCTCGGCTTATACTCGAGTCACTCATTTTTCCCAGTATTTTGTGGTAAAATAGGGCCTCGGCTTATACTCGCGTTGGCTTATACTCGAGTATATACAGTAAATTAAATCTACTGACATTGATAACAATTTGCCTTATTGAGTAACAGTAAATTTGAGTGACATTGTGTACTTATCTGCGTCTGAACCATTCTGTTTTTTGGGCTTATTATAAATAGATTTCTGAACTCTTTGGCTCTGGTGCCATTTTTATATTATCTCTGACCTATGTTCACAGGAGTAGAAGAGCAACATGCGGCACTGTTTTCTGATTCAATTATATTGAAAAAACAAAAGTAATTTGAGATCAGGTTGCTTTTTTTTCCAGTAAAAATTATTAATGCCATCTGTGATAGAAAATTTAGTACAATTCCCCAAAGACCAAGAGAACATTTGTTTCAGAATTTGGCAAAGAGACCAGACTCGTCCTAGTGTTGTCAGTGAAAGATTCACTAGAATATTACATGTACGGAGCTTCATTAAAATGATCAGGGAGTAGCAGCAAGTAAATGGTAATATTAACATCACACCTCAAGTTCTACTAAACATATTAGTTTTGTATGAGATAACTAACCTGTCTAATTCATAATGACACTTAAGGGACATTGTAATTCTGTTCCCACTGAATCAGGAAAAGCTTAAAAAGCTTTGCATTATTAGGGTTGGGTGCATTTTGGTTGGTATTACATACCTAGGTGGTTACATACAAGAATATGAATAATAAATAGTAATAACAACTTTTAATTATCTTCACTTAGATCAAGATGGGCTCCCACCAAACTAGAAATTTTTATCAATATTACCATGGTCATATTTTTGGATATTGTATTTTGTTTAACTAAATATGATAGGGATCAAAATGTTACTAGAAAGAAAAAAAAAGAAAGAAAGAAAATCAGCCTCTACATTTTGCAATGTTTATTCATTGCTGCAGGCTTCCATTTTGTTTCCTTGCATGCTGCTGATTGTTACATCCATAGGGCCTAATTCAAATGTGAATTGGCCAATTGAACAGGGCTCTATTTAAGCACAGAGCATGTTGTTTTTACAGAAGTTTTTAGTTAGTGAACTTCTATCCAATAGCAAGTTCTTCGCTGAATAAAAATTCTGTAAAAAAAAAAATGTGCTTTGTGCTTATATAGAGCCTTATTCAATTGGCCAAATCGCATTTGAATGAGGCCCTATGGTTAGTGTGTCCTTGTAAAGTAAGCAGGTACTGCCACTTTCCAAATGTGCAGATACAAACGTCATGTTTATTCAAAGTCAGATAGTTGACTTGATGAAAGCAAAATGGCAGATTGCACAGCAGCATAAAGACATGTTAAAGATATTAAACTATACGCTGTAGTATTTTTTATTGACATTCTAAAAACAGAATGCATATTTTAAAGTGGATTCTTCAAATGGGTAATTATTACAAATATAACCACATTGGGCCTTAAAAGTTACACAGCCGAGAATGAAAATATGGTATAATTTACAACAATATGTAATTACAAGTCCCTGTGTCGGAATATGCCTGGTCTTTTGTCCTTCAGATGATTTGCACTGAAGACCATTGATTCAGGACCACAAGGGGTAATCGGTTATTAATGGTAATGATCTATAATCATCAGAAATGCTGACTGGCAGTTAAAAGTGCAAGGAAAATACTGTAGGAAAAAACATTTTGTTAATATTAATCAATAAAGTCATTTGTTATGACTACATTTATACCATATTTGGACCGTGTTTATGTGTTAGTAAAATAAACATGTAATGCTTCTAATTTTGATTACAGAATTTGAAAAGCACATTTAGTTTGATTTGCAGGTCTAGTTACAATGTTTCTCAGTTCCAGATTTTAACAGGCCAGGATTTAAGCATATCTTTACTTGTAACCAGGTTGGTCAATCCAAGTAATTTAATCCCTGATAAACAGGATCTACCTTTTTGGAGCCCCTCGGCAGTAAAGTGGAGGAGCCCCTGCGAGTTTCCCTTTTCTGTGTGTGTATATCGCTCCCTTGCTGTGTGAGCAAATCACAGACATTTCCCCATAAAAGCCATTTTTACAACATAGCTACTCATACACACATCAAGCTATTATTTGTTTATAAAATGAATTTGATGGTGGGCCATATTATTTATATTTTTCTATGGGAGGGCAGCGAGCACATGTTGAACAAACACATATCATGATCACTTGTATCACTTAAAAAGTAATTATGAGAGTTAAACGGCCACTGCACAATGAAAACATAATTTTTTTGAAAAAGTTGAGTTTAACTAAGAGCAAAAATAATAAGATCCATTTATTGGGACAATCTTAGTGAACATGGCCAGGCTAGTACTAGATGAGGGAGTCCACACTGTGGATAATCTAAATGACCACTCACCTAACACCTTAGTGAAGACAAATGTGTGAGACAAGGGGGATTTCTTTTCACACTTACTTTATAGACTCAACCTGAAAGATCTCAAACTCAAAAAATCCAAACACAGAGCCTCATTCAATTCAGGGCTCGCAACTCCATCGGATTTCTTAAAAGCTCTGTTCAGTTTTATTTTCTATTAGTGAATAAGTTGATTGGAAATAACAAAGTTGCATAGAATAATATAACATTGAACAGAGAGTATTGATCGTTCCCAGCTTATCGGCAAGGCAAAGATGCAAAAACGTCTTCAGAACTCCATAGGTTTTAGCACAGATTGAATATTATGAGCTCTAAATATTTACACAAAATCAATATTCCATTAGACACGTAGATCTAGCTCCCAAATAAAGTCTGATCCACAAAGTATTATGTTTCTGTCAAAAATATTAGGAGTACTTAATAGGACTCTCAAGGGCTTTTATATGAAAATGTTTTGGTGTAAGTGTTTGTGTGGGGGAGGGAGGGGAGGGGTTGAAAAGGGATTTGAAGTCTTGTAGAAGGATTTTGATGTCTTTGGTTTGTTTTAAGGTATTTTAGAATATTTGTCATGGACAATTAATTTCACAGCACTGGGAGAGGTGTGTATGTTTCCATTGAAGTCATTATGTTGTACTGATGGTTCATCAAAGTTTGGAGTTTAAATGAGTTCCATAGCTAAATAAGAATGTGAAACACAAGGCTTTTGATACAACATGTCCTTGGAAAATCAAATAACTTCTCTTTTTAACCTACACGAATACAAACAAATCAATACAACTTAACTGTATATTTAACTGGAATGTAGGAATTCTTTATTCAACGTATCAGACTATGTTGAGTTTAAATTGCTTATCTATTGCAAGAGAGCAGCCTGGAGAATAGGGGTGAGTGGTGAATGAGATATTTTAAAGGTCATTGCAAATTTAAGTACATTAATCATGGAATTTCAGGCTGACATATTTTTTTCTCATACTTTTGCATTACACAAATGTGACGTGTAAGGAAGTGTAATTTTTCAATATCTGTATATAGTACACAAACATGAAGAGCACTAAAGTTCAGTGGGGTTATTATGTATACTGTGTTGCAGAAAGAATTGATATGTCTGTTGATAATGAGGAAAGTTGACACTCACTATAAAGGGATTTACAATTATATATTACCCATACCCTGAATTAATTTGTTTTATCAATATTATTGTAATTATTAATGCAATAATACAATTTTACAAGCATGCTTGGTAGGATTGTAACATCTCTCTATTCTGTGCCTGTGTAAAGCTTTAAACATTTGTGCCTGAAATTGATGAAAACACTATGAGCCTCATTCAATTATAAGCTCGCAAGTTGCAGGGTTTAGGCCATAAGTCTGCAGGCCCGCAGCGTCTGTAATTTATGGTGCTATTCAAATTGGCCGATCCCGCAAGTTAGGGGCTGATAGCGCACATCATACACCATGCTATTGAACGTAGCATTTGCGGGCTTGAACATGATCAATTACGCAAGGCTGTAACTCCCTATTCGAAACAGCCAATGGAAACAGAGATCATCATCATTACTTTAATGGAAAATGTCCTACGGGCTTGAATTACGGGTTATGATCAGACCCACATTCCAGATATAATGCACTATTGAAGTCATAAATATATTATTCTATTATTCTGTTCCATTATATGTATTAAGACATTGATTGTCGTGATCGATATAACACAGAAGTTAAACATGAAATGAAGTATTTTATTGGGCCGATTTGTGAGCTTGAGAATGTTGTGCTATTAGTTCTAAGACCTAACATCACTTTCCCTTTTAATAAAAGTACAGTATTGATTTTTTATTTGCTTTTAAAGTGCTCATTAAGCCCTTTGAGAGTCCTCCTTGGTACCAGTAACTTGTGGTTTCACTTTTGCCATTTGTGGGCTTGACGGAGCAATTATCGGAGCAATTGAATAGCGAATTGCAATGTTAGCGTTCGTAAAGTCTTGCGGCCATGAAAGATCAAAGGCTTGAAGGGGCATTAACTTGCGATGTGAACCATTGCAGTAATTCGGAGGTCGGAGCCCGTAACTTGATCAGAGCCGGCAAAAAGACGCCAATTGAATAGCAAAATAACTTGGGGGGTTACATTTGCGAAGCCCAGATCTCCTGAAGGCTCAATTGAATGAGGCTCTATGTTTCCATCACATGTTTGTTTATCCTGGAATTTTGTATAAACAATAATTCATACAATCTGTTTCTATAGTACAGCAAAGCAAAACAATTTGAGCAAAGATAATGGGTCAAATTAGTTAATATTTAGCTTTTCTCTGGTGTATTAAAATGAGTAGCATCTGAATACTGAGTGCTCAGTCTAATTAGTATCTGGAGAGCTCTCACGGTGACAAAACATGGAATGCTTCATATCGAGAGATTAAAATCATTATTTGTAAAGTGCTTGCAGTGAGTGCTCAGCGGGTGCTATCATTAGAGTAGTCTAGTAAGAAGTGATTCAGTTTAATGGCTTTCACTTTCAAAAATGTATCTAATACATTTTCACAGATTCATTAAGCTATTTTGTTTTTCCAGAGCTCAAACTAACCATTAATACTGGAATGTCAATAGACCATAATTTACATTGTTTGGAACTCAGAGAACTTTGGTTACCTATTTAAGTGTGGAAATGCAAATGAGACAGATATAATGTGGGCATGTGGCCTTGTTACAAATCTCTTTGTTAACTGATCCTTTAAAATGTGATGGTAAGTTATACAGCACCCATTACTTTTTACTTTTTTAAGGTCACTAAGTAGATTAATTAGGGTTGAGGCCTATGGTGTTAAAGAGAAAAAAAATGTTTTTTACTTTAAAATGTTTTTTAAAAGCAATGCTTAATTTTCTAGCCAACATATTTCATTATATAAGGGCCTTGAAGCCTCATTAAATTAGAAAAACATTCTAACGAGGTTTGAACGTTAGGGCTGCGAGCTGGAAATATGACTGTTTACAGACGCTATCAAATTAGAACTGCAGCAAGCAACGTATAAGCTTGCAGCACGGACTGACAGGAGAAGTGAAAAGTCTGCAAGATGATCTTGCAGGCTTCACACCTCATCACTTGCCATTGGGGGCCCAATTGGGACCTCCACAACAGTTCTAAACATAAGTCCTGCCGTGGGGGGTACTCCAAATTAACCCCCCCTATTCTGGGGGTCCCCTGAAGTGTCCCCACATTTACCAGAGGGGGTCCCCGATCGGCATCGAGATTGAGACCCCCGCTGCATTTAAAATTTGAAATGTCCCACCTAGCGGGTCCTTAAAGGACGGTAAAGGTCCTGAAAGGGCCTGCACTAAAATATAATATTAACCCCTCCGACAGGGGTACTATAAGTACCCCCCAGGCACCTAAAATTAAACCCATCACTCATGGGGCTCCATACAGAGCCCCATGAGCCCCTAATGACCCCAGTAACTCATGGGGCTCTAAACAGAGCCCCATGAGCCCTTATTTAACCCTATCACTCATGGGGCTCCATACAGTCCAATGAGCCCAACATTAACCCTATCAGTCTCATAGGGGTCTATACAGACCATTATGGGACACTAATTAACCCCATTAGGCCAATAGGGGTCTATATAGACCCATATAGGACACTAATTAACCCCATAAGTGCCATGAGGGTCCTCCTGGACCCTCATGACACAAAGTCTAAACACTACACTATTAACTCTAATTATACCCCATTAAATCCTTAACCCTAACTATACCCTGTTAACCCTATCTGGACCCAATTAGCCCTAACTGTAGTTGCTTAACCCTAACTGTACCTAATCACCCTAATGGGGCCTATCTAACCCCAACTAGTCCTATTTAACTCTAACTGGGCCAATTTAACCCTTACTGGATCTATTTAACCCTAACTAGGCCTATGTAACCCTAACTGGACCTAATAACAATAACTGGGCCTATTTAACCCCATCACTTATGAAGACCCTCATGGGACAATTAGAACCCTATTGTTAACCCCATACATGCCATGATGGTCCTCCAGGACCCTCATGACACTAACTACAAACACTACACTACACTATCGCCCGAAGAAACCACTAAAAAGAACATTAGAACCCCCACTACAAAAAATAATAAAAGAACATTACAACCCCCCACTACAAGAAATAATAAAAGAACATTAAAACCCACCACTACAAAAAATAATAAAATAACATTACAACCCCCATTACAAAAATACAAAAATAATTACACACCTGCAAAGAAAATACATACACATATATACATAACATCACAGTACAGCAATAAATACATTACAAATATATACTATTAACCCCCTAATTACAATACATTTCCCCTCTCTACATTACATATCAACTGACTATAAAATATTATCCCCTATCTATAAAACATTACCCCTATCTACATAACATTACCCCCTATCTATAACACATAAACTTTATATTAAACATTATCCCAATCTACATAGCATAACCCCCTATCTATAATGTTTTCCCCTATCTATAACACACAACCCTATATCTATAACACATAACCCCCTATCTATAAAACCTTACCACTATCTATAAAAAATACACCCTATCTATAACACATACCCCCCTAACTGTAACACATAACCCATCTATAAAACATTACCCCTATCTATAAAAAAGTACCCCCTATCTATAACATAACATCCCATATATAAAACATTACCCCTATCTATAAAACATTACCCCATCCACATAACATTACCCCCTATCTATTAAACAATTGGCTGTTGTCACTGTCAGTCAGATAGAAGCCAATCAGAAGGCGCAGATGCCTTCAGCCAAACACCCAGTGGGTGTGTATCCCATTCTGATTGGCTGAAGGCAATAGGGCCTTGTGATTGGTTTAAAATTGATTGACTGGTCCATCAGCCAATCAAAATGGAATATAGGGGTGTATCCCATTCTGATTGGCTCACACCTAGGCACCTTCTGATTGGCTGAAATTTGATTGACCATTTCAGCCAATACAAAGGCACCATTCCATTTTTTTATTGAAAAAAGTGCTTCATTAGCGATGGGGAGCTCCTCCAGGAACTCCGTTAGTTTTTTTTTTTTAAGAGCTCGGATTCTTCAAGGGCCCAGATGGGGCAGAAGAGGAGGAGGACGGGGAAGTCTTAAATTTAGAATGTTTATTGTTTATTTATGTTGTGTTTATTTGTGCATGTTTGACTAATGTGATGCTTCTTTGTTCCAGGGGCCTAGCTGGAGAAGACAAGAAGATGGACGGGGACATGCTGGAAAGGTAATTTTTATACTGTATTTAGAATGTTTATTTATTCTATGTAGTGTTTAATTCTGTGCGAATTTTATGTTTCCTTTTTCTGAAAAGGTAAGTGGTCTTATTTATTCTATTTTAGCTTAGATTTATGGTTTAATGTATTATGGATAGGGGGAAATGTATTATAGATAGGGGGTTATGTTAGGTAGATAGGGGTACTGTTTTATAGATAGGGGTAATGTTTTATAGATAGGGGGTTATGTGTTATAGATAGGGGGTGTGTTTTTACAGATAGGGGTAATGTTTTATAGATGGGGTGTGCTTTATAGACAGGGGGTTATGTGTTATAGATAGGGGTAATATTTTGTAGTCAGGGGATATGTAATGTAGATAGGGGGAAATGTATTGTAGATAGGGGGTTAATAGTACATATTTGTAATGTATATATTGATGTACTGTAATGTTATGTGTATATATTTGTGTATGTATTTTCTTTGCAGGTGTGTAATTTTTTTTTTAATTTCTGTAGTGGGGGGTTGTAATAGGGGGCAGATAGGTAGTGTAGGTGTTAATAGGTTGGGGTAGAGGGGGGTTAGTTTAGATTGCGTGGTTTATTGGGGGGCAGTAGTGTAGTGTAGTATTTGTACTTAGTGTCATGAGGGTCCTGGAGGACCCTCATAAAACTTGTGGGGTTAATATTAGCGTTCTAATTGTCCCATGAGGGTCTTCATAGACACTTATGGGACTGATTGGGTAAAAGAGAGGCTTACGGGGGTCTCTATGGACCCCCATAAGTGAAGGGGTAGATAGAGGCTTATGGGGGTCTGTATAGATCCCCATAAGTGAAGGGGTTAAATAGGCCCAGTTAGGGTTATTAGGTCCAGTTAGGATTAAATAGACCCAGTTACTGTTAGATAGGCCCAGTTAGGTTTAAATAGGACTAGATAGGGTTAGATAGGCTAGTTAGGGTTAAATAGGACTAGATAGGGTCAGATAGGCCCAGTTAGGGTTATTGGTTCCAGATAGGGTAAATGGGGTATTAATGGGGTATAGCTAGGGTTAATAGGGGTTAATGGGGTTAGTTAGTAAAGTTAATAGTGTAGTGTTTAGACTTTGTGTCATGAGGGTCCTGGAGGACCCTCAGGGCACTTATGGTGTTATTATAGGGGTTAATTAGTTTCCTATATGGGTCTGCATAGACCCTTATGAGACTGATAGGGTTAATTAAGGGCTCATGGGACTCTGTATAGAGCCCCATAAGTGAAGGCATTCATTTTAGGTGCCTGGGGGGGGTACTTATAGTAACCCAGCGGCAGGGGTTAATATTTTTTATGCGCAGGTCTTTTCAGGACCTTTACGGTCTTTAAGGACCCGTGAGGAGGAACATTTAAAATGGTACATGCAGCCGGTGTCACGATTGATGCCGACCAGGGACACCTGCTGTAAGGGGTTAATGTGGGGACACTTCGGGGGACCTCCAGCATAGAGGGGGGTTAATGTTAGGTGTCACAGGGTACTTACAATACCGCCGCGGCTGGGATTGGCTAATAGTGTGTCGCAGGCCCTTTAAGGACCCAAGGCGCAACATTTTAATATTTTAAATGCAGCGGGATTCTCGATCGATGCAGATCGGCGACCCTCACTGCAAGGGTTAATGTGGGGAGGCTGCGGGAGTCCTTAGGGTGCAGAGGGAAGCAGTAGAACGGGGGATTGGGCTGTTGTGAGGCAGCATGTATAGGCTTTTGTAGGGCTAGCGGCACTTTTTTGTGCTCGTTGGGATATTAGCGAGAAACGAGGTTCACCCCATAGATTATGGTGTGCGTGTTGTTTGTAGCCCTACTCGGAGCTATTTTTAGGTGTTTTTGGCTGTAATCTCGCTAAGTTGGCTGCAATGAACATTTTGAGTAATCGGCCCTCGCTAAACGCTCTACGAGGCCTTTAGCAAGGGGCGAGGGAACAACGAGAAGTAATTTAATGAGGCTGTGGTGTTGAAACTCACCTCATTTCATGAATCATTGTCTGTGCTGCAGACACACAAAATAATGACTGTTGTCTTTCACTATATATTTTTTCTGAATGCCTCTGGAGGTCTAAACTGAAGCCTGAAGTTATCATGTATTCACTTGTGTGTTACCATGTTATGCAAATGATGGTCAAAAATATCCAAGTATATCACCAGGGAACAATAAAATTAGATGGCAAATGCTTTTGGCTGCTTATGTAGTACTCCAAGGTTAGCACAATATATTTCTTCAGTTTTTATATTCTCCTGAATACCAGTAGTGTTTCAATCTCACATTCATTTCTTGTGCTGAATTTTTTTTCTGGTGACTGTATTTTGGCTTTTTGGGCAAGATAGAATGTTCCTCATTTTGATATCCTAGTCATAAAGTCCTACAGTTGGGTTCTTGTCATCTCCAGACAATCAATAAATAAATACATAGTTATAATTGCTCATAGACTGGACACGGTGACAGATTTGTCACTTTATAAATAAATGTTAATTTATATAGCTTTAGATCATTTGTTTTGTATGTAAAAACACTCTTTCAATGTTGAAAAATGCTTCTTTAGATACTTGCTAAGAATTTCTGAAGGTTCTTTATTCAGTCATTATAGTGTCATATTTACAGCATCCTCTCTTACAGAACTAAAAGTGATAATGGACAATTGAAAAAAAAAAACAAACATAAATATATCTAGTCTAAAAGGTCCACTGAAGTGTCATATCTGTAGTATGTACTTATTAGGAAGTCTTGATGATGTGTAAAATGTATATAACATTTTTTAGATAAATAAAAATAAAAGGTTTTAAAATAAATATGTAAATTCACCTTCACAAAACAAAAGTGATCCTTTACATTTGTTAAATATCATACACAGTTATTATTCACTGGAGGTAGCTTTAGATGTGTTTGAGCTGCTTGATTAATCTGGTTCATCACACCGAATTTGATTTCCATTTACCCTAAGGAAAGCACTGGTAATAAGTATTATCATATTTCAATTCAAACTTCTACATGATTCAAGGTCTCAGCACACTGGAAGAGGCAGATAAACCAAAATAAAAATGTTGGATTTCTGCAAATTAATTGCATATGAAAATAAATTATAATTATAATGAACTATTTTTACAGCCAAAAAATTACTGTTATCATAATACTGTAAATATGGTACTAAAGTAGCAATCACACAACTTATGTTATCAACAATCTAAAACTAATGGAGAGCATTAGTGGGGCTTTTGCAATATCAAAGCCTTAAAGGACCACTTAAGTGCAACATTTATAGTTTGCTCTTATCAAGAACCTGACAATAATGTGCAAACCATTTTTAGGAATTTTTAAATAAATGCATACACCCTTTTCGTTCAACAGCTATATTCAGTTTTTCAATCATTATATATTTTAAATAGCCACTTGACAATAGAACTAAATGCCCAAGCAGGATAAACCTCCATCCTTGCAGGCTCCAGTCAGACTTACATATCAAGAGCCATATTCTGTTAGCTACTTGCAAATGCCTTGAACTCATAAATGTGGCTTTCGGTGTTTGTTTGTTTTTTATAAATGTTTGAATGCATTCTATTGAATTAAGAATTCATTATTGCCAATAAGTAATATTTGCAGAATATGTTGCCTATAGGATGACAATTAGGCTTTGACAAATTAACCCTGACAACTAAACACATCTACATTAACACGATAATGTGCCAGGGTATAAATGTTGTTTTTAAATATGCTTTTTTTTCCCATTGTGATGCCCTGATTTTAAACAATCAATCTCTTAGACACGCAGCCATTTACAACTACATCTATATTCTACAGTGACAGGACTAATTTGATTAAACTGTAGTACTGTGGGAATAGGTCTTTTTAGTTAATTAACACAATCTTTGTGACCAAATTCACTTAAAATTGATTTCTTTTTGAGACTACTACACAAAGTGAACAGTAAAACATGATTAATACCTAGTTTTACATGATAATAGTCTGGTTTTATTGAAATGTAATTACAGGAGAAAAATTTCTTGTATGATAGATTAAATTCATTAACATGCTGATCTGTAGAACTTCCTAATCTTTAAAAATATAATTTGTCAAAAATGTTTCCTTACATGAAGGAAAGAAGATGGTATGTGCATGTACCTGCTTTCTCAAAACAAAAGTAATGGTTTTTATGAGAGGAAGATTACAAGAGGTGGTTGGATAACTCTGTCAGAGTGAGAGATCAGTTGCCATGTTGGCCTAGATCTTGGGTTCAAGGGGACATCAAGATTCTGCTTAAACCTCAAACCTATTTATTACAGTAGGTGAAAGATTCTTCAAGTAATTATTTTATGTATTTACAATTTAAATATCTTTTGTACACAGCACCTATTGTAGTTCATACAAATAGGCATGTCTGCTTTTGGTTGCTCAGTGACTAATTTAGACATTCCCATCCCTATATTCACTAAACATAACTGGAGCTGCAAAGAAGATTACAACCATTTACTATGAGAACAATAGTCATTGCAACTATTCACAGTCTGTTGTAGCCAGTGGTTGAGCTAATGAAAAGAGAGCCACTGTACATAAAAATAATTGGTATTTAACAAGATAAAATCTGTTGTGAGGACTGCAAACATTGAACAGTAACATAAATATCTGGGCGCAGTAGTTGTTTTATAGTTATTTAATATGGTTTTATGTTATGTTGATTCCCCTATGTTATGTTGATACCCATATATGTTTACCTCATGATGTTAGGTGCATTTTCCACTCATTGTAGTTTATATTCAAACTGAAAGTTCAATTTCTTGTCAGTTTTGCTTCTGACTTGATAAAGTAAGGTATCAGATATCACTGTGTTGGACTGGATGAATATGCATATGGAACAAGTTATCTAGAAGATGTATGTGTCAAAATCCTCAGAGAAGATAAGCCCTGGTTCTATAAACCTAGTGAAGTGGATGTTAAGAAGTTATGATATCTTGGTGAAGGGACCAAAACGTACCTGAAGGATATGCTGGGTAGGTTTGGCCATAACAGCCTTATCAAGCCCAACTGGAGAAACCAGATCTCCACACTGTATTTTTTTTTTACATTCTGTCTATAAACAAGTGTAAACAACAAAATAAGTAAACCTTTATTAATGCCAGGAAATGAACAATGCGCTATTAAAATCCAACGCTTAAAAAATTATAACCATCTGATAATAATGGCGGTTGTTAAGGGGATGTGTATTTTGAAAAAACTATTTCACAAATCCCAATAACGGGTAAATATCATTTAGAAGGATATATTGACTAATATTTCTTAGTGAATTCACTACACAATCCTGATATGATTCAACTGTCCAACAGACTGAGAACTTTGTATACAAATAGTACTTAATATATATACAAAAATAGAAAGTGTGACTCCACCAGGATTAACATCCCTATGTCTCGTTTCAGAGACAGCCTGACTGAAGGGCTATGGTGTGCCCCACAAACTGGCTTATATCCCTAATGTCTAATAGACTTGAACAACAATTATTCGAGGACCAAACAACCAAATTCTAAGTTAAGGAGCTACTATATAATAAAGCCAGACTCCTGTGTCTCTTTTCAAGACTTCCGCTTTCAGTGGCTATGGTATGCCCCATAAACTAGCTGAATGCCCTGTGTATAATGGTGAATTATGCCACATAAATAGTCAGGATTTATTCCAAATGCAAAGTCACTAAAGGCAACATTAAAATACATATACCACATCCATACTGCTAAAAACAATTATTAAATTATTAAACTAGCAATTATTCAAAGGACTACTGTCCCATTATTTTGGCAACTTGTGCAGGATAGTAAGTGGTAACTGCTAGGCTACATAAATAATCCCAATTTGTTGTTTTTAATTTAAAAGTGTTAAGCACTTGAATTGTAAAATACTTCTTTGTTTTTTTTGTTTTTTTGTGACTACTATACTCAAGTGTAGCTGCAAATGTATCTGAAAAGAGCACGTTTAAAATGGATGAATATATGGTAGGCCTTGTCCCCTCCCCTCCACCTCCACATAGATTTTAGAATCTCTCTGTTGCTTAAAGTGTTTAAAAAATAAAAATCTATATTTGGTGCAATTTTTCAAATCACCTGAATATTTAATGGAACCATATCCGAATGCTGGAAGTATCTTGGATAAACAATATTTGTTTATTTATTTATTTCACTTTTTTATGAAGCTTGCATGCATAGTGCTTTCAACTGTTTGATGGTTTATAAAAGCACTAGCAACTTGCCCGTTAAAAATTACGGCAATAAAAAGTGAAGCCTGGCAATGCTGTTTGCCACACAATGGGAGCCTCTCTCCTCTACTTTACTGGCCTTGTGATGAGTGCCTTTGGCACTCATCACGGGCCTCGCAATGACCACCTTCAGCACTCATTGCGAGCCTCCGCCCCCACCTCTCCCATGTCTACTCTACAGGCCTCATGATGAGCGCCTTTGGAGCTCATTGTGAGTCTCTCCCCCTCTCTACTTCCTCCCTTGTGTCTCATTTCCCGCCTCCTCACCCTCCCTTGTGTCTCCTTCCCCCCTCCTCTCCCTCCCTTGTATCTCCTTTCCCCCTGTGTTTTTACCTCTCTCTGCCTCCCTGTGTCTCTTTCCCTCCTGTGTCTCTTTCCACCCTCTGCCCCCTGTTTCTCTTCCCCACCCCTATGTCTCTTCCCCCCTCTCCCTCTGTGTCCCTTTCCCCCTCTCCCTCTGTGTCTCATCCCCCCTCTCCCTCTGTGTCTCTTCCCCCTCTCCCTCTGTGTCTCTTTCCCCCCTTCTCCCTCTGTGTCTCTTCCCCCTCTCCCTCTATGTCTCTCCCCCCCTCACTCAGTGTCTCTTTCCCCCTCTCTCCCTCTGTGTCTCTTCCCCCCTCTCCCTCTGTGTCTCTTTCTCCCTCTCCCTCTGTGTCTCTTTCCACTATCTCCCTTCCGTGTTTCTTTCTGCCTCCGCTGTGTCTTTCCCCCCTCCCCCTTTGTCTCTCCCCCTGTGTCTCTTTCCCCGTGTCTCTTTCCCCCCTCTCCCCATGTCTCTTTCTCCCCTGTGTCTTGCCCCCTCTCTCCCACCGCAGCGTCTCTTCCCTTGTGTCTCTTCTCCCTTCTCCCCCCCTCTGTCTCTTCCCCCTTTGTCTCTTTCCTCCCCTCTGTGTCTCTTCCCCCGTCTCCTTCTTTTCTCTTTCCCATGTCTCTTCCCCCCCTCTGTGTCTCTTCCCCCCTCTGTGTCTCTTCCCCCTCTCCCTCTTTGTCTCTTCCCCGCTCTCCCTCTGTGTCTCTTTCCCTGCTCTCCCTCTGTGTCTCTTCCCCCACTCTCCCTCTGTGTCTCTTCCCCACCTCTTCCTCTGTGTCTCTTCCCCCTCTCCCTCTGTGTCTCTTTCCCCCTCTCCCTCTGTGTCTCTTTCCCCACCTCTCCCTCTGTGTCTCCCCCCCTTCCTCTGTGTCTCTTCCCTCCCCTTAGGCGCCGCACATGCGCAATGTGCGGCTTACGGCACTTATTGCACATGCGCCTCTCACGTCGCTCATTGCTCATGCGCTCGAATTGCGCATGCGATCGGATCGTTGTCAAACTGCGATTCGTCACAACGCGTGATGACGAATCGCAGTTTGACAATCATGATATGTGATAGTTACAAGATTTATGAAAGTTTCGGTTGAAGGGTTAAATTACAATACAAAACAATGAAAACATTTGCTATGTCTGTCTCATTAAATTAAATATACCGTATATACTTGAGTATAAGCCGACCCGAATATAAGCCGAGGCACCTAATTTTACCACAAAAAAATGGGAAAACTTATTGACTCGAGTATAAGCGTAGGGTGGGAAATGCAGCAGCAACTGATAAATTTCAAAAATAAAAATAGATTCCAATAATATTACATCAGGCATCAGTAGGTTAAATGTTTTTTTTTTTACTTTTTTATTGATCATAAAACATACATACATCAAAATAAAACAAACAAAAAAAAATCATTTTCCCAGCAGATACAAAACACACAGGTACAACATAGCAATCCTTGACCAAAATAGACAGTCCATAGATACAATTGACCAATATTTAATTCTAAAGAGAATATCTCTGGACCAAATATAAATGTTAGTAAAACTATCAATCGTCGATAACCATCTACTTCGATTATTTATTTTTCCGTGTTCCCCATTTAATATTTATCCATATACTGCTCCCAAATAGTCCAATTAATAGTGTTTATTTTGGACTTTTCGTTAATATTTTCTTTCATCAAATCTTTATTGTAATTGATTTTATTGATGACCTCTTTCCACTTAGGAATTTCCAATTTATTCCAATATTTAACTACCATTGCTTTAATGATCAGTAATATATGGGAAATCAAGAATTTATTACTGGGAAAAAAAAATTCAATCCCTATATGGAACAATATTAACTCCGGGGAACATGGACATCTTGTCCCTGCAATTATAGTCAGGTGTCCACAACATTCTTCCCAGAATTTTCTTATCTTATCACATTCCCACCAGATATGATGTGCATTGCCTTCTTTGCCACAGCCTTTCCAGCATAGTGATGATTTTTGGGAATCAAACTTTTTCATAGTTGCTGGAACCATATACCACTTTTGTGTCAATTTGAAATAAACCTCTCTATACATGGTATTAATAGAGGATTTCTTTATTAACCTAAAGGCCCTTAACCATTCTTGCTCATTATAGTCTATATTAAGGTTATATTCCCAATCTTTTATACTCTTTGTTTTCCCGAATTTCATAAGTTTAATCCTACTTTTACTAATTTTAGATACCAGATGGTTCACCTGACCTTTAATCATAATTGCTTCCAAGTCATACAATTTATCTATTTTATCACATATAAATCCCTTTTGTTTCATTTTTTCTAACATTATTCCATATTTTATCCATGAGAAGGATTTTGGTACCCCTTTCTCCTGAAGTTCTCTTTGCTTTAATAAGCTGCCTTCTGGATATAGATCAGCTATATACAAAATTGAAGCTTTTCCAGTAAATTCACTTCTATATTAAATGATTTATCTCTTAGTATATCTATAGGTATAGAAGCGGAAGGTATATGAAATAACTCTGCTCTAATTTTGCTTTTCCCCCAGAATGTTATAATAGATCTAATACCTTCTGGTAATTTCTCCCATATTGCTTCTTTTCCATTAAATTTCCCCAGCAATGTTCTTATTGGAATAATTCCCACCAGCTCTTCCTCGATGTTTTTCCATCCTATTATCCTATGTTGTAAATTCATATTGATTATATGAGATATTGCTATATTTTCACTAATCGTTTTCATATCTGGAGGTCCCATACCTCCCAGATCGAACTTTCTATTTGTTATAGTTTTTTTAACTCTCACTTTTTTCCCTGCATATATAAATTTATCTATTATTTCCTGAATTATTTTAATGATATATTCCGGAACTTTTTCCGGAACACATCTAAACAAATATGTTATTTTGGGGACGATACTCATATTAACTATGGCTATTCTGGCCGACTATGAAAATCTTGTTGTATTCCAGTCGTATAATAATATTCTGACCTGTTTTAATATTTCTGTTATATTAATAACTATAATTTTATTATTTTGGAAAGTAAATTTTATACTTAAATGAGTGACATGCTTAGTATTCCAATTAAATGCATATACTTTTTTTAATTTGTTTAATGTATCTTGCTCTATATAATTATGAATAATGTCTGATTTCAGAGGATTTATTTTAAAATACGAAACTCTACCAAAATCTGTTAGCAGAAGTTGTAAATTGGCACATGAATCTATTGGGTCTGTTAATGTTAGCATGATATCGTCCGCAAATAGCATTATTTTATAATCGTTGTTTCCTATTTTTATACCTTTAATATTTTCAGCTTTCCTTATTAATGAGGCCAATGGTTCCATAAATAACAGAAAGAGCAATGGGGAAAGGGGGCATCCCTGTCGTGTACCGTTACTAATCCCAAACCTCTCTGTTTCGAAGTTTGTACCTGCAATATAAGCTGTTCTATCCTTATAAATAGCTTTAATTGTTTTAGAAGCGAAAATGACAAACCCGAACTTCTGTAATACTGCATCCAAGAATTCCCAACTAACCCTGTCGAATGCTTTTTCTGCATCCAGTGACAGGATTAGAGTGGGGATCCTTCTTTTCCTAATGGAGAACATTAAGTCAATTAGACGTCTGGTATTGTCTGATGCCTGACGGCCTTGAACAAAGCCCGATTGATGAAAATGTATCAACTTTGGTATAATTTTGTTTAATCTGTTAGCCATAATTTTTGTGTATATTTTTAGATCTATATTAATAAGTGAAATAGGACGATAACTAGTTACTTCTTCTGGATTTTTCCCAGGTTTTAGGATATTAATTATTTTAGCTTCTGATAGTTCTGACGGCATTTTCCCGTGATTTTTAATCTTGTTAAACATATTTTGCAAATGTTCACCAATTTCTTTTTGAAACATTTTATAGTATAGATGGTCAATCCCGTCTGGACCTGGGGCTTTATTAACTTTTGCTTTATTAATTACATCCTCTATTTCTTCCAAGGAGATATCTTGGTCTAAAGATCTTTGATCTTCTTCTTGTAATTTTGGTAGAGTCACTTCACTCAGAAATGTATTTATCTCTTCTTTACTAGGTTTTTTAAATGTGGAATTACTATTTAAATTATATAGTGAGCTGTAAATGTCTTCATAATTTCACTTATTTTATCAGGATGAGTATTCAGAACGTTATCAAGTCCTCTTAGACTATAAATTTTATTTTGATTTTTTTGTCTTTTTAATTTATTGGCCAGGTATTTACCTGTTTTATTACCCATTAAAAAATTAGATTGTTGAAATTTCCAAATCAGAGAATCAACCTGATTTTGTAAAATTGTATTTATTCGGGCTTTCTTTTTAGCGATCAACTCTGATCTTTCCACCAATGGGTTCACTCTATTGTCTCTTATTTTTTTCTCCAATTCTATATACAGTAATCTCAAGGGTTTCCCCCTTTCCCATGCATCACTGCCATCCGTGAAATCATTTGACCTCTTATAACTGATTTATATGCACACCAGAGCATGGATGGTGAGTCTACGGTATTTTTATTAATTTAAAAAAATTCCTTTGTTTCCTTTTTTAAGAATTCCAAAGTATGTTCATTCTTAAATAGAATCGAGTCTAGCTTCCATTTTTTTTTTTTTTACTTATCTTTTCTTCTTTTAAATTAATACATACCATTGACTGATCTGACCATGTAGCAGTAGTTATTTCTATATCCTTGATCTGTCTTATTGTATGTATATCTGTTAGAAAATAGTCTAATCTTGAGTAGGAATTAAAACGATTTGAAAAAAATGTATAATCCCTCTCATATGGGTGTAATAATCTCCATGCATCAAAGAGATCATCATTGGATGTTATTTTTTCAAAATCTTTAGAGGTCTTTTTAATCTGATTTTCAGAATTTTTTTTATTGTTCCTATTCTATCTTTTACCGGATCCAGCACCATATTAAAATCCCCTCCGATTATTAATTGTCCCTTTCTAATTTTTTTTATTTCTTTCAGTATCTTTTTGAAATATCTAGTTTGTTTTACGTTTGGGAGATATATATTGGCTATTGTCATATTTACTCGATTTATTGTGCCACACCATATTATATATCTTCCTAAGGGATCAATAATTTTAGCTTCCTCGAGGACTTCTATATTGTGACTAAAAAGAATTGATACTCCTCTAGATCTTTTATTATATGTTGAATCTATTTTAATGTTATAGTTTTTATTGTTTACATATCTTAGGGTGTCTTTACCCCAATGAGTCTCTTGTAGTAGGAGAATATCTGCTTTATTTTTTTTATAATTATTATAAGCTATTTTCCTTTTTGAAGGCGAATTTAGTCCGTTGACATTATGAGTTATTATTTTAACCATTTTTTACAATTAATGCATTTACCTTTATCTTTTGTATTTTTTGTGGTCTCTTTTTGATATATCTAATTCAGTCTCGCCTCTCACCATTAATTGTAACTGTATAAACTGTACCCCTGGGAAATTCATTTAAAAATTTTCCTTTTTGAAGGTGAATTTAGTTTGTTGACATTATGAGTTATTATTTTAACCGTTTTTTACAATTAATGCATTTACCTTTATCTTTTGTATTTTTTGTGGTCTCTTTTTGATATATCTAATTCTGTCTCGCCTCTCACCATTAATTGTACCTGTATAAACTGTACCCCTGGGAAATTCATTCATTCGTACTTTCTTACAAACCTTGGGCATATTTTTCTTTGAACTTGAACTAGGTCCAAGTTTACTTATTTTCATATTTTTACCCTCCTTTTTTATATTATTTTTTAGGGCTATTATGCCAATTTTAGGAAATGCTAGGAGTTTTAATAAACGTACTAGTTCATTAGTTGGGAGATCAAGTATTCTTATTTCCCTATTATTTTCCATTCTTGACTATTATAACTTTTTATATTAATTTAAATTTTCCACTTACTCTCGTTTACCCCTCTTATCTTCCTTTGATCTTTTGCCCAACTACAACTCTAGAGGGGAGTAAGAAAAATAGGGAAATATTTCCTTAGCCTCAGAGACCGAGATATTCCCCTATATTGTATTTTATATGATACCAACCTACAATTATATATATTGAATTGTTTTAATATATTTAGTAGTGTATTCAGCTCACCTTATAATTATATATATAAATTATTATTATTTTTTTATTTATTTATTATTTCTTGTTTCCTTTCGTCCCTGGACTGGGACGAAAATAAACTAGCTGTGTAAGTGGAAAATAGGGTCAACAAAAACATATATTATAAGCCCTAAGCCCCCCTAATCCTCCTCCTTTCCCCCTCATCCTCCTCCCCCTCATCCTCCTCCTTTCCCCCCTCATCCTCCTCTTCCCTCTCATCCTCCTTTTCCCACTCATCCTCCTCTTCCCCCCTCATCCACCTCTTCCCCCTCATCCACCTCTTTCCCCTCATCCTCCTCTACCCTCCCTTCCCCCATCATCCTCCTCTCCCCCCTTCCCCTCTCACCCTCCTCTTCCACTCTTCCCCTCTCACCCTCCTCTTCCCCTCTTCCCCTCTCACTCTCCTCCCCTTACTCTACTCTTCCCCCTCCTCTTCCCCATCCTCCTTCTCTTTCCTTCTCATCCACCTCTCCCCCCCTTTCCCGTCAGCCTTCTCTTCCCCCTTCTCCATAATCCTCCTGTTCCCCCTTCCCCCATCATCCTCCTCTTCCCCCCTTCCCCATCAGCCTTCTCTTCCCCCTTTCCCATCATCCTCCTCTTCCCCTTTCCCCCATCATCCTCCTCTTCCCCCTTCCCCCCTCACCCTCCTCTTCCCCCCTTCCCCTCGCCCCCTCCTCCTCCTCTCAACCTCCTCCCCTCACCCTCCTCTTCCCCTCCTGTTCCCCCTCTTCCTCCTCTTTCCCTCCTCATCCCCCTCTTCCCCCAATCATCTTCCTCCCTCCTCTTCCCTCCTTATACTCCCTCCTTCCCCCCTCTCACCTCTTCTCTGTAGCCTCCGATCAGCTCCTGCTGCTGATCAGAGACCCACAGTGTGTCTTATGCCTTTCTATGCAACCGGCATATGCTAATGACATGACACGCTTGGCATATGCCGGTTCCAGAGATAGGCATAAGACTTGCTGCGGGGCTCCGATCAGCAGCAGGAGCTGATCCGAGGCTACAGAGAAGAGGTGAGAGGGGAGGAAGGGGGAAGGAGGAAAAGGAAGGGGGAAGGAGGAAGGGGGAAGGAGGAGGATGGGGAAGAGGAGGGAGGTGGAGGATGGGGAAGAGGACAATGGGGAGGAGGAAGGAAGAGGAATGGTGTGCTTAGGTGATCCTCACTCGAGTATAAGCCGAGGGGGGCTTTTTCAACATAAAAAAAATTGCTGAAAAATTCGGCTTATACTCAAATATATGTGGTACCTATTTATCCTTGTTACAATGCAATCTAAAAACAAACAGGACAAAATAATATGAAATTATTTTATTGTATTTATTTTTTATTATGTGCTAGATAACTCTGTTTACTATTTCTATGTTATATTTATTTGTAAAAATATATTACAACATGAAAAAAATAGATATTTAGTATTATAAAGGGAGATGGCAAAGATTTGTTTGAATCTATTTGGATAAATGCTTTGGATCCATTTGAAATAAATGCTTGTTTGATAAAAATATGTTTGGTTTATAGGCTTAGCACACTTATTGCTAGTTTATATGCAATAATATTTTTTTAGTATTATTATTCCTTAAATGTATAGTTCTTATAGGCTGTTTTTACAATTACAAATCTTGGCTAATGAGTCAATTTAGTAGAGATTTTTTATGTGAAGCTGCAGTAAACACATCATATATAAATCGTTATATTAAAGATATGATGTTCTGTGTTGGGTATTAAAGTTATAAATGGAGATGGGGAGAGAGCCATGTGATTCCTAAAAGATTTACATTATGTTATAATATGGACTCTGATGACAAGTGATAACCATGAGATGCGGTATGCCAATTCTCCTTTATAACTTGAAAAAAAACTATGCCTCATTAATCCTCAGCCTTACCTGAGAAATGCCTAATTAAATATAAGCTGCAGATCACTTGTATAGAAATTAATGTATGGCCTACTAGCTTTCACCATAATAATTTTAAAATGAAATACAAAAAAATATCCTGGGCTATTTTCCTATCACTCAGTGCTGACGGACTGTGACAGTATCAGAAATTATTAGCAGATAAGGATTAGCAGAGTCCTACAGAGTCCACACAGCCAGCAGCTCCAGTGTATCCAGGTCTAGATACATCCGTTCGGTACATTTCCATAAGTGTGATAAGCTTGCCCCACCATAAGGTATTATAAGGTAAACTGTAACTTTTAATTTATTTTTACCAAGTTATATCAGCTTCTACTACTTTATCTAAAAATGGATTTTCATGGTTTACCATAATCTGCATGGTATCTGCGAATGATGGAGAAATTAAGTGATTATTGAAGTAAAAAGGGATACATTTAAAAGAGCTTGTTTTGAAGATAAGAAAAATGTGTTATATATGAATGTAAAACCATTAACTTAAGATGACACTGAAGTCACAAAAAAATGCAGTTCATCATTTGGTAGAGATTTGAAAATCATGTGATTTTTTTTTTAAGAATTGACTGAGATATTGTCATTTTTAGATACTGCTTGCATGGCCCCTAATGCCCTTCCACAAGAATATGAATATATAATTAGGTTAAGGCTGTGACTATCACACTGATTATATTTGAGCTTTATTGATTTCTATACTTACACTTCCTCAGGCAGAACCCAATGGTGCCCTGGTTTAAAGCATCTGCTTTAAAAGTGTAGGGTGTGAGTTCACTTATCTGATTTTCCTTTTTCACATTAATATTTTTATTTAATCTAAATAATTATTTTAAAAGTATTGCAACACCCATGTTTGTCTCATATATTATGATTATATATATATATATATATATATATATATATATATATATATATTGATGTGCCTTCTCTTGCATCATACTTTTTATGAGGTTTTATAAAAGAGACAGACTTTTGGTCCAAGCTATTTTAATGAAATGAACATCAGTGATGCAGAAATTAAAAGAAACATCTACATAAACAATCTAACTTTACTATGGTAACACACTCTCTGAACCTGTGCAGCTTGTCTACTATGGTAGCAAAAACAAAGCAGCCTCAGTCTCTGGTGTCCTTTGCAGTTCTTGCTGTGCCTGTAGAAATATTACTTTCTGCCTCCAAACTCCGGCTAGTAGCTGTTGCAGTAATGTCCACATGCAAGCAGGTGGAGCACTGGCCCACCCTACTCACCAAATGTCCAAATGTTCCACCACCCCAGGGACTCTAAAACATGCAGCTTTTGGACACTCCTATAAAGTCTTCCCCCTGTGGTCTATTCTGCAAATTCTTTTTTTTCTACTAGAAGCTCTGTTGGTTTCTGGTATTGATGACATCCTTATTCTGCAGTAATGGCTTTTCTCCACCATCATTTGCATTGTTTGTTTTTTTCTAGTCAAATTCCTCTCCCGAATACTTCCAGACACACACAGACTCTTTCTTAGACCCACTTATTTTGACTGACTACTCCACTCTGTCTATCACATGCCCTCCTTAGTTTCAGCTAAACCCCATCCAAGTAGGACTGCCCCAGCCTTTGTTTATGTGCTTCCTCAATGAGATGCTGGAGCCTGCAAGTCTCATTGTGATGCTAAAGCCTGTTAACCCCTACATGGTTGGAATGAGCATAAGGCTTTATTCAGTCTCAAACTCACAAATATGCCTGTGATTACTCTTCAATTTTCCTGTCCAGCTTGGTCACAATATGTTTTCTGTTTTATTTTGTAACCAAAATAACAAAATATATCCTAAAAAGGGAATGCATGATCAAATGATTTCACCACTGCACCATGATTCCACATGCCTTGTACTGGGTGAAAAGGAACAATAACTAACATAGAAATAATGTAGAATGCATAACTTTTCCTTATTCTTCCTGCACAACTGGTTCTAATTAATAGCAAAAGCCAGTGCTCCCCATTATGTATAAAAATCATCTTTTCCATAGGTTTTTCTAATATCTTTCTGATGGTGCAAAGAAAATATGGCGAAGCAGTAATTCTCAACCTATTGTTACAACCTATCTAACTCTCACTGAGTCTGTGCCTATGTTTCTGTCACTTTCGATTAAGGGGACACAATTACAAGAGGCTTTAAACATTTTTCCAAGCTTTACTATATACTTTAGCCAGTGTTACGATATATACAGCAAAACTAAATCAAAGAAAAGAACAGGCCTAGCTCTCATCAGAACATTAACTTCAATTAGATAGATCACTAACTATCAGAACTTCCATCTGGCAAAATCTGGAATGAGCAAAAAAAAAAAAAAATCCATTAATTTGTTTAATTTCACTTACCTGTATTCTTCATAACTCCAGACTTTCTCTTCCTCAGCAACTTGCTTATTAGCTTTTCTTTGCTGTTTTTCTTTTCTTCATACGAAAGCACTTTTCTCTCATGTTTGTCTTACATTTCTAATAAGCACCAATCTGTGTTTCTCTGTTTGTAGGTCTCCTAAACAGCATTTTGCTTTTAGCAAACTCTCCACAGTTTGATTTCCCCAGCCTTTTCAATGCTGCAGACCTCAATCACAGCCTGTCTCAATTATTGCTAGCAGCAGTCCATCAACAGGGGCCACACCCACTTCTCTCTCTCCAGCTCACTTTTTAAATTCTTTGATCACCTGAGCTAATCAAACTCCTCCATTAGTTAACTTTTTTACCTCCTGGAGTGAAGGGAGCTTTGCAATATCTGTGGACCATGCATAATCCCGAAATGAAACATAAAATAAAATGATTTTTTTATTGCCAGTTTGCGATCTTGAGACTGTTGTGCAAATAATTTTAACGTCTTTAATCACTTTCTCCATCATTTACAGAACAGTATTGATTTTTTATTTGCTTTTACATTGCTACAGATATGTCTTTAACCCCTTTGCGGGTCCCATCTGGGATTTTCCTCTACAGTTGCCGTTTACGGGTGTGAAACATTTTTTAGGCTTGAGGATTTGTAGCAATTGAATAGCGATTTGCGATTGTAACTCGTGCGGACGTGAAAGTTCAAAGACTTAGACGGGATGTAAGTTACGGGTGTAACAACTGCAAGGATTTCAAGCCCGTAACACATAGCCCGTTTGTGGCTCACAAAAAAAACACCAATTGAATAGCAAATTAGCCTGTGGGCTCCATTACGGGCTCCCGAAACTTCCAATTGCTCAATTGAATGAGGCTCTGTTTGCGCCAAATTTAATTCAGTGAAATACACGTGAATGTGTGTGTGTAGGAGGGTGGTATTTGAGATGATTTTGCTACTGCAGCAATAGCAAGATGAGGGGTTGCTATAAAGGAGGACTCATAAATAGCAAAATGGCCTTTGTTTTCTGTGTAGGCTTTTTATCATACTGCGTAATATTTGTATTCCGTGTGAGTAATATTCTCCATAGAAATTCTATTATGCAGCGAAAACAAAATGGAAGTTTCATCTACAAAATTAATGTAAATATGACAGTGTAGAACTCATTTGCATTAAGTTTATTTATATTTTACATAGAGACCCTGCCTTCTCTAGCCAGGAGCTGAGAGATTTTTTTTTGGGTGGGTGGGGAGGTGAAGTGGCAAGCTTGCAGTGTGCTATATTATAGTAAAACAAAGAGTGCTTCATTGTGCATGAGCAAGTTCAGTGTCTGTACCACCAGCTCGTACTGTACACTAAGAAGCAAAATATATCAATTAATTATAATGACTATACCTCTCCCTTCCTGCTTTTCTAGATGTCCTGCTCCTTTTGGTTTTGAAAGCACCATAATCAGCTCACTAGGTGTTTTCCCTCAAAAACACACCATATTCCATTTTTTCCTAATAATGGGTCACAGAATGGTCAAAAAGGATTCACCTTCTCCTATCTGTTTAGTAAGTAAAAATCAGTGAGAGTTGCCCTTGCCCAATTCTCCCTTTTCTTCCAACGAGACTTCTTTAAAATACATTCAAAAGACAGAAGCACTGTGATGTGCTCTTGGATAACGCCATATCTAGACTATAAAGTCATGAAGGCATTACAATCATTGAGAAAGCCACATATTGAGAGTGGAGAAATGCGTCTAGACAGTTTTTCATCTTTTTTTTAAATTTTTTTACATTTCATATGTTGTTTTTTTTTCATTTGCTTTACATTTTTAAAGTGTTTTTTATAACTATTAAAGAAACTCACATATATATCCTGAATCATGTTCAATGTGGTATACTGACTAGAGGTATATTTTTGCTTTGGGATAATACATTGATCTTGTTTATACTCACAAGTCATTATTTATCAATAGCTATATAGCATTTTCCATACATTGGAAACTTACACATATGTTACGCTGATACACATATAGCACTATAAGGAGCATAAGACAAGATGCTCAAAAGTTGAAGAAGTACCAACCGAGAGGTCAACACGTGTTGGAAAGTCCTTGATATACCTCATGAATTGAGGTTATAGAAGGTGAGAGTATAACCTTATATATTTTTAAAAATATAAAAGTTTGGGATTGTTACACCTTGGTTAGCTGCACTAGGATCTGGTGTGCTACATCTCCCCCACGCTTCTTCTTTAATATGTTCTTCACAAATGGACCTGTACTAATGTTTATTATGCTACTTCCCTTAAAATCAATAAAAAATATTTTGTAGAAATGTTTTATTTTAAGAAATTGATAAAGCCATTAAAAGAAGTTACTATAAAATTCATAGAGCAGGCTTCTACCAGCAACATGCTAGCTGCTACCACTAAGAGGTAACTACCGTATTGGCCCGAATATAAGCTGCACTTTTTTACGATTTTAAGCTTGGAAATTACATGTGCAGCTTATATTCGCGACCATAAAAAACGATTTACGGGCTTGAGACTGTTGCGCAATACATTCTAACATTATTCATCGCTTTCCCCCGTATTTTACAGTGCAGTATTGATTTTTAACTTGCATTTATGGTGCAACATTTAACCCACTTGCAGGTCCTAATTGGAACCGTTTACGGGTGTGAGTGCCTGCGGAATTGTAGCAATTGAATTGCGATTTGGGATTTTAGTGAATGTAACATTTTACGAGCTACGATTTTCGGCCTGTAACCTGCAAAAGAAGCTACCATAGGTAAATTGCGGCTTATATTCGGATATTATTATTTTTCTCCTTGCATTTCACAGGTGCAGCTTATATGTGGTGCGGCTTATATTTGGGCCAATACGGTACATAGAAATGTTAATAAATAACTAAACTACAAATAAATTATTTTATGAACAGTTTCTTATGTGTGAACAATGTAGCTAAACAATTTATGTGTGATGTACAGTGTTCAAACTGCACTCTTGGAAACTGAGCTAGGGTATGCAAAAGAGCATACAATACATGTTCTCTCTTTAATCCAATACCATTTTAAATCTGGCCACTTTACAGCATAAGCCTGCCATTATAACACAACTTTTGAGCACAGACCGTACTGTTTTGATTTTTCAAATCTTATCAGTGTAGACACGGTTTCTAAATCATGCAGGGAATTTTGGGAAAAGGTTATCAGCCACAAATAATTAAGCTTATGGTGGGCAAAGGAATGAGAGTAGTTATCAACTGTACCAAAAATTGTTTGCACTGCACTCTGGGAAACTGTCAAAGTATAGCCAATGAATTTAAAGAGTGAAAAAGTGCAAATTCTTCAGGGGCAGATGAACTTCATCCATATCAGTAAAATGTAAAATACTATAAAACATATGTGCACTTACATCCAATACTTGTTAAAATAGCAAAGCATAATAGTACATGGGATGAGAGCATAGAAAGGGGAAATAGAAACAAATAAAGACTTGTAATCAAGAATAAAATTTGCAAAAACACACAGAGCCAAATATCACAAATGAATAAGACTCATTTTTTACCTATAGACATTATGGGCCTTATTCAAATGCAAGCCCATAGATTACGTTATACAGGCCGTATGTCTGCGGGCTTGAAATTTGCTACAATTACAGAGTGATTCAATTGATCAAACCCGCAATTTACGGGCCGATAGACAAAACCGTAAACCATGCAATCGTATGTAGCATTTCAGAGCATGATCATGATTAATTAAGCAAGGGCGTAACTACTGATTTAGAAACAGCCAATAGTAAATGAGACCGTCATCATTACATCTGTAAAACATGGAGGTTACACGTCATTCAGTTAGCGTTTAGAGGTCCGATATGCGATCAGACTTGCAATTCGCCAATGTACAAAATATTAAAAATGAATGGCGATACTTTTTTAGTCCATGTGGGTGGCCTGATATGTATTAACTTATTGATTCCCGAGATTGAAATGACCCGGAAAAGAAACAGAAAAAAAATATTTTCTTTTGCAGATTTGCGAGCTTGAGACTGTTGTGCAATTAATTGTAATGTCTATCATTGCTTTCCCCGTCTTTCAAATGTTTTTTTTTTTATTTGCATTTACAGTGCTACAAACTGTTTAACCCCCTTGCGAGTCCTATCTGGTACTCGTAGTATTTTTTTCTACATTTGCCATTTACAGGTGTGAAAACATTTGCGGCTTGAGGAATTGTAGCAATTGAATAGCGATTTGCGATTTTAGCGAATTTTAACTTTTGCAGGCTTGAAAGATCAAAGGCTTAGATGGGTTGTAAGTTGCGATTTTGACACAGGGATTTTCAGCCTGTATCCAGTAGATTTGCGGCTCACTAAAAGACGCCAATTGAATAGCAAATTAGTTTACTGTCTCCATTACAGGCTCCAGTAACCAACAATTGCTCAACTGAATAGGGTCCTATATTTTTATCAATACATTTCATACTAAGGGCCTCATTCAATTGCAAGGCCGCAACTCACGGTATACAGGCCATATGTCTGTGCTTGAACTCTGCTACAATTACAGAGCGATTCAATTGAACAACCCATAAGTTACAGGCAAAAAGCAGAAACCGTAAAGCATGCAATCGTATATAGCATTTCAAAACGTGAATATGCTCAATTAAGCAAGGCTGTAACTACCCATTTAGAAACAGCCAATAGAAAATGAGACTGTCATCATTACAGCAGTATAAGATAAAGGTTACATGTCAATTAATTTGCTTTTAGAGGTCCAATATGTGATCGGACTTGCAAACCCGCAAAATACAAAATAATAAAAAATTATGTCAATACTGTTGTAGTCCATGTGGGTGGCCTGATCTCATACCACCCCTTTTGATTGCCCTTACCTCCCCCCTGCCCCCCAGATACTCTATCTTTCTCCCCGGTTGCTCCCTCTGTCCCTCCTTACCTGCAGTTTCATTGGTGGTTCAGTGGAGTCCCACCCGTCCTGTCTCCAGTGAGGCGCCATAGCTCTGAAGTTAATTTGGAGTCCCCCTATGCTGCAGACCAGACACGCTGGCAGGGACTCCACTGAAGCACCAATGAAACTGCAGGTAAGGGGGTGGGGTTGCTCCCCTGCACAGCTCCCTCTCTCCAGCGGCGTGCACACACAGCTCCCTCTCTCCAGCGACGTTCACGCACAGCTCCCTCTCTCCAGCGGCGTGCACGCACAGCTCCCTCTCTCCAGGGGCGTGCACGCACAGCTCCCTCTCTTCGCAAGGACCGCAATTGCTGGCAAGCAGCGTGCTCCTTGCCAGCAACTGCAACCCTCGCTTTGCGAGGGCCGCAGGCTCGCTATGCGAGCCCGCAAGCGTGAGCAACAGCTCCCTCTCTTCGCGATTGTGAATGCAAAAAATGTATTACTTCTTCAAGGCTCCTAAGAAATATGTAAAATAATATTTTAGCATTTTGGTAACATATTCTGTCATCAATAATATTATTTTTGTATTATATTGCAAGTTAAATTAACAGGACTCAGAAAAATGGAAATGGGGCACAATTAGAAATGATTATAAATGTAATCAAGTTTGTTCACATAAAAAAATAATATAAATAAAAAGAATAAAAGACAGGCCCAATAAAAATATTAAATTAAATAAAACAACATATCTACTGTATATATTTGTTATATACTAATAACCTTTTTTAACAAAGAGAATTAATAAGGGTGATGTATCTAATGAATACATAGTTATAAAGTGTTATTTTCCAGTTTACTAATTGGCTGATTTTATCTTATGTTTTAATGATATAGAGTTTGACAGTTATAATATTAATGATATGCAGATCATAATTAATATTCCCAATCTTATGGAAATAATTAATTTTTAATCCATCAGCTTAACTAAAGATTGAGAATTGATTTCTATGCAAAATGCTGTGTAATATTAATGGTACTGTATCAATATTACCTATATTGATATATCCAAAATCTTACTTATATGATGTTGTCCCTTGAATATCCCAGTGGATGAAGGTAGAGAAAGTTGTCATGGAATGAAACACTTGGGTAAATACATCATATCAGGAAAAAGTTATGAAAACAATTGTCATTACTAATTCCACTTTCATGTATCTATTAAACAGAATATATGTTAACCTCATATTATGAAAGGGATCCATACTATAGCACAAATATTAGTTTAAAACCACTATTTTTGCTCAGTTGTGTCAATATAAATGGTCGAGTCACATTATTTTGACCACCACGTACTTTTGACATCAGCAGTGCCTAACCAATGAAATACGGCATGTGTCATGAGCTGGCTTGGTGGGTATATAAGGTGACTAGTAGGCATTCTGCAAACATATCAATGACTTGTCATGGGTAAAACATGCAATTTGAAATTAAGAATTGGCTTTCGGGCCAAGGGTGGTAGTATTTCTGAAACAGCTCAGTTTGTGAACTGTTCGTATTGTGCTGTGGTTAAAGTGTACTGTGAATGGACTAACGGCACCATTACGAATAAATGCTATCAAAACTGCAGAGCACCATGTGCCATTGATGTCAGATGTGTGAGGGTCAACCTGCATGCTTCCACTCACCATCCAAACAAACCAGGTGGTGACCAGAGTGTGTCTAAAATGACAGTACAGAGAACCCTGTTGCGGTTGGTCCTCCGATGCAAACAGCTGGTCACTTCACCCATGCTGATGAGGGTACATTGTCAGAAACAGCTTCAATTTGCATGATAGTACTGAAATTGGACTTCTGATTGTCAAAGTTTTGCCTACTATGATGAGTCTTTTCTGCTACATTGACTGGACAGACGTTGGCGTGTCAGGCATGGAACCTCCGAGAACAAAAACTCTGCACCCACTGTAGGAAGAATGCAAGCTGGTGGCGGCAGCGTTATGGTCTGGGAATGTTTTCTTGGCCTTGTCTGGGTCCACTCATACCCCTGGAAGCACTCTCAACTGATTGGGTTATCTATCCATTCTTGCAGATCAAGTACACCCATACATGTTGACTGTTTCCCTGGAGCGGATGGGATCTTCCAGCAGGACAATGCAACATGTCAAATTGCCAGAATTGTCCGGGAGTGGTTTGAGGAGCACAATAAAGATTTCTAAGTACTTTCCTGGCCTCCAAATCCCCGGGACTTGCACCCCATAGAGCACCTGTGGGACCACCTCGAGCGCCATGTTCACCATATGGATCTTCCACCATGCATTCTTCAGCACTCTTCTTTCCTGCAGTCTACCCCTTGCCAACCTTCTAGCATCGTATTGCCTCATAATCATGCCATCTAGCTGCTGTCCATGCTTCACATGCTGTTTATGTGGGATATTAGCTAGTGGTCACTGGACCGTGGTATATGTACATTTGTATGGTTAGATTTGTACAAATTATTATGAACATAACAAATAGACCACAAATTAAGGCGTGCATTTAACCGCTCATCCTTCCCCTGCGGCATGTCTTCTGGCAGTGTCCGGGAGTCCCGAGTGACATCACACGCAAGTCACGTCAATAGCGATTCCCGGCCACAGACAGAAGACGTGCTGCAGGGGAAGGAGGAGCAGCTTACACAGTAAGAGGATGGAGGAAGGCGGAGAAGGGAGGGAGCAAGGGGAGGAGAATGGAGAGGGGGAAGCGAAGGAGAAGGGTGAGGGGGAAGGGGAGGATAGGGGGATGATGTGCTGCAGGGGCTGGGGGGTGGCACTACACTACTGAAAAAATTAAATGTAGGAGCAGGGGGGCAGAACAAGGTAATCTGGCTGTGTCAGTATCCCCGGGGATACTGACATGGCCAGACCTCCAAGGAG
Source organism: Discoglossus pictus (assembly GCA_027410445.1). Lineage (NCBI taxonomy): Eukaryota > Metazoa > Chordata > Amphibia > Anura > Alytidae > Discoglossus > Discoglossus pictus. The sequence goes on along the minus strand of CM050166.1, from coordinate 317,458,179 downwards.
GTTAAAGGGGAGCTGCGGTCCCATTTTTCTTCTATGTGATGTGTATTTTTTTTTTTAACTTAACTGAATAATGGGTATAATCATTTTAGGGAGCACAAAACACAACTTTGAATTTTCTAAGATTGTCTATACTTTTAAACTAACAAGCTTCCATTAGTCCCGTTTAAATTACTGACAATTTAACCTCCACATTCCCATTGTACAAATAAAAGCTTCCTCTAAATTCAAGCATCCCCACCTCAGGAAGTGAATCAGCAGAAAAAAAGTTGTAGGTTCTACTGCTTGTGATTGCATAATAAAGGTAAAACATTAGAGGTTATATAATTATTCTTCATTCATATTCTAAAATGTTTTGCCTATTTTCAATTAGTTGTTAAAAATAATGTTAAACATAGGACTACAGTAGTTATTCAAGCAATAACATAGCTCTATTCTTTTGTATTTAGTCAGGGATAACTGAAATGTTCTTGGAACAGTGGGCAATCTTGGATGTTACTCCCCACTACATTTACAAAAAATACAAAAATGAAATGCCTAGAATGAACTATTATTCCCATCTATTTGTATCAGTTGATATAAACAAGACCTGCCAACAAACACTAATAGAACTACACAAGTCATTAATTTCAATCATTAAAATAGCATACAACTGCTCTATGATTTGCGCACAGACAGGAATTTATTTTTTTATATTTTTTTACAATATCTTTATTTAAATTATTTTTTTAATGCAGTATCTGGTAAATACATGAATAATAAGTAAACATTAAAACATTGTTGCGTTGGCTAATACATGCTCTAAATGCAAAATGTAAATTCTGTGTCCTGCTAAGTTCAGTCTATTCACTGCTTATACCAGACTGCTTTCTCAAGTTGTTCCTTCAATAGTCCTAAATCTCTCCTGTTAATTTAGAAATGTGCATACTGGAGATTCATTTTTGATATTTGTTTATCTTTTTCATCAAATTACTTAATATATATAAAATAATTAGTAGGCAACTACATTCTGTGTCAGGTGCAGGTCAATTCAGTCTGCACTGGAATAAAATACACTTTTTATCATAATCTTCAGAAGCCAATTTACATCTCAACTTGACACTGGAACAATCAATAGTGGAATTAATGGAATGAAAAAGGTACATTTGGGTTTAATATTCAACCTTGACCACAGCAAATGATGGCATTTATATAAATAACGAATAAAGTACATTCAATTCTTGTAAACTTGTGTGATAGAAACTACAGTTTTATAAATATAATTGGGATATGTGAAATGGTTTATAGGAGAAAATGTATTGAGAATACAAGATGAAAATAATACATGAACTGGATTGTTGGTGTCATAATATCAAAATAATGGAGTTGAACAATAAATTCTTGTTAATGTCATAACATTCTGTTTATGTGAAATTACATAAAAATCACAAAATTTAATAAAAGCTTAAGAAGGTCCAGTAATTAAACACACTTTATGTTTACTTCTCCTTAAAAGTTAAAATTTCTGATACAAAGCATTGCCAAATGATTATACCACCGCTACAATGTCTGACTGTTAGTATGATGTTCCCACTGTAAAAGTCTGTGTTTCTTGTATCACACATAATAGGACTCATGTTATCAAAAAAGTTGTCTTATGACACTTGTGTCTATAAAACATTCTTCCAAATGGCTTGAAGATCATTAAATAAATTAAATAAGTAAAATGGCTTCCCTTCACATACAAACATTACTGTATTATTTACATATATTACTAATTTATTCCCAGTCTCCAACATTGCAAATTGCTTTAAGACTCAAAACTCTATTCACTGCTTATTGCTTCCAAGAAAATATGTGATTTACAATGAATTAATTTATCTACTTCCACGTGTTTTTTTTTTATTAAATGCTAGATAGAATACAGCATCACCATTTTTTTCAGTAATAAATCATTTTGGCAAAAACAAAAAAGATTTCAAAATTTTGCAGATTATTCACAAAAAATGTTGGCAACATGTAACCAGAATAATTAAAAAAAATAAAATACACATAGAAAAACATTAGCAGATATACACATTTCCAAAATGTATGGTTTAGCTATTAAACATAGAACATTGTACACTTTTCCCAGAATATGCCTTTGCAAAAGATTTATTTAGCTTGTAAAATTAATGGGTAGCAAAAAAAGCCACAAAAGTGTGATGGGGAATTTAAAGCTGTGTATTATATATGAGAATATACTATAAAAAATAAAGCTTACACTTGAGCTAAAAGCTCTTAGGATACAATATGATAAACCAGCAATTGCCTTCTGATAAGCCACCTAATTGCTGTTAATAATTAATACATAGAACTACAGAATAAATAGAGTCAAATTCAATACCATTTGACCCATTGTTTGTATTATAATAGAAGTCAAAATAAAACTTAGCACCTTAGTTAACCTGCATTCTAACAAAAATCATGTGCCGAATGATATATGAACTTAAATATACGTTACACCATACATTGCATCAATGTCTTTGACTTGCTTTAAAAAAAAAAAAAAAGTGGAAGGCACTGATTTAGAACCAATGACTTGCTAGTGAAAACATTTCATGAAATTCCACTAGACAAACACACTCTGCTTTAAAAATTATGTGTAAAAGATAAAGTAATTTCATTACTATGTGAAGTATATATATGTTGAAAACTGATGGGAACCCAGGACCTGCTCCATCAGCAACACAAGTTGTGTGCCACATGTTCAGTTGTTATGCTAGCTTCTAGAATATAATAGTTATTACAATTACTCAGCCACTGCTTAGTACATAGCTTGTACACCTAATTCTAATTAATATTCATTATGTTCCATGAGCTCATTACTCATTCAGGCAGAGACAACACACAGAAATTGCCTGACTTAAATTGATCATAACTCAATTAAGCATCAATGAATTCAACATAAATTTAAAAATTAAAGCACTTTTTCCAAATACTTTTTCAACCTCTTGCTAATGGTGTAGAACACATATATGTGGCTTTCAAGATGTCCTATCCAATGCACATTTACCCAAAATATTTCTGTAGAGCAAATGCTCATCTTTACAGTGTCTTCACAAAGCATCATTGTGAGATCACAGATCACTAATAAACAATATTCACAGTGTAATATAGGATTACGGTTTGACAAATAATAAAGCATTGGTTGCACTGTTTGGCACATATGCAGGTAGGATTAGATTTTTGGAACACTGAAATTAAGATTTTATTAAACTATACATATTAATACTTTCCCCACCACTTTTTAGCAGCATACAGAGCTGTCATAATATTTTTACATTTTTCGGTAATATGTGTTGGTGCATGGAATTATTTTATCCTAAGTGATAGTCAGTCTGGTGTACTGATTAGAGGAACAAAATATGTTGGTGCTCTGCAGTATTACTGTTAGTCACATATTAGGGAACCAATTGCTGGAGAATGAGTTCTCAAAATTGATACTGTACTGACCAGATAGAGAAGATATGTAAGTGCTATACATTTTTCTAGTGTTAAGGGTTAGATAAGTTTGTTATTATTTTGTTAGCCTCATGGCCCCCTATGATCAGTTTGCACCACTCCCGGAGCCACTATTAAGCAGGTATTTGTAACTGATATTGTGATTTAGTTGATTGTTTTTTATTATTGTTGTATAGGACTAGGTTCATTTTTAGAAAATCTTTTTTGTGCTTTAGGTTATGTCTGATTCATTATTATTTTATTAGAGTCCTGTGTTTATTTAGGCTATTTGTTCTACTAGTAGAGCACTTGTAGCTCCTTAAGTATCTCATAAGTCTTCTTGTAATTGTTACTGCTTTTGTAGGAGGTTGAATTTACACGTAAGGATTTGTTTCACTGTGAGTCATATAATAGCACATTAGGTAAAATCTTCCATAGAAGCAGGAACAGTTCATGCATAGCATTCACTCAATGAGGGATATACTAAGTATATAGCTCCCTATGTGAAAAGTTGTGGAAAGATTTCTTACGAGAGCCATGTGATGGAGCCCAATATGTAACAGTGCAAGTAAACAGCCAACTCAGGAATTTAAAATGTGCTCTTTTGCATAACCAAAAAGTTTTGGACTAAATTACATCCTAAAATAATGTGTGTGCAGGTAGATGCCTATATGTAGTGATAGATAAATAGATAGATAGATAGATAGATAGATAGATAGATAGATAGATAGATAGATAGATAGATGGATTAGATAATTTTTTTCAGAGTAGGAGTTATTCTTTGATCCCAGGCAGAATACTTTAAGAATTAAAATTTTTACATAAAACATAACCCTGTAATTATAAGCTAACAGGACTGCCAGCTGTGCACTGCGCAAAGCCGAGTGCGACATGTGCTCTGCGCTTACAATAACCGTATACATTTCAGATCCTCTGCCTCTTTACTGTGGTTCTGTAGAATTGCTCTGAACACATCTCAAGCAGAAGGACGATGTATCTGTGAAATTATTGCAATGTATAATGTTTACCTGGGGCGTACAATAAAGGTTTTTTTATGGAAACTGTTGCACAGTCAGTAACATTGTGTATAATATCCTGATGAGCATACACAGCAAGTGTCATTACAATAATGTGGAAAACTGACATTTTAATCTATTTATCATCAGATGTAAAGCAGCAGAGGATTTGACTATAAAATATAAAAAGTCTTGTTTAAAATATTGTAAACTTACTGAGGCAAACATCACATAGATGTCCTTAGACAGCCTTTTCCAATAAACTCCATGGCTGTTAGAAAAGCCAGCATGATAAAACTGAATTGTTAAGGGGAGGGGAAAACATGTATTCAGTGCTTCTCTGTTATGCAGTTATTTAACAACAAGTTTAAAACATATATATATTTTTTTTTATATTATTAAAATGATTACTTTATTGTTTTAAATGATGACAAATCAGGATTCAGCACCTACCTTTAACTATTCTTCTTCTTAACCTCATTATTATTAACATATTATTATTATTATTATATATCTAAAGCACAAACATTTTATGTATCACTGTATATGTTGGGAAAATATACTAATCAACAGTACACATGTACAGCAGAGGTTCTTGTTACTGAGAGCTTACATTCTGAAGGAGATGGCTCAGTAAGTCATACAGAAGGAGTCGGCAGTATGTCATGGAAAACAGTGTATTATTAAGACAGTTGACGTAAGTAAGTTGTAGGTTTGAGGGCTTCGGGGGACACAATTATATAAAAAAGTGAGATTTATAATGAACTAAGCTCGGAGGAGTTTTTCACAGCAAGCAGGGAATTCCAAGGGGTCTTAGCACCACGGGAGACAATCATTTAATTAATGGAGACTTTTTATAACAATCTAAGATAACACAGGGGGCTAGACTCACTATAATTTACAAAAGCCAGGAGGTGGCATGATGCAGAATAACAAACAACCAATGTAGTGCCTTTGTGAAAAAAATATTATTACCTTCTCAGTTCTTCACTAGTTTTCATGATAGGGGTGTGTTGGAGGGTGCTGGATGTAAAAATCTAATCACATTCATGGTATTTACTAAGAATCATTTCTTCTGGGAACTCATCACAGACCTGTTATCCATATTTACCATCATAATGAATTCAAAGTGCCTATTCCAATAATTATAGACAACAGCAGATCTCCCTGTTTGCCATACAATATCTTACAAATCACCTGCAAATGCATATTACCTCATTATATATGTACTACTCACAGAGTAATTTCTATTATCATAGAAGTGGATGACTCTAGCTTATAACTTAAATGTCTATATAAAATGTGTACAAAACACAGATTAGTTTTGTTAATACGTTGTAATACCATAGAAATTCAAGCCTATTTATTGGTAACATGATATTTCTTGTTAAAATGCAATATTATATGTTTTATTATTTATATCACTTTCTTTTAATATAAAGAACATACAAAAGTCTTGTACTTTTGAAATTTAAAAAGTCTTTGTAGAACGCAGTTAAAAATATATTTTTAGTACATGAAAACAATCTCTATTAAAAAAAATGATCTTTGCTATAAACCAAATAAAAATAAAAAAAAATCACAAAAGTAAGAGACAAATCGACATACACAGTAATAAGTAACTCAAAATAAGAAAACAATCTGATTTTAAAAAACACATGGTTTTGAGGTAATAAAACAAATTCCACTTTTCTGTAAAGTCACTGTTTTAAAGCAATACAATTTATACCATTGAATTGCCTGCAGAGTAATTCTTCCCTGAGATGCACAGTGTATAAGGATCAAATGCTAAAAAATATTTTCATTCAATCACAGCTATGTCTTATGTTATCAGCTTCAGTATATCTTCCTAGACATGATTGTTTTGGATATGGTTTAAATGTAAAAGTTTTAGAGGTGCCACTGAAGTGTTATATGCACAAGATGTTCTGTTGTTCTGATGTTCTGTTGAATGGATAATTATTATTATTATTAACTAGCGACTTGCCCATCAAAAAATGACTGCAATAAAATTGTAAGGCAGGTAATTTTGTTTGCCACAGAGAGTAAGTGTTTTAGTGGTCTGAGATCCTTGTGCGCTCATTGCGAGGCTGGCGCTGAGCACCTTTTGCGCTCATCGCTTGGCTCCCAATGAGTTCCTTTAGCTCTCATTGCGAGCCTCTAGGTTGGTGTATTTCTTGTTATCATAGGCGCTTTTGTGCTTATTGTAAGGCCCGCAGTGATCTGGTTTTGTCGCTTATTGCAAGGCTCTCCCCTGGTATAGTTTGTGTCCTATGAGCACCGTTGGCGCTCCTTGTGGGTGGCGCGGTGAAGGTATTTGTGGTTGTTTGTGATAGTGTGGTGTTGCTTTTTTTTAATTTTGTGTATATATTTTTTTTTATGCTAATTAATTAATTATTGAAATCATAAATTAATATACATTACCTGTTTGTAATTAATATATGCAGCAAGGAATGTGCTGAAGAGCTAACAATCTGTTTTGATGTTCCTGCAGCATATAATGTAGATTTGCAATGTTGTTGAGATGAAGTGTAAGTGTCAGCAATGTGTGCAGTGTGTAGTGTAAATAGGCTGCGTGCGCGAGGGGAAGCCGTTTATGTAGCTGGGTACTTCCGCATTCTGTAAGTGTTGTAAAATGGTGGCGAATGTGTATGTGGTAGGCGGGTTTGTATGATTTAGCGTCCTTGCTAATGGTGTATATTGTAGGTCGTACAGGTTTTTGGAAAAGCTGTATTTGTTTTGTGGTATTTTACGTCTATAGGCCTCGTTTTCGTTTTTTTCGTCTGCCATTTTTTCTCTCTCTTAGGGGATTTTCAAGTTTCTAAACTTTGTAAACTTTGTAAATTTGACTGAAATCAAGGATTAAGTTGTGTTGCAGAGGTCCTGGATGTCCGCCTTTGCTGTGGGTAACGTTTTTATTTATTGTTTGTCTGTATTTTTGTGTTTTTTAATGTTTGCCGCTGTGCGCAGGTTGTCCGTTAAGGTCATATATTTGCGAGTCCGTAATGGTCCCGCGGGTCGTATTTTTTTTTGTGTAAGTCCGCAATTTTTTATTTTCTAAGTCCTGCAGCTTTTTTTTTTTTGTGTAAGTCCGTAGTTAGTCATTGAGTGTTTATTGTTTTTTTTCAAAGTCCCGCTTGTGTGGTCGTTTGTAACCGGTTGTGAGGCGACGTAGACCCTCCACCTTCGCAAATGCGGCCCCTCGCTTTGTGAGGGTCTGCATTTGTGGCCTGCAATGAGCCTGTGGCTCATTGCAGCCGACGTGGGAGCCTCCACCTCCGCAAATGCTGCCCTTCGCTTTGCGAGGGGCCGCATTTGCGGTCCGAAAGTCGCAGGGGGTCGCTCATCTCCACCAGAGCAAGGAGCGCCTTTTGCGCTTCTTGCCAGCAACAGCAGCCCTCGCTTCGCGCAAGCGTTAGCAACAACCCGTATTGCTGAGAACTAAATATGTGATATTATTATTATCCAGTATTTAGAATGCAATATAATACAATCTAGGGAGTTTGTTTCCCATGAGTGTTTACCACTCCATCAATCATTATACAGACAATCGGGAATAATTTCTAATATAATGACAACTTTTATTCAGTATTGGCCACACGACAAATAAAAACTATTAAAATTTACAATTTAGAAACCAATGCACTGATTTGCTTCTTTGGCAACAAAGTTCTTGGCATTTAATGCCTTTACCACATATATTATGGGCTGGTCTGCCTCTTATTAATTTCAAAGTTGCTTAATATGAGTACACATATTTGGGCATATACAGGATAAACTGCAGTTCTGGAGACAAAAATCAATACATAATCCCAATTACTGATTCCATACACTAGGAATTAGGTGGGTCTTTACTTGTCATTATGTACCACTATAGATTACTGAGACAAGAGATTGCTATCATTGCTCTTAATTTAGGACAGAAAAACAAAATCTAATATATCTCTGGATCTTGTCACTTGGATATTGGAGAGTTTAAGAGGTAGTCATGACACAAGAGAGTAGACACACATATGAGAGTATGACACAATCGTTTTCTGGTGGCTAGTCTATAAAATAAAGAATGTCATATGACATACATGGTATATATATGAAGATACAGGCTAAGCCCAGGAGAAAACATAGAACAAATAACACACTCTTTAATCCCATTAAGCATTACTTTAATATACATCCAAGGGCCTATATGCCCCTCATGATCATATTCTCATCAATGTTCTTACATGTATTGACCAAAGATTACTGCATTAGAATTCCTTGGTGTTATTAATTTGCTCTATCACAGTTGTGAGCGAGACGCGGGCCTCAGCTGCTGGCATGGACCCTCGCAAACTTCACGTCGCAACGCAAATAACACGACACAGACATTACGACACTCGCAAACAACATACAACACACGTCACACACATTACGGCCTCGCAACACTTGAACGTAACGTAACATTACAAAATTAAAACCACAATACATACACACAGCACATACATAAAAACGTTACCTACAGCAACAGGGAGCATCCAGGACTTCAAAAATGCAACTCACACCTTGATTTCACTCAAAATAAAAGAGTTTGCACAATAAAAACTTTGATAAGCGAGAGAAAAAATGGCCACCGAACAAAACGAAAACGAGGCTACACACACAAACACCATACGAGACACGTTACCACACATTACGACCTCGCAAACATCGGACGCAACACGCCAACATACAAACATTTCAAACACAATAAATACACACAACACACACATAAAAAAATTACCTACAGCAAGAGGAACCATCCAGCACCTCAAAAAACAAGTTACACATTCATTTCAATAAAAATAAAACACTTTACACACTAATGAAATCGCTAAGCGAGAGAAAAAATGGCAGACGAAAAAAACCAAAACGAGGCTACAGCACTCTCAACACGTAAAACACCACAACAAACTCGCAAAACAACACACGAAACTCGAAAAACACCACGAAGCACCGACGGATAATCCGCAAAGACGCATAACACAGATAACCCGCCATTTGACGCCAATGCGAATGTACACCACTACGCTAACGGTTTCGTCTCGCTCACGCACACTGTTACACTGCACACATTCATCACGCTTACACAGCAGCTCCACACCACTAATGCTGCAGCAACATGAAAATAGATTGTCAGCTCTTCAACACAATGCTTCAAAATAGGTAAAGTATATTCATTTATTAATATATTATATATTTTAGTATTACACACCAAACAGCATTAGCTCACTTACGATTTGATTGCCGTCATTTTTTGACGGGCAATTCGCTAGTTTCATATATCTATCATTCTCACTCATGTCCTATATGTTTTATCACACACGTCACATGTGTTTTGTCATAAGTGAATCCCACACCCAAGTGGACATCTCAAGCTTTGCTGGTTATCATAATTCTACTCTTGCAAATCCCATGTTATCCTTGTTCTTCAACTAATACTCGAATATATCAAGCTAGATTTAATGTTAAATAAATGGAGTGAAGCAGTAACCTTCATTCAGCCCATTTGGACTTGGACCTTAAGTTTATATATCCATTTTGCTTCACATTGAAGAAGCTTTCTTTCCAGATATCCTTTTCTAGGGCCTGACTTTATACTATCTATTACACAGAATTTTAGCACATTGCAATCATTATTGTGAAAATATTTAATATGTCTGGCAAAGGGTGTGTCATAAAAATTGTTGATGGCATAAATATGTTCACACACTCTCCAGCGTAACTGCCTCCTCGTTTTACCGCCATAAATCTTGTTACACAAACAAGTTGCCACATATATTAGTACCGTTGAAATACAATTGTAAAATTGATTGATTTCAAAGATTTATTTTGTTACAGGATGTTCATACTTTTTTGTTGGTTTGATGTACTTACAAAAGCTACACTTAAAGCATCCTTTTGGTGGTTGTAACCAAGACTTACGTGAGGTATTTTCTTTAACTATGTACCAACATATCTTTTAAATTGGTCCCTCTACGATAAGTGATAGGTATCCTAGTTGGTAAAATTGCTTTCAAATCCTCATCGCTCCTCAATAGAAGCCAATGCTTTGAAAGTATATCTTTGATCAGTGAAGAGTCATAACCATAGGTCATGATACACCTGGTTATGTTCTCTGACTCATTTTCACTGGGGGTAACATGTTTCATCTCAGTTGTGTTTGGTGCTATCAGGACTTTCTTCCCACTGAGTAACTCTGTTCTTTTGCTACTTAAGGCGTGTTGATAAGCTGATTTCAGGCATCTCTTAGGATATTCTCTATCCCTAAACCTTTGTTTCAATTTGTCAGCTTCAATCTGAAACTCCTCATCAGTACTGCAATTTCTCCAAATACGGAGATACTAACCCTTTGGAATACCTCTTTTCAGAGGTTCAAAGTGTTGACTTTTCCAATGTAGTAAAGTATTGGTAGCTGTTTCCTTTCTGAAGGTTGTGATACCATCTACATCTTTATATATTTTTAAATCAAAGAAGGTAATGAATTCATTATGTAACTCATAGGTAAATTTGAGGCTTACAGTATTATTATTGAGATGTTTCATAAATGTCTCAAAGTCACTTTTCTGACCTTCCCATACAAGAAAGATATTGTCTATATAGTAACGCCATATTAGAATCTGATTGGTAAAATCTAGTAGGGATTCAGTGAATACCCATTTCTCTTCCCACCACCCTAGGAAAATATTAGCATAGCTAGGGGCACAAGGTGTGCTCATAGCTGTCCCTTTGCATTTGTGTATCCATTGGTCATTAAAGGTGAAATAATTATGTTTCAGTACATAATCCAGCAGAGTGATCAGGAATTCATTAATTTGGGCATAATCTCAACCCCTCATTTGCAGGAAGTTTCTTAGATCCTCCATCCCGTATTCATGGGGAATACTGCTGTAGAGTGCCTCTACATCTATACTGGCCAGAAAAGAGTGTTGTAATATACTTAAGTCATCTAATTGATTAAGAACATCAGTGGTGTCACTCACATATGAGGGTATACTCACCACTATGTCTCTCAAATTATCTAAGGTATCTTTTAATACCTTCCTGTATTCCACATTTGGATTTTTTGGGATCACCTCATATGTACTGGTGTCATGTAAAATCATGTTAAACATTTCCCTTTATTCCCTGTTGCCCATTACCACAATATTCCCACCTTTGTCTGCTGGTTTGATTAGAAGGTCCTCATTCTGTCTCAGTTCTTTCAATGTTGTATATTCATATTTTGTAAGATTATATGCTTTATTCAGTTTTTATAGTCTATCTACTCTCTTTCTTGTGTAACTTATTGGAGAAATATCCATATGTTAGCATAGCCCCTAAGTTGGGGTGTAAAAACACTATTTTTCCACAACTTTAATTAAATGTTTTCTTCTTCTTGTTGTTCATTTGTTTCTAGTAAGGACATCAGTGCTTTTAAAGCATCAAGGTCCTCCTTACCCACTCCCAAATGAAGACATTCTCTTTGGCTCCTATTCATATAAAACTTCTGTAGGGACAACTTTCTAGCAAACAGATTCACATCCTTGATGGGAGTAAAACAATCTGTTTTGGGAGTGGGAACAAAAGATAAACCCTTCTTGAGGACTGAAATATGGTTCTCATTCAAAACAAAGTTAGACAGATTTACTATTAACTGATCATCCTGATTGCTATCTTTTTTTTAGTGCTAATGATTATGATTTCTTCTTGATCTTGTTTTGTATTCTGCTTTCTCTTTTGGAAAGTGACCCTTCTCTAAAAAAGTATTGTTCTGGAATCTAGTGGATATTCTAGTGTATGGGCCAGGTCTTGTATCATATCTACCTCTACTTTGGGACATGTTCGGTCCTATCTGTAAAATGTGTGAGGCTATATATTCTCACATTCAGAAGAACTGATGTCTGAAGAGGGGGGTCTTAGACCCCTGGGGAATCTTCTATAGGTATCTCCAATTTTGAAATCGTTTTGATCCCTCCAAAATGTCCTCTGTTCACGTTCTTTAAGTTCTTTTTTAAATGTATCTAAATTGCTGTTTAATTTTATACAGAAACCCTCATATTCTCTTGTTTCTTTATATTTCTCAAACTTCTCTTGATTAACAATCACCTTCTGTTTAACCAGTTCAAGATTCTGTTGTTCTGTATCTATAAGTAGGGGCATCAGTTCATATGAACACTTAAATAAAATATATTTCCATTTGGTTAAGAATACTTCATTTGTTAAATTTGTAGCTGGAATGGCATTAACCCTTAGGCCTCTAGGAATGATTTTGTTTTTGAGGTAGTTTTTTAAACTAATTACTTCCCATACACTTTTAACTAATGATGTCCCGAACAGTTCACGGGAGAACTATTCACGGCGATTTTTGCATGTTCACGTTCACAAACGAACGGCGAACACATGCGCTTTTCGGTCCGCCCCCTATTCTTTATCATTGAGGAAACTTTGACCCTGCACCTTACAGTCAGCAGACACATTCCACCCAATCAGTAGCATACACTCACTTCAAGAGCCTTCCATCTGAATGACAGCCTCCATTTTTTAATCATTCTGAAGCTGCATTCGTTGAGAGAGGACATATATTCTACCTGCTGTTGATTTAATAGGGAAATAGATAGCCAGGCTGTGTATTTAGCTTTCACTACACACCTGAAGGACTCATTTGATATCTGCTGCAAGGACAGTAACCCAAAAAGCCCTTTTTAGGGCTAGAACATCATTTATTTTATTTTATTATTTTTTTCTGTGTAATCTAATTGCATATGCCTGCCTGCTAGCGTGTGTGTGAGGCCTATTGCATCTACTCTGCCAACTTTTGCCAGTGCACAGTGACACTCATATCTAGTGCAATCGTAGTGTACAGTGAAATAAAATAACCCTTTTTTAACTGTAATCGATTGAATATCAGTTGCCTGCCTACAGGCGTGTGTGTGAGGCCTATTGCATCTACTCTGCCAACTTTTGCCAGTGCACAGTGACACTCATATCTAGTGCAACCGTAGTGTACAGTGAAATAAAAGAACCCTTTTTTGACTGTAATCGATTGAATATCAGTTGCCTGCCTACAGGAGTGTGTGTGAGGCCTATTGCATCTACTCTGCCAACTTTTGCCAGTGCACAGTGACACTCATATCTAGTGCAACCGTAGTGTACAGTGAAATAAAAGAACCCTTTTTTGACTGTAATCGATTGAATATCTGTTGCCTGCCTACAGGAGTGTGTGTGAGGCCTATTGCATCTACTCTGCCAACTTTTGCCAGTGCACAGTGACACTCATATCTGGTGTCACAGTAGCTTGCACGCATAGTACCACTAATCATAAAAAAAATGACAGGCAGAGGCAGGCCACCCCGCAAGGGCCGCCGTGCTCGTGGTGCTGTGATTCCCTTTGGCCCTAGAATAATGCCCAGTTTTCAGAGGCAACGTACCCTGAACTTAAACAGTTCTGAGGACATGGTTGACTGGCTAACACAGGACACCCAATCTTCTACAGCTTCCGCTCGGAACATAGACGCACCATCCTCCTCCAGCTTAGCTTTGGGCACCTCTCCAGTTACCACTCGCCAGCCTGCTGCCACCACCAACACTAGCACCACAGCCGCTTCACTTGATCCGTCAGCAGAGTTATTTACACATCCGTTGGTAGAAATGAGTGATGGACAAACATTAGTGCCAGAGGATGTAGATAACAGGGATATGTCCCAGTCAGGCAGCATTACACACATGGACGTACGGTCTGATGATGTTGATGATGTTGTACCCGGTGCTGCTTCCTTTGTTGAGTGGTCAGATACAAGTGAAGCCATTGATGATGACGATGCGTCCGTGGATGTCAGGTGGGTGCCCGCTTTAAGAGAAGAAGAACAGGAGGAAAGTTCAGATGGGGAGACAGAGAGGAGGAGGAGACGAGTTGGAAGCAGCAGGAGGTCGTCGAAAGTTGCTAGTGGCACAGTCAGACAGCATGCATCGGCACCCGGGGTCAGCCAGACAGCACGCCAGTCAACGCATGCTGTTGCCATTACCAGAATGCCGTCATTGCAGAGCTCAGCAGTGTGGCAATTTTTTCGTATGTCTGCCTGTGACAACAGTGATGACATTTGCAACCTGTGCGAAAAGAAACTGAGTCCTGGGAAGTCCAACACCCACCTGGGTACAACTTCTTTGAGAAGGCACATGATGTCACATCACAAATGCCCAAACGCCTATGGGATCAACACAAAGTCAAAGCCGCCATCCTCCTCCTGGTCCAGCATCTTCAGCCACGTCAACCACTGCTGCCCTGCTTGCCCCCTCTCAACCATCCGCCACTCCGTGTCTCGTCCTGAGCAGTCCCTGCTCATCTGCCCACAGTCAGGTGTCTGTCAAGGACATGTTTGAGCGTAAGAAGCCAATGTCACAAAGTGGCTGACTCCGCACCAACTGGAGATCGGCAAAGTGGTTTGTGACAACGGAAGAAATTTGTTGGCGGCATTGAAATTGGGCAAGTTGACACATGTGCCGTGCATGGCACATGTGTGTAATCTGATTGTACAACGCTTTGTGCATAAGCACACAGGCTTACAGGACATCCTGAAGCAGGCCAGGAAGGTGTGTGCCCATTTCAGGCATTCCTACACGGCCATGGCGCACTTTACAGATATCCAGCAGCGAAACAACATGCCAGGGATGCGCTTGATTTTAGACAGCCCGACACGTTGGATTTCAACACTCATTAATGTTCGACCGCCTGCTCCAACAAGAAAAGGCCATTAACGAGTATTTGTATGACCGGGGTGCTAGGACAGCCTCTGCGGAGCTGGGGATTTTTTTGCCACGTTACTGGACGCTCATGCGCAATGCCTATAGGCTTATGCGTCCTTTTGAGGAGGTGACAAACCTGGTCAGTCGCACACAGGGCACCATCAGCAACATCATACCATTTGTTTTCTTCCTGGAGCGTGCCCTGCGAAGAGTGCTGGATCAAGCCAAAGATGAGCGTGAAGAGGAAGAGTTGTGGTCACCATCACCGCCAGAAACAGCCTTATCAGCATTGCTTGCTGGACCTGCATCAACGCTGGAAGAGGATTGTGAGGAAGAGGAGTCAGAGGAGGAATGTGGCTTTGAGGAGGAGGAGAAAGACCAACCACAACAGGTATCCCAGGGTGCTCGTTGTCACCTATCTGGTACCAGTGGTGTTGTACGTGGCTGGGGGGAAGAACATACCTTCAGTGAGATCACTGAGGACGAGGAATGGGACATGACTAGCTCGGCATCCAACCTTGTGCAAATGGGGTCTATCATGCTGTTGTGCCTGTTGAGGGACCCTCGTATAAAAAGGATGAAGGAGAACGACCTGTACTGGGTGTCCACGCTACTAGACCCCCGGTATAAGCAGAAAGTGCCTGAAATGTTACCGAATTACCACAAGTCGGAAAGGATGCAGCACTTCCTAAATAAATTAAAAAGTATGCTTTACACAACGTTTAAGGGTGATGTCACAGCACAATGGCAATCTAACACTGGAAGAGGTGAACATAATCCTCCTCCTCCCACGACCAAGCCGGCAAGGAGAGGAAGCTTTACAGCCATGTTGTTGATGGAGGACATGCAGAGTTTTTTAAGTCCTATGCATCGCCACAGCCCTTCGGTGTCCACCCTCAGAGAACGACTCGACCGTCAGGTAACAGACTACCTCACCTTAACTGCAGATATCGACACTATGAGGAGCGATGAACCCCTTGACTACAGGGTGTGCACGCCTGCCCTGTGGCCTGAGCTATCCCAATTTGCCATAGAACTTTTGTCCTGCCCCGCTTCAAGTGTCCTGTCAGTAAGGACCTTTAGTGCAGCAGGAGGTTTTGTCACTGATAAGAGAAGTCGCCTAGGTCAAAAAAGTCTCCTTTACTGGGATGATTTTGACGCCGGTTGCTTCTGAAGGGTCTCCAGGGCTCCCCCAATCCGGTCCTTCCCCCAGTGTCGCTTCAACCAGTAACAAATGTTTTATATTTGTAAAGCGACCCAATGATCCCCCTTGATAGAGGTTTATCTTTACAAATTTTGGAGAACCAATTTAAGACCGGTGTCCCCTGTTTCTGGGTCAGGGAGTGTGTGAAATGCCCTAAGCCTACAGTAATTGTAATGTTCTGACAGCGGTAGCTCATGCTTGTCCCTCAGTTCCTCATAGGTGAGCCCTTTACTAACCAGTCTCCCAGTCTATCTAGTTTCCTTGACCTCCACCAGTGTTGTGATGTTGTGCTCATGTGTTTCGGGGCCTGAGGGTGGTCAAGAATTGGGGTCATTTGGGTGGATCCAGGGAACAAACCAGTGTGTTTCTTGGCCTATTTCCAGTATGATAATGAGTGTCTGATTAGGGGGTTTGGCGAGTTTTTAAGGCTCTGAGGCAATTCTGATAGTGAAGCCACCTTATCCCAGGTTAAGGGCCTTAAAGTGTGGTTCTCTAAATACACCCAGGCCGATTGATGACATATAGAATGTGCTATTGGGAGGAAAGATAGGTGACAGGACAGGTATTAAACTGATAGGAATAAATAGTACAGCTTAATACACCACTCCTATTTGGTGGCACCTTAGATTGCACGCGCAGTGCCCCAAATTCGAAGTGGGAGGACCGACCAAGCATCTTTTTCCATCTCCCTGTTCCAAAAATCCATGCCATATACACGTCCCCAAATAGTGGACGTAACAGGGATTAAACCGATAGGAATAGTACTACTTAACAGTACACACCTTATAATAACGCAGACAGAGGCAACGCAGAGAGAGGAGTCTGAAGAAGAGGAATCAGAGGAGGAAGGTTGCTTTGAAGAGGTGGAAGACCAAACACAGCAGGCGTCCCAGGGGGCTTGTTTGTCACCTTTCGGGGACCCTTGGTGGCTGGGTGGAGGAAGAGGCCTTCAATGACATCAGTGAGGACAAGGAACGGGACATGGCTAGCTTGATATCCAACCTTGTGCAAATGGGGAGTTTGCAGTTGTGCAAAGGGACTGTTTGCGGTTGTTTGCGGTGCATTAAACGGGGAGATTGGTCTGTTACTGTGAAGCGGGTGTAACCCTTACACTACCTGATCGATACAACATCATACCTGATGTTTTAAAGCATGTTATTTCAAACAATTTCGGAATGTTAGGGGATTTATGCCCTTTATGGCTTAAAACCAGACTCTGCATCAACTATGTAATTTTCCGTGGGAGTTTTGCCATGGATCCCCCTCCGGCATGCCACAGTCCAGGTGTTAGTCCCCTTGAAACAACTTTACCATCACTATTGTGGCCAGAAAGAGTCCCTGTGGGTTTTGAAATTCGCCTGCCCATTGAAGTCTATGGCGCTTCGCCGATGTTCGTCGATGTTGATGGAATTCGCGTCCACGGTTCGCGAACCGAAAATTTGATGTTCGCGACATCACTACTTCTAACTTGTTTATTTGTGGTTTTTAGTAACTCCACAAAGACCATTTTATATCCTTATTGTCAGTTAGCATTTACTGTGTGTTTGCCTGAAAGCTGGCTTCAGCTTCCTGCTGTAGTTGTGCAATGTCCATATGTCCTATTACTAATTGTGCCATTATCCTGGCAATTCAATCTGGAGCTCAGTAGTGTACCAAATTCGTATTTATTCTTTATCTCTCTCCCAGAGGAGGATTTAATCACTTATTCAACACAATATAAGACAATCTAGGGAGTTAGTTTCCCATGAGTGTTTACCACTCCATCAATCATTATACAGACAATAGGGAATCATTTCTAATATTATGACAACTTTGATTCAATATAGGGATCTATTGTGGGTTTACACTAATGCTGCCCACTCTTTGATATATATATATATATATATATATATATATTTCTATATTATAAACAAGACATGTTGACCTATTATCACAGAAGGCTGACATTCAGATTTTGCTAGTACCTATCTAGATTTGATGCTTGGGAACAATTGGTTGTATTCCATATTTTATATTGTTGATAAAGTTTTCAACAGTATCTATTAAAGCAATATGTGGCATATTTTTTTATATATGATACAATATGGCATTAGATTTTCTGTCTATATGTTTCCCAATTAGTTTTTCCCCTATGGTTATTCCGTGTTGTAAGCAGAGAATGTGGTTACCATGATGACAAGAACACTATAAAGGACTGATTCAAACATTTACGCCCCTTTCCCCTTTGACAAAGACAACTAGGATGTTGAAACACGTCAGGCGTGGGTTAGAACGTGCGTCATTACGTAGGACGCACGCTAGAGTCACATGAGCGAGAATCAGGAAGTGGAGATGAGACAGGGAAAGTAACGTCCCGAGCATTGCAAAGAGCCTGAAATAGGCCATTTTGGACAGACACTTATGAACTCTGAGTGGTTCTAAAGATATTCTATTAGACTGTAGTCAATAAGGAGAAGGTTTTTCTTAAGAGGACCAAAGCTATATAACTTTTGGTAAACGGAGATAGACCAAATATGCACTAGGTTCTAAATCTTTATAGTGGCCATAGACTGGCCACCAGAAAACGATTGTGGCATACTCTCTCATGACTACCTCTTAAACTCTCCAGTATCCAAGTGACAAGATCCAGAGATATATTATATAGATTTAGTTTTTCTGTCCTAAATTAAGAGCAATGATAGCAATCTCTTGTCTCAGTAATCTATAGTGGTACATAATGACAAGTAAAGACCCACTTAATTCCTAGTATATGGAATCAGTAAGTGGGATTATGTATTGATTTTTGTCTCCAGTACTGCAGTTTATCCTGTATATGCCCAAATATGTGTACTCATATTAAGTAACTTTGAAATTAATAAGAGTCAGACCAGCCCATAATATATGTGGTAAAGGCATTAAATGCCAAGAACTTTGTTGCCAAAGGAGCAAATTAGTGCATTGGTTTTTAAATTGTAAATTTTAATAGTTTTTATTCGTCGTGTGCCCTATACTGAATAAAAGTTGTTATAATATTAGAAATTATTCCCTATTGTCTGTACAGTATTTAGAATGCGCCAACATATTCCGCAGGGCCATCCACAGGATGAAACAGAACACAACAACAATATCAATACAGATTAAATGAAAAGGGAGCCCTGTCTTTGATTTTATAATCCTGCATATGGAGTACTTTTTCAAGCATCCTATACGATTAAAAACTCACAAACTTACAATCGCAGGCCCCGATTAAATTCCAAGACGGTACTTCAAATGCCTGTGGGTGTAAGTCATGAACCCGTACGTAGCAAGGGCATGATCTTGATCAATTAAGCGAGCCTATAAGTTACAATTCAGACAGAGCCAATAGTAAATGAGACCGTCATTATGACGTCAGTAAAACATGGAGATTAGACTACAATAAATTATTGTTTAGAAGTCCGATCTGCAATCGGAATCGCAATCTAGAAATTAAGAAATCAATAAAAATCAATAAATAAACTGGTCTAGTCCACGTGGGTGGCCTGATATGTATTAACTCCTTTTTTCCTGGGATCAATATAACACAGAAATAAAATGTGACAAAAATAATAAATTTTTGCAGATTTGCGAGATTGAGACTTCCAGTATTTTAAAGTACAGCAGAGTGTTTACATTATAATTTACAGTGTTATGAACAGGTGTTTAACCCACTTGTGAGTTCTATCTAGTAAAAGTTTTGATACATTTGCCATTTACGTTTTTTAAGGCAATTGCAGGCTTGTTGAAGTGTTTCAATTGAATATGGATTTTGCGTTTTTAGCACTGGTAACATTTTACGGTATTGAAACATCAATGGAGGAGATAGGACGGAGTTACTTTTTGGACAACCACAGGGATTTTGAGCCTGTAACTCACAAATCGATTGCGGGTAGCTAGAAGAGTACAATTGAATATGAGTAACTTTTAAGGGCTAAATTATGGGCTCCAGTACTTACACTTTGGCCAATTGACTGTAAGCCTAAGGGTCTCTGTCTCAGTAAAAGGGTAAAGGGACAGCACAGTCCAAAAATGTATGCATTTAAAAGAGCAAATATTAAACTTTATATAAACCTTTATTGCATGAAAACAAATGCCCACATGAATATACTGTTACCTTGTATCGTGTGGCACAGTTATATTCTTAAAAACATTGAGGGTACTTTAACTGGATTCAGCTAATAAAATATGTTTGTGTAGCCTCATCTGAGCAGTAGATTAGTTTATAATAATGTGTCCTAAAAGTAAAATGTTAGTCAAAAAAGGTTTGATAAGTGCTGAGTTAGGAAATAAATAACTAATTAGTCAGAAATGCAGAAACTGAAATACAAGTAACAAATAATAGTAAGATTCTCGCGGAGGCCAGCAGTTTTGGGCTCCAAAGAAGAAGAAAAACAGATGTGCTGCTAAAGAAGCATATTGATATAAATGACAAGCCTAATATGTTTTCCTTTTGTTTAAATGGCATTTAAAATGAAAAGGTAAAAGAGACTCTTGCTAGTTTGTCATTTTATTATTTTTAAGTAACTATTTAAATTATCAAAATAAGAATAGTGATATTAAAGTAGTAAATTCAATCTTAACAAAATGCATGAAAAAATTAAATATAACACAACCATAGTAATCTGTTTTATACATACAATACATAGATATGAACTGTGACACTGTGAATCAATAATAATAAATTAATCTCTGGAGCTGCAAGGATATAATCTCTCTAGTTCTGTATTTTGTATGTGATAGTATCAGTCATGTTGGCCTCTGCTATGCTGTTTATTTCTTCTGGCATGCTCCATATTTCTCATTGGAGATGGAAATCTGAGTCTGTCTTTCTCAATCTTTTCAGTCTGTTCTCCACTGTAGTGGAATAATTAAATTAATTTATTATCCAGCATTTTCAGGAGCTGTATGTTGACTTGTTATTGCCTGCAAATAAAGGTTAAATGTATATCTGAGAGGATCACATTCCATTAAGACCTTTGCTGTCAAAGGGAAACACATCATGATTTTAAGGAAAAAAATAGTTTATGCTATAAACTAAGTAAACTTTTCCTACACATAATACAAATATAATTATTATAAACTATTTAATTAATTTATAAATTAATGTGGAAAATCTTTCTTTATTTACTTGATATCTCAAACATTTCTAGGCCATAACAAGAGTGGGAGATGGCATAAAAGAAAAGATGAGCATGATGTAACCAATAATTATTATAAGTTTGTGCTTTTATATAAATACAGGAGTGTGAAATATACCGTATTTATCGGCGTATAACACGCACTTTTTCTCCCTGAAAATAGGGGGCAAATCATAGGTGCGTGTTATACGCCGATATTCCCTCCCCCCTCCTCATCCTCAACCTCCCTCCTCACTCTAAACCTCCTCCGCATTCTAACCCCCCCTCCTCAACCTAAACCCCCCTCCAACCTAAACCCCCTCCTCAACCTAAACCTCCCTAAATACACCCCCCTCACTTACCTTCTTCTGCTCCGGCCTCCGCTCTGCTCCTTGATCCGGTGACGTCACATGCGCGCCAGTGTGCCACGTCATTAGCATATACCGGGTGCCGACACGAAAATCATAAATACTGAAGAGGAAGTGGATTCAGTAATTACTGCAGAACTACCACATCCACAGAAACATGTCGCAGTATCGTATGATCCATGGCCTATGTTGACAGCTAAATCCACAATCACCGTGTATGGAAAATGACAAATGTACCAAAGATTTCCCTAAAGATCTCAGAGATCAAACTTTTGCAAATTGTGATGGGTATCTTTTATATAGACGAAGAAAAGGGTCAAAGGCCATCATTCGAGGAAAATATGTAAATAACATGTATGTGGCACCATATAATCCACATCTTTTAATAAAGTATAATGCACACATTTATGTGGAAGCTTGCACTTCCATTAAATCAGTTAAATATGTGTACAAAAATATTTATAAAGGATATGATATAAAAAGAAGCCCAAATGAACAAGAAAAGGAGCATGATGAAATTGCTTCTCATGTAGATGCTCGCTATGTCAGTGCACCAGAAGCAATGTGGCGGCTTCTAAAATTTGAAATGCATGATCGATCACATGCTGTATATGGATTAGCTGTATATTTGCAACAAAGACAATCAACAAACCACACTTACTGCTTGGTTTATCCTAAATTCAAAAGATATTGAGGCAAGGGAATACTTCTACAATGAGATTCCCTATCATTATGTTTTTGTGAATGGCAAATGGAAACGTAGACAAAAGGGTGGTAATAAAATTATGACCAGCATGTATACAGTAAGTCCCAGAGACATTGAACGATTCTGCTTACGTTTACTACTTTTAAATGCTCCGGGTGCACAACGTTTTCAAGACTTGAGAACTGTCAATGACACAGTTTATGACACCTTTCAATTAGCTGCATGACATAAAAAGTTTCTTGCTGATGACACAGAAATGGGAGAGATGTCTCGAAGAAGCAGCTCTATCTAAAATGCCACTCCAGATGAGGGAACAGTTTGTATACATCTGCATATTTTGCAATGTTCCAAATGCACTGGCTTTGTGGAAAAACTTTAAAACACATTTGTCTGAAGATTTCTTGCAAAGGTACAAAGACTCCATGGCTGAATTAAAAGCATTAATGGCATTTCAAGAAGTTTTTCTATGTCATGGATTAAGTTGTTCAACTTTCAATCTCCCACATTCAGGCATTATAGATGATATAAACTTGGAAGACTATGACGCTGATGTTGAGAAATAAAAAACTGAAGAAAAAATACCACTTTAAATGATTTGCTCCGCAATGTACTGATCGTTTACTACGTGAAGTCATGAGTAATGATTTGCCTTTTGGTGGCAAAGTCATGCTACTAGGAGGAGATTTCAGACAAACATTACCTGTCATTGTATGTGGCAATCGCACAGACATTGTGGAAACATGTATAAAGTCAAGTCCCCTATGGAAAGAATTTACACACCTTAGATTAGAAAAAAATATGAGATCTGAAGGCAAAAATTATTTCAATGATTGGCTAACTAAAATTGGCAAAGGCAAAACAGATGTAGTAACCAATTTACCTGACGATACTGTGGAGATACCAGCAGAAATTATTTGCAAAGATTCACTCATATCAGCAATATTCCCAAATGGAATTACCCTTGAAACCATCATCAGAGCTTGCACAGAAAGTAATCTTAACCTAAAAAAAGAATGATGCTTTGGATCTCAATAGTGACATTTTAAACTCATTGACGCACCACGAAAAAATTATCACAGTTCGGATTCAGTGCTAGCTGATGACAAAGACAATCCATCTAATTTCACTACTGAATTTATCAATTCATTAACTCCCTCTGGAATGCCACCATATATTTTGCAGCTCAAAAAAGGAGCCATTGTCATGTTACTGAGAAATATAAATTCCAAAGAAAGCTGTATGTCCCATTCTGAAAAAAAAAAAAAAAGTGGTTGCATCGCAGAGACAATATTATGTGTCTGCTGGGCTCTTTTTAGAGGACCACTATTTACAAAATAAATAAATAAACAACAGTGGTTACATCACAGAGACAACAATATGCCATCATTTACTATTTGCATTGTCTGTATTTAACCATGTATGTATTTTAAATTTGGTTATACAGTTGTTAGTGGTTTATCTTAGCCATCTGTTACATTGAGTTTTACTATATAAACAATTCAGTGTATGTATTTACCTGTGTAATTAATGAGAGCCTATTGATCCAGGGAGTATGTATATTTGTTTGCTTTCCTCATTTAAACATCTGTTAAATAACATGTAAAACTTCCTACTTTTACAATATGACTTTCAAGTTGATTTCTACATGTATTTCAAGTTGATTTCAAAAGTTGTAATGTTTTGGATTACATTGTATATATTTAGAGGTTGTACAATTGTAATGTATAATCACAGAAACATTATTGATCCAGGGAGTTAATCCGATTGCCAGCATCTGGGGTCAGGAAGGAATTTATTTTTTTACCCATTTGAAACAATTGGCTACATTCCACTTTGTTTTTTTAAGTTTTGCCTTCCTCTGGAATCAACATAAACATTTAGCAATCTGGTAAATAACATTTAATGCTTTACATATACATATGGTTTAAAGAAAAAAATTACAAATGTATAATAATATTGACTTCAATTATCCCTTACATTGTATTTCGTTATGATGTTATTCGATTATTTTTAATTCTAAGGTTTAATATATGTATTTAGTGCTTTCAAACTATTCATGTATAATTACAGACAGACTATTGATCCAGGGAGTAATCTGATCGCCATTATCTGGGGTCAGGAAGGAATTCATTTTTTTCCCCCATTTGAGACAATTGGCTTCATTTCACTTGGGTTTTTTCTGTTTGCCTTCCTCTGGATTCAATAAAACAAAATAAATATGTGTTAAAATTCATGTAATGTTTTAGAAAGGTTTACAAACAAATTCATGCATTGTTACAATATTAATCTACCCCTTACAATAAAAAAAGTTATGCTGTTAAAAAACATGGTTTCTGCGTTGATAAAAGATATTACTATACAACTTGCCTGTTGCCTATACAACGATTAACACATTCAATACTAAAAGAATTATTTCTTATACTTTGACTAAAATATCCATTATTACATGCAAAAACAAAAAATATTACAAACAAACAAAACATAAAGGTAACAAGGGTAGAACACTCGCATTGAGTAGCAAACAGCATTTCTAAACATAAAATGTAACTTCCGTCATTTTTGAGGGGCAAGTTCCTAGTAGTATAATCATTAACTTATACTGAATGATGCCTTGAACCTCTCTGACATTTTGGCTGATTAATTGCTGTCCATGTACTTTACTTCCACACAAGTAACTAGATAACCAAGGTAAACAGACTTAATATTTACTAGGAAATTCTGCAAATTAATGTAAAGATAGATTGGAATCTTGCTTTGGTGAGGTTTCTCTGCAATAATGAAAATGATCCTAATAAATACAAAAAACATGTTGTTTCCATTTTAAACTCTTTTATAGATATAAAATACTAAATATCATAATCCAGACACAAAACATATGTGTCCTAACACGTACCTATTTGTCAATTTCCATATAAAAGAACATTGATTATTTAAAAAATCTATCTAGATTGAACCACACTAAAACAAAATCCACATCAATTCCATTAAATGATAGCAGAGTGCCTAATAATTAATGTCTCAGATGAATTGTAACTATTTTTATTCCTTATAAGTGATATATTTTAAAACGCTTTTTAATTATGTATTTTCTTATTTGTAGGATTTCTGATGTTAAGCACAGTATTTGTAGGATTCGCAATTCCAAACATGCATCCCCACATAGGAATCTGCCCAGACTCTTACGATATTAACAGAATAAAAGGGGTTTTCAATTTCACTAAGCACGTGCACGAAAGCACTGTGTAAGCCTGATTTAAGAACAAAGACAGGGGCCTCCATTTTTTTTGCATTGTGTTAATATTGTTTTTGACTTGAACGCACCTCTGTATAGTGACACAGAATATGTTGACGCATTACAAATAAAGGAAATAATAATTTTAAAAAAATCATAATTATGGCAACATCTCACAATGTACTAGATCTCCCCAGGTATCATTTGAGTCACTTCTGGGAATTTTGTTGTGTTTTCTCTCATAGATGAGTTTCCCTTGCCACAGCATTCTATACCATCTGCAGGCCGTGTAACTGCTTACCTGGAAGTCCCAAGAACTGTGTATTATGGTAGTAAAAGCTAGGAATTCACAAAGACATGGACCAGTGTAGTCATATCAGTGAGATCTGGCTAAAGAAAGGGGCTTCTCTTATACAAACATGATGTACAAAACTGTAACGATCAAAACACCTAACAAAAACTACATCCAGTGCGTACATGAGACAATATATTTATCCTGAAATATTAATCCAAGTTGTATTCACTGCTATTGACTTCTTCATCAATTCATCTATACTAACATAATGGATCATACACTTAATAAACCATGTAAACAAACAGTGATTTTAGATGTTATGATGATAAAGCTGTACAAAAACACATTGTATAATTAAATGGGATTTTTTGTTTTTAATTTGTTTAGGGAGTAATTTCATGCATTCATTTTAAAACATTATTTTACCATTGAAATAAAAGAGGGAAATCTTAAAAAGTGACTAAAAGAAGCTAAGTCTCTGTTAAGCTGTTGGCTTAAAGCAGCACCGACAAATTCAAATGTAAAAGGACCTGATTGATTATCAATGATCCATGAGATCCTTACCACTGATAACCTCCCACCAAAGCAGCCCTCTTATAGGCTCCCTGAAACTGTGAAGAGGAATATAAGGAGGCAGCTTTCTGAGAAGTATTTATCAACCATTTTAGCTATTCCAGTTTACAGTTTTTGCTTCTTTGGTATGAAGAATGCCCCTTACACATTCCAACAGCTTGTTGACCAAAAAATGCTTGGTTGCCAAGAGTTCGTCAATGCATACCTGGATGACATTGCTGTATTCAGCCATACTTGTCAGGAACATGTGGATCACCTGGACACCATATCCAGCAAGCAAGGTTGACCATTCACTCTGAAAAAAAGTGAATACCCCCTTTGTATTTTGGATTAGTGTGGCTAACCACTTGATGTGCTGACTGTATCCATGTTAAATATGCCTAATGCTGATATGTGTTTTTGTATATGGTGTTGTAATCCATATACAATTATTTTTTGCAGGGGGACATTTCTAGGATGTCCATTGTGAAATTATCACAATGTGGGCATTCAGTATTAAAGACCTCCTGTTGAGTGATTAGGCTAGCTGGTCTTCTTGTCTTAAATATGTTATGCTTTGTTACTGTGCATTCAGACTATTTAAATGTTTGTGCTCCCTTGTATATAAGTCCATGTGAGTTCCAATAAAGTGCCTCATCCATTTTATAAAGTGTACACGCTTATCAGCTATATTTCTGAGGGAATGAAAAAGCTTATTAATCCCTTTGCTCCAGTCCATCTACCGAAAAATCCTCTGTCTACATTCCAGAATTGCATCTCTGCTCTCCACGGATCCTGAAGCAAGCCTCCTTTTTAAGGGGAACCCTAGCAAAAATACACAGAAACTCACAGAGAAAAGATCTAACAGGTGTGATCCATTCATTGGCCAGTCCAGCTGGTCCCTCCTTGTTGTATCTATCACTTACAATGCAGAGCTGTAACCAAAAGACCAAGGGGGATATTTACCAAGAGATCACAAGAGCGTAAATGAGTATGTAAGCCTACGTTAACTTGTGATCCAGCATGTCACTTTATATGATTTACCAAAAGCTTTTTCTGCTTTAAAGGCATGTTTGATGCAACTCATTACAAGTAGAGATGTCGCGAATAGTTCGCCGCCGGATATATGCGAGATTCGACCCGCCCCCAATACTTTATCATTGAGCAAACTTTGTCCCTGCATGTCACAGTCAGCAGACACATTCCAGCCAATCAGCAGCATACACTCCCTTCCACACCCTTCTACCTCATGGACAGCAGCCATTTTGGAATCATAAGGTAGAGTGTAGGTAGAGTGTAGGTGATACTGCATCAATAGGGAAAACCATAGCTAGGCAAGTTTATTCAGTGTCCAGTGCAGTGCTGAAGGACTCTTGTGCATTATTATTATTATTATTATTACTACTATATAATGTGTAGATGTACCAGCTGGGCATGCATTATTATTATTATTATTATTATTATTATTATTATTATTATTATAATATAATGTGTAGATGTACCAGCTGGGCATTATTATTATTATTATTATTATTATTATTATTATTATTATTATTATTATTATTATTATATAAAGTGTAGATGTACCAGCATGGCATGCTCTTGTGCATTATTATTATTATTAGTAGTAAAATACTACTACTAATAATAATAACAATGCACAAGAGCATGCCCAGCCGGTACATCTACACATTATATAGTAATAATAATAATAATAATAATAATAATAATAATAATAATAATAATAATGTAGAAGAGCATGCCCAGCCGGTACATCTACACATTATATACTTCTACTAATAATAATAATAACAATAATAATAATAATGCTCAAGAGCATGCCCAGCCGGTACATCTACACATTATATAGTAATAATAATAATAATAATAATAATAATAATAATAATAATAACATAGAAGAGCATGCCCAGCCGGTACATCTACACATTATATAGTAATAATAATAATAATAATAATAATAATAATAATAATAATAATAATAATGCACAAGAGCATGCCCAGCCGGTACATCTACACATTATATAGTAATAATAATAAGAATAATAATAAAGCAGAAGACCTCCCCTGTGTCTCCCCCCCTCTCCCTCCCATGTGTCTCTCTCCCCCCCTCTCACCTGTGTCTCACCTCCACTCACTCCCATGTGTCTCTCTCCCCCCCTCTCCCCTGTGTCTCTCCCACCCTTGCCTGTGTCTCTACCCCCTCTCCCTTCCCCAGTGTTTCTTTCCCCCCTCTCCTGTGTCTTTTCCCCCTTCCCTCTTCCCTGTGTCACTCCCCCCTCCCCTGTGTCTCTTCCCCTCACCTCTCCCTTACCCTGTTTCTCTTCCCCTCTCTGCCCTGTGTATTCCTCCCCCTCTTCACTGTGTCTTCCTCCCCCTCTCCCCTCTCCTGTGTCTTCCTCTCCCTCTCCCCTGTGTTTCCTCCCCCTCTCCCCTCCCCTGTTAGCTTCTATACGCATACATACATATGATAAGAAATCTGGGGAGGGGGGGGGTACCCCTTACCCCCCCCCCCCAGTTCCAACACCCATGTGTACTGTATAATATTGTAGTGCATTATGTTATATTATATCACTAGCGACTTGCCTGGCTCAAATGACGGGGCAATAATAATAAATGAAAAAGTTTGAAGCCATGGCAATGCTGTTTGCCACACAATGTGATGTTTTTTGTACTCTGAGGACCTTCGGCCTTCGGTGCTCATTGTGAGCCTCTTCCCTCGGTTCCTTCATGTTTCATGCTTTGCAACGATCAATCTTCGGCGCTCATCGCAAAGACAGATATATAAGTACAGTGTCAAATTTATAATTTTTTTGTGCAGTGTAAATTAAAAAATGTATTCAGGTCTCAGAGCATAATAAAGTGACTTAGATTTGTAACTGCTTTGAGAGTGCTATCGCTGGCAGCCAATGAGCAGTAATCCAGATATATAACTACAGAGTAAAAAGTAAAACATTTTAGTGTAGTGTAAAGTCTACATTTTTATTTTCCATTACTAATTAATACTTATTAAATGAATGCACGATAATAACTATTGTGAATGAACAAATGTATTAGGAAGTGCGAAGCGTTAATGTATATAAAGTAACCGCAGTGTAAAATATGCTGTTAAGCATATTTTTTTTATATATATATTTTTTTATAATAATGAATTAATTAATTACTAAAATACTTTACCTATTTGTAATTAATATATCCAGTGATCAATAACCTGAAGAGCTAACTAAAAAAGATTTTCCTAAAAAGCCGTACGAGGTAAAGATACACTATTAACAAGGACGCTAAATCATCCACACCCGCTTACCACATACACATTCCCCGCCATTTTACAACACTAACTTACACAATGCGGAAGTACCCAGCTACCCTAACGGCTTCCACTCGCGCACGCAGCCTATTTACACTACACACTGCACACATTGCTGACACTTACACAGCAGCTCCACAGCACTGAAAACCTACATTGTATGCTGCAGGAACATGAAAACAGATTGTCAGCTCTTCAGCACAATGCTTCCTGCATATATTACTTACAAATAGGTAAAGTATATTCATTTAGTAATTATTTCATTAGCATACAAAAATACATATACACAAAAAAAACATTATCACATTAAACATAAAAGCCATTCACTGCGCGCCTCACAACGAGCGCCAACGCTGCTCATAGCACAGAAAGCCTTGCAATAAGCGCAAAAAACACATCACCGCCGACCAAAGAATAACAGCAAAAGCGCCTATCAGAAAAAAAATACAACCAACAGCCTCGCAATGAGCGCCGAAGGATATCCGACCGCCAACAAAATGAATGTCTCGTCCAAACCATTACCTGCCTTACAATCTTATTGCCGCCATTTTTTGACGGGCAAGTCGCTAGTAAATATATAAAGATCAAGATAATAAAAGTATCAGGAAATGTAACACAAAGATGCACGCGCGTCTGAATAATAAGACAAATACGGATTTTTGTCATAAATGATATGATCACAGTATTGGGTCATAAACCCTAAACACTGGAATCTGTTACATACAATTTACTGATGATGTCATTAATGGGCTTTAAGGGGGGGGGATCTCTTTTCATACTTTTTGAGCGGTGCAAATCCAACATACGCAGAGAGGAAACGCCACATCTGTGGGACACACACAAAGGGGTTCACTTTGGGAGAAAAAAACAAACAAATATGAAATATTTAATAATCATATTTTGATGTTACCAACAGATAAGGAAACGAAACTGAGGTTATTATATCTAATAGTAGCAAGCCTGGGAGTACTGGGAGTAATAATACTGCAGCAGGAGGTCAGGACTAATGTCACCTATAGACCCCCAGACAGATAAAGGTCAGTACTAATGTCCCTCTATAGACACCCAGTCAGATAAAGGTCAGTACTAATGTCCCTCTATAGACACCCAGTCAGATAAAGGTCATTACTAATGTCCCTCTATAGACACCCAGTCAGATAAAGGTCAGTACTAATGTCACCTATAGACCCCCAGTCATATAAAGGTCAGTACTAATGTCACTCTATAGACACCCAGTCAGATAAAGGTCAGTACTAATGTCCCTCTATAGACACCCAGTCAGATAAAGGAGTAGTACTACTTAACACACAACTCATATCTGGTGTAACAGTAGTGTACATTTAAAACAAAAAAAAATTCTACTGTAATAGATTGCATAGCAGTTAGTTGTCTGCAAGCGTGTGTGTCAGACCTACAGCGTCTACTCTGCCAACTTCTGCAAGTGCACAGTGCCACTCATATCTGTTGTCACAGTAGCTTGGACGCATAGTACCAATCTGTCAAAACCGGTAATGATGAATGAGGTCTAGAGTAGCCTGGTTCCCTTATCCTCTACAGGTTGAGACCTAATGTTTGGGTGTCTCCAGACCAACACATGAGTACAAGCAGCACACAAACTCAAAGCCGCCATCCTCCTCCTGGTCCAGCATCATCAGCCACATCAACCACTGCTGTCCTCCTTGCCCCCTCTCAACCATCCGCCACTGCGTCTCTCGCCTTGAGCAGTTCCTGCTCATTTGCCCATAGTCAGGTGCCTGTAAAGGACATGTTTGAGCTTAAGAAGCTAATGTCTCAAAGTGCCCCAAAATTGAAGTGATACGACCAACAAAGCATCTTTTTCCATCTCCCGGTTCTAAAAATCCAGGCCTTATACACGCCCACTGATATGTGCTATAACAGGTTTTAAACTGATAAGAGTAGTACTACGTAACACACCTTATAATAATGCAGAGAGAGGCAATGCAGTGAGAGGAGTCTGAAGTAGAGGAGTCAGAGGAGGAAGGTGGCTTTGAGGAGGTGGAAGACCAAACACAGCAGGCGTCCCAGGGGGCTTGTTGTCACCTTTTGGGGACCCTTGGTGTTGTACGTGGCTGGGTGGAGAAAGAGACCTTCAATGACATCAGTGAGGACATGGAACGGGACATGGCTAGCTTGGTATTCAACCTTGTGCAAATGGGGAGTTTGCGGTTGTGCAAATGGACTGTTTGCGGTTGTTTGCGGTGCGTTAAACGGGGAGTTTGGTCTGTCACTGTGAAGCTGGTGTAACCCTTACACTACCTGATCGATACAACATCATACCTGATGTTTTAAAGCACGTTATTCCAAACAATTTAGGAATGTTAGGTAATTTATGCCCTTTATGGCTTAAAACCAGACTCTGTATCAACTATGTAATTTTCCGTGGGAGTTTTGCCATGAATCCCCCTCCGGCATGCCACAGTCCAGTTGTTAGACCCCTTGAAACAACTTTCCCATCACTATTGTGGCCAGAAAGAGTCCCTGTGGGTTTTAAAATTCGCCTGCCCATTGAAGTCTATGGCGGTTCGCCGATGTTCGCCAGTTCGCGAACATTTGCGGCGGTTCGCGTTCGCTGTTCGCAAACCGAAAATTTTATGTTCGCGACATCACTAATTACAAGTGATAGTTAGCAGGTGTTTAAGGGGGCATCTTGAGGTGTGTTACTGGCATTTTATGGGTGCTATACTGTGAAAACCCAAGTTTTCTGAATTTACTTAAAGCAAATCTGGAACTGATAGAGCATTGTGTGTTTCAACATCGTAATAGCAGTATATTTTATAGCTACAAAAAGTATATTACTAATATTTTGCCGTAACCATAGAATATACAAGGCTAAATATACCTGGCAAATTCTGTCAACACAATTCTCATTTAAAATAGTGTAAATTAGTAATTATCAATCTCCAGGTTTATAGATATAGTAAATCGTAATACAAATAATGAATATATATATTTTATGATACTGTTTATTCCAACCTTGGCTTTGCATTAAAGCTGTGTAATAATACAGCATGCATAAGCTTAAAGGAAGCCATGTTTGATAATGGCTACGGAATGAAGAGAACTTTGATGCAAAATCCTCAACCTCAACCTCCCTCCTCATCCTCCCTCCTCAACCCCCTCCTCAAACCCCCCATCCTCAACCCCCTCCTCCACCCCCCCATCCTCAACCCCCCTCCTCAACCTCAACTCCCCTCCTCAACCTCCCTTCTCATCCTCCCTCCTCATCCTCAACCCTCCTCCTCATCCTCAACCCCCCTCCTTATCCTCAACCTTCCTCCTCATCCTCAACCTCCCTCCTCATCCTCAACCTCCCTCCTCATCCTCAACCTCCCTCCTCATTCTCAACCCCCTCCTCATCCTCAACCCCCTCCTCAACCTCCCTCCTCATCCCCCATCCACAACCCCCCCATCCTCAAACCCCTACTCAACCTCCCTCCTCAAACCCTCTCCTCAATCCCCCATCCTCAAACCCCCTCAACCTCAGTCCTCAAACCCCCTCCTCAACCTTCCCATCCTCAAACCCCCTCAACACCCTCATCCTCCTTCCTCAACCTCCCTCCTCAACCCCCCCATCCTCAAACCCCCTCAACCCCCCATCCTCAAAACCCCTCAACCCCCCCATCCTCATCCTCCTTCCTCAACCCTCCTATCCTCAACCCCCTTCTCAACCTCAACCTCCCCCTCCTCAACCTCTCTCCTCATTTTAAACCCCCCTCCGCATTCTAACCCCCCCTCGCACCCGGTATATGCTAATGACGTGGCACGCATGTGACGTCACATGTGCGATGGGTGAAGGAGCGGAGCGGACGCTGGAGCAGAAGCAGGTAAGTGAGGGGGAGGTATTTAGGGGGGTTTAGGTTGAGGAGGGGGGTTAGAATGCAGAGGGGGGTTAGAATGGGGAGGGGGGTTGAGAATGAGGAGGGAGGTTGAGAATGAGGAGGGGGGAGGGAATTTTCATATTTTCAGGGAGAAAAAGTGCATGTTATACGCCGATAAATACGGTACTTTTTATTTACTGTACTACTGTACGGTGGAGGGCTTCTATCGCTCTTTTGCCCACAATATTATAAATGATTGTTGTGGTGAACTACCTACTCATAATTTTCACAACACAGGCTGAGATCCTGCGCCATGCTGATGATAGCCAGTAAGCTTGAAACAGCTGTACATGGATTGGATACTCAGCCTGTGTTTATTCCAACCTTGGCTTTGCATTAAAGCTGTGTAATAATACAGCATGCATAAGCTTAAAGGAAGCCATGTTTGATAATGGCTACAGAATGAAGAGCGAGGCATTTGTGGCCATATTTGTGTGTCCCAGCTCAACTTCCCAGAATGCAGTGTAATAACTGATTTTCTCAGAACTTTGAGCTGGAAGCAGGTTTTTTAACTTGCTTTAGACATTCAAATGTGAACACAGGTGTACTTTTTATTTACTATATATATATATATATATATATATATATATATATATATATATATATATATACAAATATATACATTGTAATGCCATTAGGTATTTGTCAACTAACATGGCATTTTTTATGGCAAATGCATGGCATATGTAAAGTATTTTTACATAAAATTGAGGATGTGCATGCTTGACCCCTAAAACACATATGCACTACTTTATTTGTGATATGAAAATGGGTGGATATAGGTTTAATGGGTTTGATACAAATGCTAGATTGCACATTACCACATATTACCACTCTGCATCATCGACCTAACTATATGACATGACAATTAGAAACTCCCCTGTAGATGTGAGTGACGATAATGCGATATGCGCAGCTGTTGACGCACATGCCTCAAGAGTCAACCACACTATTGCTATTATTCACATCTGTAATTATTTGATTATTTTCTTCTTTGTTCTTCTGCTTACTCTAACTTCTCTTGTGACAATAACAAAAACTTTTATTTCAACTCTTCAAACTTATGGTAGGAGGACTTTTTCCCATAAGGTGAAGTTCTGCTCAGGCTGTAAAGTTTTCTATTAAAAATGAGTAAAACTGAACTCTAATTTGGCTTCTATGGCTACTAGCCTGTTCATAGTACATAGATTACTACATATAGGCAGGAAACAGTAAGACAAGTATTAGCACAGACCATATAACCTCAGGCCTTAAGGCAAAACTGACATGGTATCCTTGACATGAATTGTTTGATGATACTCTTTGAAACATATTCTGACATTTCTTAGATCTTGTTGATTTTTGATAGCAGTATCCATATGGGTTTGATTTAGTTTTCTCCCCTGTGGCAGTCATACTTACTCTTTGAGATGGTCTCTCTCATGTGCTTGTCTTGCTGAATCAACATAAAATTCCAAATAAAAGTGAAACATCTTATTAAAATTCAAGAGATCTAAGAAAAAATTTTTGTTTCTCAGACTTTTAGTAGTACCAATGTGCACTATATGTGCACATCGATAGTGTAACCTACCAACCTTGAATAACAATTTGTGTCTTAAAAATACTAAAAATCATTTGAAGATCAGAAAGATCAGAAAGAAAAATAAACATAGAAAATATAGCTGTGACTGTTAAAAAAATATTTTTTACAACACTGTTTGCAAAAACAACAGCCTCATTTCTGGGCAATTCAATAAACTAGTAATTTATTCAAAATGTTGCATATGATAATTTGAAAAGGGATTGTGATTTATTGAAATATTATATATATTTGTTGGTATCATATGCTGTAAAATAGATGTAAAACTTTGTAATTTCATGTTTGTAACAAAATTACACAATTGGCATCTGTATAAAAAAAGAACATACAAGTAATATTAGAAGAAATCTTGATTGTGCTATTGTCTAGAGGCTACAACCCTTGTTATGCTTCTTCTTCTGATTATACAGGGTCAGATACAGAGTCAAGAAAGCTGGAGTTGCAGAATGTTGTATAGACAAGATCAACAAAAAACACGTTTTTAGATAAAAAATGTATTTTTAGCAAACTCTCTTCTTGTGTTTACGGGCAAGCATATTAAACTTCTGCACCTCTAGTTGCTGGCATAGAGCATGGGGCTTTTTTTCTATACATCAGAAAAGGGGTTTGATCTCTTTAGTAAGTGAGTTTGATATTTAGAATTGATACTCCCACCCTCCCATCGCATGCTCAGAATTTGGTTTTACTAGGTGAACATTGTGCTTTCCTGATTTGAATAGATCAGGAAGGGTAATAAGTGTATCAAATTCCTAGACACTAGAAAAAAAAACTCTTAAAATTAAGAGTTTCTCTAAAAAATATTTAAATTGTTTGCATAGCTGCTAATATTATTTTTTTCTTACATTGGTGTTCTCTCAAGCTACCCACGTTTTTCTCTCATAGAGGGCCAGTAAGCAAATGTCAGAATTGGTATTAATTGGTAGAAAAATTATATTTATATACAACCACATATGAAAACTGATTTATTACCCACGGCAAACACTTTAATTTAATCACTTTCTTTAAAATTAAGAAGTGTAAATGAGTCACATTGTATATGACTACAAAGACAAAATCAAGTGGAAATATACTTCTGGACTTCTGTTGTGTTAACATTACTAATATTTGTCAAGACCTACTTTTGTCAATGCCTTGCTTGTTGTAAGCAGTTTCCTATAAGTCTGAAATGTTAAAGGTGCCACCCGGCTTTGGACAGCACTACTTTAGGTACAGCAGACATAATCTAAAAAAATGGAAGAAGTAATTATTGCTAAAGTAGCCATTGCATTAAACTGTACCCGGACCGGGCGCAAAATTCTATTTTTTGCACTGAGCCCCCATGCCAGTTAACTCAGTAAACACACACATATATATAAACAATAGACTCTCAGTTAACCAGAACTTAAGCAACCAGAAAACAAATTGAAAACTGCACTTTAAATAAAAATAAAATTTTACAGGGCTCAAAAGAGTCCAGGTGCCAGGTTGTCATGCCACAAAATGCTTACAGGCACCTAGATTTTATCCACTGTATGTCTCTGCAATTCAGTTTTTCCTGGAAGCAGACAGGCGTGAGTGACTGAGCCAGTGCAGTGTTGGCGTAGCACCGCACCCTCCGGCCTAATATACCTGTGTGTAAGCGAGGAGTGAAAGCTGCTGCTGCTAGAAGAGCCCTCACTGACAGATATACTTAGCAGAGCCTCCTATGTGTATATATATATATATATATATATATATATATATATATATATATATATATACATAGGAGGCTCTGCTAAGTATATTTGTATATATAATGTGTGTGTATATATATATAAATACTGTAGATGAATAATCAGAATACGCAAAATATTTAGGGATCTACAACCACAACTAGCAGATGATGCAGAATTTAAACATATATTTCCCAAACCTCCCATTCTGGCATTTAGACAACAACCAAATCTGAGACAAACATTGGTGGACAGAAGATTAGCCAATGAACAGCACCACAGAGAGAATGGCACCAAACCCTAAAATAAAAATCTCTGCAAATGATGTCAACACATCTGCAAAGAGGACACAGCCACACAGAATAACAAGAGCGTCAGCATCAGAGGGTCATATTCATGTACATCATCCAATGTAGTCTACATGATACAATGTACTTTATGTGAGAGAGGCTGCTACATTGGAGAGGCCAGCCAGAAACTACATTTAGAGATGAATCTACACAGATTCTCCATCAGAAATCACAATGAAGACAGGAACTGTACCCCAGTAGGACACCACTTTTCACAAAATAACCACTCCATCCAGAACTTGAAAACTAAAATACTCAGAGGTCATTTTAAAAACCCACAAGAAAGAAAGATGTTTGAAATCAAAATGATAACATGCTTTAATATGAAAAATACGGGACTGAATGTAAATATGGAATTTCTCTTGCATTATCTTAACTTCTTATAACCTTCTATATTCCTGATATGATTTTTTTCCCTCTAGGTTCCTTCTAGTCTGTTGCTGTCTCCTTACAGCTTTATGGTTCCTTGCTGTCTATGACCTGCAAATATTTACAACCCTGTTCATTTTCTCTGATCTACACTCATGGAGTCTTCTTCACAGCTGACCGAACAAAACTTTTTTTTTAAAAGCCTGTAATTTCTATGTCTCAATTGGAATCTAATATCACCATAGCTCTGGACTTGAGAAAGAGAGGAAGCTCTCGAAAGCTTCTCATATATTTAAGAAATATTTGTCCAATAAAAAGGTATCACAATATAGTGCAATACTCTGATTATTCATCTGGATTACTGGGCACTCATGGCTACTTACTCTTCATTAATATAAATAGTGTATATATATATATATCACATATATATTACAAACAGCCACAGAAGCAGGACTTTGAAAAAAACCTATAACACGCAATGACTAAATGCAGATTTACACAAAAAAAATACAAGCCACGGGACTTAGAAAAAAAAATTACGAACTTGCAAGAATACGACTTTAACCGATGAACAGCTTACAGCGGAAAACATTAAAAAAACACAAAATACACACAAAAATAAAATAAAAACATCACACACAGCAAGGGGGAACACCCAGGACGTCTGGAAGTGAGGCTACACCTCAATTTTAGTCCAATTTACAGAGTTTAGACACTTGAAAATTACCTAAGCGAGATTAAATATGGCCGCCGAAAAAAACAAAAATGAGGCTACACGACCACTGAAGCCGCAAAACACCGCCAAGCAGATACGACTTTTACAAAAACCCGTATGAGGAACAAAATACACTATTAGCAAGGATGCAAAATCATCCACACCCGCGTACCACATACACAATCGCCGCCATTTTACAACACTAACTTACAGTATGCGGAAGTACCCAGCAACACAAACTAACTCCCCTCGCGCACGCAGCCTATTTATACTACACACAGCACACATTGCTGACACTTACACCTTAGCTCAACAACAGTGCAAATCTACATTATATGCTGCAGAAACATCAAAACAGATTGTTAGCTCTTCAGCACATTGCTTGCTGCATATACTAATTACAAACAGGTAAAGTATATTAATTTAAGAATTCATTAATTAATTATCATGAAAAAATACATATACAGAACAAAACAAAAAAAAAACACAATATCGCAATAAACGACAAAGGCCTTCACTGCGCGCCTCACAAGGAGCGCCAACAGTGCTCATAGGACACAAAGTACACAAGGGAAGAGGCTTGCAATAAGCGCCAAAAGGAGATCAGCGCGGACCTTACAATGAGCGCAAAAGCGCCTCTGATAACAACAAATACACCAACCGATAGGCTCGCAATGAGCGCCGAAGGATCTCAGAAGACCAAAACACTTACTGTCTGTGGCAAACAGCATTACCTGTCTTACAATTTTATAGCCCCGTCATTTTTGAGGGGCAAGTCGCTGGTATATATATATATATATATATATATATATATATATATATATATATATATAATATACACACAATCACATCATACACATTATATACACAACATACACACATAAACATTGTAAACACATACACACATCATACACACATGCATATTATACACACATGCACATTATACACACATTATGTACACACCGTACACACTTGCCATGTTAAAAAGGGACTATTTCCAATCATTGGGCCAAAATCATTATTTTGAGCAATGGTTA
This sequence comes from Discoglossus pictus, assembly GCA_027410445.1. Classification (NCBI taxonomy): domain Eukaryota; kingdom Metazoa; phylum Chordata; class Amphibia; order Anura; family Alytidae; genus Discoglossus; species Discoglossus pictus. Next base: position 317,418,531 of record CM050166.1, on the reverse strand, counting down.
TTAAGGCATATTGTGGTCATGTCCGTTTATATATATTTATAGATTTATCCCTTAAGTATAGGTTATGATTGATTGGTGTATATTTTTTGATATATTTTTCATAAATCCTCATTTCAATTAATCTAGACTTCAAATTTAAACCATTGTATAATTTTGTTTAAAAAGTATTGCTTGACAAGTTTAATGAAGCAAGGTCTTAACTAATATATGTGCCAAATTAATAGCAGTCTTATTTTCCACTATATGTTAAGTGAGTTTAAGTGAAATTTTAAATATACACTATTTGCCACATTCCTTTTCTCACCTATCTTATGTTAATACACATTTTATTTAATACAGCAAAGTAACTCTACATGTAGCTTATTTATCATACTGTTTTCCATATGTGCCAAATTAGGAGTAGCTTCCTCTTAATGGCCCAGTCTCTAAAGTTACAAACATATGTTTTTTCCCCATTTACCTCTCAAGTAATTAAACTAAATACACCTTATCTATTTTAAAAATGCCTCTATTCATTAAAATGCAGTATGATATTGCTTCTAAAATTCTAATTTACATACAGTAATGGCGGTGATATCTTGGTAGTTACAGTTATATGCTATTTGTTACTCTAATTGCCCCTGTATGGCAGGAATCTTACAATCCTCTACACCCAAACTGCATTTTTGATTAATTCTGTCTATTTAAAAATTCCCTTAGTCCCACTGCTGTTCCCCCTACCAACCTCCTTACATCTTTCATTGGGTAGTAGGTAGAAAGCAAAAGCTGATCTCTTTGCTTATAGTGGTTCTACACTAAGCAATTGAGGAGGTTCAGTAAGATATAGAAGCATTATTCCATCAGTTTCTTTAATCAGACCCAGATATTACAAACTAGTTAGCAGTTGACATAGCTATCACTGTAGCAGAGGCATTCCTCTCATGTGTCCCTTTTAGTTTAACACTAGATATGAGGATTTAGAAGGCCCAAGACACTCTTATACATACATATGTGCCACTGGTTGAAATCATCTGATACAGGCAAGTCCACTCAGGAATTTATACATCACACACATGAAGCTACTTTATTGTTTTCCATAAAGATTGCAGTCCTATGAGCAATTTAATTGGAAAGGAAAACACACTGACAAATAACACCTGCATATTGTAGTATTTTCAGCTCTTAAATGGGATATACAAGTGCAGCAGAATGCCATAAACAATAATACTAATGTATCTCCTACACACAATTAATTAATCTTACTGGTAGATTTAATAGTTGCCTTAGAAAAGAGCAGTTTGCCATGAGGAATAGAATGTAGTTTAATGAGCCTTTTTAAGACAGTTGTGCTTATCTGCAATGTTTTGTTCTATATTTTTTCACTGATGAAGGGGGAATTTATGATGCTTTACAGTTTGGCTTAAATTAATTTTGTTTTTTGGAACTTAAGACACATCGCAGAAGAAACATCCAAAATCCAATTTAGTTTATCATGTTAAAACTCTCACAGCAGATAGTATTAACAAGTACCAGTCTGCAGCAGCAATTATAAAGTTATTTTTATTAGTCTGTTGAATGATTGATATATACCTAAGTTTTACTGTTCAAATAATTACAACTTAAAGGCATATCTAAGTTTCCTGGATTATGAATGCATCCGAAATAAGAAAATCAGTAGTGTATGCAAAAAAAAATTTTGAGGGAAAAAATGCCAAAATAAACATTTAAAAACTTACCTTGAAGTTAGTATCAGTTAAAAATTAGAGTAATCACTCTCTTCAAACCCAGACTAAAATCGCATAAAATTCATAAGTAGTTTTGGCCAATCAGGAGGAAGCAAAGGCTTAAACATTTGTATCAAACTCTGGGGTTCCTGTTTGTGCTGTAAAGCCGCCTGGGATATGTAGTGTGGCACCATGTTAGAAGGTGCTATGTATTTTCATATAAGAGTCTCTCTGTGCAGCACATTTACACATGATTACCACCCCTGCAAGCTGTTTGGCAGAGCTAAGCAGCAGCTAAACCTACTTGTGTCATTATCACAGAGGAAGCAGCGGGCAGGTCACATGCCAGCAGTCATTTTGGGGATGACATAGTAATTTAGGTAGAAAAAATTTATGAAATTATTCCATCAAGTTCAACCTTTTTAGATCTCCTCAGATCTGCAATATGCTGGTTCATTTATCCAGAGGAAGGCAAACAGAAAAAAACAGTAACACTTTGCCAATTGTCTCAAAAGGGAAAACAACATAAAATTCCTTCCTGACTGGCCATCGGATTCCTCCCTGGATCAAAACTCTTTTATCCAGGATAGCCCTGAATGCCCTTTTTAATTAAAAATATATCCAATGCCTTAAAGTTATCTATCGAATCCGCTGTCACCACCTCCTTTGGTAGAAAATTCCACAGATGAACTACCCTTACCGTGAAGAACCCTTTTCCTTCTTTAAGGTGAAATCTTTTTACTTCTAAACTCAATCGATGCCCCGTGTCAGTTGAAAACGTCTTGGCACAAAATGTTCACTTGAAAAAGCCTTGTATTGACCCTGGATATATTTATATAAGGTAATCATATCTCCTCTTAGATGCCTTTTTTCTAGAGAAAATAAGTTTAATTTGGTTAGTCTTTCTTCATAACTTAGGCCCTCCATTCCCCTTATTAGTTTTGTTGCCCTTCTCTGTACATTTTCCAGCTCTAAAGTGTCCTGGATATTTGTAGGGAAAGTATAAGAATGCACTATATACATAGTATGTATATAAAGTATATGTTGTAGTACAACATATAAGTGAAATGGATATTCGTAGGGAAAGTATAAGAATGCACTATATACATAGTATGTATATAAAGCATATGTTGTAGTACAACATATAAGTGAAATGGATATTCGTAGGGAAAGTATAAGAATGCACTATATACATAGTATAGTGAATAATAAGTTAAAATTGATCCCCATATGCTCCATGCTGATTGGGGGGAGGGCAGGTGCCTGTGTAAACACCCCTGGGGTGTCATCATAATGATTAGAGGGATTTAATAAAAAATAGGGTCTTATTAATTTAACCCTCGTAGTTCCCAGTGTTTTGCTGTTTGCGAGGAACAATTCCCCAATATGTCCCTCGCAGCTTGCTTTGCGAGAGGACACTGAAAAACGGCAGAGAATAGGCTCAGAGAGAGATACGTAGTAACACGCAGCCATAAATCTATGAGGTAAACCTCGCACCTCAGAACAATCCCTATGGTCACAAAAAAGTGCCAGCAAGGGCTCCTAAAGCCTCTACATGCTGCCTCGGAGCATCCCAACACAGACGTCTGATGCTCCTCCCTTCTCCCTAAACACATCCCCATGCTGCAGGGGTCCTGATAGAGACCCCTGCAGCCTTCCCACAATAAACCTTTGCAGCGGGGTCCCCGGTAGGCATCGATCAGGCCCCCGCTGCATTTAAAAATGTAAAATTTCCCACCTCGGTTTTTAAAGGGCCTGCGGCACACTATTAACCAATCTTGGCTGCAGCACTTAAAATGAATCCCCTCTATGCTGGTCTCAACATTAACCCCTTGCTGCAGGGTTCCATAGGGACCCCCACAGCCCCCCAACTTAACCCCCTGCGGGAGGGGTCCCCAATCGGCATCAATCAGGCCCCCGCTGCATTTAAACATTTTAAATGTCCTGCCTTGCGGGTCCTTAAAGGACCTGCGCTAAAAATATTAACCCCTGCCATAGAGGGTACTATTAGTAACGCCCCAGGCAACTAAAATTAACTACATCACTCATGGGGCTCTAAACAGAGACCCATGAGCACTTAAATTAACCCTGTAACTCATGGAGATCTACACAGAGCTACAGAGCCCCATGAGCTCTTAAATTACCCTATAACTCATGGGACTCTATACAGTGCCCCATGAGCACTTAATTAACTCCATAACTCATGTGGCTCAATACAGAGCACCATGAGACTATCATTACCCCATCAGTCCAATAGAGGTCTATATAGACTCCTATAGGACACTATTAACCCCTACGTCAACATTACAAATCTATGCACTACACTGCAGTATTAACCCTAACTATACCCCATTAACCCATACTAATTTGTATCTAACCGTAACTGGACGTATCTAACCCTTACTGGGCCAATCTAACCCTAATTGGGCCTATTTAAACCTATCTAACCTGATTGGCTGAAGGCATCTGAGCCTTCTGATTGGCAGATAACCCTGTCAATCAGACTGACGCCTATCAGAATGCTTGGATGCATTTAGCCAATCACCCTGTGGGGGTGTATCCCATTATGATTGGTTAAAATCAATAGCACCTTCTAAATGGCTGTTATCACTGGCAGACTGCAGCCAATCAGAAGGCTCAGATGCCTTCAGCCAATCACCCCATGGGGGTGTATCCCATTGTGATTGGCTGAAAGCAATAGTGCCTTCTGATTGGCTGCTGTTACTATCAATCAGAATGCAGCCAATCAGAAGGCTCAGATGCCTTCAGCAAATCAGGGGTGTATCCCATTGTGATCTGCTGAAAGCAATAGTGCCTTCTGATTGGTTTAAAAAAGATTGACAGTTCCTTCAGCCAATCGGAATGAGATATAGGGGTGTATCCCATCCTGATTGGCTCACACCTTGGTGCCTTCTGATTCACTCAAATGTGATTGACAGCCTTTTCAGTCAATCGGAAGGGGCTATTGCCAATTTCAAACCGGAAGAGTCTTTCGAGGCCTCATTAGAGTCGGGGAGCTCCGCAAGTGCGGAGCTCTATTAGTTTTCCTAATTTTTTTTTTCAGAGAGCGGATTTATCAAGGGCCCAGCCGGGACAGAAGAGGAGAAGACCAGGGACATCGGGGACAGATCCGTTTTTTTAATTTATACTGTTTATTTTTATTTATTTGTTGTTTTTGATATGTTATACTTTTTTCCAGGGGCCGAGACTGAGAACAGAAGAAGATGGATGGGGACATGCTGGAAAGGTAAGTTTGATACTGTATTTGTACAATTTATTTATTCTACGTAATATAAATTTTTTAAAAACCAGATGTTTGTTTTTTTCCCTAGGGATGAGATCAGAAGGGACATCTGCAAAGGTAATTGGCTTTATTTATTCTAATTTAGCTTAGATTGGGGTTAAGTATATATAGGGGGTGATGTCTAGATAGGGGGTTAGGTATAGATAAGGGGTGATCTCTAGACAGGGGGAAATGTATTGTAGTTAGGTGTATATTTATAATGTTTTTATTACTGTACTGTTATGTATATTTGTGTATGCCTTTTTCTTTGTAGGTGTGTCATTTTTTTTTCATTTTATGTAGTGGCGGGGTGGATTGTGATGTTTTTTTTTTGTAGTGACGGGGGTTTGTACTGTCCTTTTTGTTTTGTGTACCTTAGTTTTTTATTTTATGTACCTTAGGTTTTTTATGTTGTGTATTTAGTAGGGTGGGGGTGTAATAGGGGGTTAGGTAGGTAGTGTTAGGTAGGTAGGAGTTAATAGGTTAGGGTAGAGGGGGTTAGTTTACGTTTAGTGGTTTATTGGGGGGAATAGTGTAGTGTAGTGTTTGTACTTAGTGTCATGAGGGTCCTGGACCCTCATGGCACTTATGGGGTTAATAATAGGCTTCTAATTGTCCTATGTGGCTCTTCATAGAACCTTATGGGACTGATTTGGTTAACTAGAAGCTTACGGGGGTCTATACAGAGGGATGGGGTTAGGTGGAGGCTTATGGGGATCTGTATAGACCCTCATAAGTGATGGGATTAAATAGGGCTAGATGGGGTTAAATAGGCCCAGGTATAGTTTTTAGGTCCAGATAAGTTTAAATAGGCCAAATTAGTGTTAGATTGGCCTGGTAAGGGTTATATAGGCCCAGTTAGGGTTAGATAGGGTTTAGTATTGGTTAATGGGGTATAGTTAGGGTTAATAGTGAAGTGTAGTGCTTAGACTTTGTCATGAGGGTCCTGGAGGACCATCATGGCACTTGCAGGGTTAACCTAGGTGTTAATAGTGTCCTATATGGGTTTATTGAGTCCCCTAATGGACCGAAGGAGGTACTTATAGTCTCATGGGGCTCTGTATAGAGCCACATGAGTTATAGAGTTAATTAAGTGCTCATGGGGCTCTGTATAGAGACCTTATGGGGTTAAATGAAAGCTTGTGAGGGTCTGTATTGACCCCCATGAGTGACAGGGTTAATTAAGGGCTTATGGGGCTCTGTTTAGAGCCCCAAGAGTGACGACATTACTTTTTGTTGCCTAGGGCGGTACTTATAGTACCCCCTGCGGCAGGTATTATTATTTTTAGCATGGTTCATTTCAGGACCTTTACGGTCCTTTAAGGACCTGCAAAGTGGAGAATTTGAATTTGTAAATGCAGCGGGGTCACGATCGGTGCCGATCGAGGACCCCAGCTGCAAGGGGCTTATGTGAGGGGGCTGCGGGGATCCCTATGGACCCCTGCAGCAAGGGGTTAATGTGGAGACACTTTGGGGGTCCCAATGGGGACTCACAGAATAGAGGGGGGGTTAATTTTAGGTGCCGGGATTGGCTAATAGTGTGCCGCATGCCCTTTAAGGAGCCGCGGAGGGGGGGTGGGATTGAATCTCTTTTAAATGCAGCCCCTCTTCCAGGGGTTAATGTGGGGTCACTTCAGGACCCCCAGCATAGAGGAGGGCTAATATTAGGTGCCAGAGGGGTACTTGGAGTACCCCACACAGCAGGGCTTGTATGTAGGACTGCTCTGGAGGTCCTGTTCAGGAGCCCATGGTAATTGATGAGGTGGGGGAGCCTGAAAGATCATCTTGCAGGCTGTCACTCCTCATGTACATTTTCTTCGTGTTGACACAGACGTTGACACACTTTGCTCGCAGCAGGGCTAATTTAATAGTGTCGTAACTTGTCAGAATTTGAAGCACGTAGGGCTTAAGTACAAACCCCGTATCTACAAGGCTGGAATTTAATAAGGCTGAAAATGTTTTATGAAATGTGCTGCATATATCAAGGATGCTTAAAAGGCCTCTGTAGTCAAAATTATTTTTTTAACAACTTGATAATGGGGAAAATGTAAGCACAAACTTTAGACTTTAACTTTTATACGCAACTATTCTTTATTATGTGGTTATTTTAGATGTACTGAGCTGATTCAATCTTCTTCTCCAACATAGTGTGTCCTTGTAATCTAATGACCTTTCTATTAGTCCAGATGAAACCACTGCATATATTACTGCTATTCCGATTGTGCAGAAACCTGCATTAACCTCAGAACCAACCTTAACATAACAAACACGCACAACAAATGGCGGAACTGCGCGCACCTAAAAACAGTCAAAACACACCAAATACTCACAAAAACAACATAAAAAGCTTACCCATAGCAAGGGGGGGGGGGCACCCAGGACCTCTGAAAGTGAAGTTACACCTCCATTTAAGTACAAATTCCCAAGTTCACACACACGAAAATCCCCTAAGTGAGAGAAAAAATGGCCGACGAAAAAAATGAAAACGAGGTTTAAAGACTCCTACAACTTACCCAAGAAGTGATCCGAGATAAAATCGGAAACCCGGATTAACCGCAGGGGATCCAAGATAAGCTCTGAGCCCTGCATTAACCCCACATTAACCATCGCAGTGGGGGTCCCGATTGCACGAGATCGGGGACCCCCGCTGCAATCAAAATTCAAAATTCCTGCATTACAGGTCCTTAAAGGACCGTAAAGGTCCTTAAAGGACCCGTTGTAAAAGAAAAATAAAATACACTGTCATCCTGTCAATCCTGGGGGTCAATACAGACCATCATAAAACCCTCATTAACCCTGTCACTCATGGGGGTCAACAGAGACCCCCATAAGCCATTCATTAAGCCTGTCACTCATGGGGGGCAATACAGACCCCCATAAACCTCTATTTACCCCCATCAGTCCCATAAGGGTATATTAACACCATTATGGGCCTTTTACAACACTACATTAACCACATAAGTGCCATGATGGTCCTCAAGGACCATCATGACACTAAGTAATAACACTATACTGCACTATACCACCCCCTTTAAAACATTAAAGATCAACTAAACACCCTGTACACTAACCTATTAACATCTACACTACCTACCCCCTATTAACCCCCACCACTCTAATTACAGAAAATAAAAAAGCCAAAAGTCACACAAAAAAAATTCTACATTACATGAAATAAAAAACTAACTCACAAAAAAAAATTAACTACATTACACAAAATAAAAAAACCTAAGTCACATAAAAATAAAAAAAGGAACATTACAGAAAAAAAAAACATTATAACCCCCCCTCACTACAGAAAAAAAAAATACACACCTGAAAAGGAAATACATATAATACAAATACATACAATACAGAGGGGAGTGACCGGAAATGGAAGTTTAGCCGCAAAATTCGGCAAGAAGTGGAAGGAGATGGCGTCTCGTGTCATGCTGTGAGAGCAGTGAGCTGATGGTAGCTGTCTAGCCCAGGGAGAGCGCGGACATATGCGGAACCACCCCGCAACAGTGGAATTAAATTGAGCAAGCGAAGGATGTGGACCGCCGGCTGAGGTGACGGAGAGAGTACCCCGCGATAGCAGGCTAAGGGGGCGTTGCTAAGCCCTGACGGCCAGATAGAGAGCGTTGAACTACACCGGAGGCTCTAGCACATATAAGAGGGCTTGTGTGCTCAAGCCACAGAAGGAGAGGTGCCTGAGAGGGCACCCCGAGGACGCTAGGAGCGGGATATCACAGAGGCTCAGCGGCGCATCAGGGTATGAAGGTAAGGAATAAGGGAAAACCCACCCTTACCTTCACTATAAAACTGTTAAAGAGACTGCTGTAATTTCTACTTAAAACTGCGACTTTTTATAACGAACTGTGTAACTACTACAAGCATTTGTTCCAGAAAAGACAAGCACAGTTAACACAAAACGCAAACCCTGAGGCTAACAGCTCTTAGCTATAAGAACACATTATGCATGACAGAAAATGTAAGATAGAAATGTTCCGTTAATAAAAGGAACATACCTCACAATTGTACACTACCTGCTTTGGGAATAGGAGCTGTGTATTTAGCTCACAAAAACACTTTTATAGGTAATTGCCATAGAAAAATGTAGAAGGCCACATGGTAATTAACTGCAAGGCCTAGAAAAGAACTAAAGGTAATGACCATTAAGCCTGGTGATATAAATACAGGAAAATTAATACGCAGATCCTGTTGCCAACATTGATCCAGCCTCAACACTTGAGATTGCAGGATTTAATCTGTGAGAAAATAAGGTCTGGCCAACAAAAGGAATCTAATTGGCAATTGTAATAATAATTCCCTGGGATCAGGACTGGTGGATAAACTCCACAAACATTTTATAGAAGTAACCGCTACAGGGAAATTTAGAAAAACTCATTGCAAGATATGTCATAAGGCTCTAACAATTCTGAGGATTGTGGACGTATTAATGTTTAAAAGTACTTCTTATTATAACAGAAACGGCAGTAGAGGTCAGTGAATAAACTGCTAAAAGAAAGGACAGGAGGAAGGAGAGCGAGGGGAAACTGAAGGGGAAAAAGAAAGGAAAAAGGGAGATAAAAGTTTTAAAGCAACTCCCCTTAGGGGGAAAACAGAACATCGCAAAAGTAAAATAAGATGGCGTCCAAAAATAAATCTAGAGTGCGGAGAAGCTCGATTTCAGAACCATCTCCCTTTTTCACGCCTAAAAGCTCCACAAATTTCCTCCAAAAACACACCCCGAAAGAAGCTCTGGATCAAAGCACTGCTCCTCCCTCTATAAACACATTAAGCAGAGATTTAGAAGATCAAGAGGAAAATCTCCTCACCACAGACAAAATGAAAGAGATTCTGAAGAACTTTCAAGTAGAATTTTTGGCGGAAATTAAAAGCCAAATAATGGAAAATGCCAAATCAATAATAGAGGTGAATAAACGATCCGCCGACTTGGAGGATAAATTCGATAAATTGATCATTGATCACAATATGCTATTGAAACAATCATCAAAAATGGCTTCTCAAATTACTATATTAAATGACCAGATGAATAGGATGGAAGATAAAGCTCGGAAAAATAACCTCCGAATAAGAGGAATACCTGAAGCTATAAAAAGAGAAGATCTTCCAACATATATCATGGAATTGTTTTCCAAAATTACTCCTAATTTTTCCCACCTGGATCAGAAACTTGATACAATCCACCGAATTCCTCTTCCAAGCCATCTACAATATAAAGAAGGGGATAGAGAGGGGTAAATTAAGTATTAAGTATAAAATATTACTTAAATAATACATAGTAATTAATAGGAACATAAGACAAACTAGAATTCAGGTCAGGGGCAGATAGCATATATACGACATTTGTCAATATATAACAGTACCCAGAAAAGAGAGGTAGAGAAATAATTTTATATATAAGAACGGAATTGTAGTCAAAGTTATTGCTATCTCCATAACAATCCGCTAACCATTTCTGTATAACGGCTGAATTCCTGCTGAACAGAAGGTTGGAAAGGCTTGATAATAGCCTCTTCTGTTCTAATCGTATGAATGTTTGTATGAATGGAAGTAAGGAAGATTTTGTACATTTAGTTTATAAAGTTATAAGAAGGACAGTCAACCCAGCTAAGGGGGTAATAAAATACGGAATGGCTAAAGAACCTTTCCATACAATGTCGTTAAAAATATTTAGTTGGAATGTAAAGGGTTTAAATTCTCCTAGTAAAAGGAAAACGGTTCTCAGATATTGTAGAAAAGAGAAAGCAGACTTGATATTTTTTCAAGAGACACACTGGGGGAAAACTAAAATTCCGGGTTTCGCGACAGGTGACTTTGATTTTAGGCATCATTCAACAGGGAAAAAAAAAAAGAGAGGAGTCTCTATTTTTTTTTCCAATAACCTAGAAATAGTAGAATTAATATCAATTATAGACCCAGATGGACGATACATTTTATGGAATGCACAGATTAATAAGCAGAAAATCACATTAATAAATGTTTATGCCCTGAATGAGAAACAAGGAAAATTTCTAAAGCAAATAGGTAATTTAATTAGGAAGTTTGCTCAGGGGCCGTTAGTCATGGCCGGCGACTTTAATATGATCTCAAATATAAACTTAGATAGGTCTAAAAAAACGGTATATAAAAATTTTATAAAAGTGAGCAAAGATGCGCAGATATTTACTGAATGGATTATCAAAAACAATTTATTTGATGCTTGGCGAGTTCAACACCCAAATCAAAAGGAGTTTTCTTTCTACTCAAATCCACATAATATATATTCACGAATTGATTTAACATTAGTAAATGCTCAAATAATTAATAAGATCACTCACACGGAAATAGGCAAGATTGTTATTTCTGATCATGCTTATATCACATTAGTAGTAGAAATTAATAAAGTAAAGTTGGATAGACCACAATGGAGATTAGATGACACTATAATAAAAATGGAAAAAAATAAAGAATATTTAAGTAAAGAAATAGCTAATTTTTTTGATATTAACATGCACACGGTTCCTTCCTATTGCACGATTTGGAACACACAAAAAGCTTTCACAAGAGGTTTGATTATTAAACTTAAATCCCAATTGATTAGTCAGAGAGGAGCTTCTTTAAAAAAATTATATATAGATTTAAATAAGTTGGAATCTAAATTCATTGTAGATCCACAACACCAAACAATGGCAGAGATTAAAACAATACAGAATAGTATAAATAAGAACAATCAGCTAAGATCAGATAGAGAAATATGGCGCTATCAACAGACTTACCATCACCAAAACAATAGAAACAGCAAACTACTAGCTATACAAGCAAAAAAGTAAAAAGAAAAGAAAAAAATAACAGTTATCAGAGAAAAAGGAAGATATATTTCTTCCCAGCAGGAAATCGGCCAAGCCTTTTCTAGATACTATCAGGAACTATATAATTTGGAAAAAGCAGTATCTTTCTGTAAACCATTGGTAGAAGAAATACAAGTATTTTTGGCCGAGATACAACTTCCCAAATTAACGTTAGATGATCAAGCAGAAATGAATAAACCAATTACAAATCAGGAAGTTCTTCAAGTGATCAAACAACTGAAACCCTATACTACGCCAGGGCCAGATGGATATACTAATCTTTTCTATAAAACATTCTCGCAAATTTTGAGTCCCCAGCTTACAGAAGTGTTTAACGCAATTAAATCTACCGGAATTATGCCAAAGGACATGACAAAAGTAGCATTGATAATGATCCCTAAGACCAACTTGGACACACAACTTGGATACACAATATAGACCCATTTCACTTTTAAATGCAGATACGCAATTATATGCGAAGATTCTGGCCCTTAGAATTCAAAAATTCATAGGAAATCTAATCGCAATAGAACAAATGGGATTTGTGACTGGTAGACAGGGAACAGAGAATATTAGAAAACTTATGAATTTGGGCGAAATAGCAAGACTAAAAGGAGCTCCCACCCTATTTCTGTCTTTAGATGCGGAGAAAGCATTTGACAGAGTAGGATGGGAGTATATGAGACTAGCGCTGTCTAAATTTGGTTTTGGTGAATTTGGGGCCAAGGCAATAGGGGCCCTGTATAGATCTCCTACAGCAGAAGTAACTGGTTTGGGCTACAGAGCAGGCCCCTTCAGAATTACAAATGGTACTAGACAGGGTTGTCCTCTCTCCCCCACCCTATTTGCGCTAATGATAGAACCATTGGCGGAAGCTATTAGGTCATCCCCACAAATTCATGGGATTAGGATGGGGGAGAGGGAACATAAAATCAGTCTATATGCAGACGATGTTGTCCTGTCACTTACTCGTCCGGAAGAATCTCTTTGCCATTTAGCAAAGTTAATAGATAAATATAGCAAAGTGTCTTATTATAAGTTGAATTATAGGAAATCAGAAACACTCTTTTTTAACGTTTCTACGAGCTCGCTTTCTCGATTGAAGTCTAGTTACTCATTTGATTGGAATTCAAAATCATTTAAACACCTAGGAATTATTTTTTTGGGGAAATATACAGAAAATGGTTGACAGAAATTATAAAGACTTATATTTTAAATTTCAAAACATCATAGATAACTGGCGAAAAGACAGATTTTCCTTCTCTGGGAAAATTGCGGTACTCAAAATGATGTTACTCCCCAGACTTAATTACATCTTAATGTGTATTCCCTTTAAGATCCCTAGAGGTTGGTTGAAGAAACTTCAACGTGTAATTGATGTATTTCTACACCATTCTAGATACATAAGGTTAAAAAAAAACACTATGGGAAGGAATATTTTAAAGGGAGGAATTTCATACCGCCTATTGCAACCATATCAGGAAGCTAATTGTATAGCACATGCCTTGAAATGGCTAGAAACAGCACATAAACTACCATGGATAGAAATAGAAAAAGCTCTAAATCCAAATTACTATTTATCAGCTATGGTTTTTGGGGAAAAAACGTCTTATAAGGACCTAGCTGTAGGATCATCTGTTATGAAAGAAATTTAAAAAAAATGGAGACAGATTAATAGGAAATACAAATTAATTCCTAGGGGTAGTTTTATTACCCCGGTGAAATCGCTTATACATTTAAATATGACTAAAGACTGGAAGCGTAAAGGATTATTATCTATAGGAGATACTGTGATCAACGGGCTTATAGCCCCTTTCGATCAAATTAAGAAAAAGTTTAAAATTTCAGGAGAAGGATGGCTAGCATATGAAGCTTATAGAGCTACCTGTGGTACAACTAATGTACATTTACAAAGTAGTAAAGATTTAAATCCCATGGAAAAAATTCTCCTAAAATCCGAGAAAAAACATTTGATATCCAAATGTTTTAATATTATAAGATCTGTTGGAAAACATTCCAAAACCAAGGGTATGAAACAATGGGAATTGACCTTAAACTTAGAAATAAATGAAACAGACTGGGATACAGCTTTAAAATTGACAGACAGATTTATTAAACAAACAGCATACAGAGAAATATTTTTTAAAGTAATTAATAATTGGTATATTACACCTATGAAAACTGCAGAAATTTCCCACTCCCCTATAGATAAAATGTGCTGGAGAGAATGTGGTAGCTCCACCCATTTATTGCATATTTTATGGGATTGCCCTAAATTAAAACCCTTTTGGAAAAGTTGTTACGAACTTTTGGGCAAGATGGCTGGGAACCAACTCCCTTTTAGGGGAGAATGCAGTGTGTTACACATTTTTCCAAGTGATGTAACCATTGAGAGAAAAGCAGTGGCTATTATGATCTTTTCAATAGCAAAAGATTTAATAATTAGGAATTGGAAAAATAAATCTCCTCCCCTCTTTGCTGACATCATTTGGAAAATAAAGTATATCCGAGAATTAGAGGCAAATTACGCACAAAGAGGTCTAATTAAGGTAGACCCATTAAAATGGAAAGTATGGGTTCTGAAACAGGGAACAATAAAGTAAAAGATCAAATCTTCTAGGGTTGAATGTCGGGTGAATGAGGATGAATGATTTCTTCTTTTTTTTTTTTAATTAATGCTATGTTTTGATATTGTAATATATTTGACAAGAATGCATTAATATATGTTTTTGTTTTTGTATTGGATTTTTTTGGAAAATAATAAAAAAAAACAAAAAGAAAAACAAATACATACAATACAAATACATACAATACAAATACATACAATTACAATACGATTACATACAATTACAATACAATACACCACTATCTAATATACATTACACAATCTATCTAAATAAATAGCATAATCTAATATACATCCTATCTATATAATAATACATTCTTAATCGATCTAAATAAATAACATAATCTAATATACATCCTATCTATATAATAATACATACCCAATCTATCTAAATAAATAGCATAATCTAATATACATCCTATCTATATAATAATACATTCCTAATCTATCTAAATAAATAACACAATTTAATATACAATACATCTTATGCTATCTATATAAAACCCCTAGCTAACATACAATAAATGCTATCTATTTATTAACTAATCTAAGTCTAAGCTAAAATAAAAAAATTAAGAGCACTTACCTTTGCAGATGTCCATTGCGATCAGCCACCTACGAAAAAAAAATACAAAAAAATTAGTGCAACACGTTTACAGTTATAAAATAAACATTCAAGACATTCTATACATTATATACATTATATACATTATATACATTCTAAATATTCTACTCACCTTTCCGCCATGTCCCTTCCGACATTCTTTAAATCCTTCTCCAGCGCGGCACCTGTTGAAAAAAACACAACATTAATACACATACATCAAAGTAAAATAAACATAATCTACATTATACTTACCTCCCTGCGATTACTCCGGCCTCCCTTCGGATCCTCTTCTGCCACGCCCTGTAAAAAAAAAAAATATATATATATATATATACTTACATCCGCACTCCCGGACATCCCCGACGCTAATGAGGCTCCAGGAGAATTTTCCAGAAGAAAATAAGCAATGGCGCCTTCTGATTGGTTGAAAACGCTGTCTATAAAATTCACCCAATCAGGAGGCGCCAATGTGTGAGTCAATCAGAAAGGGATACACCCTAAAATCCCACTCTGATTGGATAATGCACCTATCAATCTTTATTTAAACCAATCACAAGGCACAGATGCCTTCAGCCAATCACAATGGAATACACCCCCACAGGGTGATTGATTGGAGCCTCTGCGCATTCTGATTGGTTGCACTGACAATAGCCAATCACAATGGAATACACCCTCACGTACTGATTGGTGAAGGATTTGCGCATTCTCATTGGCTACTGGTAAAATCAATCAATATTGCAGCCAATGGGAAGGCTCAGATCTCTTCACCAATCAGTACGTGGGGGTATATTCCATTGTGATTGGCTGATGGCAATAAAGCCTTAGGATTGGTTCAAATAAAGATTGAAAGGTGTGTTATCCAATCAGCGTTGTATTTTGGGGTGTATACTTTTTTCATTGGTTCACAAATGGGGTCTTCTCATCTAAGTACAGCCTTTTCAGCCAATCAGAAGCCGCCATTGCCAATTTTAGTCTGGAACACTCCATAGGAAGGTCATTAGCATCTGAGACATCCGCCAGGACGGATGTGTGTAGTTTTTTTTTTTTGTAAAGGCGCGGATGCTTCCGGAGAAGACGAGGAGGCCGGAGACATCGCGGAAAGGTAAGTATAATGTAGATTGTGTTTATTTAACTTTGCTTTATGTTTACTAACGTAATGTTTTTTTTTTACAGGAGTACCGCCGGACAAGACGCAAAGATGGCCGACGGAACATGGCGGACGGAACATGGACGACGTGACATGCTGCAAAGGGACATGCTGGAAAGGTGAGTATAATATTTAGAATATTTAGAATGTTTAGAATGTTTAGAATGTTTAGGTATTTCATGTAAACGTGTTGTACTAATTTTTGGAATCTTTTTTACCATAGGTTGCTGATCTGAAGAAACATCTCAAAGGTAAGTGGTCTTAATTATTTTATTGTAGCTTACAATTAGGGTAGCTATATATATATATATATATATAGATAGATAGCATGTATTGTATATTAGATAGATAGGGGGATGTATTATTAGATAGTATTGTATATTACATAGTGGGATGTATATTTCATTATATAGTGGCATGTATATTACATAGTGGCATTTATATTACATAGTGGCATGTATAGTAGATAGTAGCATGTATAGTAGATAGTGGCATGTATATTAGATAGTGGCATGTATATTACATAGGGTTGTATTGTATTTTATTTAATTGTATTGTATTTTATTTTATTTAATTGTTTTGTATTGTATTATATGTATGTATTATATGTATTTCATTTTCAGGTGTGTAATTAAAAAAAAATGTTTGTAGTGACGGGAGGTTGTAATGTATTTTTTTATTTTCTGTAATGTTCCTTTTTTTATTTTTGGTCACTTAGGTTTCTTTTTTTGCATCTGTAATGTACATGTTTTATTTTTGGTGATTTAACTTTTTCTTATTTTATGTCATGTAGATTTCTGCTTTTTGAGGAATTTAGTTACTTGAGGCACACAGTACACTCACATTGTTTGACAAACAGCATTTCAACACTTTCTTTTATTGACCGTCATTTTTTGACGGGCAAGTCGCTAGTATATTTATATATATCTATATATATACATACACATATATATATATATACATATATATATATATATATATATATATATATATATATATATATATACATATATATATATATATATATATATATATATATATATATACATATATATATATATATATATATATATATATATATGTACTAGCGACTTGCCCGTCAAAAAATGACTGCAATGAGATGTGTATGTTTGGAAAGTTGTTCAGTTATTAATATACATATGGAATTGTAAGGTAGCTAATGTTGTTTTGTGTGTACTACTGAAATATATAATACAAATTAATAAATGAATATACTTTACCTATTTTGAAGCATTGTGTTGAAGAGCTGTGAACCTTGTTTGATGTTGCTGCAGCATTAGTGGTGTGGAGGTGCTGTGTGAGCGTGATGAACGTGTGCAGTGTAATAGTGTGCATGCGCGAGCCGAAACCGTTAGCGTAGTTGTGTACTTCCGCATTAGCGTAAAATGGCGGGTAATGAGTGGTATGCGTCTTTGCGTATTATCCGTAGGTCGTTTAATGGCGGGTAATGTGTGGTATGCATCTTAGCGGATTATCCGTAAGTGTTTTCCGTGGTTATAGTGCTGTAGCCTCGTTTTCGTTTTGTTCGGCCGCCATTTTCTCGTTTTGTTCGTCCGCGTGAGCAACGGGCTCAGTTGCTGGGATGGAGCACCTTCGGCGCTCCATCCCAGCAGCTGAGGCCCTTGCCCGCAGCCCTCGCTACGCGTTTGAGGGCCTTTGGTTGCTGCATTTGTTATATTGGCGGCCATTAAACATATATAGGTCGTCATTCAATTTGAATTGTGGCAATTGAATAGGGCTCTATATAAGCACATAACATATTTTTTCGACAAAGGTTTTTAGTTAGTGAAAACCTTGGTTTTGGATAGAAGTTCAATAAATAAAAAGTTCTGTGAACATTTTTTGTATGTGCTAATATGGAGCCCTAGGGCCCCATTCAATTGCGATTCGGCCAATTGAATAGGGCTCTAAATAAGCACATAGCATATTTTTTTACAGAAGTTTTTAGTTAGTGAAGACCTTGCTTTTGGATAGATGTTCACTAACTAAAAACTTATTTAAAAAAAATATGCTATGTGCTTATTTAGAGCCTTATTCAATTGGCCAAGTTGCAATTGAATGAGGCCCCTATTCAATTGGGAAACTCGGAATTGAATGAGGCTCAAAGTTGTTTTCTTTTTTGTACTTTATACTTTACCTTGATTGAAGTGTCGAATGACAGAGGCAGAGGGTCCCCTCCTGCCAATCTTAATCCGCCGGTCTTCTTGTAGTGTCTGTTTGAAAAAGAAAGTAAAATGGTTAATTGTATATTTCTTCTTTTTGATTTAGCAAAGCATGGTCTTTTTCAGCATGTAATGTATTTTTCTATCTTACTTCTTGTTCTTTCTTGGAGTTGTATAAAAGGGATTGTGGTTCACAATGCACGGTGCATTGTGACGCTGTTGATGCAGAGTCTGTTTCAATAGTAAAAAAAGGAGAAAGATTGATCTTTAGGTTATATATTGAATTACAATAAATTAATGTCATGTAAAGATATACTTCTATAATTACTTTCAATTAACATGACTTCATTTTTGGGGCTACACAATAAATGTGCGTGTGACATGTCACTATACATGATACACATATATGTGCGTGTCACATATTACTATACATAAATCAGATTTTATTAAAAAAATGTTTTTACTGTCATTAAAATATAGTTGTTTAATTAGTTTTGATTAGTTGTTTAATGAGTTTGGATTAAGATTAGTTATTTGCAGGGACTATACACAGAAATGTGCGTGTGACATGTCACTATACATAACCCACATTTTCATAGTTAAATTATAATTTTTTTGTGCGTGTCACATATCACTATACATGAATCCTATTTTAATATTCAATTATTAATTTTTGGTAATGTCATTTAAATATTAGTTTGTTGCAGGGGCTATACACATAAATGTGCGTGCCACATGTCACTATACATAAATCAAATTTTCATACTTAAAATGGTTTTTTGTTTTTTTTGTCCTGTCTTGATAATGAAATGTAATATATTATAGCTTACCTCTCAGTTCTAATTTGCACAATGTAAAGTAGTAAATTAGGAAAGAATTGTCTTCTCAAGTAACAGCAGCAGTTAACTATGAAGTCACTCCGTTCATCACCTGAGTAGAAATGTAGATTTTTGTGGAAAGTAGGCAGTATTTATAAACTTGTAGAATGTTCTGGAAACTCAGACCGTTAGAACGCAATACGCATGCGCTATTTGCGTTCCAGCTTACAATTTGCGTTCCATCCGCCATTTTGTGCGTAGTAGTGGTCAAAATGGTGTTTAATATCAGTGTGGTACGTCCCGCATAGTATGAATTTCATTCTTGCGAGTCAGTGTAGTATAGTTACGTCTGAAGCCTCGTTTTCGTTTTGTTCGGCTGCCATTTTTTCTCTCGCTTAGGAGATTTTCTCGACTTTAAACTCTTTTTTTGGGACTTAAATGTAAGTTAACTTTTGTAGGTGCCGGGTGCCCCCCCTTGCTGAAAGTAAGCTTTTTATGTGTTCGTTGTGTTTATTTCTTGTGTTTGTGATGTTTTGATGCGCGGCGTTGGGAATGGGTCGTTTCGTGGCCGTACTTTGTTGCGATGCGGCCGTATTTCTTTGCGATGCGGCCGTATTTTTTTGCGAGAGACGCATTTGGATTTTACGTGTACGACGCAGTGTTTTTTTTTCTAAGTCGTGTGTATGTGTGTTAACGGCGTGTGAGGCGCCTTTGAGGTGTTTTTTTTTTAAGTCTTGCGTGCGTGTGTAAGCGGGTGTGAGGCGCCTGAGTTTTTTTTTGTTAAAAAGTTGTGTGTGTGTATGTGTGTGTTAACACAGGCAACGTTAAAGCCTCCACCTCCGCAGATGCGGACTTTCGCTTCGCGAGGACCCGCATTTGCGGGGACGTTGGGATGCTCCACCGCCGCAAATGCGGCCCCTCGTTTTGTGAGGACCCGCATTTGCAGGGAACTGAGTCCCTCGCTTTGCGAGGGACGCAGTTCTTGCAGGCTCGCTTCGAGAGGGATGCAGTTCTTGCGGGCTCGCTGCTCGAGCCTGCAAGCGTTAGCAACAACTCGCATGCTCACAACTATATATGTGATATATATATATATATATATATATATATATTTATTTATATATATGTATATATATATATATATATATATATATATACAGTGGATATAAAAAGTCTACACACCCCTGTTAAAATGTCAGGTTTCTGTGCTGTAAAAAAATGAGACAAAGATAAATCATTTCAGAACTTTTTCCACTTTTAATGTGACCTATAAACTGTACAACTCAATTGAAAAAAAAATCTTTTAGGTGGAGGGAAGAAAAAAGAAAAGAAAAATAATGTGGTTGCATAAGTCTGCACACCCTCTCAAAACTGGAGATTCGTGTTTTGTTGTCTTACAACCTGGAATTAGCATGGAATGTTTGAAGATTTGCATCATTTAATTTACAGAACATGCCCACACCATTGAAGATGTTTTTGTTTTTATACTGAAGCAAACAACAAATAGGACAACATAACAGAAAAAGTCAAGGTGCATAACTATTAACCTCCCTAAAGTCAATACTTTTAGAGCCACCTTTTGCGGCAATCACAGCTCCAAGTCACTTTGGTTAAGTCACTATGAGCTTGAACGTCTTACCACTGGGATTTTTGCCCATTCCAGCTTGCAAAACTGCTCCACCTTCTTCAAGTTGGATGGTTTGCACTTGGGAACAGCATTTTTTTTTGTCTGACCACAGATTTTCTATTGGATTGAGGTCTGGGCTTTGACTAGGCCTTTCCAACAAATTTACATGTTTCCCCTTAAACCACTGAAGTGTTGCTTTAGCAGTGTGTTAGAGGTAATTGCCCTGCTAGAATGCGAACCTCCGTCCTAGCCTCAAATCACGCACACAATGGTACAGGTTTTGCTCAATAATATCCCTGTATTTAGCACCATCCATCTTTCCTTCAACTCTGACCAGTTTCCGAGTCCCACCTGCTGAAAAACATCCCCACAGCATGCTGCTGCCACCACCATGTTTCACTGTGTGGATGGTTTTCTTTGGGTAATGTGATGTGTTGGGTTTGTGCCAGACATAGCGTTTTCTTTGATGGCCGAAAAGTTCAAGACCAGAGCACCTTCCTCCATACATTTTCGGAGTCTCCCACGTGCCTTTTCCAAACTCAAATTGTGCCTTTTTTTTTTTTGCTGATAGTAATAGCACTTCTGGATACTCTGCCATAAAGCCCAACTCTATGGAGAGTACAGCTTATTGGAGTCCTATGTACAGATACTCCAGTCCCTGCTGTGGAACTCTGCAGCTCCTCCAGGGTTACTTTAGGTCTCTGTGCTGCCTCTCTGATTAATGCCCTCCTTGCCTTGTCTTCGAATTTTGGTGGGCGGCCGTCTCTTGGCAGGTTTGCTGTTGTGCCATGTTCTTTCCATTTGGTTATGATCGATTTGATGGTGCTCCTTGGGATCATCAAAGATTTGGACATTTTTTTTAAACCTATCGCTGACTTGTACTTCTCAACAACATTGTCCCTTACTTGTTTGGAGAGTTCCTTGGTCTTCATGGCAGTGTTTAGTTTGTGGTGTCTTGCTTATGTGTTCATCATGTGACACTTAGATTGCACACAGGTGGACATCATTTCACTAATTATGTGACTACTGGTTGCAACAGAATTTTGTATGGGCTTCATAACAAAGGGGGTGAATATATATGCACATGCCAATTTTCTGTTTTCTATTTCTAAAAATACTTTTATGTATATATTTTTCTCATTTCACTTCACTAACTTAGACTATTGTGTTTTGATCCATCACATAAAATTCAGACTAACAAAGCATTGAAATTAAGGCTGTAATGTAATAAAAAAGGTAAAAATTCAAGGGGGTAAATACTTTTGAAAGGACCTATATATATATATATATATATATATATATATATATATATATATATATATTTATATATATATATATATATATATATATACATATATATATATATATATATATATATATATATATATATATATAGTAGCGTAGGAAGGGGGGTGCGCGGGGGGCAGAGCGCCCCTGGTATCACCTACTTGGGGGTGTCAAAAATACCTCCACCTGTCTTCCGACCGCACGTGGCTCTTATTACCCTTCCCCCGGCCCCCTGCTCCTGCTCTCTGCTTGTGTCTGCTGGCAGGTGGAGGAGCCAGCAGAGGGAAAAGCAAGCATACCAGCAGCAGGAGGTAAGAGACAAGGGAGAGGGGAAGAGGGTGGCATGGGGAGAGTGGGGGAGACACAGAGGAGGAAAAGGAGGCATGGGGAAAGGGGGGAAATAGAGGGAGTGAGAGGCATGGGGAAGAGAGGAATGGGGAGAGAGAAGAAGACATGGAGGGAGGGAGAGGCATGAGGAAGAGATGCAAAGGGGAAAAGGGAGATACATGGAGGGAGAGAAAGGGAAGGGGAAACTTGGAGGGAGAGGGGAAACATGGGGAAGAGTGGGTAGGGAGGCATTGAGGGAGAGGGGGAGACATGGAAGGAGAGGGAGGCATGGGGGAGAGAAAGAGACATGGACGGAGGGAGAGGCATGGGGGCAGAGAAGGAGACATGGAGAGAGGGTGAGGCATGGGGAAAAAGGGAGACACATGTAGGGAGAAAGGCAAGGAGGATACATGGAGGGAGAAGGGGAAACATGGGGGAAGAGGAGGAGACATTGGGAAAAGGAAGACATGGATGTAAAGGGAGAATCCTGAGGGAGAGAGCCAAGGGGAAAGAGGGAGACACATGGAGGGAGAATGGGAAGGGGGAAACATGGGGAGAGAGGGAAGCATGGGGGTAGAGGATGAGACATCAGGGGAGAGGGAGACATGGATTTAAAGGGAGAGGCATGGGGAGAGAGGCAAGGGGAAATAGGAAGACTCATGGAGGGAGAGGGGAGACATTGGGGAGAGGGGGAAACATGGAGGAGTGGGAGAAAGGCACTCTCTCTCTCTGTCCTCTCCCCCTCTCTCTTCCTTTACTTTCTCCCCTCTACCTCCCTCCTCTCCCTCCCTCTCTCTCCCTTCGGTCTCTCCCCTCTCTCTCTCCTTTCCCTCTCTCCCTTCACCCTCACTTCATTCACTCTCTTACTCCCTTCATTCTCTGTCCCCTTCTCTATCTAACTCCCACTCCCTTGTCTCAATCTCTAACCCCCCCCACCTCAAATTCCCTTGCTTGCGCCCGGTATGGGCTCTTTAACTGCTTGCTCCTCCCACTGCCAGCACCTCCTTTCCTGTGTCAGAGGAGAGAGCAGGGCTGGGAAGAGAATGGAGCCTGGGGGAAATGCCAATGGAGTTCAGCAGCAGGTGGTGCATGATGTGACACCTGGGGGTGGTGAGCCCCCCTAGCTACACTGCTGCTATGAGACTTGCTGAGTTCATTTTTATATGCAAACTAGTGACTTGCCCATCAAAAATGACGGCAATAAAAAGTTAAGCCTGGCAATGCTGTTTGCCACACAATGGGAGCCTCCCCCTCTACTTTACTGGCCTCGTGATGAGCGCCTTTGGCGCTCATCACAGGCCTCGCATTGAGAGCCTTCGGTGCTCATCACGGGCCTTGCAATGAGTGCCTTCGGAGCTCATTGTGAGCCTCCCCCCTCTACCTCTCCCACTGTCTACTTTATTGGCTTCGCGATGAGCGCCTTTGGCGCTCATCACAGCCCTCGAAATGAGTGCCTTTGGTGCTTATTGCGAGTCTCTGCCCCTGTCTACTTCCTCCCTTGTTTCTCATTTCAACCCCTCCTCTCCCTACCTTGTGTCTCCTTCCCCCCTTTATTTTTAACCCCCCTCCCTCCTATGTGTCTCTTCCCCCCTCCCCTGTCTCTTAACCGCTCTCCCTCCCCTGTGCTTTATCCCCCCTCCCCTGTGTCTCTTTCCCCCTGTCCCCCCTCTGTATCTTCCCCCCTCCGCCGTGTCTCCATTTTTCCCCCATGTCCCTCCCCTGTGTATCTTCCCCCATCCTTACCCCCCCCTGTCTCTTACCCCCACCTCTCACTCCCCTGTTTCTTCCCCCCTCCTCTCCCTGTGTCTCTTGCCCATGTCTCTTTTCCTCCTGTTTCTGTTCCCCCCTCCCCTGTGTCTGTTCCCCATCTCCTTCCCCTTTGTCTCTTCCCCTTCCCTCCATCCCCTGTGTGTCTTCCCCACCTCTGCCTCCTCAATGTCTGTTCCCTCCTCCCCTGTGTCTCTTCCCCCCGCTCCCTCACCTGTGTCTCTCCCCCCTCCCTCCCTTGTGTCTCTTCCCCACCTTTCCCTCTCCTGTGTCTCTTTCCCCTCCCCTGTTTCTCTTCCCCCTCCCTCCCCTGTGTCTCTTCCCCACCTCTCCCTCCCCTGTGTCTATTCCCTCCTCCCCTGTTTCTGTTCCCCCTCTCCCTCCCATGTGTCTCTTTCCCCCTCCCCTATGTCTCTTCCCCCTCTCCCTCCCATGTGTATCTTTCCCCTCCCTGTGTCTCTTTCCCCCCCTCCTTTCGCTCCCCTGTGTCTCTTCCCCGCCTCTCACTCCCCTGTGTCTGTTCCCTCCTCCCCTGTGTCTCTTCCCTCTCTCCCTCTCATGTTTCTCTTTCCTCCTCCCCTGTGTCTCTTTCCCCCTCCCCTCCCTCCCCTGTGTCTCTACCGCACCTCTCCCTCCCCTGTGTCTCTTTCCCCCTCCCATGTGTCTCTACCCCCCCTCCCTCCCCTGTGTCTCTTCCCCACCTCTCCCTCCCCTGTGTCTGTACCCTCCTCCCTTGTGTCTCTTCCGCCTCTCCCTCCCACATGTCTCTTTCCCCCTCCCCTGTGTCTCTTTCCCCCCTCCTCTCGCTCCCCTGTGTCTCTTCCCCACCTCTCCCTCCCCCGTGTCTCTTTCTCCCTGCCTGTGTGTCTTTTCCCCTCCCCTGTGTCTTTTTCCCCTCCCATGTGTCTCTTTCCCCCTCCCTCCCTGTGTCTCTTTCTCCCTCCCCTTCCCTCCCTGTGTCTCTTTTCCCCTTCCCTGTGTCTCTTCCCCCTTCTCTCACTCCCCAGTGTCTCTCCCCCTCCTCCTCTGTGTGTCTCTCCTCTCTTCCCCTGTCTGTCTCTCCCCTCTTCCCCAGTCTGTCTCTCCCCTCCTCCCCTGTATGTCTCTCTCCTCCTCCCCTGTGTGTCGCTCCCCGTCTCCCCTGTGTCTCTTTCCCCCTCCCATGTGTCTCTTTCCCCCTCCCTCCCTGTGTCTCTTTCTCCCTCCCCCTCCCTCCCTGTGTCTCTTTTCCCCTTCCCTGTGTCTCTCCCCCGCGTCCTCCCATGTGTCTTTTCCCCCCTCCCTCCCTGTGTCTCTTACCCCCTTTCTCTCCACTGTGTGTCTATTCCTCACTTCTCTGGCTCCCTTCTCCCCCACCCCTTGTGTCTCTTCCTCCCCCCATTTACCTCCCCTGTGCCTTTTCCCCCTCCCCTGTGTATTTTACCTCTTCCTCTCCCTCCCTGTATCTCTTCCCCCTCCTCTCACTCCCCTGTGTCTCTTCCACCTTCTCTCACTCCCCTGTGTCTCTCCCCCTCCTCCTCTGTGTGTCTCTCCTCTCTTCCCCTGTCTGTCTCTCCCCTCTTCCCCAGTCTGTCTCTCCCCTCCTCCCCTGTATGTCTCTCTCCTCCTCCCCTGTGTGTCGCTCCCCTCCTCCCCTGTGTGTCTCTCCTCTCTTCCCCTGTCTGTCTCTCCCCTCTTACCCAGTCTGTTTCTCCCCTCCTCCCCTGTATGTCTCTCTCCTCCTCCCCTGTGTGTCGCTCCCCTCCTCCCCTGTGTGTCTCAACCCTCTTCCCCTGTCTGTCTCTCCCCTCCTCCCCTGTCTGTCTCTCCCCTCCTCCCCTGTGTGTCACCTCCTCCTGTGTGCCTCTTCCTTGGCGTGCGCAATGCGCACAACCGCTGTAATGCTCATGAGCACGACCGGCGCAATGCGCATGTGCATGACCGGCACAGTGCGCGCGACCATTGCAGAGCGCTTACGCAGCTCACGCCGCGCAATACGCACCCAACACACTGCGCATGCACACGCTCCCCGCACAGTGCGCAAGCGCAGGGCTTTACGATCAGTCGTAGTTGTAAAACTGCGCTTTGTCGCAAGCGTGACGACGAATCGCAGATTGACATTTATTATATGTGATGTTTTGAAAGACAGCCATATCTCCAAAAATTATTTTTGGATGTCCTCTACTGTGAGATAAATTAAGGCGAGAGAAAGGAAATAATGCATTGGTAAATTACACTTTGTGTCTGATGCTATTATTACCCACATGTGTTTTCAATCTTTTAATGAGTTTAGTATTTATGCTGAATATTATTAATATTGTTATTATTATTAAGAAGTAGAAGCTAAGGCAGCTGTGTTTCAATTTTCCTGTGAGATCTTTTGAGTAAAAAACTTTATAATAGGTAACACATGGTTTTATTGAGCTCATTCCTTCTGCTCCCTTCTCAGGTGAGTGTGACCATGTAACCTAATGTGATTTCCATTAGTCCTGTTGAAATCACTCGCAATTTTAATTCCCACTGTAGAGATATTTACTTCCTCTGCCTTTACATACTCCTCCACCATAATCAAAATGGTAGATTCCACTGCGACATAACTGCATATAACAAGTAATAAATTAGGTTGTATTATTTTTTTACATTTTTAATATGCCTATTTTAAAGTGTAGGCATTCAAAAGGGTGTATTTTAACTGTAGGATTCAGTAGTAGTCCTTTAATCATGTTATATGTAGCGAAAATACAAAATGAACAAAAGGGGGACTATGAGTACATATCCATATTTCATTACATGATTACATGAGAGTAAGAATTACATGAGAGATGAATACCCTGAGAGTGAGAATTTACAATCTAAAGGAGATGATAAGCAAATACTAAATAATTTTTTTTTTTTTCATGGTTAGGCTACAATAGGCGCTATGTTTCTTACTGAGTTAAACATTCATTGAAAAGGTAAAACTTCAGGTAAAAAAAAATGTTTTGTAATTTAATGGTAATTGAATCTCAGAAGGCAAAAAACTTTGACTGAGCTTGCAATTCTATGTCTATAAATCAGCCTTACTGATCCTCTCTTTACTCAGTATTTTATCCTCCACTAATGTGTGGTCCTGGCATTTGGGGAGTTGCAATGCTATCACAGCCTCACAAAATGCCTAAACCATTATCAGCATGCTGTAATGCTTATCCCCTTCTGGATTGCTACCTTGTTAAGGTGAAGGGCCTTGTGTACTCAATTAAGCTGTGAGCTAAGCCATTTAGGCTCTTCCAAGATGGGCAGGTCCTAGCAGAGAGGTCATACTGGAGAAGGAACAGGAAACCCACTCCAGTATCTTTGCCAATAAAAGCTTTGCATAAGTATTAACAGACAAAAGATGTGCCTGACATGCTGGAGTCCATAGGGTCACTGAGAGTCAAACAATACTGAACTGCTAAACAACAACAATAATGCTTATAAACAATGTATTTCTTATCTCCTTTCCATTCCATTGAGATTAGGAGCACACTCTTAAAGGGAGTGCTCCTAATATCAGCTTGTTACCTGTATAAAAGACACCTGTTCACAAAAGCAATCAATCAATCAGATTCCAAACTCTCCACCATGGCCAAGACTAAAGAGCTGTTGAAGGGTGTCAGGGACAAGATGAAAGACCTACATAAGGCTGGAATGGGCTATAAGACCATTGCCAAGCAGCTTGGCGAGAAGGTGACAATAGTTGGTGCGATTATTCGCAAATGGAAGAAAAACAAAATAACTGCCAGTCTCCCATGGTCTGATGCTCCATGCAAGATCTCACCTCGTGGAGTTTCACTGATCATGAGAACGGAGAGGAATCAGCCCAGAACTACACGGGAGGATCTTGTTAACAATCTTAAGGCAGCTGGGACTATAGTCACCAAGAAAACAATTGGTAACACACTACACTGTAAAGGACAGAAATCCTGCAGTGCCGCAAGGTCCCCCTGCTCAAGAAAGCACATGTACAGGCCCGCCGGAAGTTTGCCAATGAACATCTGAATGATTCAGAAGAGAACTGAGTGAAAGTGTTGTGGTCAGATGAGAACAAAATCTAGCTCTTTGGCATCAACTCAGCTAGCCGTGTTTGGAGGAGGAAGAATGTTTCCTATAACCCTAAGAACACCATCCCCACTGTCAAACATGGAGGTGGAAACATTATGCTTTGGGGGTGTTTTTCTGCTAGGGTGACAGGACAACTACACCTCATCAAAGGGACGATGGATGGGGCCATGTACCCTCAATCTTGGGTGAGAACCTCCTTCCCTCAGCCAGGGTATTGAAAATGCGTCATGGATGGGTAGTCTAGCATGATAATGACCTAAAATACACAGCCAAGTCAACAGAGGAGTGGCTCAAGAAGAAGCACATTAAGGTCCTGGAGTGGTCTAGCCAGTCTCTAGACCTTAATCCCATAGAAAATCTGTGTAGGGAGCTGAAGGTTCGAATTGCCAAACATCAGCCTCGAAACCTTAATGACTTGGGGCCTCATTCTATTACCGGCCGTAGGAGATGCGAGGCCGCAAGGACCGGCCGCAAGCTATTCGGCTATTCTATTCCCCTCGGGCTGGGGATTCCGGCAGGCTTGCGGCCGGCGCCTTGCTATCCCTTGCGGCCGCTCGCGCCAGGGGAAAGCCTTTCATCTAAAACGGCCGCAAGAGTTTCAGCTGCAAGAAAGCCCCTGTTGCTATTCTATTGCTCCGGGAAACCTCTCTGCAAGGCTAAAAGCGAGCCGCAGCTTACTTGCAGGAAAAAGGTCCCGCTAGCACCAATTAAGCACATTATAAAGCCAAAATAAAGCCATCTTGCACTCTGAGGAGACTATAAAGTGATTGTAGGTGTTAGCAAAAATAGCACAACATTCCCCTACACTCAAATCCGTAAAAAAAAAAAATTCAGTAAAATAAATTTTAATTTATGTCAAAAATCTATGTAAAAAGTCCAGAGAGCTTGGAGCACCTCAGACCCGGCCACGCTGCGGCCGGAAAATAAACAGTTAATGTAAACTCGGATTTGGGCTGATGTGCAAGCTTGAGAGTGGGTTACAATTAATCCTCATGTCCCCCAATATGATCCCTAGCATTTACAGAGCTTTACAGTGCTGTCTTGAATTTATTTTTGACTTTAAAGATTTCTGAGCTTACGGCCGGTTGCAAGATATACGGCCGGCCGTAAGAGGAGATCCTTGCGGGGCCGTTTAATAGAATTGCGAGGTAACAGAACCCCCGCAAGGAATCGCAGCCTTGCGGCCGTTTTACGGCCCATAATAGAATGAGGCCCTTGGAGAGGATCTACAATGAGGAGTGGGACAAAATCCCTCCTGAGATGTGTGCAAACCTGGTGGGTGTCCAACTATAAGAAACATCTGAGCTATGTGATTGTCAACAAGGGTTTTGCCACCAAGTGCTAAGACGAAGGGGTCAAATACTTATTTCCCTCATTGACCTGCAAATCAATTTATAACTTTTTGACATGCATTTTTCTTGGGGGGAGGGGGTTGTTATTCTGTCTCTCACTTTTAAAATACACCTACCATTAAAATTATAGACTGGTCATTTCTTTGCCAGTGGACAAATGTTCAAAATCAGCAGGGGATCAAATACTCCCCCCCCCCCCCCCCCCCCCACTGTACATTAGATTATTTGTTAAAGTACAATACGGAGAACTTGTAATGTAAATAAAATGACTCTACTGTACATTTATTATAAGGGAAAGTGATGTTTGGTCATAAGATTATTAGCACAACATTCTAAAGACTGCAAAACTGCCCAAAAAATACTTTATTTCATGATTATATTTTTTGTTATAACAATCCCTGCAATCAATGTGTTACGACATATACATTTACTGCTTTATTAATATTGCATTATATGTGGCCTGTGGGTCCGATCAAAACTGTAATTAAGGCACGTAGGACTTTGAAATCTTTTTCAGTGACGTAACTCTAACCATCTCTTTTTCCATTGGCTCCATCTGAACCCGTAATTACGTGATTGCTTAATTGTTTGTGTTCAAGCACGCAACTTCGACGGACAAGAACTGGTTTACGAAATAGTGTCTCTCGCTCGTAGCTCGCAGCCCTTTCTAATTTAATAGCAATGTAAGTAGGGCAAATTTGAAGCACGCTGCTGTTTCGTGCTACACATTGGACTTACGAGGCTGGAATTTAATATGGCCCAATATCAGGACTTTACTAATTAGATTAGAGGACTGTAGTAGCATCACATAGTACCCAACAACCACTCTACATCTAATTATTAATTTAGTACATTGAACTTTTATATCTGTTTCATGTAGTTTTCTATGGAAATATTTTTTTTTTTAAACACAATTATTATATAGCAATGGTAAATGTGTATGAAAACAAATAAAAATAATGCTACTTGCATGTTTCTTCTTTATGCCAAACAGTTTGGGATACAACTTTGTTTAAAATTAAATGTCACTAGGAAACCATTCAAGCTTCATTGAAATCATTCAGCTTGCTGGCATGAATTCATTGTTTGATTAATTTAACAAGTATGTATGAAATGCTTCAGCTTTAAAAGTCATGTAGGCCAATTTACAGCTGCATATATTAATACATTTAACTCTCAAAGTGCAAATAACATGTTTAAAGCTTGTTTTGCAGTATCTCACAAAGCCACATTGCTCATTAAAATTAATCTTACCAGAGAATTCAGATTGCATTGTGGAAACCAAATTAAGTTTATTAAATAAATAGTAAAATCAATTTACACTGCATGAATGTTTATATAGACAGTGAACTTGATCATGAAAATCAAAAACAGTAATGTTATTCTTTAGAAGTTTGGCCCTAAAAAAATGAAAAAGAGTCTGTTTTTAAATTGGGGGAATCTAACATGCAAATTCTTTACAAGGAAAGACAAAAAACTAAGTGAAAGAGGCAAGAGCTATTATGAAGAATTACAGACAAGAAATACACATATAATTGGCTGACCAGTGTCAATACACATTGAACTACAAAAACTGACTCCGGGTTCATTCCTAGAATATGGAAAGAAATTGACCAATGTAAAACATTAACTAAAATCTGAATTAATACAAATGACTAAGACATCACGTGTTCTGCAAAAGTGCTACTTTCATTTAAAAGTAATAACTCATTTAGCTCATGGTGGGCAAAAGAATGATAGAAGCCCTCTGCCGTATAGAGTACTGTAGATAAATAGTACATTGTGTCCACATTTGCATGTCTAATAATACATAAAAAAATGTATTTCCTGCCCAGAATAACAAGAATGCATTTTCAACCTTTAGTCCAATATCCCTTTATACATGGCTCCTCAAAACAAATGCATGTTGTATAACACAGCTTTATAGCTTAGTTAGCACAGCATATCATAGAATGGATTATGTACAAGTTAGGAAACCTACCCTCAGACAGTCATTGTCTCCATTTTAAAAGGATTTCATCAGTGTGGGGCTGGTACCTAACTTGTACGTTAGATTTTGTGGGAAGGCTATTACCCATATAATTATTTAGCTTATGCATGGACTAAAGAGTGATAGAAGCCCTTCACAGTATAACCTACTATATATAAATAGTACAAATGTGTTCACATTTGCATGTCTAAACTTCTCCACTATCATCAGTGTAGTTCCCTAATTAGGAACACAGATCCATTTGAAGATAAAAAACAGGCATTTTAAACATCCTTAAATACATTAGGACATACCTGTTATATAGTAATAGATAACTTTAGCATTCACAATTATATACTTCTTTATTTAGTAAAAAATAAAAATCGAAAGTGCAATTTTAGTTCAGTTAAGATTATTTTTATATATTCATTTACAGTAATTACAAGGTGGCACAAAGTGGTGCCTTTTTCTATACTTATGTCCGATAAATGCATTCTATGAAATTAATATTTCAAAGCTGGCTATCAATAGTATTTTTTCAATATGTCAAATAAAATAATTCTACAATGTTCTTAAGAGCACACTTTTAGTGACTGCTGTTATAAATAATAATACTTTTATACTCACATCTAGGAAACTGCATTCATAGAAATGAAATATTCCCTGTATAAAACATCTTTATAATATTTCTGAACATGAATTTACCATATTTCTTTCATTTAGATGCCATTCATATCTGACAACATAATGGATATGAATTGTAGTGCTTAAGAATCAGCATTGTCTATGTATTCATAGAAGTAAAATAGTGCCTGCAGGTCTATGTAATTTAATTTGTTTGAAAAAAAAATCTAATTCAAGTTGCTTTGAAAGATTAAAATAACATCAAAAATCTCAGATGAAAAAAGTATTTAAAAAAATGAAATATAATTTTTTTTTTACCAAACATGAAGTTAACTTACAATTAAACTGTTTTGCTTTACGATTTAATTGTTTTGTTTTTTTCAATAATTTCATATCAGCTGAAACAAATTGCTTTAGTGTTCTCATGTATAGAATGTTTATATTATTATTAAGGACATGTATTTATAATACCATATTTGTGCTTATTGCATAGGACGATAATGGTAAATCAGTGAATGATAGGCCATGACTGATCTACAGCTTTATCTATGACAAAAAAAATGCATCAAAGTAACATATGTTGAATTCACTTGCATTTATTATTATTTATTAATATTATTTTCATTATTACTAAGCTTTATTTGTAACATGCCAACATATTTCATAGCTCTATACAGGGGTAAGTACAAATCAAAAACATTTAGTACATTGCAAAAAATGGAGGGCCCTGTCTTTGAGCTTACAAACAAATAAAAACAGTGCTTTTCATAAAGATCCTAACAAGATTGAAAACTTACAATCTAAAGGGTTTGACTGAGGCACAGGAGGGTGACAGATGTGTTGTGCATATTAAAGCTGAAGGCAATAAGCTTCTTTAAATATATACATTTTTAGTGAGGTTTTGAGATGGAGGGTAGTCTAGTAGAGCGGGGCCAGGTAGTTATAAAAATAGGGGCAGCACAAGAAAAGTCCTGAAGGTGGAAGAGAGAGGAGGTGATAAGAGAGCAGGGAAGAAGGTCATTAGCAGAGGGAGGTTGGGGAAGTATTATGAGGCCAGTAAAGAGATAAAAGGGTGCACTATTGTTGAGTGCTTTATACGTTCAGATCATGATTTTACATTTATTGCTGAGGGCTATGTAAAGTCAGTGGGGTGAGTATGGGATGGAGTGGAGAGAGACAGGTTATGGGGAGGCCAGCAAGGAGAGAGTTGCAGTAGTCAAGGCGCGATA
Source organism: Discoglossus pictus (assembly GCA_027410445.1). Taxonomy (NCBI): domain Eukaryota; kingdom Metazoa; phylum Chordata; class Amphibia; order Anura; family Alytidae; genus Discoglossus; species Discoglossus pictus. The sequence continues at coordinate 317,385,090 of CM050166.1, read as the reverse complement.
TGATGATAGTGTATTAGCTATTTAGTTGTGCCTTGTTTTTTATGTGATTTTGTGATTAATTGTATGTGATGAATGAAAGAGAGAGCAGGATCAAGTAAAACCACAATGCATGAGGCTTGCAAGGTGGGAGTGATGATTTAAACATTCTGTGTGCCTACTTTGTATAGGAGATGACTAGTATCAATTAAAGGTAGGAAATTTACTAAGCTATCGCCGGGGTTAAAAGCTGTGATAGCCATAGGAAACGATCATTGCAGTCTCAAACAATGCACATTACATTCCCTGCAATTTTATCTAAATCTCCCCAAATGGTCTTAAACCAATACAGATTGACATAGTTGCTAGTTCGTGTCAAGATGTGTCCAACATTATTCACTAATTTTTTTTTACTTAATTGTCTTAATCTCATTCATATTCATATTGACAAGTTCAAAACATGAATATCTGCACATAATAGAGGGGGCAATGCTTGACAATGCCAGAATATTTGATCAAAGCTTGTCAGCTTTCCTGAGAGAAATGGATTAAAACTGGACCCAGTTGGTGAATTCCAAATCAAATCTGCAGTAGTGCTGAGTTTAGGAAGTGGACTGAACCCAGGGGATGAAATTGAAATGAAATGTGCAGGAGTGATGGACTAAAAAAATGAATAAACAAAGGATGTAGATACCAATTTTAAATCTGGAGTGGACCATTGAGGAGGCAGCTCAAGTGTGACGGGATTGTAGTGTTGTATTGAACTTGTAGAGGTCATGCTTCATTGCTTCCAATATATAGTGTGTATAAAATGAACAAACATTAATAATAAAGTAGTGCAGAATTGCCTTAATTCTAAATTTTGCTGTTTACAGGTATACATGCTCCAATATCCCGTAGAGTACTTGGTTAAAAAACAAGTATAAATATTAATAAGAGCACTGGTCATTTTAAAGTCAATTGAGATTCTGAGCAATTTTCAAGTGGTACTAGGGAAAGTCTAGGAATGCCTGCTTTAATATAGGAAAGCTTTTCTTGATTAAATGTATATTTAATGTCACAATTTGCTACAGCTGTCTAACCCTTTCGTAACACAGTTCCTTTATATGGGGCTATTTAGCAAAGTCTCTTAGCTCCGACATAAGAGAAGCTAAAATACTTGAGTTTTCCAAGATTAACATTATCACAAATATGATTTTCTAGACTCATGAGTTCAGTATAGCTTGCAGTCCATATTAAATTTGTATGAGCAGGATTACAACCTAGTGAATAACTCAAAAGACAGGTATTTTTATTTGAGGATTATACAGCTCTCACCTTGATGTGATCAGGGTCAGACAGTTGTTATTATTTTATGATGTTGACTGACCCATTTCTATATAAATGTTATTTCCTCTTCTCCATAAGCTCATATAAAACCATTACAATAATATTTTGGTGGTAAAGTGGTATAACTTCATCCAAGCAGATTTTCAGAGATAAAGTTACCTCTCTCAGAAAAATAAATTAATAAATATCAATTTTAAAGCAAGAGTGGACTATTGAGGTGGCAGCTCAAGTTTGAATTGGTATAACTTCATCCAAGCAGACTTTCCGAGGTAATGTTATCTATCTCAGAAAGCTAAATTCATAAGACACAATATACATTTAAGTGATCACTATAGGACACTTATTTTCATATTGAATAACTGATTAGCATAACATCTGTAAAATCTTGCAATTTTTGTTTTGAGTACCATAAGTAAAGCAAAAAAAAATGCATCCTGCCTTGGCTTCTACACATTCTAATTGATTTTAAAAAGTATGAATACTATTCTCTTGGTGTATATTTGCACGCATTGTTAAGCTGAAACAAATGGCAGCCTTTTAGTCCCCCAGTAGTATTAATAAGCATGCTGTTAGGCAGCACGGTGTGCGCATCTTCGCTTCTCAATGCTGATCAATTCTTAGATTTTAAGAAAAGCCAGCAAGGCTCGTGAATCGTTTTAGCTACTCAATGAAGTTGATTTTTATACATGTCAGAAAACTCTCAAACTCTTTGAAACTGACAGCTTTACAGAGACCTTTTCAAGAAAAGAACACATTTTCATTCCTTACAACTTAGATCTGGGATATAAATGAAACAGAATACTAAATCCAATGTGATATTATACTTACTTTCCTCTCAAAATATTATCATCCTCATGTTGTCACATTGAGAGACTAAAGCTACATTTTTGACCAGGTGCCATATTGCAATTTAATGCTAACATCCTGGCTGAGCTGTTTATTGAACGCACAGAGCTCCAAAACTGTCTAACATAGACCATATAAGGAGCGTTTTAGATATTACAAAGGGATTTTGTTTACATGAAAAGGAAGGAATATTAAAAGGAAGGAATATGGAAAGGATGCAAGGGGTGTGTTTATTCCTCCTTGGGCTTTTAACTCATTTGATGCAGAGTATGACCAGGAGACTGGGAGATCTCCCCAAATGCCATTGTTTACAGAGAAGGGAGATAGGACCACAGGTGGTCCCTCATCCACATGTGCACTGCCATGAATATTATATTGCTTAAATATAATCTTTAAACACAATGAACTTAAAGATATCACTGGGTAGCTTTAACATTAACTAATGTACAGCATGTTCTTTAAAAACCAATCAGCAATCTCAGATATTAACACTTAAATGTGATTTGAGTCCTTTATATTGGAATTGATAAATACAACTTGTTGAAAACACATTAGATCTTCTCTGTATTTAACAAATATCCCATCTTTTTATGTGAATGCTACATGTGAACAACCATCAGATTTATGGGTAAATTAATGAAATGTTTGCTGCAATTAATTGTTCCAAAGAGATTTGTAATGACTTAAACAGCGATAATTACATTCTCATTATTAACAAGCTGCTACCCTTTTGTTTGTTGTCATCTTACATGTGTATAGGTTTGCATTCAGCTAAACATGGCTCATCATCTTTGTTTATTTATTTTATTCTGAGGTGTGACAGGCAGAGCTGCAATTTCTTTCAATATGGTTTATTATAATCCTTTACTGCCCAGGAGACTATTGCCTGATGGCGGTAAACTTGAAGGAGCAGAGAACTGAGCCACTTACAGTCTTGATTATACCCACTGTTTCTTGCCTTCCATGTTTTTTTTTCTTTTCTTCAATTTATTAGGTACTAAAATCTTACAAAGCAGATTAGCAGACTGTAAATCATTTAAGAAATGTCTGTTTACTGAGTAAAGAGGATTTAGTTTAAAAAAATACTAGACAATACTCTTAACTGGAAAAGGTGTATCAACATAATGTCTCCTGTAATTTTGAGAGTTAAAACATATGAAAGAGAACGATGTGGATCCGTGTTTGACTTTTCAGGCCAGTCACTAAAATATAATAAAAGTTGCAACTGACAAAATTCATTAAAGAACCACTGGATATTGGGAACATCACATCATTCAGAAGTATGTAGCAAACTAGTATGTTTAGCAGTTGTAGAAGCCATGAGTATAAAAACATTTTTAGAGAAAGTCTCTGCTTGTGTCATAGACACTTCCATCTTGGACTGGTAGACTACCTCAAGCATATAGGGAAGGGTTATCCTGTGGGGAATGGCTCTCTTTCAGTCCTATTGTTAAGTGGCTAATCAATATGTCATGCATTCAATAAAACTGAATAGGAATGTCACCTATATCAATTACTTATTCTTATTAGCTATTTAGTCCTGTAAGGAATGAAGGCAAAATATCTGCAACCATTAAAGAAAAATTGAACATATTAGCTAAAAATATTTTGCAAGTCAGGTTCTTCATAAAAGCATATTATAAATACAATACTTCAGTAGTTCTTTAAGGAAATCAATAGTTATGAAGGTCCATGATGCAACAAAAGCATTCACTGAATGTAACCTCTTAAACCACCATTTTAAGGGTGTGATTAATACACTATAAAACATTTATCCAATTTACTAATTAGAAAGAAGGTGAAGTTTCTTTTCCCATTTTTCTAAGTAATTTTAAAATTGAATTTCACTTCATAATTAATAAAAAATCTTGTAACATTAATGTTTATTTCTCAATTGCATTCATCATTCACCACCCTCATCCACTGGATTTCTATTTTAGTAGAACGTGCAAATAAAAATGTTTCTAACTCATCAAGCGTACACAAAAAATATAACACTGTACAGAAAAAAAAACAGAACTTTTTTATTAACACTATTACTGTATCAATGAAATGATTTGTAAGTCATAATTGCGCATAAATAATAACTATTTATAACTTATCACAGCATATCCACAATTCCAATAACTACATCAGCTTAGTGAGAAAGTGAGTGTAGAATTAGTTTGGACATTGTGGAACTCAGAATAAAAAAATGTTCGTGAATGCTGTGGAGTAGGCTGCCATTGTGAGTCATAATAAGCTACAATCTATCATATATCTTCAGAGCATATCCTGTTGAATCTAGCCCACTGAAGACCCACATTTCTATTATTCACTTACTTGACAATTACATGACAAATTAGTTACCTGAAGTAGGTGACTAAGGATTGCAGCGTCTCTTTTAGTTTTTAGTTTACAAAAATACTGTTATTTTGAAAATTATCTGTATTCAATTAATAATATACTGTACTTACCTACTTGAATTCATAAAACTATTGCCATGTAGTTTTAACAATAAAAGCTTCTGATATACAGTACTGAGCTTTTCTATAGGCCTTGTGAGCTGTCCAAGGTTCTGATGACGTTTTTTGTTTGTTTCAGGTATAATGTAAATTAATTGCTTGCCCTTTTTATCTCTTATCCACAAAGGGAAACTAACACTCATCCTTTAAAATGACTTTTTTAATTAAAAACCAACAAGAGTAAATGTTAACATATCACCAATATTGCTGTGCATGCTGTCATGGAGACTGTTTTTCCAGTACACATGTTTAATACAGATCGTTAAGCAGTACAGATAACTTTATCTACGCTCTCTACAATCTATTCAGTAGTTGTTTTTCATTATACATTTATTTATGCTGCCACACTGAAATTGGAATTAATTGTTTTATCTTCACTTGTCAGACACTTGTCACTGAATACACAATAGTATCAATGTACAACTTTTTGTTTATTGCTGAAAAATATGTCTCCATTTAAATGTCCACTGTGGTTTGTGAAAAGCTGCACATGCTTGTGAAGCAGGTAACAAACTAACAACATTGACTTGCTTTTTTGATATATAAAATCTTAAATTTTTCCTTAGTATGTTTGAATTCCCTTACATGTATATCCCCTGTCACCTCTTCAAAAAGGATGATTTATTTTCTACAAATATCACTCTTTCATTTCCACTATAATTGGAAAAAAACATGTTTTGCTAAATGTGAATAAATGAATGTTTATTTTTCACTGTCCAAGACCTCTGCATGGAGCTTTAAAAGTTAACACAAGAGGGGTTTGCTCAAGAACTATCACTTTAATAAGTCTCTAGTATAGTATTTACAGATAAATAAATGCTTCCTGTAGAATATTCATTTCATAACCACATAGGATAAATGTAATACGTTTTCAAAGAATTGAAGAGCATGGAAGTTGTTTTGGGATATCTCAGAGTTATAGGTATCTCCACTGATTGGGATGAAAGGAGATAGAATGTTTTTGCTCATTACAGTAAAAAAAAAAATAACAACACAGAGGATACATTTTAACTCAGTTAGAGTATTCTGGTGGGCAGCTCAATGGTGTCCAAAATATACATTGAGGTTTACTGATCAATATTCAGTCTGGGACAAATAGACCTCACAGTGATAGGTAGTACACCAGGTTCAGCATGGGATTCTAATTTCCCCACACAAGCAGAACCCTACTGACTGTGGGCTGCATTGTGGAAATGAGGAAACATACGTTTTTTATTATGTTTGAATGTGACTGGGGGAAGCAGTTCAAAACTGTTCTCATAGCATTTATACCATTTTATAATTAATAATAAAAAAACAAAAGGGTCAAATGTTCTAACCACGTTGAGGAGAGCTCATAAGTAATGATTTGTTAAGTTGGATGGTGAAAGATTTAAGGGTAATTAGCAGAAGTATTGCCTTACTAATTCCGTAGATAAGGAGATCAGCTTTCTTACTGAGGTGGTAAGTATAAACACAGTAAAGGGGTTAAATTAGGCATAGGATATCCATAAAACATCACAATTCCACTGAATATCAAGAAATTTTACTGAAGTCTCACTACAAAGTCTTCAAGCAAGTCCTTTTAACTAATCCATTAGACAGAATATCAACTTGATGGTATTTTGATGAAAGCAATTTGAGACTTAATCTGTGTTTCAGTTTATTTGCAAGTAGGATACAATTCATCTCACTTGCAACAGGTCTCCCACCTGTCAGGCATGTTGTGAAGTTTTACAGTTACACTGATAAATAATATAAGTGAAAAGCGATTACCATTCCCAATTCAACAGCATCAAAGTTGTGGGAAAAGCAAGCAGAATTATTTATTATATTTGAAAAAGACATAACATCAGATAAGGGATATATATGCTGTTCTATGCATCCTTAGTCCAATATTACATAGAATGCAGTGTCTGGATATTTCCAAAAGGATATTATTAAAACTAGAAACAAATCAAAGGATGGAAGCTGAAATGGTACTTGGTATAAAAGACAAAACTTCTATAGGGAGACTTCTTGATTTATTATGTAAAGAAGGGGTGTTGAAGGAATTTGTCGGAAGGCCTGAAGTGGGAAATTTGTGAATAGCAAAGAAGGCCAAAACAGTTCAAATCCTCATCAACAGTGGTATAGTCCCTGTTGATGATCCTGCATGATCTGGCACCTGATGGACACCAGTGAGCCTCCCTAATCCAATCTGCATTATTCATTGCAATAACCTGGGTAACCTGGCACCTTCCTTCTCATTGAGAATAATGGCCTCCGTAGGCCATGGGGGGTTGGCCTTATTGAATTTGCTGGGCTTGTTTGCTCTCTTCTGATTGGTTGCTCAGAACTCGACCTACACCAAAAGAAGGAATGTCGATCTGGGCCCTCAAGTGGTAGGTCTGCCCATACAGGCGGAAAACTTAAATCTGTTTTCCAGCATCTTGACGATTGGTTCCTCACCGATCAATCACTGTACTATTGACGTAGACCTTAGGATTGGTCATCCTGGTTTTGATGCTTTTTGAATGTGAAAAATATTATTGTTTGATTTTCATTGTTTTAACCCAAAATTAAATGTACCCTTATCCCCTTCATAAAGTGTTATAGTTGTTTTGATAACATGTACTAGCTCTAGTGTGTCCTTTTAGGGTCCAAGACTCTTTTTATTCTACATTAAGATCTTCTTCAAGTGGTTCTTCAGTGAATCCAGGTGCTAGTGCGGAGAAGACCTTCTTCAGATGAAGATCGAAGAAGTCCCGGCAATTATGGAGCAGGGGGATACCCATGTTATCACACAAACCTTTATATTTCATAAGAGACTTCAAAAACTTCACAAGGGAATAATCTTTAAGAAAATCAAGAGCAAGAGGCCATAATTGTTGCAATTTAGAAGAAAAATTATTAGTTTGAGACTGTATTACCAAAAGGGTGGTAGATATGGGGAGAATACTTCTAGGAAAATTGGTAGTGACAAAATAGTAAAGGGAATTAAGAATTCCTTTGATTTGAATAAGGATGTCCTTCCTCCAATCCAATATTTTAAAAATAATGATACCCATGTAAATAATAAAGCACATAAACTATTGTACCATTAAATTTCCATCTGTAAATGCAAAGTAGCAAAGAGATACTGGCTTTAGTGAAGAATATTGCATTTGCTGTTTTCCAGTAATAAATATATGCATGCTTATGAAACCATAGCCAATAGCCATATGAAAATGCTGTCTCTGAACTATTTATTTTATTGCTATATAACACGTTATTTAATAAATGTTTAAACTACAGGATGATTGTTAGCGTTTCCAACTAACCTTAAGGCGTTCAGCTGTAAGATGTTTTAAGCAATGATATAGCTGGGCTTTCAATCAAAAACAAATTGTCTAACAATAAATATAAACACATGAGCCATAATGACTCATAAAGGGAAATTAAATGTTTGTGGATTTCGCTAGGAATACAATATACATATGTATCTATTTACTTTTATGTACTTTTTTTTTTATTAAGAAATGCTTACAAGCTCTGCTTTTTTTTCTGCCCAAAATTATACAATTTGTATTTGCTTAGGTCTGCTCTCTGTAGATCATGCTGGTAATGAAGACACATACACTGAAGTGCAGTGTTTCAAATTAGACCATTTCTCAGGAGCATGTTGCAGAATATAGCTGAGAGATAATCAATGATTGGCTAGTATGATACACTGTACAGAGTAGTCTGTGTGTTCATGAGTTACAGAGGGCAGACACAAGCAGATACTATTTGCCTGGTTTTAGGCAGAAATTAAAACAAAGTATAAGAAATTCTTGATTACATAAATTACATAAAAGTAAATATATACATAGGTACAGTTAATTCTATTTTTAGTAAAATCTAGATACCTTCCCTATCCTTTTAAATAAATAAAATAAGTTTACAGTATAAAGGGAATTTTATCATGTCTTTCGATTTAACGGTTTAACAGAATGTGCTAATTCTTTAGAAGCATTATATAATTGAATATGATCTTTAATGAATGCAAATTGTTGTATGGATGTTTTAAAAGTTTTCACAAGTATAAATGCAGTCGCAGCTGATTAATACATGGAAATTGAAAGTGTTTTACCCTAAAAATTGATTGGAATTTAAAAGGGGTGACATGAAACTTGCACACATTTTCTTGCCATGTATGTTTTTTTTGCCATGCTCCTCTGGTGTACAAGTGCAGCTAACTATCTCAAATACATCACATATAATGTTTTTTGTTGCTGCAAATGCAAAATATATGTAGAAACACATAGGTGTACTATGAGCTAGCCATACTGTTATGAATAAAAGCAAACCATGTACATAACTTCTTATGAAAAAAGGTTTGTGCTACATGATTTACTCCTTTAATAAACACAGAAGTCTCAAAGGGTCTATCAAGCATTTAGAACAACAATATGATACTTTAACTCCTCAATAGCCATTGCATCACACTGCTAGTTAATGAAAGCTGCCATGACAGGAGGAGGCGGTTACATAACAGAGCAATTACAAAAAAAGCCAACAGGCAGCAGGATTACCCACCCAGACAGATGGACAGGAAATTGGAGTCACAGTGTAAATAACAACAAGGCATCCACAGACAATGTAAATAAAACAGAAGAACAAGCAAATTGGGTCTATTTACCAAGCTCAATGATTTCTTTAAAGGGTCTTCCAGGATTCTGTATGTGTTCAGAAATATAATAATTTTATCTTCTGTTATTAGTTATTTACTGTACTGAAATATATACGCCTAATGGATATCCTAATATTGTGTGGATAAAGGAAAATTGTAACAATAGCATGCTGCCCTTATATGAGGTAGACCAGCAATGTATTTGTATGACGCGGAGGCTGCACAGGCTTCCTGGGTCAGCACGTAGCGTTGCATGACCCAGCGGAGCCTGTGAGGCCTTTCAGCCAATCAGCTGCGTCGGGGTCATGTCTGAAATACCATACACCCACCCTGTTAATTTGTTTTTGGTAAAAATGTAAGATGTAATTATTATCTTTTTTTTTAAAAAAAAGAGGTTTTTGTAATCAAGGAATTTTGGAGAAGTGGGAAAAAATTTTGCATTTTCATAATTTTATTTTATGGCTTGGCGGAAGGTGAGTTGCCCGGCCCACTGGCGTGCTTAATATAAGCATTGGGGCTTTGGGCAGGGCTCAAAGCGTGAGGTCACTGTCCGTGTCCAGGCTCCTCCCCCGGTAAAAGGATTACAATACTTCATGTAAATAAAGTTATGTGTTGTTGTTTACAATTGTTTATAATAAAGCTGTGGCCCGTTGTTCTCCCATTGCAGTTGTCGTGTCCTTTATTTATCACCTTAGACTAAATGGATCATGCATGGGTCACGTACATTTAATTGTGAAAAATTATATACATGTTCAGAAGAGAACCATTTTCTGTACAAAACACTGAGCAGGAAAAGAAGAGACTCAAAATATACATTTATATTTGACTGTTCGCGGAAAATGCTCATTCCTGTTGGATTAAGATTAATCTAGAAAACACCATAGATTTTTTTTTAGTGCGGACAGTCTCCCTTTAAACCATATTACAATCACTTTACAACATTGTACAATACTGCTTTATGGAAGAGAGGAATGAACGTGCTCAATTGAGACTCTCCTGGTTTTTATTTGATCATCAGTCACTGTCATTAAAGGGGAACCAACAGCTGCTCCTTGGTATCACCCACCATGCTGAAAAGGCATTGATATCCAGGCATACAATTTACCAATAGGGCCAAGCGGGGCACATGCAAGACAGTGTTACCCTTCGTACCCATCAGACAAGAACCAGATTAGTTCATGGCCTCAATCATAAGAATATTAAGCAAGAGGAGGGAGATCAATATTTCATCCTTGAAACCAATATGTGTGTCACTTATTTATGCGGAACATGTCAAAAAGAATAAATCAATATCAAAGGGCCACTGTGAACATTGTTTTCTACATGATTTTTTTTAAAAGTAAACTTGGCTATAGGTTTTTAGAAAACAAAAAAAGTTTAATATGAATACATGTTCTTTTCTGTGTAGATCAATTTTCTTTTCTGAGCTAATTCTTTCTGCTCAGTGAGGTGCCCATCTTTGTGACAAATTTGTGATAGTTACTTCTTAGCTGTGAGGCCAGAAAAGTCTTTGCACCCCCCATGGCCCCGACCAGACGGTGCAACGGGACAAATGTTAAGAGGACTCTTTAGTCCCTCCCTTATGGAGAGGAACTCTTTAACTTGTGTCTTTTGGCTCAGTCCTTCAGACGCTTCTACCCAAAGGGGACCTGGACTCAAAGGCTGCAGGACCCCCCACCCCAGCCTCTACAGGGTGCAGTAGTGGTGGGTGCAAAAACAAAGGTGCCCAAATCAAAAATCAAACAGAACTGACATTTATTGCTATATTAGAACTTAAATTCTATTATTATGTTATTTGCCTGTAATTTGATGGAAGCTTTTAGAGTATATCCTGTCACACAACTTTACACATAATGAAATATAGACTTAGTGTAAACATTTTAACTCAACTAATGTTTTTGTTGAATTTAACATAAAAAATAAGCATAATATAATAAAGCAAATGTATTGCATTGCTTGATGTGATTCTCATAGTTAGATAGTTACATAGTATTTAAGGTTGAAAAAAGACTTTAAGTCCATCAAGTTCAACCTTTTAAGATCTCCTCTGATCTGCAATATGCGGATTAACTTTTAATTAATTAGTTGTATATATAAAAAAAAAAAATCCTCCTGATCCCAGACACCGGCGACCAGACTTCTCCCTGGGTCAATACTGCCTCTCTAATTATCCATGATAACCCTGAATTCCCTTTTTAATTAGAAATAAATCCAGTCCCCTTTATCGAATCCGCTGTCACCACCTCCTCTGGTAGAGAATTCCACAGATTAACCACCGTTACTGTGAAGAACCCTTTTCTTTCTTTAAGGTGGAATCTTTTTACTTCTAACCTCAAGGGATGTCCTCTTGTCAGTTGAAAACCTCTTGGCACAAAAAGCTCCCTTGACAAATCTTTATATTGACCCTGGATGTATTTATATAAAGTAATCATATCTCCTCTTAGACGCCTTTTTTCTAGAGAAAATAAGTTTCATTTGGTTAGTATTTCTTCATCACTTAGCCCCTCCATTCCCCTTATTAGTTTTGTTGCCCTCCTCTGTACCTTTTCCAGCTCTAAAATGTCCTTTTTATTTAGTGGTGCCCAAAATTGTACTCCATATTCCAAATTAGGGCGTAGTAGAGATTTGAATAGATTCTCAAATCAGTCCAAATACAACCGTTATGTTCCATCAGTGTCCATCACACAATGTGCTCATTTACAGTTATTCTTTGCATGATATATTAGAAACTAAATAGATAATAAATATTTTTCTGAATTAGTACTATATTTAGATTGGGGTAAATAGACATCGTAATTTTCCCTTAAATGAGACCTTTGCCACAGATAATTTTTGCTCCTTGTAGTGAAATAATAATAAACATTTCTCCACCTCTCCAGCTCAGAACAAGAGGAATTTAGATATAACATAAACCCTGGTATAAACTCTCCTTTAGAAGATATATTTATGTGGAGTCAAAAAATGCAGGGGTGTTCATTTGATCCTTGTCAGCAAGCTCTTCTGAGGTCTGCAAGTGAAGAGAACTGGATTGGACTGATGGGATAAAACTTACTCAGTGCTTTTACTTTTCTTACAACTTTATTTCTCCTTTCTTGCCAAGTCAATGAGTTGACACAATATGCTTTAACCTATATCTTTGTGTTTGAAGAATTGTCAAATTACAATGAAACCACTTTGTTTCTATTTATTTAGAAATATAATAGATGCATTGTGCAGGTAATAAGAAGGATGTTACCTTTATCACAACCCCACTGAATAGTTTGCACAGTGTTAATTACAGTTACCCAAAACCTCTCCTTTCAATTTGTCATTGTATGGTTGTTGTTTGTTTCTTTGTTTTTTCTTTCTCTTGCAAATTGAGGTTTCTAATACATTTGTCACAGATAAATGTGGTAACAATTTTTGGGTAGTTTCTATAACATCTACAAATTATACCAAACATTTGTATTTAAAATCTGCATTTTTTTTTTTATATTTCATGTGCAAACAGAAAAAGGAAGACAGTGTCTTATTTCAGATACACATAAATATTATAAAACAGACACAAGCCTTTAGTTTGAAATAGGCCACAGCCTTACTAAATATTTTTATGACAACATTTTTGTGCTTGAACTTGGATAGGGATAAACATAACCAATGGCAATTGGGATCTCCTGAGAATACAACCATAATACACACCCACCTCCAGCAACTGTTGCATTAAGCTAGAGGGTGTCCACATCTGGAAATACAGGACAGAGAAACATAGAACTGCTCATAACCCAAAGCAGGCAAACACTACACTTAGATCTTTTACCACTGGGGAAGAAAGAAGCTGTATTTTGGATGCCCCTTTCAACTCCCACTCTGTAGCTCATGATTGTCCCCCCAGGCCTCCAAGACTCACTCAACTTATCTTTTCATTCAAGTCCTTCATGCTTGTTCTGGATGTCTCTGTCTGATTCACCTCATCCTTATGCTTTTATTTTTGAAAATGTGTAACAGATGCATATTTTTTACTGACTTTTCTCACTGTGTTTATAACCCTGCTGGTTCTGAAGGCACTAAAAATCACAAGCAAATGGCAATGTATTTTGTCTGTCAAAGCAAAAAATATCTTTGATTGATTTGTTTAATCATACTAACCTCAAATAAAAAAAAAAATACATTTATTATTACAATAAAAAGGGTATATAGGCATATAGAAGGAGCTTGTGGTTTATGGTTACTTTGAGACTTGCAGGCTTGTGTTCATAAAATGAGTATGCAGCTTAAGACTAGATAACAGAAGAGGCAAGAAAGCAATTTGAAAGCTATAAAAGCTAACCCTGCAACATTTAACATAGTTTTAAATCAGTGAAAATAGTTGCAAAAGGAAACAAAATTATAGCTTTTTCACACTAGTTTACAGTACTACATTATTGTGTAAAGCAGTATACATATATTCAAACTACATCATTTCTATAGTTGGTGCCAAGAGTAAGACAGAGTGATACACATGGATTTGTAAGTCATCTATTTCTCATCTTTAATTATAAGCCTTATTTAATGTTTGGAAGGCGCCTCTATTTGTTCATGCCTGTGTTTGTAAAATGCCAGATTATTTCTGTGGTAGTACTGACAAACACCTGTCTTGTAATTTTCTTTGTCTTGTACCTGTGTGAGGTTTGTAGTGTGTGGTGATCAGCGTGAGACACTTTATTTCTTGTATTCATTGACAGGATCACTTGCTGTGCTTTTGTCATGTGCTCTCTTGGCATTCTTATTCTCCAACCTCCTGATAAAGCAGTAAAACTCTTCCAAACTGGTAGAACTGACATTCACACTGTCATAGTAAATATGGAATAAGTACAAAATGATGGTGTAAAGGTCATCAGCACTACCTAACTGTGCTATTTCCTGTTATATCAGGATTACCAGAATGTAATTATACCAAATAAAATTGTGTTTTAAATTTTATTTTTTTACCTTATTTATGATTTTTTTAAATAGAAAACACATGTACAGGTTATTGATATTATTACCTGATTTGAGATAGAGTTTTATTACAAGTTATATTTAGTTTGGGGCACACTCATTATTAATTAATAAACAATATTACAAACATTAATTAACCAATACATACATTTTTTGGGCTAATTATTACTATTGGTCAGTTCAGTTTAAAACTATACTGAAAGGATTATTTTGTCTATTTTGGTCATGTGGCTGTAAATGTAAGTGTATGACCTGTTAGTTGTATCTGTGTTGTATGGTGGAGAGCTTTTGGTCACATTTTGCATGCTCTAAACTACAGTGCCTTGCAAAAGTATTCACCCCCTTGACTTTTTACCTATTATGTTACATTACAGTCTTAAATTCAATGTTTTGTTAATCTGAATTGTATGTGATGGATCAGAACACAATAGTCTAAGGTGGTGAAGTGAAATGAGAAAAATATATACATAAAACTATTTTTTAGAAATAGAAAATAGAAAATTGGCATGTGCGTATGTATTCACCCCCTTTGTTATGAAGCCCATAAAAAGCTCTGTTGCAACCAATTACCTTCAGAAGTCACATAAATAGTTACATGATGTCCACCTGTGTGCAATCTAAGTGTTACATGATCTGTTTTTACATATACACACACCTTTTTTTAAAGGCCCCAGAGGCTGCAACACCTAAGCAAGAGGCACCACTAACCAAACACTACCATGAAGATCAAGGAACTCTCCAGACAATAAAGGACAATGTTGTTGAGAAGTACAAGTCAGGGTTAGGTTATAAAAAAAATATCCAAATATTTGATGATCCCCAGGAGCACCATCAAATCTATCATAACCAAATGAAAACACCATGGCACAACAGCAAACCTGCCAAGAGACGGACGCCCACCAAAACTCAATATTTAGAGAGGCAGCCCAGACACCTAAGGTAACCCTGGAGGAGCTACAGAGTTCCACAGCAGAGACTGGAGTATCTGTACATAGGATGACAATAAGCCGTACGCTCCATAGAGTTGGGCTTTATGGCAGAGTGGCCATTACTTTCAGCAAAAAATAAGTTTGTGAAAAGGCATGTGGGAGTCTCCCAAAATGTATGGAGGAAGGTGCACTGTAACTTTTCGGCCATCAAAGAAATTCCTATGTCTGGCGCAAACCCAACATATCACATCACCCAAAGAACACCATCCCCACAGTGAAACATGGTGGTGGCAGCATCATGCTGTGGGGATGTTTTTCAGCAGCCTTGACTGGGAAACTGGTCAGAGTTGAGGGAAAGATGGATGGTGCTAAATACAGGGATATCCTTGAGCAAAACCTGTACCGCTCTGTGCCTGATTTGAGGCTAGGATGGAGGTTCACCTTCCAGCAGGACAATGACACCAAACACACTGCTAAAGCAACACTTGAGTGGTTTAAGGGGAAACATGTAAATATGATGGAATGGCCTAGTCAAAGCCCAGAACTCAATCCAATAGAAAATCTGTGGTCAGACTTAAAGATTGCTGTTCACAAGCGCAAACCATCCAACTTAAAGGAGTTGTTTTGCAAGGAGGAATTGGCAAAAATCCCAGTGGTAAGATGTGGCAAGCTCATAGAGACTTATCCAAAGCAACTTGGAGCTGTGATTGTCACAAAAGGTTGCTCTACAAAGTATTGACTTTAGGGGGGTGAATAGTTGTGCACATTGACTTTTTCTGTTATTTTGTCCTATTTGTTGCTTGCTTCTGTAAATTAATTGATGCAAATCCTCAAACAATGGGTTTTTGGCACTAGATTTATTTGTTGCTTTTTAGTCATTCATTCTGGTACAATTATCCATGACCCTATGGACCACAGGATGCCAGGCACATCTGTCAGCTACTACCCCTCTGAGCTCTCTCAAGTTCATGGCAAATTGCTTCAAAGTCCTCATCTATCCATCTCCCCCTATGTCATCCCATTCTTCCTGTGCATTCAATCTTTCCCAGCATCAGAGTCTAGGGAATCATGTAATTACATTATATGAACAAATATTTGAGCTTTAGTCTCATGATAAAACCTACCAGTGAAGTGTTTGGCTTGATTTTCTGTAGCATTGATTTATTGAATCTTATTTAGCATGGACCAAAAATATATAATCACACTGATGAGGCCCAACAGGTCAAAATAGCTGTCAATAAGTACTTAATATTGTCACTATGCTATTATTTGTATTACGATAAATAATTTTTAACATCTTTTTAAATATAACAGCAAATTCAAATTAGGTTAGAGTTAGATTTTTGAATGTTTTTAAAGCTTAGCCTAAACTGACTATTCAGGAATCATGGGCAGAATGTGTCTCCTCCCCTGCCTGTTAGCTTTTCTGTGCTGCTCATGATGTTGAAACAGTCATCACTCTTTGCTCCATTCAAAGTGCAACCACTGATTAGACTGCAAAAGAATTGTGGGTTATAACAATGCGAGGGCAGAGAGAGCATGTTTTGCCAAAGAGTGAATACTACATACAATTGAACATAAAATTGCATTTTGAAGAATACATGTTAATACATTTCTTTAGCTTATTTCTAATATTAGCACAACATATTTATTGATATTTTAAACTGTTAGAAGACTCTTCTGCAATCAGCATTAAATATAACTTAACTAGTGAATAACATAACTCATGTAATAGTTATTTTTGGTACTGGTTATATTTTCTGTTAATTTGGAAACACAAAGCATGGCGACAACTGCCCATCTATCAAAGCTTTATGAGTAGTCTCTTTCTTGTTTCACTCACTGGGAGTATATTACATTACATGTTGCTTTTCTCCCCTTTGTTGGTTGCAGATAGATTTATGGACTATATTCTATAAAGCCAGAGCTTTCTCATTGATGATAGCAGACCTCTCCATTCTTATATTATTCATGTAAAACAATGACAATTATGCATAACAAATTAAAAACACTTTTCTAAAATGTTCTAAAGATCAACTGCAACTCAATTATGTGTAACTTTCAGTACTGGTGAAGCTAGAACTCAATCATTCCAGTCCAAAGGCAATTGCCTTAACCACTGAACCTTTTCTCTGAGAAATTTAAGTATCAGCAGCAAAAACAGCTTTTACATTCACTTTAAATGAAAAAAATACCTTCAACAGGAAATCCAAAATAAAAAAAGCATATTATAAAAATAGGATATTAGTGCCATTTAGGGGCATATGTTTTTCATAGATATAGCAGAACATATATTGTTATATTGTAGATATTGCTACTGTATGTCATTGCAGTTCACAGTTATTGTGGATCCTCATGGCAGCCCCATGACAAAGGACACGTTGGAATGAAATATTATTGGAAAAGATCACATAGAAAAGGACACAATGTGGCTGTAATGCCTGTTTTAAAAAAATGTGGCCCTGCACCTCTATTTGTGTCCATATAGAATTGTATTGAATGTTGGCCCAAGTGATTAGCAAACAATTGCTTCCTGTAGCTATTTTGCGACCTTTTAATATATATTTTTCAAAATATTCAAAATAAAATTATTTGTTAAAAATGTGGATCATTTGCATAATACTTGTATTACATAATGTTTGTTGGGTAGCATCTTCTCACGCCTAGTCCAGTTACAGATAAAATATACTGACATATGTATAGGTAGACAGATAATGTTGACATCCACTCTTTTAACTCTGTCTGTAGAGGAGTTATTGGTTTTATATCACTTGGCATTTTAAAAAAAGCATGTCTCTCTCTGTTATTTCTGTCTTTAAAGCAATGGAAGAATAATATTTTTTTAATTCTGCTCATGACATTTGGATTTTAACATTCTTGATTATTTGCTTTTCTTACACATGACTATTAATAATTGAACACCTTTTATGGAGTGAGGATCTGTAAATGTGACTTAGTTTAAACTTGTTCTTGGCAAATGCGCCATTAATGAGATGACTCCCTGGGTGTGAATTATCTGTGCCGAGTTAGGAATCACTTTATTCTGCAACTAGACATGTGAACAGATCACAGGCTTTACAGAGTGGGAGTTAGTGTCATGTCTACCTCTCTTAACACAGCGATGTGAGATTATATCTCTTTATAGATTTTATATCTGTCACATTGTGAATTATTAGAACAAAATACTTCTTAGTTCATTCCAGTAGCTGTGAAATAAAATATTTTCCATTGTTCAATACTTATAGATTAAGCTTAGTTACTGGACCCTGTCTGAAGGTGTCATGTCATAGTCCTGGGTGTCTGATGAGTGGAGATCTTTTAACATGACATTATTTCACTAGAGTTCTGATTATTGTTTTATTTCACAGAGCAGGGATAATTAGTCTCCATTTCTTTCTACAAGACCAAAAATATATCTTGTTTGTGGTTAAGTTTTATTAAAAGGGATGCTTTGACACCAGTAACAAGTCATACTTTAATGTCCATTTTAAATATATAATTTGTATGTCTGTATGTTTGATTTTATCTATGTATATATGTATGTTTGTTTTCTTGTATAGCTCCATTGATGACAAGGTACAAATATTTATATGACACTAGGGCCTTCATTCAATTGCAATTTGCCCAATTGAATAGGGCTCAAAATAAGCACATAACATATATTTTTTAAAGACGTTTTTAGTTAGTAAACATCTATCCAAAAGCAAGGTTTTCCCTAACTAAAAACTTCTTTAAAAAAAAATAAGCTATGTGTTTATTTAGAGCCCTATTCAATTGGCCAAATCGCAATTGAATGAGGCCCTATAAGTGCATCTTACATAAACACAACCAATGATTAAATAGTCTCTGCACCAAACCTCTTAAGTCTAGTTATATGGGGAATTACTCACACAGACAGATACCTTAAGAGCATTATTAAATCCAGGCTACGTGTTAAAACGTAGCCCGTAACTCCCAATTTACATGTTACGGGTATTAAATTAGCCCTGAAACTTTTCTTGCAGCAGACTGCGTTAATCAGCAGGACAGCTGAGAATAGGCACGCGTAAATCATTTGATCTGACGAGCCCGTAATCGGTAATTGTTCAATTCAGCTATAAAATTGCAAGCACGTAACCCGCAAATAGAGCCCAAAAGGCCAATGTGTGGTCGAGAGTACCCGCAAGGGGGGTAAAATCCAATACATAGCACTTACAATACAAAGAAAAATGTACTACTGTACACATATTGTAATTTAAAGTGATGTTAGGTTTTAGAATTAATAGCACAACATTCTCAAGCTTCAAATCGGCTCAGAAAAATACTTTATTTCATGTTTATATTTTGTGTCATATCAATCCCCATAATCAATGTTTTAAGACATATAATGTAACTCGCATGTAATAGAATATCATATTTACGGATTTCTTAATATTGCATTATATCTTCAATGTGGTTCCGATCGCAAACTGTAATTGAAGCATGTAGGACTTCGAAATATGCCCTCCCCTTTTTCAGTGACATAATGCTAACGATCTCTTTTTCGATTGGCTCCATCTGAACCCGTAACTACGGGCTTGCTCAATTGTTTGCATTTGAGCTCGCAACTCCGACGGCCGAGAACTGGTTTACGAAATAGCGTCTCTGCTCGTAGCTCTCAGCACTTTCTAATTTAATAGTGATGTAAAACGGCCAAATTTGAAGCACACAGCCCTTACGTGCTACACGTTGGACTTATGAGGCTGGAATTTAATAGGGCCCATAGACGGTAATTGCATTTGGAAGGGTGGATGTTATTATTCATCTAGAATAATAACATTTGCTAATGGAACAGTTTTTAAATAATCTTTAAAAATTTGATTACCAAACTGCATTTTGAAAGTGCTAACATTAGGGCGAATGCATATATTGGGGAGAATTAACATGCCTGCGATAGCCTGTGCTGATCCTCAATCCACCTTCTCAGTTTACTGTGTAATTTATTAAAGCCTCTCATTTAGGCTCATAAAGGCTGACCATTACTAGCTGTGATTATGGTTGTGTTATGGGTATGTTACCTGCATCTACTTTGAAAACCCAATTCCACCGAATATACTAAACAGTTTCCTTGCATTTTTACTATCAGTTATGTTGCTATTCAGCATCACATTTCAGACTAACATTAGCAGTATATTTTATATTTAGATTAAATTATATAACCAATATGTATTTATTTATGTACAAATACAAAATAGATGTTATCAGCTGTGCGATTCACCCAATTGAATAGGGCTCTATATAAGCACAGAGCATATTTTTTTACAGAAGTTTTTAGTTATTGAAGACCTCGCTTTTGGAAAGAAGTTCACTAACTAAAAACCTTTGTAAAAAAATAAGCTCTCTGCATACATATAGCCCTAAAGCCCTATTCAATTGGCCGTATCGCAATTTAATAAGGCTGTATATATGTAAATACACATAGGGCACTGATTATCCAGCATCAGATAATCTAGCAACCTCTTGTAATCTGACAATTTCCTCTCTGCTGCATTAACCACTGAATCACCGCTTCCTCTGTCAGTCAGAGTCCTGATCACAGCCCAGCCTCACGCTGCTCATCAATAAACGTGTGGCTGCAGGTGCTCACAGGATTACTCTGGACAGGTAAGGGATAGGGTGGCTTTGCCTGACTATCCCAATGAGCAGTTTCTCGTCCATAAAGCTTGGTTTGAGCACTCCCTACACTGAAATCTCTTTCCGACAAGTGTTGTGGTATTGCGAGTGAAAAGATTATATCCTCTATAAGTTTTCACAAGTAATACATTTACCTGAAGTCAGAGGAAACCATATGATTCTGCTTAGATGGTTACATTTTAAAACATATGTTAATCTATTTATACTGCATCAATGTCGTTGTTCCACTCAAGCTAATATGGTATAATGCATATTTCTTAAGTTTACACACCATTATATTTATGAATTATCTTACACTTAAAGTAAACTTAGTAGTATTATGTAAATGTGGCTAAAATCATATCTAATAAATGATTCTGGAAATATATTCTAAGTTAACTTTCCATTTTTGTTATAATACAAATACCCGGTCTAATGTAAAACAGACAAATAAACATTTTACTTCTTTTTTTTTTTGCCTTGTTAGTTTATAACTATCCGCAACCACAAATCTTTTCTGTAGTTTAATTAAAAATGGTCATTCAAAAAGCATGGCCAACATATTACTCTTCCCATGTGTTTTTGATTTCCTGTGTTCCTAATGAAGTCAAAACTGTCATTGCTGATTGCTCCATTGTTGATTACCCCTAGATTTGAATTACCCAAAATGCATACAGTACCAACAGGAAAACTATTTGTGGGTGATAAAAATCCCAGGATATTGGATAGTTTGAACATCATCAGAAAGCTTCCAGTATTGACCCTTTATGTCAACTACACACATATTCTAAATATTTGTTAAACATCTTCTACTCAAATGTGCTATTGCTATTAAATTCTATGGCTTATAGGGGGGTTAATAGGTCGCAGGGAGAGTTCATTGTAGATGCAAGGGGGTTATTTAAGATGTATTTAAGGTGTTAACTTTATGTAGTTATGTAGATGGGGTGTAGATGGGGTTATGTAGATGGGGTGACAGGGAAGTGAGCGGGGCTAGGGGATGCTTGTGGATTCCTTCCATTGGGTATTTAAATGGAAGGAATCCTGAAGGCATGACACCAGGGCTTACTATTGTCTACTAGAGAAGATTCTCATCCATAAAGCTTGGTTTGGGTGCCACCCACACTGAAATCTCTTACTGAGAAGGCAAAGATTTACGGATGTGAGCTGAGTGCCCTAATGTAGGGTATAAAAGATCTACATGCTGTTGTAGAAAGGCTCCCGCAATTTTTTTACGGGACTCCCCTAACTTAGAGCACTGTATTTTCATGGGACAATATGTGTCTTTGTTGGGGTTTTTATAGTGTAGGAGAAATCCAGTCAATCATTATAGCAAAAGAAAAGCCTGTAGGAATTCAAGTAGGATATCAGTGTATTAGAATTATATACATTACTAAACAAAGAATGAATCATTATCCAGTGTAACAGCCGATGCTGTAATAAAGAAATACATTTAGCACCCACTTAACACCTGGTCTTGATCCAGGGAACATCTGTTAGTGATTTAACAGTTTGGAAAGTACTCAACTGAAGGCCTCCAGCTTGTCATTCAAAAAAATACCTTATGTGCCATGAGTTTACTGTCAATGTGAAATCCTATTTTAATCACACAATTAGAGGGAAAAATTATTAATCCTAGCAACAGATATTGCTCTGGATAGAACAGCAATTGAAGAATCTACTTGTTAAATGGTAGGTAGAATATAATGTAATGTTGTGAATGTTTGTGTTCAGGTACATTTGTAGTTCGACACTGAATGTGTCACTTCACAAATACGGATTCAGATATTCACGGCACTTGACTTCGTTGAATGCTATCAAAACTAGCAATATGATTATAGAAATGTTAACACCCAATGTAATGGACCTTAAAAAGGCTTGCCCTGAACTGCTGGAATGATGTACTTTAATATTTGAATATAAGAGTTGTTAATACAGTATCTATAAAATGTATCAACATGCTTAGACAGTTGCACTACTGCAAACACTTTACAAATAGGAAAAAGCTACCAAGACACTGGATAATGCAGCTCATTGAGGAGTGTATTGGGTGTATCAGTTAAACTGTAATATATTACCTTTGGGAAGCTTTGACCCAGTGTGCCAGCTAAAAGCTTCATTAGCATTTGATTATATAGACTGTTATTCTTGCTAGGCAACTATTACACAGTGGAGGAAAATATAGCCCTTTTACATTAAAGCTCAATAAATTAAAAATTATAATCTTGATTTATTAATGTTTTAGTCTAAGCCATAATGTGAAAATATCTACAACTCACCTGTTTGTACTGCATTAATATAGAAAACAAGCTACACATATGTTAATATGCTATAGTAGCAAACATATCTATGTCTGGATATCTATAACAAAATATATATTCAAGTTGTGTCTATCTCTTCATGGCAATCACTGTGTACTGGAAATGTCAGTAATAAATAGGGAGGAGAGATAGTGAGCATATCAAGTTGTGGAGATAAATATCTTAAAAATAGCCAGCTCTCTTGAACATCTTACCAAAAATATAACCAATATATCTCATTCAAGGGAAAGTGCTTTTTATTAGCAGGTCACTATTTTATTACAACTTGTACATTTTTATCACTGCAATGTTTCATTCCTTGTAAGTTTGTGACCTGTGTAAGATTGGCATGTTTTTTGTATGCTGTGTTATCAAAATATATTTAATAGACATCATATAAGAACTCAAAAAAAATCATATTCAATGCAACATTTCAACAAGCCCACAATTGCCTTCAAACCCGTAAATGGCAAATGTATCAAAAAATCATACAAGTACTAGATAAACTCTTGTTTGTGACACAGTAAAAGCAAATATAAACACTCTAATGCATTTTAAGATACTGGGAAAGCAGAATTATTTGCACAACAGTCTCAAGCTCCTAAGTCCGCAAAATATATATATTTTTTTTTACATTTTATTTCCATGTTATATTGATCCCAGGAATCAAGGAGTTAATACATATCAGGCCATGCACATGGACTAGAGCAGATGATTTCTACATTTCTGGATTGCGAGTCCGATCACAAAATCGGACTTCTAAACACTAATTAATTGTAGTCTAAACTCCATGTTTTACTGACGTCATGACGATGGTCTCTAAATAAATTGTAACTTAGGGGCTTGCTTAATTGATCATGATCATGCCCTGAAATGCTACATACGGGTTCATGGTTTGCGATTGGTGTATATATAGTGAATATTTCAAGTCCTTACTATGCTTATTTAGTAAACATATTGCGCTCTGACTATAACTATATAACTTTTTATTTTTATTTTAAACTTGCAAAACAACTTTTGTGTCTGGTAAAACAAAATCAATGATGTGATAATGGCAATGAGTTACTGTATTGAGTTTCAACAAACTACTTAAAAAAATTAAATCAAATTAAATTACATATTTTGCAATATTGACAGTGACTGGAAAGTAATATTTAGTGATTATGAGCATAGTTTTATTTCCAGTACCGGAAAATGATTCAAAATTAAGAAACACGTTTTTAATAAACAGATAAATAACAGGTAAAGTAAAATTGCAATCCATATTCATCATCAGCATACACAGTAATATAGGAATCACTTTAACCTTTCCAGTGAAACTGTCCCTCAAGGAAGCACTAAATCCATGATGCTTCCAACCCATGGTGTCTGGCATTAGACAAGTCCTGTTTGTCAGACAGTTGGAGACAGGAGCAGCTAAATTGATTTATAGGACCACTGTGGCCATATATTTAAAATATACTTTTCTTAAAAATATATGTATAATGTATAAAGAAGTATCTTTAACATGCAGTTATGATGCTGTGATATCTACCATTTTGAACTCTAATGATCAGCTTTCTGAGGTTGGAGGAAACTTTGAATTCACAGGAAGTTTATATTTACACAATGGAAATCTACAACTACCAATGTTTTCGATAGAGGTATTGTAAGCTCAATATTTTACAAGTACTTATCCTCCTGAGAAAGTAATCGACAAAGAGCCCTATGCTAATCCCTGAAAAAGCACTTACAAGTGCCCTAACTGCAGAGTAAACCCTACCTAGCTATGCTAATCACCCATCCCTAATACATTGCGAGAAAACTGCTATGGGTCACTGCTTTGAGTGAACATCACGACACAGACGAAAAGCGAACCATAAAGCTCCATTGAGTTTTGCACTAAAAATACATTTTTAGTTACTCCATAACACTTTGGCACCCAAACCCTATGCTAATAAGATTTTACAGATCACTCACAAATCAGGGCAGTGAGGTAACTTCAAAAAGCAGAATAAAAGATTTACATGTACCAAAGAGCACTTAAATTGTTTTAAAACCTTTGCTGATTCTCCCAGAAGCATTTAAAGTGACAGTATAGCACAATAAGCAATACAAAATGATGACATTTCAACATTATTCAACACTTAACAATCCAATATCACATATGTGTAATTAAAAAATATGATATGCTGGTATTAAGCCAGTTTTATGATACAAAATCCAGGGTAACAAACAACCTAGTACTCAAGTAATAGTAATACATGTCACAAAACCACTTAGAAACACACACGCTAATGTATTGTCTATAAATATATTATATCTTAACACAAAATAAACACATCTTTATTTATTGAACCCTTAAATACAGATGTCACATTTTTATAATATCAAAATATATTAACAAAAAAAAAACAATATTATATATATATATATATATATATATATATATATATATATATATATATTTCCTTGATGCTGCTCATTACGGACATGTGTTTCTGCACTTCCCACTCATTATAAGATTTATGATGTCCACATTTCCAATTGGCTCCTAGGGCCGTCTCATCCATAAAGCTTGGTTTGGCTGCTCCCTACACAGATATCTATAGTGGCAAAAGAGCAAGATTTACAGCTGTAAACTGGGGGAGTAAATGATTTGAATTAGTGCAGAATTTAGAGACAAAAGCTCCCACAGACTGCATTTCCTTAAGTTAGAGCACCAGATTAGCAAACATTTGTTGAAAAAAATGGATCCTACAGTAAAGAATAACTGTATGTGAATGAAGGGAATACTTCATTAAGAACTACTAATCAAATTAAAGGTATTTACTCTAGAATAAATACATCCATGGTTAATATAAGCCTTTGTCAAAGGAGCTTTTTATGCCAAGAGGTTTTCAACTGACAAGAAAATGTGAGGTTATTCTGGCCTGAATGATTGACTCTTAAATTGACTGTAAACAGACCTCTGACATTAACAGTGTGCACAACAGATAGCCAGCTGAATCAATTAAACCCTACACACCTCTAGAGAAGGCAAATGAGATTGGGTGTTAATCTCTTCCATGCTATGGTGTTTATGAGTCCCAAGGCTCCCTGCTCTTCTAATTATTCCCTGCTGAAGTAATTTTAACCTTCTGTGGATTTGGTATTTAAATGTATATCTAAGTTTCCTGGATTATAAATACATCTGATAGAGGAGAATTGGTGGTGTATGAAAATAAAATTAGCATGAAAAAATCCCCAAATAATCATTAATTAGCTTACTTTGAAGTTAGCAAAATTTCTTATGGCTTTTAACAGTTGCATTTCATGATGGTCTATGGTCCTAGAAAATTTCAGCTAAATTAGCATAAAATTCATATTTAGCTGGGCCCAATCAGAAGCAGGCTAATACATTGTATCAATCTCCACCTTAGTGGCTGCGGGCATGCTCAGTACAAGAACTGAGGCTGTAAGGGCAGATCTCTACCAGCACTTCCTCTGCTTTATCTTCCTGCTGTTTCAGAGAAAGATTCTTACTGTACAAAAATGGTCTCACTTGGGATGTTACTGCACTTACTACTAAATGCTGCAGGTCTCTCACACTCTGTCTGTGCGGATCTCTGGTGTGGGGGCGTGTGCACAGCGGAGACTGCAGGTCACATCCCAGCAATGACTTTGGGGCTGACCTCAGTGCTCTCCTATTCGTTGAGGAAGCCACAGCAAAGTAAATAGTTAAAATTGGTTCCCAGATGCTCCATAGTGCTTTTGTAGGCACCTTGGGGGCATCAACATAATCATTAGATGGATTTTTAGATATTAATAAAAATAAAATGTTTTATGAAATGTGCTGTCTACAGTATATCCAAGATGGTTTCTGTCTAAGGAGTGCAGAAATATATTAATCCGGAAGACTTAGGCATGTCTTTAAGGGACTTTGTAATTGTTTTTCTCCTTGGCATCAGCAGATCAAAAGTAAACTTATTAACCCTGCGCTGTTGGATACTTGCACAGGAAGAATAAGACAGAGACACTCTGCATCTATTTTAATCACCTATATATTTTTGTTTTTACCATTAACTAATTGATTTGGACAATAAGACAATTTCTCCTTGTTTTGTGTGAATATGTAATATATTTTAGAGATCACAGTTAGATCAGCCCAGTTATATGATTCATAAAGCTGGTATAATTTTGGGGTGATATTTATTGCAAAGTGTTTTTTTTAAAGTGAAGCTATGATGCCATTATTGCAACTTTACACTGAGATTACTAATCTTTAGTATGTGTGAATAGTTGTGTGTGTATGTGTTCATGTGGGCAAGCAACTATATCTGTGTCTGTGTTTAAAAACACTATAGAGTGCTTTTAACAAAAACTTTGATTTTTAAATTCAATTACTATTATTAATTAAATAACAAACATATAATAGATAAAATAACAAGTATTTTTTCCTAGTTTATTATGTCTATGAACTGCACAATTATTAAGAAAAACTAACATGCTATTATTGTGCATTAATTTATTTCAAAGTAAAAAATAATAATTTTAAAGCATTTTTCAAATGTGTTGTAAGAGCATCTTTGAGGTACTCTATATCTATAATACTCAACAAGAATTCCATCTGCTTTTCCAAAACTCAAAATGATCTATTAGGTTATCCAAAATGGTTAAATGTCAGCACTATTAGAGTAGTACAATTCAGTAAAGCAAAGGCCAGCAGAAATTGTAACTATTGTTTTCAGATGATTTGAGCTAAATTGATTTAAAGTGCAATTCTAAACACGTTTGAGACCTGAAGTAACACTGTGTATGGGATACTACTATTTCATATGGAATTTGTACACTGTCACCACAATGTCTTCAGGGTTTATCTAATTATTTCTTAGTAATAAAAAAATGCTGAAATTCTATTTTCTCCCTAAAAACTAAACTGTGTTTACTGCAAGCCTCAAACTAAAATTTCAAAAGGACCTATTAGGCATGAGATATCATGTTGTTGTATTGCGGGTAATACACATAAACATGTGTAAAGCCTTTTATTTTTTTAAACTAATTTAGGCATTTAAAATTAAATTTGATGCACTTCCAGGGATAAAGCTAAAACCATTGCTTTATTAGAGTAATAATTCCATACATTCCTCTTTTTTAATATAAATGTTAAATTCCTATATTTTAATCCAGCCTCCTTATGGTTACTGTCCCTGCACTGGCTATGGGAACACAGGGCCCCATTCAATTGCAAGTCTGTTATTGCCTGTAACCCGAAATTCTGGCTGCGGGTTAAACTTTTTCTAAACATTTAAACTCATTCAATTGTGGCAACTGCCCTCTCACAGCCTCCACATGGAAACCATGCACTCGTAAGTAGGATTTCAGGGGCGTGATCACATAAACTCACAATATTTATGCAAGCCCGTCATTTACCTCGTAGACACAGCCAATGGTAAATGAGACCGTCAACATGACGTCAGTAAAACATGGAGTTTATACTACAATAAATTAGTGTTGAGAAGTAAAATCTGTGATCAGACTCACAATCCAGAAATGTAGATATCAGAAAAATCATTAAAGCAACTGTTTTAGTCCATGCAGGTTCCATGATATGTATTAACTCCTTGATTCCCGGGATCAATATAACACAGAAATAAAAGTTACACATCTCTAGTGGAGGAGATAGTGCTGAGTTATGTCTTTAGATGGCCCGCAGTGATTTTGTGCAGGCAACTTGCAATTGGAATGAGAGTATCTAAATGTAGCAAAATGAATATCCATAACTTTTACAAGCTCCTTTTCGAGTTAAAGTAATTGTGATTTTGGCGAACTGAATAGGGCCCTCAGTCTGGCTTGAATACAATTCTTAAGTATAAATGTTGACACTTAAATGCTACTCCAAGGCATGAAGAGCTTGATATAGCAAGTAACACTACATTGTGAGTTCACTGACATGCCAGCATCATACAAGAAGGGGCAATTCATAGTGAAAATTATTAATTAGTGTACTGGGGGTGGTGATAAGCAAATTAGCTGATTATGTAATTTAAAGATGATGTAATTAAAGATTTTCCTTCTGGATTGCAACCTTGTAGTGGTGAAGGGGCTTGTGTACCTCAATGAAGCTGTGAGCTATACCATGCAGGGTCACCCAAGATGTGCAGGTCATAGCAGAAAGACAAATCTCAGTCCACTGGAGAAGGAACTGACAACCCACTCCAGTATCTTTGCAAAGAAAACCATATGGATAAGCACAACTAGAAACACAGAAAGATGTGCCTGGCATGCTGCATCCATATGATCACTGAGAGTAGGACATGACTGAAGGACTGAACAACAACAACATATTTAAAGATTATGCCCTGGTGCCACAAATATGGAGGTGTACAGTACTCTAGAGACACCCATACAAAAAAATACTTCAGCAGAGTTTCTTTTCTCATGCTAAGTTAGATGAGGTTTTATCTGTGATGAGACTTGAATGTCTATTTAGAAGCTTTAGATAAAGAATTTGACTTTTTATTAAAAACACAATTTTTCATCTTTGTCCTTTTCACTATGCATCTTCATTGTATACAATAAACCATCATGTGTATGTTCTTTTTAATGGATGTAATATTTTAAGTTGCTGGCAGTCCCTTTTGCCAAATTATATCCAATGTTTAAAGTAGTATAAACATAATTAGCCAGTTTGTTTTGAGTAACACACATGTATAAATAGTATTTTTTATTTTTGCTTCTATCATTACATTGTGTTTTATTGTATAGCTTGACACTTAGATATGTCATATGCATAATACACATACAGTCTATGTTGTTGGTACTATGCTTTTTCAGTACCATAAGCCATGTAGAACATACAGTATATGTTTATCCCTTGCATTGTACTCATAACTGTAATAAACTCTATCAGCCTATCACTCTATTTTGAATTGTACTGGTGGCCACTATTTAAGCAAAAGGTGCCAGTAGAACATTGCTTTATTTTTTAGTATTGTGTTTAGCTATAGCAATAAAAACCTGTGTTTCACCTAAACACCTTTTAAAGGATTGGGTTATGATTAAAAATATATTTGGCTGCAAAAATGTCATAATTAAGTAGGTACAAATATCTTGAAATTAGTTTTTAATTAATCACAAATGTCTGCTGCTCCCTGCAGGCATCCAAAAATTTGAAGGTGAAGGTTACATGTATGAGAGGGATGGTCATTCATGTTTGTTTATTTGTTATGCGCCAACATATTCCGTAGCGCTATACATAAGTAAATTTTCAGGCAAAGACAAATTCAATATTAACACATTGAAAAGAATGGAGGGACATTTCTTTGAGCTTAGAATCCGGTGTCCATAGAGCTTTCCCCAAAGCGCTATGCAAGATTGAAAACTCACAGACTTACAATCTAAAGGTTTTGTGTGTGGAGCAGGAGAGTGAGAGACTTGTAGTGCATGTGAGGGAGGAAGGTGCTAGGCTTCTTTAAACAGATGTGTTTTTAGTGAGGTTTTGAAGGTTTTGAGGCAGGAGGATAGTCTGGTGGAGCGAGGCAAGGAGTTCCAGAGAATAGGGGCAGTACAAGAAAAGTCCTGAAGGCAGGAGGGAGTGGAGGTGACAAGAGTGGTAGAAATAAGAAGGTTGTTAGCAGAATAAAGAGGGCGGGTGGGGGAGTATTTGGAGATGAGAGCACAGATGTAAGGGAGTTGTCATGCCCAGGTCCTGACTGGACAGTTTTACACTATGGCCTGGTGCTGACTGGCCAGAGTTACCCTGTTTTCATTATTATTGGTATGTATTTCTTAGTGCTTATGATTAAAATATGATTACACGGTTATACTGTATGTATGTTGGTTTATGTATTATGTTTCATATTATATGAATTGTTTTAAAAAACATATTAGATATCCGCAGATAATCCTTGTACTCACACTTCAATATTACAGCAAATGGTTACTGTTAATACAATCATCAGGATGAGATTAAGGCCTGAGCTCATCAAATCTACAGGGTTTCCCAGAAAGCAAGGACAGCATATTATTTCGGGATGGGGCTTACTGTGATTGGCCAGCATGTGTGCCAGAAAATTGTAAACAATGTGACAATTAATAATGTATAAGTTATGGCAGTTGTGTCTCTATTTACATAAATAAGGTGTAAGTGTCAGTCTGGGAATTAATCCTAATTCTAAAGAATTATTTGGTATTCCTGATATCCTGGCCTGTGGAAGCAATCTCATGGGCATGGTCGATCTTCTGCTATCAGAGGTGTACAAGGACCACACAATTCTGCTGAATAGGTTTGAACCAGGTTCTTACCAAGTCCAATTGAAGAAGCAGATTGTGACAGGGATGCACTGTTGTTGAGGGCTTTGTAAGTTAGAGTCATGATTTTAAATTTTATTCTGGAGGCTAAGGGAAGCTAGTGTAGTGATTGACAGAAAGGTGCTGTATGATAGATTAGTCTAGCGGATGCATTCATTATGGATTGAAGTAAGGAAAGACGCTAGATGTTCAATCTTGTAGGTATGATGAGAACCACGAGAGAGCAGAGTCTCTAATGCTGAGGGATGAGAGGATATGGAGTAGAAGGTCAACTGTGTCAAAGGCAGCAGAGAGATTCAGAAGAAGTAGACTAGAAAAGTAACCTTTTAACTTGGTGGTGAGGCGGTTATTAGTGACTTTTGTGAGTGCTGTCTCATTGGAATACTGGGGTTGGAAGCCGGATTAGAAGGTGTCAAGAAGGGAGTTAGAGCAAATAAAGCTGGTAAGGCAGTTGTAGACGAGCCGCTCCAAAAGTTTGGAAGCCAGGGGAAGTAGAGAGATAGGGCGGTAGTTAGATGCAACATCAGAGTAAGATGAGGGTTTCCTAAGAATGGGTAATTATGGCATGTTTTAGAGAAGATGGAAACATGCCAGTATTTAGGGAAAGGTTGAAGAGGTGTGTGAGAGCTGGGATTAGTGTGGTAGAGAGGGGAGGGATGAGCTGTGATAGAAAAGGATCCAGAGGACAGGTAATAAGGTGAGAGGATGATAGTAGGCTGGAGACATTTTTCTTTGTTGCAGGGTCAAAGCAGTTCTTAATGGCTGTGCAAATGGGTAAGGGAGAAGGCTGGGTATTGTCAACTGTTGAGAGGATGGAGTGTGTGAGCCACGATGAGAGGAGAGTTTGTTGCAGATGTTTTCAATTTTATGCATAAAATGGTTGGCAAAGTCTTCATCCGTGAGACAGGAAGGAGAGTATTGAAAGTGGCGAACATTTGTTTGGGGTTGGAGAACGGAGTTGATATTAGTGATGTGAAGTAGTGCTGTTTGGCAAATTTGAGGGCAGAGAAGTAGCAGCGTAACAAACTTGTAGTGGAGGAAATCTGCTGAAGTGTGAGATTTCCTTCATAGTCATTCAGCAGTGCGAGAGCACATCTGAATGTATCATGTTTGTGTACTGTGCCATGGATGTGGATGAGAGCGAGGGTGTCTGCATGTGGTTATGGGCGCAAGGGTGTCAAGGGTGGAAGAAAGAGTAAAGTAGTAGTATGAGATGGCAATGTCAGGGCAGATGAGGTTGATGATGGGGATAAGAAGGGGTTGTAGCACAGAGAAGAGCTGTTGTGGATCAAGTGCTAGCATATT
Source organism: Discoglossus pictus (assembly GCA_027410445.1). Taxonomy (NCBI): domain Eukaryota; kingdom Metazoa; phylum Chordata; class Amphibia; order Anura; family Alytidae; genus Discoglossus; species Discoglossus pictus. The sequence continues at coordinate 317,352,431 of CM050166.1, read as the reverse complement.
TCTGTGGGTAATCGTGGTCAGGGTTGAAGAAGGGCAGTGAGAGGAAGGTGTGGTGAGGTTGAAGGTTAGGAGGTGCTGGTCAGATAGAGGGAGTGTGTAGATGACTAGGTTAGAACTGGTGCAGAGATTGATGAAAATAAGGTCAAGAGAGTGTCAAGCATGGTGAGTTGAGAAATCTGTTAGTTGTGAGAGCCCAAGGGAAGAGGTGAGTGCAAGTAGTTTGGGGGCTGCCGGGGAGGTGGGAGTGTCAAAAGCAATGTTGAAATTGCCAAGTACAAGTGAAGTAAAGTTGGAGGAGAGTAAGTGAGGAAGCAAGGCAGAAAAGTGATCAAGAAATTGAGAGAGTGGTCCAGGCGGGCAATAGATCACAGCAACATGTAGAGAGATAGGTGAGAAGAGGTGCATAGTGTGAACTTCAAAAGATGTGAATTGGAGGGATGGGACAGGGGGTATGAGGTGAAATGTACAGCGAGTGGAAAGTAATACACCCACATTGCCAACTTGTTTTTTCCCCGGTCTAGGTGGGTGACTGAGGTGGAAACTACCATGAGAGAGTGCTGCAGGGGGGCAGTGTCTGAAGAGGAGCTCCAGGTTTCAGTGAGAGCCAATAGATTAAGGGAGTTGTTAATGAATAGGTCATGAGTTAAAGTGAGTTTATTGCAGATAGACCGTGCATTCCAGAGGCCTCAGGAAAAAGGTAGAGTAGAAGGTTTGTGACAAGTGATGGGTATCAGATTATCTGTGTTTCGCGTGTTTGATACACCAAAAGATTTAGCGATTACACAAATGTATTCCCTCCCCCCTTCCTCTACTCAGCAGATAATATGCCTCCGGGAATCAGGAAGTGCATAGGTTGGACAAAATGGAAATTTCTAAATACAGAGAGAATTATACTGATTCCAAAATTACTTATGCATCTCCCCGCAACATCTTTCTCCCCTTTCCCACCTTCCCTTCCGTTTTCTTTGAGAGCGATCTCACCTCCTCTACAACCCAATATCATATCGCTCAAACACCTAATCATCTTCAAAAATAAAGTATTGCTTCATACAAGGATTCATCACGTTCAAGGCCTCATGTCAAGCCGATCTTTAGATGCAAAAATAGTGGTCCCTGTTGTAGCACAATGTGCCCAATTTCAAATGTAGTTTTCCAAAAATGATGTTCTAAATGTTCATCCTCAGTGGCCATTTAACACATAACCCAAACTCTGCCTTTTTTTTACAAAGTGTTTTTTGAAGATGTACAATATGTAAAATGTACAATACGTAATTACAGTAGAAAAATATACATCATACATATTCAATATTAGCAATCCACTGATCAACTTGAAAAGATAATTGCAATGAAGCTTTTACAGAAAGTGTTTGGTCAAGTAATATGTATGCGATATAAGTTAACTGGGCTTCTTAACAAAGTTCCTGTTGAAAACTGTAGAAGCATCTGTCAGATTACAGATACTTTATAATCTTAAATGATTCTTAAACTAATTACCAGATACATTGAATGACATTTTGTGATATTAATACAGGTGCATAACAAGAAAATGTCTTTGCTTCAGATATATATTGTCTGTGTGTGTGGGGTGGAATTTGTTGGATTACTCACTAAAGAACACCAATAAGTTAATATGGTTGCAGTGCATCTGTAGATGTAAGTTAATTGTACATTTGGGATATGAGCACAGTGCTCTCTTAGGGACTAAAGTACTTTATATATCGATATCATTATAATAAATTATATTGCTATTATACAAACAGCACTGAATGCATTGCTTTTACTATAGACAGCACTGCAGGGGTTAATACATTACTGTTAGACAAACAGAGAAAAAAATAAGCTGTGAGGCCCCTGTGTTCAGAACTAAAGACCAAATGCTACAATAGATGAGCAAAGACTAGAAGAAAGTTGCTGGTTCATGGGGCACGACGAAAAGTACCCAATGACCTTAGAAATATGCAAACTGTAGAAAATGTATTGTACAAGATAAAATGCTGTTGACGTAATAAGACTGCTATATAAAGTTTGTGCAGGATCACTGTGTCAGATCCACAGTTGTGCTACTATACTCTGTGGGGCCACTAGCTCCATGGAGAAAACCAGTTGCCAAGATGTGGGATTCGACTCTGCCGGGAGAATATGCAAGGCCTGACAGGGACAGAGGTTCACAGGCGCCACCTTGGAGAAAAGCCTGCAGAAGTGGTCCCTCTGCGACAGAGCCGATGCCTGCTGAGCACAACTGCAGGGACACAGTGGCCCCTCATTCCCAAACCTGAGCACCTACTGCCGCAAATTCAGCTGCACTCTGGTAAGACCTATTTTATCTTTTATGTAAATTCTAGTATTTCTGGGATTGTGATTTTTGCATAGAGGGAATGGGCGGAGAAGCAGAGTAGGGGTAGGTAGCTATCATTGATTCTGGGAGCGGTGCTGTAGATCTAAAAGGAGAGATAAGTGTCTCTAGAGTTGGGGTACGTGGTATTGGGGGTTGGAGCAGTGAAAGAGATTAGTTTGAAAGTGTTGAAGGGACCAGAATAATTAAAGGAAGGTTAGAAATACGTTTGTGAGAGGATCCTAAGTATAACAGATATAGAACCTAGGTTGAATGACGGTGCAGAGCTGTAATTGGGTTGTAAGCATTTGTTGTTTCTTAGTATTTCCAAGGCTGGTTAGTGAGAGTATCAGAAAGGATAACAATCGGAAAAGGGCCGTATGTGGTGTGTGTGTTTGTGGACTTGAGGGAAGGGGGTCTCTCCCTCTCTTCTGATCACTATTTAGGGTGTGTTTGAATTAGTGGTGTTTCTGGATATGCATGTGTCTGAGAGCTGTTTGAGCGTGTGATTAAAATGCTAGGAGCTGTGGATTTTTAGTTTTTTCCTTGCAATGGCTTCAATTTTAAGATGGTGTGTTTTATCTCTTTTGTGCTCTAAAGTGTTATTTTTTTCTTGTGGACAGCATGGTTTTTGTGCTATTGCTACTCTTCATGGGCGTTCATTGTTTTATAGTTTGTATTTGTCAGCTTTGTTTGGCTCTCTTTTTGTTTTTTTGTTTGGCCTTGTTATTTGATTGTCAGAGGGGAGCTGTTTATGTGCAGGGATGTCCATGTATGTTTTGATTGTGGAGTGGTTTGTGGTGCTCTATATGGGGATTTCCTATTTTACCCTGAATAGTATACTGAATATTGGTGTTCACCTAGGGAAACCAGTGTCCAGAATGTATCATTATGTTTCCATGTAAGGATTATCCACTCTGACTGATAGTTTGATAACATTTGTTTATAGATTATAATATAAACTGGAATCTGATTCCTCCTTATTTAAATATTAATAAGATTAACCTTTCAGAAAATGTGGTTACAAATAAAAATAGTGATTGCTAAAGAATTGGATTTAATGGAAAAATAGAAAATGTTGTAGATTTAATATACAGTTAAAATCATGTTAATGTATAATATAATGTAAAGTATATGCTATAATCATTTTGTCTTAATGGTTAAAAATTATACTGGATATTGGCTAAAGCTTTTATATTGAAACAAAGCAGTTTCAGTTTATTTAAAGTGACCAGGCAAAGAAGGTATTTTTTACTTTAAAAGGTTTGTGAAATATTATGTTGTTTCACTTTTGAACACTCCATTGAAATGCAATGCATCATGACATGTGACCAAATTATGACAGATAAGAGGTATAATTCTTATAGAAAAATTGCATGGTAGAATTTATATTTTTTGGTACAAGTCTAATAAGACAATCAGGTGTTTCCAGGTCAAATTAGTTTATGATTATATGTAGAGTTATGGAAGGAGTGAAGTACACCACATGTACAATAATATTCACCTGTTCCAAAGATATAATTATGAAGGCTTTAAGATAATGACTAACAAGGCCCAATATTTTAGGGATTCTGATAAGCGTGTAAGGACAGTCAGAAAATTAGCCGACCAAAAATGTAATTCTTATTTTCTCGGTTTTCTTTTTTCTAAAGCTTCATTTTTTTTCCATTTTCGATTTTTTGCTGGCCTGCTTCTTTTGTTTGCCAATATTTTTATTTTATTTTAGCTGTAGCTTTTATGCCAATGGAACCACCCTTGTGTTACTGAACTTGAGGAGTAGATAGCAGTTCGACATTTCTCTCTGTCAGAATGAATGTAATATGTGCACATCCTCTGTCTTGTGTTTTATTTTGAGGTGGATATTGGAGGGTGCCCATGTTACTGACAATAATCGGTGCATAATATACTACCTGGTTAAAGAACATTTTTTAGCAATTCAGTTTTTTTGTGATAACAGTAGATCTCATGTTTTTATGTACTTTGGCCTCATTCAATTGAGGTCTCGGGGGAGATGCGGTAGTCTGTAAGTGAGGTCGCAAGTTAAGTTAGTTGAAAAAATGCTGATGGTTAAACTCATAACTTACAGCCTCCAGAAGCCTTTGATCTTTCACTTAGCAAGGCTAAAATGGCAAATCACTATTCAATTGCTCAGTTTCCCTTAGCCCACAAATGTTTTCACACCCGTAAATGGCAAATTAAGTCGAAAATTCTATGAGTGCTAGGGAGGACCTGCAAGGGGGTTAAACACCTATTCGTAGCACTGTAAATGCAAATAAAAAGTCACTACTGCACTGTAAATAACGGGGAAAGCGATGACAGACAGTAGAATGAATTTAGTTAGTTTTATTTTTATGTTTCATTTTGGGATTATATTGATCTCGGGTATCAATGAGTAGTAATACATATCAGGCCACACATATGGACAAGAACAGGATTGGCATTCATTTTAACAGTTCGTTATTTTTTGGTTTTGCGAGTCTGATCGCATATCAGACCCCCAAACCTAATTAATTGACATGTAACCTCCATGTTTTACTGCAGTAATAATGACAGTCTCATTTTCTATTGACTGATTCTAAATGGGCGGTTACGGGCTTGTTTAATTTATCATGTTCCAGCTCTAAAGTGCTACAACCCAGTGCATGCTTTACGGTTTTAGGACAGTAACTTGCGGTCTTGAGCTATTGAATAGCATCCCAATCAAAGATGAATGGGAGCCTGCAAACTAAATTGCAGACATTCGGCTGTCTGTCATTGAGTTACATGGCTTCAAATTGAATATGGCCCTATGTTTCGGTTTTTCCTTGTTGATTAAATACTATCAAATTGTGACATCTATTCATCAAGGCTCATCCCCAGCTCAGATGATGGAGCAAACTGATAGAGAATTGTGAAAACCTTGTCAAGATATTTCTAGGCCTCTAAGAAGGGAACATGATAAGTGATTAATTAAATTATGAGCTCAAAATGTCAGAGCTTTATTAGTATAAATATATGAAGAGTAATAGAACTATTAGGTTCTTCTTTAGTGTACAATATGTTACAGGATAAATCAAAAATAAAGTTCTATCACTTATAGAGATATAATGTAGTAGTATTGAAACTATCCTAATAACAAGTTTTGCTGCTTCTGACATTACATCTCAATGTATTTTACTAGTCTTTGCATGATTTGCATTACTGACTTCATTTGTTCTGTTTTATAATCAACTCCTTGTTCATTATAGGGTTATGCATATGTGAAAATGTAATTTAAAGTTAGGGTGGAGTTTAGGATAGGTGTGTATGTATATGATAAGAGGATTTCTGGTTGAAAGATATAAGGAGGTTCTCAAATGACAGATCTTGAATGTTTGTTTGTATTTTTTGTCACACTTGCCTAACTCAGAAGAAGAGAAAGAAAAGACAAAGAGAGTAACATAGATGCCACAAGCAGTCCTGATATATACTAAGAGAAAGTCTCTACCAAGTATCTATCTTGATGACAACAGATAATGGCGTGTGATGAACCCGGATACAGGGTTTGCTGACTAAAAGACAAAGCCCAGACAAAAGTTTTGCTATGATTCTGCACCCAAGAAAAAGGGTATGGACCAAACTCTTGGTCATTGATTTGGAAATACGCTCATGCACGTATCTGCCGGCAAGAAAAATATGCAAAGATCTGTGAGAAATTCACATACTCCTTGTTCTGTTTCTGGACATCTGCATATGGTGGTCTATTGCTTAGACCAGAGGATCACATTATTCAGAAGCAATCTGCCTCTATTTTTTTATTTATCTTTTAATCGTATGACCACAGAGGGGTCTGGCCTAGTGTGATGTGTAAGACTGGGTTTGTATGAAGATTGTCTGAGTCTATGTTTTCATTGTATTGTAATTTTTCAAATGTTTTAGTCCTGTCTTTCTTGTATACTGTCCTTTGGCTTCTAACACTTATGCACCTTGTTCTGTCAACTTGTTAGGATATTGAACGTACTAACATCTGATAAGAGAGAGCAACTAATGAAAGAAGAATTTATCTTGCAAAAACTCTGGGTTGATAGTAATGTTAGAGCAAAATTCAAAAAATCTATCATCTCAATGCCTATTATGAACAAGACAGTCAGTATAAAGGAAGTTAGCTAAAATCTGTGCCACATCCCTCACCTGGCCACAAGCATTATCCTTAGCACTAATGCACATGAGAAACTCAGTAAATAGCGTAACACACCTAACTCCTCATGAGATGGTTATGGGTAGGCCAGTGGAAACTCAATTTATTAGATCTAATGATCCACAGGGCTTAGATGCTTTATCTGATGAATTGTGCAATTAGGTCAATGACCTGGTAACTCTGACTAAGTCTGTCTATTTCCAGGTGCATGTAACCCAGCTAATATCGGTTGACCCTCCGTACACACCCTTATGAGCTGGGAGACAAGGTGTACATCAAGATCTTTAAAGGCATATTCAAGTGAGGTGGGCTATGAATGCATCCTGTAGAGGAGCATTATAACCTACCTAGAAAAATGTTTGCATTGATAATAGCAAACCATTTTTGCCCCCCAAAAAATTGTGTTGGGTGTGATGTTCACACCCCCAAAAACGGCCTCTGCACTTTAGGGTACTAATTTGAATAATCGTACCCTAGTTAAATTTGCATGTGTGAGCTGATTGGCTGTTCAGCCAATCAGCAAAGAGCTGTGACCTCATCCGTGACATCACCGCTGCTTCCTATTATCTTCGAGCACCGCCTGGAGGTTTTCGGAAGCAATCACTGGGGGGAGGAGGAGGAGGGAGAAAAGGGGGGCAGCGGCAGATGGTTCGCACCCACGAGTGTGTTTGTATGAGTGTGTCTGTGTAAGTGAGTGTGTCTGTGCGAGTGAGTGAGTATGTATGTCTGTGTGTGTGAGTGTGTATGTCTGTGTGTGTGAGTATGTATGTCTGTGTGTGAGTGTGTATGTCTGTGTATGTATGTGTGAGTGAGTGAGTGTGTGTCTGTGTGAGTGTTTGTGTGAGTGTGTGTCTCTGTGAGTGTGTCTGTGTGAGTGTGTGAGTCTGTATGTCTGTGTGAGTGAGTGTGTCTGTGTGTGTCTGAGTGAGTGTGTCTGTATGTGTCTGAGTGTGAGTGAGTGTGTGTGTCTGTGAGTGAGGGTGTGCGTATGTGTGTCTGTGTGAGTGAGTGAGTGAGTGTGTGTGTCTGTGTGTGTCTTAGTGTGAGTGAGTGAGTTTGTGTGTGCATGATTGTGTGTGTTTGTGTGAGTGTGTGTGTCTGTGTGAGTGAGTGTGTCTGTGGGAGTGTCTGTGTGAATGTGTGTGTTCATGTCTGAGTGTGTGAGTGAGTGTGTGTGTGAGTGTCTGTGTGTGTGTCTGTGTAAGTGTCTGAGTGTGTGTCTGAGTGTGTGTGTCTGTGTGAGTAAGTGTGTATGTCTGTGTGAGTGTGTGTGAGTTAGTGTGTGTGAGTGAGTGTGTGTGAGTGTGTGTGAGTGAGTGTGTGTGAGTGTGTCTGTGTCAGTGTGTGTGAGTGTGTCTGTGTGAGTGTGTCTGTGTAATTAAGTTTGTGCCTGTGAGTGTATATGTCTGTGTGAATGTGTCTGTGTGAGTTTGTGTGTCTGTGTGAGTGTGTATGTATGTATGTGTGAATGAATGAATGAGTGTGTCTGAGTGAGTCTGTAAGTGAGAGTGAGTCTGTGTGAGTGTGTGTGTGGGTGAGTGTTGGAGGGTGAGTGTCTAAATGTGAGTGTCTGTGTGAGAGTGTGTCACGGGGCAATTCACTGGGGCAGGTGATGAAGGCAATTCACTGGGGCTGGGGGAGGTGATGGGGTCAATTCACTGGGGCTGGGGGAGGTCACAGGACAATTTACTGGGTCTAGGACAGGTGATGGGGCAATTTACTGGGGCTGGGGGACAGTTCACTGAGGCAGGGGGAAGTATCACCTGGGATGTTATGTACATAAAACAATGAGTGAATGAAGGGACACAGACCTTGTTCTGGGTATTACATAAATCTAAAGGAAAGCTGCAGCTCAATTCCCAGACCAAAAAGCATGCATAATACATTGTATCTAATTTTCCCTGGGATTTTCAGGGGGTGTCAAAATTTACAGAATACAGTTTGCAAATGCAAGAAATTCAGCAAACTTCAGGATAACGGTTTAAATGTGTATTTTCGTATTTTTTCATACACATTTTTTTTTATACACTACTAATTCTCCTCTATAAGAATTCTTAATAACCCAGCTTACTTGAATATGCCTTTAATTACTACATTCTAATATACATAAATAAGTAAATTAACAGAGCTCCATGATACATTGGTAGAAGTTGTGTGTGTGAGAAGCATTTACATTTCTAGATAGATGAAACAATCAGATGGAACATAAAAATTATTTATTTGTTATTTTTTATTTATTTATTTAAGCTTGGGAGAAGACACATATTATAAAAAATATCTGTTGTTGTCATCAAATACATCAACATGCAGCCTTTTTATAACGTTTTACAAACAGTAATGGCCAGTTTGGGCAACATCCTCTTGTAAGCCAACAAAGAATCAAGCACGTATGCTACCTTGAATCACTGCACAGATCACCTTATTTCTGCTACTAATTCACAGTTTGCAAGTTATTGTTTAGCCTTGCCATATAGCCTTTCCATTTTGTCTAGGACATTTTATTTTGAAAAGTTGTTGTTTCTTAGTAAAAATGCTGAGTTAAGGAATATCATAATTAAATATTTTGCAGTAAGTGCCACAAAGGTTAATAATTGCTATGATTATATTTATTTATATATATATATATATATATATATATATATATATATATATATATATGTACTTATAGTATAGATATATTTATTTTAGCCCAACATTGTCTATATCAATCTTATCAATTTTGCTTTACAATCTCTCCCTGTTCTATCCCTCCCCTGCTCTCCCTCCACTGACAGCCAAAACAAACACCCTAATGATTCAGCTCTGAAAATGGATTCTGTACTTCTGAAAAAATCAATTATATCCATAGCGTCCACAGCTGCTAATGTTGCTAGTTTGGTGCATACTTAACAAACAAATTATTTTTCTTTTGCTACAGTAGTCCTTTAACGTTTATATAAAAGGAAAATGGCTCTCTAAAAGTGAATGAGGGGCAAATATATCATATAGCTGTGGTTCTTCAGATTTCAGAATTGCAAAACTGCTAAGATGGAGCAAGGAAATTTGCATTTTTAAAGCCAATATCTAAGAAAATATAACATGTCAGATAACACTAATAACAATATTATAACCATACTCTGTTGTGTTACATGTGTATGTTTAGTCGTAGTGTCCCTTTAAATGTTGACTTATTTATCTAGCCGTAGAAGACGTTAGAGGTGAATTAAGAAGTAAAATACTTTCTCTGGAAAATGATCATTTATTATAATTATTATTATTATTATCTTTATTTGTAATGCGCCTACATATTCCGTGGTGCTGAACAAGGTTTAAGTAGGAAGCAAAATCAAAAATTGATACATAGCAAAGAGTGGAGAGCCCTGCCTTTGAGTTTAGAATCTAGTGTGTGCAGAGGTTTTGCTGAACCACCTTAAAAGATTGAAAATTCACAAACTTACAATCTAATGAGTTGGGTTTGGTGGCTAGGGTGAGAGTGTTGTGCATATTAAGGCGGGAGGTGATAGGCTTCTTTAAACAGATGTGTTTTTAGTGAGGTTCGGAAGGTTTTGAAGAATGAAGATAGTCTAGTGGAGCGAGGCAAGGAGTCCCAGAAAATAGGGGCAGCACAAGAAAAGTCCTGAAGGTGGGAGTGAGAGGAGGTGATAAGAGAGGAGGAGAGAAGAAGGTTATCAGAACAAAGAGGGCGGGTGGGGGAGTATTTTGAGATAAGAGCGAATATATAAGGGGGTGTATTGTTGTTGAGGGCTTTGTAAGTTAGGGACATGATTTTACATTTTATTCTGGAGGTTACAGGAAGCCAGTGGAGTCATTAACAGAGAGTTGCTGCAGATACTGAGCGATGAGTATGGAAGATGAGTTTGGCAGATGCGTTCATTATGGATTGGGTGATGGGGAGGCCAGCAAGGAGAGAGTTGCAGTAATCGAAGCGAGATATGTTGAGAGAGTGAATTAGGATTTTAGTTGTGTTATGTGTAAGGAAGTAACATATTTTGAAGATGTTTTTAGATGGAAGAGATAAGATTTAGTTAATAATTGTATATGAGGAATGTAGGAGAATGCAGTGTCCAACAGAACTTCAAGACAGCGGGCCTGTGAGGTGGGGGTAATGATGACATTGTCAACAGTGAGAGATATATGAGGATATGCAAGAGAGGCAGTTGGAAACTTGTGCTAGAAGAGAAGAGGAAAGATCTAGTACTGAGAGGTAGATTTGAGTGTCATCTGCATAGAGATGATACTGAAACCCAAATTACTTTGTTACGGTACCAAGTGAGAATGTATAGATAGAGAAGAGGAGGCGGCCTAGGACTGAGCCTTGGGTATGCCAACAAACAGAGGTCGATGAGAAGAAGTGATGTTAGAGAAGGAGACACTAAAAGTTCGGTCTTCTAGGTAAGATGTGAACCAAGAGAGAGTAGTGTCACCGGTGGTCAACTGTATCAAAGGCAGCAGAGAGATCCAGAAGAATTAAAATAGAGAAATGGTCCTTTGACTTGGCAGTGAGCAGGTCATTAGTGACTTTAATGAGGGCTATCTCTGTGGAGTGATGGGGCTGGAGGCTGTATTGGAAGGTGTCAAAGAGGGAGTTGGAGGAAATAAATTGGGTAGGGCGATTGTAGATGATTCACTCTAACAATTTTGAAGCCAGGGGAAGCAGAGATATAGGGCTGTAGTTAGAAGCAAAAGCTGGGAGCATATGATGGTTTCTAATGGGTGTAATTATGGAGTATTTAAAGTGTTTGGAAACTTGCCAGTGCTTATGGAAAGGTTGAAAAGATGTGTGAGAACTGGGATAAGTTTAGTAGAGATGTGAGGAATAAGCTGTGCTGGAATAGGATCTAGGGGACAGGTAGTGAGGCAGGAGGTTAAATGTAGACTGGATACTTCATCCTCTGATACAGGGTCACAGAAGCGCATAGCGGCTATTGGATTGGGAAAGGTTAAGGCTAGGTGTTGTCAATTAGTGGAGTGGAGCGAGTGTGTGTGTGGCTGTCAGTGGATAATTTGATGCAGATGTTTTTAATTTTACATTTGAAACGGCTGGCTAAGTCTTCAGCTGCATGACAGGAAGAGGTGGGAGTTGGTGGTGGGTGGAGAAGAGTGTTGAATGTGATGAACAAACGTTTGGTAATGGAGGACAGAGATTTTATTAATCATGTGAAATAATGTTGTTTGGCAAGGTTGAGTACAGAGACAGGTAGTGCAGAATAAACTTATAATAGAGGAAGTCTACTGAAGTGTGAGATTTCCTCCATTGCAGTTCAGTGATGTGGGAGCACCTCTGGATGTATAGTGTTTGTGTAGTGTGCCATTGTTGAGGATGAGAGCGAGGGGGCATGCATGTGGTTTTGTGGGCAAAAGAGTTTAAAAGTGGAAGAGAGATTAGAGTTTTACTGTAAGGTGGCCATGTCAGGGGAAGATGAGGTCAGTGAGGGGGCTGAGAATGGGTTGTAATACAGTGTAAAGGTCCTTGAAGGTTGGCTGGGGTAGAAGAAGGGCAGTGAGAGGAATAGGTTAGGAGGTGGTGGTCAGATAGAGGGAGTGGGCAGATGACAAGGGTGGAGGTTGTACAGAGAGTAAAAATAAGGTCAAGGGAATGTCTATCTTGGTGAGTTGGGGAATTTGTCCATAGTAAAAGGCCGAGGGAAGAGGTGAGTGAAAGAAGTTTAGCGGCTGCCGGGGAAGTGGGAGTGTCAATGGCAATGTTGAAGTCGCTAAGGATAAGTGAAGGAACGTTGGAGGAGAAGCAGTGAGGGGGGCAGGTGGCAAAATGATTGAGAAATTGAGAGGGTGAACCAGTCGGGCGATAGATCACAGCAACAAGTAGAAAGATAGGTGAGAAGAGATGAATAGTGTGAACTTCAAATTATGAGAATTGTAGGGAGGGAACTGGGGGAATGCAGTTAAATGTGCAGCAATAAGAAAGTAATACACCTACACCTCCACCTTACTTATTCACAGGTCTGGGTGTGTGACTGAAATGGAGGCAACCATATGATGAAGCCACATCAGATAGAGTGAGCCAAGTTTCAGTGATAGCCATGAGATTGAGGGAGTTGGAAGTAAAAGATTGTGAATGAAAGTGAGTTTATTGGGTATTAAGTTACTGGTGTTGCAGCAGTTTTCTGCCTTGGTGGCTGAATGTGGATGATAAATGAACGAGGGGCCTTGATTTGGAGATATATCTCCAGCAGCCAGCAGAAGGAGGAATGAGAGTAAGAGGAGATGTGAGTGGGACTTACAGAAACTTTTCTGATTATGAATTTTATAAGATGGAGGAGATAGTGACTTGATGATAGAGAGGAGCTCATGGGAGCATAGGAGAGGAGAGGCAAGCAGGGAAGATGGCATGGATATCTTGTTGGGGACATGAGGTGGGGAAGTTGAGTAAGAGAGTCTGATAATGAGGCAGGAGGTTATAAGGAAGAGGAAGGTGTGACCAAACATTACGACACAAGTGTAAGAGCAAAACAATAGAGTACGTGAAGGAGAAAGTAATATCGCTTATCTAAATATAAAATAATTATAAAAGTATAATTCCAAGTGTAGGGGATAAAGAGTGAGGGAGGGTTAACCAGAATGTCTGCAACAGTGATACTTGATTATTTCCTTTGCAGAGGGTTCTGACTGAGCAGGTGCATGTCATGTGTGTTTTAATAAAATAAGAGAGAGCAGGGGTGAGTGGGTAAGGGGCAGGGAAGGAGGGTAGAAGTAATAGTTTAGCAGAGATACAATATGGTAGCAGGAGTCTGGAGAGGAGAAGGAAGTATGTTAGAGACACAGAGGTAAGTGACTGAACAATACATTTGTTTAGGAAAAGCTTTGTGTGAATGCAAATGTGGGTGTGTGAATGGGGAGCTGGGGAGAGGTGGACAAAGTGTGCAATTCTCACAAATTAACAAAAAGTTCCAAAAAAGTAACAACGTGCTAAAACATAATAACAGAGATGGATATTACTAATAAAAAAACAGTAGGATAAACTTCAGGTTGTACAGGAGGCTTTGAATACCTTTTTGCAAGGTCCAGGGTAACAATTAAGCACATATATAATATGGAAGCAGGAGTCTTTTTGCAATGTTTGAAGGTCCAGGGTAACCAATATTGCTTGTTTGGTACATACTTAACAAACAAATTACTTTTTTATTTTGCTACAGTAGTCCTTTAAGGTGTATATTTCAGATTTCAGAATTGCAAAACTGCTAAGTTGGAAAAGGACATTGCATTTTTAAATCCAATATCTAACAAGCTATAACATGGCAGTTAACACTAATAACAATATTATCACCCTCTCTGTTATGATACATGTACAGTATATGTTTAGTTGTGGTAGTGTCCCTTTAAATGTAGACTTATTTATCTACCCATAGAAAACGTTAAAGGTAAATTAAGAAGTGACGTTTTTTCTCTGGAAACTGATCATTTAAATGCTGGACTGTGACAAATCTGTAGATTGGACATTCTATAATCTAACAAATTGCGTAGAAAAATTATTGTGCTTTAAAGAAGATAAAAGCAAGCAGTTCACAGAGGACTATAAAGAGTGCAGAGTATATGGCTGGCTCTGAAGATTGACTAACAAGATCATAATCTTCCACTGAATAGAATGTTTTTTTCTACTGTGATTGATTTTTTTAAAGAGAACAGCATCCCATAAAAATACAGAGTGATTTTACTATTGAAAGTCAGGCCATGGATGCAATCTACAAATAAGACACTGAAGCCAATCAGGGGAATCAAATTAGATACAGGAACCAAGAACATGTGTGGTATGTAGGATGTAAAATTTGCAAAGCAAGTCATTTAAAGGGACAATGACAGAAGACCTTGTTCAATGTTATCAATAAAACAAGCTTTCTGATATATATATATATATATATATATATATATACTGTATATATATTTATATATATATATATATATATATATATATATACCCCTTCTTGATCTCTACCTTGCCGTTGTGATGGGGCTTGTGTACTTCAAGGAAGATGTGAGTGAAACCAACCCACTTCTGTATCTTTGCCAAGCAAACCTTATGGATGAGCACAACCAGATACATGTCTATTGTGCCTGGCAGGCTGCGATGCATCATGGAGAGTCGGACACAACTGAGAGTTTGAACAGCAATATATATAAAACCTAAGTAGAGATATAGTAGTAGAATGGTAATAAAACAGCTGAAAAACAAATTGGTGAATACAGAAAGGTGCTTCATGCCACCAGAATTTTCACACTTTGTTTTTCTCTCATCGTCTTTTTCTACAATAATTAATCAATATCTTTTCTACAATACTTAATCAATATCTTTATTTACAATAGCTGCATTAGTTCCTATATTTGCTGCTCCATCATTTTCTGTTTGCTGATTCAAGCACCATATAGGTTTTCTCATTTGTACAACACAATGTTTATGGATTTATAAAGAACAAGAAGAACACACTTATTAATAAGAAGAAATAGCTACAATGTGGTGCTTCTGTTAATGTTATTGATCCAACATATTGATGCAGTGATCTCTTGGATTTGTAATAAATCTAAAATGATTTCACAGATATATAAAAGTTGTGATAGGAAAAAAGCTACTATTTTATCACAGGCATCCATTAAATTAACAACAGTTACAGAGCGATTCAATTGAACAAGCTGCAAGATCAAACCGTAAACCATACACATGTAAGTAGCATTTCAGAGCATGATCATGATCAATAATTAAGCAAGACCTACTGATTTAGAAACAGCCAATAGTAAATGAGATCATCATCATGACGTCAGTAAAACATGGAGGTTAAATGTCAATCAATTAGTGTTTAGAAGGCCAATATGTGATCAGATTCGCAATCAGGCAATTTACAAAATAATAAAATTGAATGACGATACTGTTCTAGTGCATGTGGGTGGCTTGATATGTATTAACTCCTTGATTACCGAGATTAATATAACACGCAAATGACAAAAAAAAAAAAATTGATTGTAAATTTGTACAATTTGCTCAATTGAATGGAGGCAAGAATCTATTAAAAGATTATAAAAAAAAAACACAGTCATAGCCTAAAATGTAATTAATAATCACCCTCCCTGTCTCTCTCTCTCTCCGTATATGTATATGTATATATATATATATATATATATATATATATATATATATATATATAGATGAATAATCAAAGTATTGCAGTATATAGTGATACCTTTTTTATTGGACAAACATATTCATAGGTTTCATGACGAGCTTTAGAGAGCGTTCTTCTCTTTGTCAAGTCAGAGTCAGTATGATTATAGATTCACAAATACAGCAAAAAACTCCAGGATTAACAAATAATGTTCTGTTCAGCAATCTGTGCAAGTGTATGGGGCTGCCTACCAAAGTAAGCAAATTGGGGTCTTAAATAATTTCACATGTAAGGAACCATAGAGCTGTAACCAGACTCAGGAAGAAGGCAGAGAACAAAAAAAAAAAATAATAAATAAACACACATAAATATTTACAATCATGAATGTTAGAGGTTACAAGAAATTTTGCTAATGAGATAAAAATTCCATGTCTACATTAAGGCCTGAGTTAATACTATTAAAGAGCATAATCATTGTAATTTCAAATGTGTTTCTTTCCTTAGTGTTTTTAAAAAAAAACTTTGAGTATTTTGATTATGAGAGTTTTCATGGAGTGGTTATTCTGGGTGAAATGGTGTCCGACTGGAGTACATTAGCTGTCCTCTCTGTGATTATTGATGGAATGTCTGTGTAGATTCATCATCATATGTAATTTTCTGACTGGTTTCTTCAGTGTAGTAGCCTCTCACATACAGTACATTATATCATGTAGACTACATTGGATGATGTACAAGAATATGACCCTCTGATGTTATAGGTCTTGTTGTTGTGCATGGCTGTGTCCTCTTTGCAGATGTGTTGACACAATTTACACCGATTTATATTGCCAGGTTTTGTGCCATTTTCTTTGTTAAGCTCTTCATTGGCCAATCTACTGTTCACCAATGTTTGTCCGAGATTTGGTGGCTGCCTAAATGCAAGAATGGAGGATTTGGGGAATATATGTTTCAATTTTGCGTCCTCTGTTAGCTGTAATTGTAGTTCCTTAAATATTTTGCGGATTCCTTCTAGATCCGGATGGTATGTGGTTACCAGAGGTGTACGTGAGGTCATTTCTTTAGTTTTGTATTGCAGCAGGTGTTCCCGGGCTGTTTTAATGGCAGAGGTTACTTTTTATCAAGAGTGACGCAATACTAACATGAGATAGAACCCTCAATTGGACTAAAAACAGGGATGCAGACATCTGACATCATCAGGTAAATATATATAGAGGGAATCAACACAACATAGTAAAGGAAACATATATACATGTATTATATACACATATGCATCAATATATACATCAAAAAAGAGTCCACAGTGATATCTTTCCTGTTGGACCAACACCTCACTAAGGCCCTCATTCAATTGCGATTTGGCCAATTGTATAGTGCTCTAAATAAGCACATAACATATATTTTTTAAATACGTTTTTAGTTATTGAAAACCTTGCTTTTAGATAGATGCTTACTAAGTAAAAACTTATTTAAAAAAATATGTTATGTGCTTATTTAGACTCCTATTCAATTGGCCAAATTGCAATTGAATGAGGGCCTAAGAGACTGTAAGAGAAATTCACATGAAATAGTGATAATGTGTTAGAAAAGTCCATACTAAGTCCTGTATTTTCAGTGTTGAAATCTACTACTTTTTCAAATAGAAGGGGAGTTTAAAGATAAGAAATTGGGAGTATGCTCTATAGTAAAAAAAACACAGGGGGTGGTATAAATTTAATGTTCTTTTCTCTCTTATGCCCCTACCTAAAAGTACCTCCGTGACACCTAACGTTAACTCATCCTATGCTGCAGGGTCCTTACACTAACCATTGCTGCAGGGGTCCTGATTGGTACCCCCGCAGCATTTAAAATTTTAATTTCCCACCTCGTGGGTCCTTAAAGGGACTCAAAGGTCCTTAAAGGACCCACACTACAATGATAATTAACCCCTGCCACGGGGGTACCATAAGTACACCTGCAACACCTAAAATTAACCCCTTCACTCATCGGGCTCTATAAAGCCTTTAATTAACACTATCACTCCCATAAGGGTCTATATTAACCCTTATTTATCAATAATAAACCCTGACATTAACACCATAAGTGCCAACCCAATAAACTACCCCCCAATAAACCACCAATACAACTAATAAATCTAAATTAACCCCCTCTAAATAAATATCTCTATTGAACGCTCACTATACCTAATTAACTTGAACTGTACCTAATTAACTTGAACTGTACCTAATTAAACCTAACTGTACCCAATTAACCCTAACTTTACCTAATTAACGCCTATTGTATTAACCCCTATCCTATTAACCCCTACCCTATCCTATTAACCCCTACGCTACCTACCTAACCCCCTAATAAAATCCCACTAAGTACAAAAAATAAAAACACCCACACAAAAGAAAATAAAAATAAAAAAAGTACAAAATGTAACAAACTACTAATTACAACATTCTGAAAAAAAAAAAAAACTCTTCGATTGTGGATCTCCCAGCTGCAAATGATTCCCGCGCAGGTTTCAATATTGAAAAAAAGCATTTGTGGGGACCCTGCAGGGGTCCTGATGGGGACCCCTGCAGCAATGTTTCATTTAGGGAGCCTGCAGGTTTGATTGACATCATGATGACAGTCTCATTTGCCCAAGCCCTGCACTGCTTACATGTGGAACCACGGTTTACGAGTTCAGATCTCAGGCAGCGAGTTGCGCCCTTATTATTATTATTATTATCGTTTATTTGTAATGCGCCAACATATTCCGTAGCGCTATACATAAGTTGGGTTACAGGCAATGACAAGTTCAAGATTCACACATTGCAAAGAGTGGATGGCCCTGTCGTTGAGCTTGGAATCCGGTGTCCCTAGAGCTTTCCCTAAAGCACCTTGCAGGATTGAAACTCGCAGACTTACAATCTAAAGGTTGAAGTGTGTATGTGGTACAGTAGGGAGAGAGTAGTGCTGAGCATGTTAGGGAGGAAGGTTATAGGCTTCTTTAAAGAGGTGCATTTTTATTGATGTTTTGAAGGATTTAAGGCAGGAGGATAGTCTGGTGAAGAGAGGCAAGGAGTTCAAGAGAATAGGGGCAGCGCGAGAAAAGTCTTGGAGGCGGGAGTGAGAGGAGGTGACAAGAGTGGTAGAAAGAAGAAGGTCGTTAGCAGAACGAAGAGGGCGTGTGGGGGAGTATTTGGAGATGAGAGCAGAGATGTATGTGGGTGCGCTGTTGTTGAGGGCTTTATAAGTTAGGGTCAAGATTTTAAACTTTATTCTGGAGGCTTAGGTGAAGCCAGAGAAGTGATTGACAAAGAGGAGCTGCCGACACTGAACGATGTGTACTGAAGATGAGTCTGGCGGAGGCATTTATTATGGATTGAAGTGGGGAGAGGCGAGTGATGGGCAGACCAACAAGGAGCGAGTTGCAATAGTCAAGGCGAGAAATGATGAGAGAGTGTATTAGAATCTTAGTAGTGTCTTGTGTAAGGTAATGGCGTATTTTGGATATGTTTTTTAGATGTAAAAGACAGGATTTGGTTAGAGACTGTATGTGTGGGATGAAAGAGAGGGCAGGGTCCAGTAGAACCCTGAGACAACGGGCTTGGGAGGTGGGAGTGATGATGCAATTGTTGACAGAGAGAGAGATGTGAGGAATTGAAGCTGTAGTAGAGGGTGGGAAGATTAAGAGTTTAGCCTTAGACATCTTGAGTTTCAGATGGTGGGCGGACATCCAAGAGGATATACTAGAGAGGCAGTCGGAGACGTGTGCTAGAAGAGACGGGGATAGATCTGGTGCTGAGAGGTAGATTTGGATGTCATCTGCATAGAGATGGTACTGGAACCCAAAAGAGTTTATTAGGGTGCCGAGTGAGGATGTGCAGATGGAGAAGAGGAGGGGCCTAGGACTGATCCTTGGGGTACGCCAATAGAAATTGGGGGAGGAGAAGATGTGCCGAAGAAGGAGACGCTAAATGATCGTTCTTGGAGGTATGATGAGAACCACAAGTGAGCAGTGTCTCGAATGCAGAGGGAGGAGAGAATGTGGAGTAGAAGCGAATGGTCAATTGTTTCAAAGGCGGCGGAGAGATCCAGAAGAAGCAAAATAGAAAAGTGGCCTTTAGACTTGGCGGTGAGCAGGTCATTGGTGACTTTTATGAGGGCTGTCTCAGTGGAGTGTTGGGGCTGAAAGCCAGATTGGAAAGTGTCCAGAAGAGAGTTAGAGGAGATGAAACTGGTAAGGCGGTTATAGACGAGCCGATCCAGCAGTTTGGAAGCCAGGGGAAGTCGAGAGATAGAGCGATAGTTAGATGCAACGTCAGAATCGGATGAGGGTTTCTTGAGAGTGGGTGTAATTATGGCATGTT
Source organism: Discoglossus pictus (assembly GCA_027410445.1). Classification (NCBI taxonomy): domain Eukaryota; kingdom Metazoa; phylum Chordata; class Amphibia; order Anura; family Alytidae; genus Discoglossus; species Discoglossus pictus. Next base: position 317,332,493 of record CM050166.1, on the reverse strand, counting down.
TTAGAGATGATGGAAACGTGCCAGTGTTTAGGAAAAGGTTGAAGATGTGTGTGAGAGCTGGGATTAGTGTAGTAGAGAGGGAAGGGTTGAGCTGAGATGGAATAGGATCTGAAGGACAGGTGGTGAGGTGAGAGGATGATATTAGGATGGAGACTTCATCTTCTGTTGTAGGGGTAAAGTAGTTCAGAGTGGCTGTGGGAATGGAGAGGGGAGTAGATTGGGTGTTGTTGGTTAGTTGAGTTAGTTGAGAGAGTGAAGTGCATGGTGAGAAGAGAGTTCATTGTGGATAGATTGAATTTTATGTCTAAAATGGTTGGCAAAGTCTTTAGCCGTGAGACAGGAAGGGATGGGGGGAGGTGGTGGGCGGAGGAGAGTATTGAAATTGGCAAAAAGAGAGTTTTGGGTTAGAGGACAGAGTTGATATTAGTGATGTAAAGTACTGCTGTTTGGCCAGGTTGAGGGCAGAGGAGTAGGAACTTAGCATAAACTTGTAGTGAAGGAAATCTGCTGCAGAGCGTGATTTCCTCCATAGTAGTTCAGCAGTGCTGGAGCACTTCTGAATGTAACGTGTGTGTGTAGTGAGCCATGGTTGTGGATGAGATTGAGGGCGTCTGCGTGTAGTTATGGGGGCAAGGGTGTCAAGGGTGGAAGAGAGAGTAGAGTTGTAGTGTGAGGTGGCAGTGTCAGATGGTGATAGTGCTGAGAAGAGGTTGAAGCACAGTGAACAGTTCTAGCAGGTTTCTGTGAGTTATTGTGGCTGGGGTTTAAGAAGAGTGATGGGAGGAAGATGTGGTGAGGTTGAAGGTAAGGAGGTGATGGTCAGATAGAGGGAGAGGGTGAATGACTAGGTTGGAGGTATGGGTAATATTGGTAAAAATAAGGTCAAGAGAGTGTCCAGCATGGTGAGTAGTGATGTCGCGAACCTAAAATTTTCGGTCTGCGAAACCTCCGCAAATGTTCGCGAACCGGCGAACATCGGCGAACCGCCATAGACTTCAATGGCAGGCGAATTTTAAAACCCACAGGGACTCTTTCTGGCCACAATAGTGATGGGAAAGTTGTTTCAAGGGGTCTAACAACTGGACTGTGGCATGCCGGAGGGGGATCCATGGCCAAACTCCCACGGAAAATTACATAGTTGATACAGAGTCTGGTTTTAAGCCATAAAGGGCATAAATTACCTAACATTCCTAAATTGTTTGGAATAACGTGCTTTAAAACATCAGGTATGATGTTGTATCAATCAGGTAGTGTAAGGGTTACACCTTACATGACTGGGGGTCTATAGGTGACATTAGTACTGACCTTTATCTGACTGGGGGTCTATAGAGTGACATTAGTACTGACCTTTATATGACTGGGGGTCTATAGGTGACATTAGTACTGACCTTTATCTGACTGGGTGTCTATAGAGGGACATTAGTAATGACCTTTATATGACTGGGGGTCTATAGAGGGACATTAGTACTGACCTTTATCTGACTGGGTGTCTATAGAGTGACATTAGTACTGACCTTTATCTGACTGGGTGTCTATAGGTGATATTAGTACTGACCTTTATCTGACTGGGTGTCTATAGAGGGACATTAGTACTGACCTTTAGCTGACTGGGTGTCTATAGAGGGACATTAGTACTGACCTTTATATGACTGGGGGTCTATAGGTGACATTAGTACTGACCTTTATCTGACTGGGCGGTCTATAGGTGACATTAGTACTGACCTTTATCTGACTGGGGGTCTATAGAGGGACATTAGTACTGACCTTTATCTGTCTGGGGGTCTATAGGTGACATTAGTCCTGACCTCCTGCTGCAGTATTATTACTCCCAGTACTCCCAGGCTTGCTACTATTAGATATAATAACCTCAGTTTCGTTTCCTTATCTGTTGGTAACATCAAAATATGATTATTAAATATTTCATATTTGTTTGTTTTTTTCTCCCAAAGTGAACCCCTTTGTGTGTGTCCCACAGATGTGGCGTTTCCGCTCTGCGTATGTTGGATTTGCACCGCTCAAAAAGTATTAAAAGAGATCCCTCCCCCTTGAAGCCCATTAATGACATCATCAGTAAATTGTATGTAACAGATTCCACTGATTAGGGTTTATCACCCAATACTGCGATCATATCACTTATGACAAAAATCCGTATTTGTCGTATTATTCAGACACGCGTGCATCTTTGTGTTAAATTTCCTGATACTTTTATTATCTTGATCACATATATAGTTGTGAGCGTACGAGTCGTTGCTCACGCTTGCGGGCTCGCATAGCGAGCCCGCGGCCCTCGCGAAGCGAGGGCCGTGGCTCGCGAAGCGAGCCGCGGCCCTCGCGTAGCGAGCCGCGGGCCTCGCGAAGCGAGGTCACTGGGCAAGGGCCTCAGTTGCTGGCGAGGTCACTGGGCACGGGTCTCAGTTGCTGGCATGGAGCGCCGAAGGCGCTCCATGCCAGCAACTGAGGCCCCTCGCGAAGCGAGGGACTCAGTTGCTGGCGAGGTCACTGGCCAAGGGCCTCAAACCCTCGCAAAATTCACGTCGCTACTCAAAAAACACGACACACAAATTACGACACTCGCTAAATTTTACGAGGCACGCAAACAACGTACGAAACACGTTACCACACATTACGACCTCGCAAACATCGGACGCAACACGCCGACATACAAACATTTAAAACACAATACATACACACAGCACATACATAAAAAACTTACCTACACCAAGAGGGAGCACCCAGGACCTCAAAAATGCAACTTACACCTCGATTTTACTCGAAATAAAACAGTTTAGAGACTAAAAAAAAATCTAAGCGACAGAAAAAATGGCCGCCGAACAAAACGAAAACGAGGCTACAGCACTCTAAACTCGCAAAACACCACAAAACACCTACGGATATTCCGATACAGACCTATACCACACATTACTCGCCATTTTACACCAATGCGGAAGTACACGACTACGCTAACGGTTTGGTCTCGCGCACGCACAGTGTTACACTGCACACATTCAGCACGCTTATACAGCAGCTCCACACCACTAATGCTGCAGCAACATCAACACAGATTGCCAGCTCTTCATCACAATTCTTCAAAATAGGTACACTATATTCATTTACTAATTTAGCTACCTTACAATTCATTGCCGTCATTTTTTGACGGGCAATTCGCTAGTCTTTATTTACTAGCGACTTGCCCATCAAAAAATGGCGGCAATAAGATTGTAAGGCAGGTAATGGTTTGGAGGAGACATTCATTTTGTTGGCGGTCGGAGTTCCTTCGGCGCTCATTGCGAGGCTGTTGGTTGTATTTTTTTTCTGATAGGCGCTTTTGCTGTTATTCTTTGGTCGGCGGTGATGTGTTTTTTGCGCTTATTGCAAGGCTTTGTATGCTGTGAGCAGCGTTGGCGCTCGTTGTGAGGCGGTCAGTGAATGGCTTTTATGTTTAATGTGATAATGTTTTTTGTGTGTATATGTATTTTTGTATGCTAATGAAATAATTACTAAATGAATATACTTTACCTATTTGTAAGTAATATATGCAGGAAGCATTGTGCTGAAGAGCTGACAATCTGTTTTCATGTTCCTGCAGCATACAATGTAGGTTTTCAGTGCTGTGGAGCTGCTGTGTAAGTGTCAGCAATGTGTGCAGTGTGTAGTGTAAATAGGCTGCGTGTACGAGGGGAAGCCGTTAGGGTAGCTGGGTACTTCCGCATTGTGTAAGTTAGTGTTGTAAAATGGCGGGGAATGTGTATGTGGTACGCGGGTGTGGATGATTTAGCGTCCTTGTTAATAGTGTATCTTTACCTCGTACGGCTTTTTAGGAAAATCCGTATGTGTTTTGCGTGTTTAGGGTCCTGTAGCCTCGTTTTCTTTTTTTCAAGGGCCATTTTTTCTCTCACTTAGGTGATTTTCGGGTGTCTAAACTCATGAATTTGGACTTAAATGGAGGTGTAACTTCACTTGCAAGGGTCCTCGGTGCCCGCCTTGCTGTGGGTAAGCTTTTTATGTGTTTGTTGTGTGTATTTATTGTGTTTTTAATGTTTTTAAGTGCGTGCGGTTCGGGCGTTAAGGTCGTATTTTTGTGAGCTTGTAATGTTTTTTTTTCTAAGTCTCGGATTTTTGGATGGTAAGTCCGTAAATTTGATGGTGTAAGTCCCACCTGCGGCTCATTGCAGCCGACGTGGGAGCCTTCGGCGCTCCTTGCCAGCAACTCTGGCCCTCGCTTCGCAAGCCCGCAGCGTTAGCAACAACCCGCCTGCTCACAACTATATATGTGATATCTTTAACGTCTTTCCCAGTTGGCACTTGTAAATCGGCTAAGCGACAAAAAAAATGGCGTCCGGAAAAAATGAAAACAAGGCTACACGACCCCAAACCGCGCAAAACATCGCCAGCTATGTACGACTTTTACCTAGGAACAGACGAGGTACAAAATACACTATTATAAATAATGGAAACTGCTGGCGAGCCGCATAACACATACACAATCGCCGCCATTTTACAATACTAACTTGCAACTAATAACATTACAAATCTAAAATGGCGCGTTACACGACTATACAAGCGGTTTCCCCTCGTGCACTGCGCACATTGCTGACACTTACACCTCGGGTCACCAACAGTCCAAATGTAAACTGTAAGCTGCAGGAAAATCAAAACTGATTGTTAGCTCTTCAGGTTATTGATCACTGGATATTTTAATTTCAAATAGGTAAAGTATTTTAGTAATTAATTAATTCATTATTATTAAAAAATATATATATATAAAAAATACGCTTAATAGCATATTTTACACTGCGGTTACTTTACATACATTAACGCTTCGCACTTCCTAATACATTTGTTCATTCACAATAGTTATTATCGTGCATTCATTTAATAAGTATTAATTAGTAATGGAAAATAAAAATGTAGACTTTACACTACACTAAAATGTTTTACTTTTTACTCTGCAGTTATATATCTGGATTACTGCTCATTGGCTGCCAGCGATAGCACTCTCAAAGCAGTTACAAATCTAAATCACTTTATTATGCTCTGAGACCTGAATATATTTTTTAATTTACACTGCACAAAAAAATTATATATTTAACACTGTACTTATATATCTGTCTTTGCGATGAGCGCCGAAGATTGATCGTTGCAAAGCACGAAACATGAAGGACACGAGGGAAGAGACCCACAATGAGCGCCGAAGGTCCTCAGAGTTCAAAAAGCATCACATTGTGTGGCAAACAGCATTGCCATGGCTTCAAACTTTATTGCCCTATCATTTGTGCCAGGCAAGTCGCTAGTGATATAATATAACATAATGCAATACAATATTATACAGTACACATGGGTGTTGGAACTGGGGGTAAGGGGTAACCCCCCCCCCAGATTTCTTATCGTATGTATGTATGCGTATAGAAGCTAACAGGGGAGGAGAGAGGGGGAGGAAACACAGGGTAGAGGGAGAGGAAGACACAGGAGAGGGGAGAGGGGGAGGAAGACACAGTGGAGAGGGGGAGGAAGACACAGGGCAGAGGGGGGAAGAGAAACAGGGTAAGGGAGAGGTGAGGGGAAGAGACACATGGGAGGGGGGAGAGACACAGGAGAGAGTGGGGGGTAGAGACACAGGGGAGAGGGGGGAAGAGACTAATGGGAGGGAGTGGTGAGGAGACACCGGGGAGAGAAAAGGGGGTAAAGACACAGAGGAGGGGGGAAGAAACACAGGGGAAGGGAGAGGGGGTAGATACACAGGGGAGAGGGGGTAGAGACACAGGGGAGAAGGGGGAAGAGACACAGATGAGGGGGGATAGACACAGGGGAGAGGGAAGGGGGAAAGACACAGGGGAGGGGGGAAAGAAACACGGGAAGGGAGAGGGGGGTAGAGACACAGGGGAGGGGGGAGTGACACAGGGAAGAGGGAAGGGGGAAAAGACACAGGAGAGGGAGGAAAGAAACACTGGGGAAGGGAGAGGGGGTAGAAACACAGGCAAGGGTGGGAGAGACACAGGGGAGAGGGGGGGGGGGAGTGACACATGGGAGGGAGTGGGGGGGAGACACAGGGGAGAGGGGGGGAGAGAGACACATGGGAGGGAGTGGGTGGGGAGACACAGGGGAGGTCTTCTGCTTTATTATTATTATTATTATTATTACTATATAATGTGTAATACGGACCACTTTGGCAATGAGCGCCGCAGGCGTTCATTGCAGGCGAGCCTCGCGTAGCGAGGCGAGCCGTTAATACGGACCACTTTGGCAATGAGCGCCGCAGGCCTCTATATATCATTCCTGGCTTATTCAGATATATGGAGGATGAATCCGTGGATGTACCTGAATCCCACAAGAGAGTGGTCGCCATGTTCATGTGGTGTTTATTATGACACTAGCGACTTGCCCGTCAAAAAATGACGGCAATGTTATTGTATCTGAGCTAATGTTGTTTTGTGTGTAATAGTAAACATGTAATACATTAATAAATGAATAGACTTTACCTATTTGGAAGCATTGTGTTGAAGAGCAGTGAACCTTGTTTGCACACAGACCTACAGCACCAAGCACACTGACAGTACACACAGACCCATAGCACCAAGTACACTGGCAGTGCACACAGACCTAAAGCACCAAGCACACTGACAGTACACACAGATTAACAGCACCAAGTACACTGACAGTACACACAGACCTACAGCACCAAGCACACTGACAGTACACATAGACATATAGCACCAAGCACACTGACAGTTCACACAGACCTAGAGCACCAAGCACACTGGCAGTGCACACAGACCCATAGCACCAAGTACACTGGCAGTGCACACAGACCCATAGCACCAAGTACACTGTCAATGCACACAGACCTATAGCACCAAGCACACTGACAGTACACACAGACCTACAGCACCAAGTACACTGCCAAGTACACACAGACCCATAGCACCAAGTACACTGGCAGTGCACACAGAACTACAGCACTAAGCTCACTGACAGTACACACAGACCTACAGCACCAAGTACACTGACAGTACACATAGACATATAGCACCAAGCACACTGACAGTACACACAGACCTAGAGCACCAAGCACACTGGCAGTGCACACAGACCCATAGCACCAAGTACACTGTCAGTGCACACAGAACTACAGTACCAAGAACACTAACAGTACACACAGACCTAAAGCACCAAGCACACTGGCAGTGCACACAGACCCATAGCACCAAGTACACTGGCAGTGCACACAGACCCATAGCACCAAGTACACTGGCAGTGCACACAGAACTACAGCACTAAGCTCACTGACAGTACACACAGACCTACAGCACCAAGTACACTGACAGTACACATAGACATATAGCACCAAGCACACTGACAGTACACACAGACCTAGAGCACCAAGCACACTGGCAGTGCACACAGAACTACAGCACCAAGAACACTGACAGTACACACAGACCCATAGCACCAAGTACACTGGCAGTGCACACAGACCTATAGCACCAAGCACACTGACAGTACACACAGACATAGAGCACCAAGTAAACTGGCAGTGCACACAGACCCATAGCACCAAGTACACTGGCAGTGCACACAGACCCATAGCACCAAGTACACTGGCAGTGCACACAGAACTACAGCACTAAGCTCACTTACAGTACACACAGACCTACAGCACCAAGTACACTGACAGTACACATAGACATATAGCACCAAGCACACTGACAGTACACACAGACCTAGAGCACCAAGCACACTGGCAGTGCACACAGACCCATAGCACCAAGTACACTGTCAGTGCACACAGAACTACAGCACCAAGAACACTGACAGTACACACAGACCCGTAGCACCAAGTACACTGGCAGTGCACACAGACCTATAGCACCAAGCACACTGACAGTACACACAGACCTAGAGCACCAAGCACACTGGCAGTGCACACAGATCCATAGCACCAAGTACACTGTCAGTGCACACAGACCTATAGCACCAAGCACACTGACAGTACACACAGACCTACAGCACCAAGTACACTGGCAGTGCACACAGACCCATAGCACCAAGTACACTGACAGTGCACACAGAACTACAGCACTAAGCTCACTGACAGTACACACAGACCTACAGCACCAAGTACACTGACACTACACATAGACATATAGCACCAAGCACACTGACAGTACACACAGACCTAGAGCACCAAGCACACTGGCAGTGCACACAGACCCATAGCACCAAGTACACTGTCAGTGCACACAGAACTACAGCACCAAGAACACTGACAGTACACACAGACCCATAGCACCAAGTACACTGGCAGTGCACACAGACCTACAGCATCAAGCACACTGACAGTACACACAGACTCACAGCACCAAGCACACTGACAGCACACACAGGCGCTCATTGCAGGCGAGCCTCGCATAGCGAGGCGAGCCGTTAATACGGACCACTTTTTTATGGAGCAAACTGCTCCATATGTATATTAATAACTATACAACTTTCCAAACATACACATCTCATTGCAATACGCTAGTAATAATAATAATGCAGAAGAGTCCTTCAGCACTGCACTGGACACTGAATAAACTTGCCTAGCTATGGTTTTCCCTATTGAATTAGTATCACCTACACTGTCCCTCCTCTCAGTAAGACTGCAAGGTACTTATGATTCCAAAATGGCTGCTGTCCATGAGGTAGAAGGGTGTAGAAGGGAGTGTATGCTGCTGATTGGCTGGAATGTGTCTGCTGACTGTGACATGCAGGGTCAAAGTTTGCTCAATGATAAAGTATTGGGGGCGGGTCGAATCTTGCATATGTTCGCAGTTCGCCGCGAACGCGAACATGCTATGTTCGCCGAAAAAAGTCCGCCGGCGAACTATTCGCGACATCTCTAATTGGTGAGTTGAAGAATCTGTAAGTTGTGAGAGGCCCTTGCTCAATTAAATAGCTCCGGAATCGGAGATGAACGGGAGCTCGTAGCATGCCAGCAGACATACTGCCAAATCCCATGAGATGTGGGCTAGCAATTTAATCGGGCTCTGTTTGCAGGCCCTCTTTCGGCAAAATGTATTTTGGCTTATGGCATAACGCAATTTCTCCATAAAGCTTCATAACTTGATTGGGACAATGAATTGGCACATTATGGCAAATCTGTATTTTTGTCAATCAAATGGTACAAATGGTACATTTTATTAGTATTTTAAGCACACATTTTGAAGCAAAATTTGTATAATGTTGATATTTTTTTTTTTTTATGTGTAAATTTAGTGTCCCTTTAATTAAGCTCAAATATAGATCTGACAGACTAGCTGGGCATACAGTTGTAAGCTAGTCACATTGGTGGGCAGACATGACTTTCAGCTAAACTCAAACTGGTCACAACCTTTCCAGCTTTTATACACAATTATTATTTACTGTGTGGCTCCATTTTGCTTTCTTCCCTGCTGCAGTCTTTTACTTTCTCAATTGTGTCCTTCTAAACTAATAAGCTTCCATTAAGTCCTGCTGAAAGCACTGCCAGTTGTAACTGACAAGATCCCATTGCGTAGACAAACATTTTTGAATATTACAGCAACATATTTTTTAAAAGATAACACCATATGAAGGTCCGATCAACTGGATCAGATCAATATGTTAGAGTTGTGTTCTATTTTTATTCACATCTCAACTATTACAATTGCCAGAGGCGGAGCTACTGCTGGTGCAGATGGTGCAATGCACCAAGGCTTTTGACCTCTGAGGGGCCCCCGTGGACATCCCGCGGGTCCCTTATGGCCCCTGCGGGTCCCCCACTGTGCGCCCACAGCCACTGTGGTCCCCACAGTCCCTTGTGGCCCCTTGTGGACCTTTGCAGACTCCCTCAGCTGCCTGTGGCCCCACGTAGACCACTGCGGCCACCCTCAGCCACCTGTGGCCCCCACAGCCCCCTGTGCCCTCTTTCGGGCCCCTTGAGTTCCACTCAATCCTTGCTCGCCCCTCTGCCCTCTGGCCTGCAGTGGACCCTTCTCACCCCAGAAAGTGGAGTGCAGCACCTGGCAGGTAAGAAAGTTTTTATAGTCCTATAGATTTTGTTTTTTGCACCGGAGCCCCTATGCACAAGCTCCGCCACTGACAAATGCATCTATTATACATCTAATATGCATCTATCATACTAGTTCATTAACGTTTTGTTCAGACAATAGTTGTTTTCCAGGTAATAATATTTTGTTGTTTGGGTTTTGGGATTGGTAAATGTTGATAAACATTATAAAAATGCCGGAGTTCATACAGTACATGGTTAATCTATTGTTTTGTTACCATTTCTTCTTTGTATAATGTATTAACACCCAAGAAAAGAGAACACTACAAATTTGGAAAACAACTGTATAGCCTTAAATGGTCTTACCTACTAGATAGGTGGATGGCATCTTTTTCAGCGGTTGCAAAACATATTTAATTAATGGTGCCAATATGTTAGGCATATGTTTCTTCTCCCTGCACAACAGGTGGTTCTTAGATCACATCCACTTCCTGCAGTGTGATGATATCACTGGAAGGAAGGGACACATGCATCTGGCAATATTCCACTCATGGGTCGGCACATCCAGCTGACCCTGTGGAAAGAATAGGGGAGCCTCATTACTGCTCAAAATTGTCAGTTATCAAATAGTTTTGGTGCTTCTGAGCCTTGGTAAAATGCTCAATTGTCCCACAGACAGACATACATAGTGCAATAGCGGTGCTACTGCCCCCTAGTGCCCTGTTATTTTTACAAGAATTTAAAATATTGAGTTTGAGTCTGCTCTGCATGAGTTAGACGTGGAGCAGCATTCACAGATGGGACATAGAGGAAAAATATTAAAATGTTAAAAGTGGCCAACACATATAAATAATAATTCACAATAAAACATTTAAACTTATTTAAAATGACAGCAACAGCTATTGGTATAAAAATAATATTTAAAGATGTATACATGTATGATTTTAACTAATTGATGTATAATCATATTAAAATAAGTGAACAAGTAAAATGTAATATTGTAGCAGTCCATATTTTTAGGAGGGCGGCTGCTCATTTGCTCCAATGCACCAGTTGCCCCTGCATAATAGAAACCTTGAGTTGACTTTTTCTAAATCTCATACAAGATGTAATCAGGCATATACAATATTCAAAATTAATTCTATTATACTATTTAGGGATCTAATTCAACATGACCTTCAGAAATATACATTAGATCAGTGATTTGTATTAATGATTTTACATGAACCATAGACATACATGATTCACTCTCAATTACTTATGCCTTAACCAGGATGTAATATTACAATTGTCAGTAGTTTTTTGGGCATGCATTCTTTTGATCAATGGGTCTGTAATATATTCAAACTTTTTGCAGTTGATTCAAACCCTCACAAGGCTATGCCAGTTATTCATTTCGGTAAACTGTATTAAATATGCCACGATTATAATTGGGTAATAACATAAGTGTTGATGTGTAAATTGAGTCTATAAAACATTTGTGAAATCTGAAGGTAAAAAGTGATGTGGAAATACAGGAATGTCACAGACAGGTAGCTTAGCTAATATATAGTGTCCTGTAGGGCCGGTGGGGGAGATGTTATGACTAAAATCATTAGCAAAAATGTACAAAGGGTGAAATTCACCTGTGCATTATACAATAGTTAAACATATTGTTGTTTCCATGTGTCAGTAAAGTTATTATATATAAAAATTTGAAAAAAAATACAGCTTAGAAAAACAGTTATTAAAGACAAGGAACGTTAACAGTAAAGAATAATTGAATTGTTTTTATGTTGAAATATACATATTCTTATTTTGAAATATTAATCCAGAAAGATTTGTGCCTTTTTTTCTCTCCTTTATGCTGCAAAAATGATTTTGTATTGATGATGTGACACTGTAGGAATTAATCCCATGTTACTCTTCAAATTAATCCAATTTCATCATCCTAAATCATTACTCATTGAATGACAAATAGAATGACAAGCTGTAAATTGTGAAATAAATAGAGCAAGGAGTCTCTCAGAGAAACAAGCCAAAATAAAGTATTTGCATGAGCCATCATATAATGAAGGAAAACACAACAGATTTCACTTTAATTAACAATCTGTTCATGTCAATGGTGAATGAATACACTGTATAGCTGAGTCTTATTCTATGTGGGTGATACATATTGTCCAGACATAAATGAAGAAGTTTACATGTTCTGTTTTGATTCTAGAAGATATTTTTTGTCTCATTTATATACATGTAAACAGGAACAGCATTACTTTACCTGGAAGAAATGTAGATCAAGAATCACAGCTAACAGCAGTTAAGAATTGTGTTAGTATAATATTCCCCTGTCATTTCTTCAATAGAGTCCAATCTGGTGTCTGGCTGTTGTGGGGCTGGATCACTTTGCTGCCAGAGATCATATCTGCAGCTGCTTGCTATTCCCTGCTGCCATTGTTTAAATAAAACTGATATCACTCTAAATAACCAGCCACATCTGAGAATTCAACTTTACTGAACATATTAGAAATTAATCCAACATGATACTTGCTTTTTTCTATAATGTGGTTAGAAGAAATTGTTTGGCTATGGGGTTCAGTTAACTCCATCATTAAACGACTGCTGTAGTCATCCTAAAATATACTTTTTTGAAGAACTACACATGAGAACAGGCAGAATGTTTTAGTACATAAATATATTATTTATCATATACAATTATATTGCAGCTGAAGACACCACTAATTTTTGCTGACCAAGATGAAGTTTCTATCTGCAACCTGGAACCAGCAAAAACTGACAGTGCTTTCAACTGGACTAATAGAAAGCACATTAGTTTGTAAGGATACATGCCCTCCTTAGGGCCATATTAAATTCCAGCCTCGTAAGTCCAACGTGTAGAACGTAACGGCTACATGCTTGAAATTTGGCTGTATTACATTGCTATTAAATTAGAACTGCTGCGAGCTACGAGCGAGAGAAGCTATTATGTAAACCAGTTCTCGGCCGTCTGAGTTGGGTGCTCAAACGCAAACAATTAAGCCAGCACATAGTTAAGGGTTCAGATGGAGCCAATGGAAAAAGAGATTGTTAGCGTTACGTCACAGTTTGCGATTGGACCCACATTCCAGCCATAATGCAATATTAATAAAGCCGTAAATATGATATTCTATTACATGTGAGTCACAGTATATGTTGTAACACATTGATTGCGAGAATCGATATAACACAAAATATAAACATGAAATAAAGTATTTTTCATTGTGGGCTTGAGAATGTTGTGCTATTAATTCTAAGAACTAACATCACTTTCCCTTAAAATAAATGTACAGTAGAATGTTGTTATTTGCATGTCAAGTGCTACATATAGGACTATACCCCCCTTGCGAGTCACTCCAGCACACGTTGGGCTTTGGGCTCCATTTACATGTTACGCGCTTCCTCGCAAGTGACCATGTTGCAATTTACTAGCTGAATTAAACTAGTAGCGGTTACGGGCATGACAGATCAAAGATTTTATGTGCGCAAAGTTCAATATTGCTCCACACGTAGCCTGTTCTCGGCCGTCCTGCGTCTTAACATGCAACTCCACTGCAAGCAATGTTACAGGGCTAATTTAATACCCGTAACATTTTAACGAGGCTGCTAGTAAGCAGCAGACAGAATCCACTCAGAATCCACAGACATTTGTGCTGTTGGAGTTGCTTAACCCACCCTTGTTATGCACTGTGTAAATGCTACAAATCAATCATGGAACATACATTTTTCTGAAAGGGGCTATATAAAAAAGCGAGAGTCCCATTGCTGAATATACTGTTTTGATTGTTTAATTATCCTGTCAACCTATATTGCAGATAGAGCAATAGAGCTCTATTAGATAACAGTCAATAGCAACTCTTCCCAACATAACCCTTCACAGTATTTCTATTCAAATGAGATCTGAAATATTCACACTACCTCTCCTACCACTTCCATTATTGAACAGTCATTTTTAACGGGCAGACACAGCCATAATGCATTTCATTAATACAGTAGATTTCTGTATGTGGGATGAGTTAAATATAAATGTTATGGATGTATTTATTACTGTACAATAAAAGCCATATATACATTTTGTTTCCACACTTAATGAAGTTCACTATAACCCGTTCACATGCTAGCTAAATTCTGACTCCTGGTCATTGTCACAGGCACAGGAGATATATTATGATACCTGGGGCAGAGGATTTATTGATCATAGATGAGAATACCCAAAACCCTTCTAAGACCAAGCAGGTAGTGCTCCCCTTATGCTTACTGGTGTTTTCTTTGTATCAAAGTGATATTATCAATGTGACATTAACATATTCTTTATCTGTGATCAGAAGTAGCTTTAGGTGAAGAATGTGGATGAATTGGAAAGCGTGGGAGATGGGCTTTAAATGGGAAGTCAACCCAGGAATAATTGAGTTAAAGACGTGTGGGGCTGGTAGTCCATTGGAGAAGGCAAGAAATCATATGGTGAAGGGACAGAGAATTGGAGGATTTGTGATCTGAAGTAGCAGAGATTTGGAGGTGTTGGGAAAATAAAGGGAAGGAGAATAACAGTGGTTGGAAAGCAAGGGGCAGAGAAAGGGAAGGGGAAGGAGTAGGGAAAGCAGATCGAGAGAAAATAGGTTAATTATAGAACAAGGCAAAATTAATACTGGTGGCATAGAAACAGCCCCAAAAAATAATTTTGCACATCGTCCTATTGAAAAATGACTGCCCCAAAAATGTTTTTACCAACAGCACATCTGTGATCTTAGGCACCCACAGAACATTTCTTACTTGCATCATAGCTTAAGAAAATTTTTACATGTATGTAACAAACTAAAGTCAGTAGCAGCTATATAATATATAAGCCTACAAATATTGATCTATGTGGTTAGAAACTAATGTGCTTGTAATATTTGCTGTTCAGTGCATGAGCATGGGAGCAGAAGGGCTGGAAATGCACTTAGGTTACGTTGACAGGTGTACTGTTGACTTGTGTGTCTAAAGTAGGATTAATAGGGAACTCATGTAATCATGTTTGTGGGTTTGATATCCTATAATAATTTGAATTAAATGTATTTTAAATAGTTGAGTTTTCCATTTCTAACATAATATTTAGTGTGATGATAATTATTTATTTTCACATAACTTCCTGAATCTAACAATGTTACTCTTTGCTTTCACAAAGATAGATTGCATTGGTTCTTGATCACACATTTCTTATAATTCTATAACTTTACGGCATTAAACCATTTCTAAAACATTTACAAATTCTAGAATATGAATCATTCTCGCGATAATCGCTCATTGCAGCCCCTGTGTTTGGGACTTAGCTGGCGCTCATTGCAGGCTAAGTCACGCTTGGTGAGAAGGTGACAGCGGTGCAATTATTCGCAAACGGAAGATACATAAAAGAACTGCCAGTCTCCCTCAGTCTGATGCTTCATGCAAGATCTCACCTCGTAGAGTTTCAATGATCATGAGAACAGTGAGGAGTCAGCCCAAACCTACACAGGAGGATCTTGTTAATGATCTCAAGGCAGCTGGGCCCTTAGCCACCAAGAAAACAATTGGTAACACACTACGGCATGAAGGACTGAAATCCCGCAGCGCCTGCAAGGTCCCCCTGCTCGAGAAAGCACATGTACAGGCCTATCTGAAGATTGCCAATGAACATCTGAATGATTCAGAGGAGAACTGGGTGAAAGTGTTGTGGTCAGATAAGACAAAAAGCAAGCTCTTTGGCATCAACTCAACACACTGTGTTTGGAGGGGGAGGAATGCTGCCTATAACCCCAAAAACACCATCCCCGTCAAACATGGAGGTGGAAACATTATGCTTTGGGGGTGTTTTTCTGCTAAGGGGACAGGACAGATGCACCGCATCAAAGGGACGATGGACTGGGTCATGTACCGTCAAATCTTGGGTGAGAACCTCCTTCCCTTAGCCAGGGCATTGAAAATGGGTCATGGATGGGTATTCCAGCATGACAATGACCTAAGACACACAACCACGGCAACAAAAGAGTAGCTCAAAAACAAGACCAATAAGGTCCTGAAGTGGCCTAGCCAGTCTCCAGACCTTAATCCCATAGAAAATCGGTGGAGGGAGCTGAAGGTTCGAGTTGCCAAACATCAGTCCCAAAACCTTAATGACTTGGAGAGGATCTGCAAAGAGGAGTGGGACGAAATACCTCCTGAAATGTGTGCAAATCTGGTGGCCAACTACAAGAAGCATCTGACCTCTGTGATTGCCAACAAGGGTTTTGACACCAAGTACTAAGATGAAGGGGTCAAATACTTATTTCCCTCATTGAGCTGCAAATCTATTTGTAACTTTTTTGACATGTGTCTTTCTTGAGGGTTTTTTTTTTGTTATTCTGTCTCTCACTGTTAAAATACCATTAAAATTATAGACTGATCATTTCTTTGTCAGTGGAGAAATGTTCAAAATCAGCAGGGCATCAAATACATTTTCCCCGGCTGTATACATGTGATGCACGTTAATAACACACATTATATTTGATCTTGATCTCCATGTGATATTACAATCAATTCTAATATCATACTATTATTGCAACAATTGACAATCTGTATTAATCATCCCTCACCTCACCTATGCCATTAAAAAGATGAAAATTTCTATTAACCAAGCTAGATCTGAAAAGCATAAGAAAACACAATCTAAAACAACTCAGCCAGTCTATAGTATAATAATTATTTTACACAGAACAGTATGCAGACTCAGGAAATCATCAACACAGATTCATTATAGCAACAATATTTAAATTCATTATTGTGTATAATTCGACCCCAGCTTTGCTCAAAGCTGTTTGATACAGCAGGCATAAGCTTAAGGGAAGCCATGTTTGATATGGTTATAGATTGCAAAAGAAAGCCTTTGTGGGCACATTTGCATGTACCTGCCCAGCTTCCCAGAATGTAGTGTAATAACTGTATTTCTCGGAATTCTGGGCGTGAAACAAGTTTTTGCTTGTTTTAGACATTTAAATGTGAACACAAATGTACGATTTATTTACTGTACTACTGTACGATGGAGGGCTTCTATCACTCTTTTGCCCACCATATATTAAATGATTGTTGTGATGAGCTACCTTCTCAAAATATCCACTACACAAGCTAAGGAACCAGCCCCACGCTGATGAGAGGCAGTAACCTTCAAATGGCTGTAGGTGGTTGGGATACCTAGTTTGTTTATAATCTGTCCCTTGCTTTGCTCAAAGCTGTTTGATACAGTGGGGACATGCTTAATGGAAGCCGGGATTAATATGGCTATGGATTGCAAGAGCAAAGACTTTGTGGTCACATTTGCATGTCCCTGCCAAGGTACCCAGAGTGCAATGTAATAACTGTATTTCTCAGAATTATGGGCATGAAACAAGTTTTTAACATGTTTTTAGTGGTGGCTGGTGAACTTTTAGGCTTGTAGGGTGAAAGCTCCTGTCACTGACCCTAATATTCCCTGCTGACTGACCCCTATAGGCACCACTCACAGGCCCCACAAGCAACATGAGTTGTTTGTACATGCTTGCTGTCAGTTACGGCAATCATGGTGACAACCATGATTAAAAATGTAAATAATGCATAGAGTGGTGACAATAGCAGAGATTCCTAGCAACTCTGTACACACAATTACCTGCAGACAATGGTAGCACAACTTCATTGCGCCGACAAGCACAGACAAAAGCGCACCTGTCAATAGCGCGCCCCGTGCAAGAGATCAGGTAAGGTGGGCTGGTGGGCTTAGAGTGTTGGGTTGACAGGCTTTAGGGTTAGGGGTCTAAGGGTTAGGCTAGGGTTTGTAAGGATTAGGGTTAGACTAAAGAGTGTAAGGGTTAGGGTTAGGCTGCGGGGTATAAGGGTTAGGGTTAGAAGGTTTTCTGGTGTTAGGCTGTAGCACTTGCACCCTTTCGCCAGCGCCCATTTGTCGTCCACATTACAATTGCGCACTGCTTATGGCGCGCTGCTGTCTCATTTGGCGTGCGCGCTGAAGTCGGGGTGCCGCAGAAAAAACATCTCTTGAATACCTCTATACATACCCATATACATATACTACATACAGGGAGTGCAGAATTATTAGGCAAATGAGTATTTTGACCACATCATCCTCTTTATGCATGTTGTCTTACTCCAAGCTATATAGGCTCGAAAGCCTACTACCAATTAAGCATATTAGGTGATGTGCATCTCTGTAATGAGAAGGGGTGTGGTCTAATGACATCAACACCCTAAATCAGGTGTGCATAATTATTAGGCAACTTCCTTTCCTTTGGCAAAATGGGTCAAAAGAAGGACTTGACAGACTCAGAAAAGTCAAAAATAGTGAGATATCTTGCAGAGGGATGCAGCACTTTTAAAATTGCAAAGCTTCTGAAGCGTGATTATCGAACAATCAAGCGATTCATTCAAAATAGTCAACAGGGTCGCAAGAAGCGTGTGGAAAAACCAAGGCGCAAAATAACTGCCCATGAACTGAGAAAAGTCAAGAATGCAGCTGCCACGATGCCACTTGCCACCAGTTTGGCCATATTTCAGAGCTGCAACATCACTGGAGTGCCCAAAAGCACAAGGTGTGCAATACTCAGAGACATGGCCAAGGTAAGAAAGGCTGAAAGACGACCACCACTGAACAAGACACACAAGCTGAAACGTCAAGACTGGGCCAATAAATATCTCAAGACTGATTTTTCTAAGGTTTTATGGACTGATGAAATAAGAGTGAGTCTTGATGGGCCAGATGGATGGGCCCGTGGCTGGATTGGTAAAGGGCAGAGAGCTCCAGTCCGACTCAGACGCCAGCAAGGTGGAGGTGGAGTACTGGTTTGGGCTGGTATCATCAAAGATGAGCTTGTGGGGCCTTTTCGGGTTGAGGATGGAGTCAAGCTCAACTCCCAGTCCTACTGCCAGTTCCTGGAAGACACCTTCTTCAAACAGTGGTACAGGAAGAAGTCTGCATCCTTCAAGAAAAACATGATTTTCATGCAGGACAATGCTCCATCACACGCGTCCAAGTACTCCACAGCGTGGCTGGCAAGAAAGGGTATAAAAGAAGAAAATCTAATGACATGGCCTCCTTGTTCACCTGATCTGAACCCCATTGAGAACCTGTGGTCCATCATCAAATGTGAGATTTACAAGGAGGGAAAACAGTACACCTCTCTGAACAGTGTCTGGGAGGCTGTGGTTGCTGCTGCACGCAATGTTGATGGTGAACAGATCAAAACACTGACAGAATCCATGGATGGCAGGCTTTTGAGTGTCCTTGCAAAGAAAGGTGGCTATATTGGTCACTGATTTGTTTTTGTTTTGTTTTTGAATGTCAGAAATGTATATTTGTGAATGTTGAAATGTTATATTGGTTTCACTGGTAAAAATAAATAATTGAAATGGGTATATATATTTTTTTTGTTAAGTTGCCTAATAATTATGCACAGTAATAGTCACCTGCACACACAGATATCCCCCTAAAATAGCTAAAACTAGAAACAAACTAAAAACTATTTCCAAAAATATTCAGCTTTGATATTAATGAGTTTTTTGGATTCATTGAGAACATGGTTGTTGTTCAATAATAAAATTAATCCTCAAAAATACAACTTGCCTAATAATTCTGCACTCCCTGTATATCTAAATATTGGCAAAATCCCTTACTGTCCTGCAGACATTCTCAATGGGGCGGAATGCTGAGTTGTGTTCCTAATCCTAGTGATGGTATGTTGCATATTGTATTAGATGTTTTATTAATCAGTCAGCAACGAGGGGAAAGAAGCCAATATACATAAAATAAACAAAGGAGAACAATGTTTTTTGTGTATGCTCCTTATTATTATCCTTATTATTATTAAGCTTCACTGTGTTATTACTAACATGATTCTGCCATTTTTTTAATCTTTGCTCTTGATTCTTCTGTACATTATGCCTCTTGCTTTGCTAAAGAAGTCAAGAAATCAAAAGTATTGCTTCAAAAAGCCTTCTCATCAACTAAACTATTAAAATACAAAGGAATGGAAACGATAAATAATGAGAATCAAGACATTGTGATTACATCCTTAAATTGCAAAGTGCTTTGCATGCCAGTCGTTTGGCCCATTCATTATTTGTTTGTGACCTTGGGTAAATCAGTTAGTTTTTGTATCATAAGAACACTAATACTGCTAATTTCAGAAGATTCTCCATTATTTATCATTTCCTACTGTATACACAATAAAATATATTTAAAATGGTGTTAAGATGTTTCTGAACTTACTGTGGAGCTATGCCAAATCAAATAACTGAATATGCTGCCCTTCCAGTGCCAGTTCTCCTTTATAATGAGAATCCTATGCTTTCTTTTCAACAAACCACAAGCAATGTTCCAAGATGCTTTTCAAATAACTGGCTGAGAAGTAAATATGGGATTTTTTACAATTTGAGCACTGCTATATGGTCAATTTAATTTTCTTCTGTCTGTTTGATTTTACCACATAAAAAATGTAAATATTAAATCCGCCAGTTGTATAACATTGTAACCTAACCCGTCAAAACAATAGTGTTAGACGGAAGCCTTATTGATTATCAATTAGATATTGTGGAAATCCAGGGATAGGGCTATTACTGACCAGGGCCACCTGCTATAGACTACAGTTTACAAGGACCCTGATATCTGGCTTCTGTATCAGTCAGGGTCTCTCCATCAGGAATCTGCACTTCCAGGAGTCTCAGTAACCTTCCTGTGGTAGTGACCATGACAGGTTACTTGCAAGGTGGAGATAGGATCAGTATCACAGCTGCCAGGAGCAAATAAGAGAACATACCATTTCTGATTTATTTTTGGAAAGTTAACAATATTTATAGGGGTTAGATACATCAGGGGTTGTATACAACACAACAATGTATGGGAGTGGCAGACAAACACAGGTGATGGTTGCCACATGGGGTCTAATGGTCTGGCATCCTGGCATCCTGTCTGGTACCTGTGAACAATAGGCCAGCCTCCAAATACACATAATGCTGTATCCATGTCTAAAGGTCCAGACCTCAAATAGAGTACATTAACTTTATCTGGCAAACAATGTGATAAAACAGATTATAATACAATGTACGTGTTTATGTACATAGTCCAATGGCTGGAGCTAATCAGTCCTTTATGGTGGCTCAATGGGCTAAGATCCAAGAACTGGAAACGCTGTCTGTGACAGATATTGGCACTACGGAATATGTTGGCGCGTTACAAATAAAGAATAATAAATAATATTATGCTTAAATATGCCTTCAAAATAATGTATTTTAAAAATGTATTTATCAAACATATCTGCATGATACAAGTAAATTAAACACCATTGTAGCTGTTTCAGATATGAACATAAGACAATTTTTGAAAGAAATCTTAACCTTTGCTCTATTTGTTTGTAGAAGGTTGCATCTTATCTGGAGTCTGCATTTTTTGCTAGCTTGGAGCCTATTTACCCGCATATGCTCAGAAGCAGGTAAAATGTAAGTCCTACTCATGCAAAAATGTAAATGCTCCTCTTACACATGCAGTATTCATGGATGCCACCATGGACTTGTAAAAGCATCAAAATCTAATTATAAACCAGCTTTGTGCCATATTTCCTGCATAATTCATCAGACTCCAGATGTTCATGTTTTTTCATCTTGCCAAGGTCCTTTTAACGACAGTTCAAGGACCAAAAAAGAATCAACAAAACTACTATTAAAACAAAGGTATTTGATAGATCACAATCCTATCTTTTCAGGCAGCTGTATCTCTTCATTGGCCCTTTGTCAATATCTAATGATTTTCCACACCCTTTAGCCTTAGTCGTCTCTGAAATCTGCTGGAAAGATTTTCTTCTTTTTTTAAAAATATTTGTAATCAACAAAAGAAGTATCTATTGGATCTCCACCTCCTGTGGTTTCAGTGCTTCCAGTCTTGATTGATTTCTCTACAAATTACGTTTGTCCTTAACAGTATACTGCTTTAGATTTTAGTCTCAGTCAGTTAGTTAAAGACTGGCTATGTTTCTGAACTGGAGTCTCTGTCTTCCAAGGAACCAATACCCTCCCAATCTTGCTTGGTCTTCCCAAGAGAAGGGGCAGCACTACGACGTGAATTTTTACAGTTAAAATCTGAGCAAATCTGAGGCCACCCTAATAGAGGGAGCATCCAGGAGGTTCAAATTATTGTATAATGTAATACTGACTGTCTTCAGTACAGGTATGCTCAAAACAGAATACTGGTCATGAAGAGACCTCTATGAGTGCCTGCACTGGTTAGATAAGAAAGAAAAATAACCAACTGGAGTTTAAACATATGGAAATGTCGGCAAAAAAATGTAATCTCTTTATTTACAATACTGACAGTGGCACACTTAAAACCAAATTTAAAAATATCTTTAAAAGCGAGAAGGTGAAATCCTTTAACCTAATACATTCAAGATTGGGCAATTTGACAGACAGTCCTATGACCCACAAGGGGTTCCTCCTGAACTAGAAGGTGCAGAACTGTTCTGTAACCACCAAACTGAGGGTCTTTACTCCCACGATAGAGTTGACCCGATATTGTAGCAAACTTTAAATTGATACAGTATTTTTATTAACTATAGTTCTAATTTATACTTTATAATTTAATATATTATATATATTTAGATACTCACAATAGGTGTTTTTTAAAGAGACTAAAACTACTGTGTATTTTATTAATTATTCTTTGTTTCTATTCAGTATTACAATATTATCTGCAACATTTTTTTGTAATATTTGACTGTGGTGTTACTTGATTTTGTATTATTTTATGGTAATGACTTAAAAAATATTGCTGGATAGTGAGCGTATATTAAATTACATTTTAAGTTCATAGGATGTAACATATAATCACTGATTGTTATGTGTCATTAAGTGGTTTTAATAAGAATGCAATGTGCAGCTTGAATAATCTCGGATCTCTAGAAAATCTATAAAAAGCTAGGGCACAGCCAACAGCTGTTATCCAGCATGGGAGCTCCTCAGAACAAGAATTTTTTATGGGCTTTTCCATGGTTTGAATATGAGGAGTCTGAAGAAGCCTTGGGGATCACTGGGCCTTATCATTAGATGTGCCTACTTATTCAGGGTTGAAAATTTAAGATATTGTTGGAGAGATATCCAAGGAGGGTAATGTAGGAATTAACCATTCATACAGGTTTAATTAATTTTTATATTTTATGTACCTATTTTGTTTGATGTATTTTTATTGTACATTTTTTCAAGTAATTTTTTTCATGTCATTCTTTTTTATTTTTAGTATTATTTGTATTTTAAACTATGAATTTTCTTAACTTCGTTTTGGTAGCTAGCTTAGGAGGGGTTAGTGTTCAGGTCTATGACGATCTTTATGAATGCCCATGGGGGTAAAGGGTACATTGGGGGCCATAGGGATAATAATTGTATTAGGTTAAGGGGTAGTGATGTCGCGAACATAAAATTTTCGGTTCGCGACCCGCAAACGCAAATTGCCGCAAATGTTCGAACCGCCATAGACTTTAATGGGCAGGCGGATTTTAAAACCCACAGGGACTCTTTCTGGCCACAATAGTGATGGAAAAAAGTTGTTTTAAGGGGACTAACACCTGGACTGTGGCATGCCGGAGGGGGATCCATGTCAAAACTCCCACAGAAAATTACATAGTTGATTCAAAGTCTGGTTTTAATCCATAAAGGGCATAAATTACCTAACATTCCTAAATTGTTTGGAATAACGTGCTTTAAAACATCAGGTATGATGTTGTATCGATCAGGTAGTGTAAGGGTTAGGCCCGCTTCACAGTGACAGACCAAACTCCCCGTTTAACGCACCGCAAACAACCGCAAACAGTCCATTTGCACAACCGCAAACTCCCCATTTGCACAAGGTTGGATACCAAGCTAGCCATGTCCCGTTCCTTGTCCTCACTGATGTCATTGAAGGTCTCTTCCTCCACTAAGCCACGTACAACACCAAGGGTCCCCGAAAGGTGACAACAAGCCCCCATGCGACGCCTGCTGTGTTTGGTCTTCCACCTCCTCAAAGCCACCTTCCTCCTCTGACTCCTCTTCTTCAGACTCCTCTCACTGCGTTGCCTCTCTCTGCATTATTATAAGGTGTGTTAAGTAGTACTACTCTTATCAGTTTAATACCTGTTACGTCACCTATCAGGGGACGTGTATAAGGCCTGGATTTTTGGAACCGGGAGATGGAAAAAGATGCTTGGTTGGTCCTCCCACTTCAATTTTGGGGCACGGCACGTGCAATCTAAGGTGCCACCAGATAGGAGTGGTGTGTTTGTAAGTACTACTCTTATCAGTTTAATACTTGTTACGTCACCTATCAGGGGGCGTGTATAAGGCCTGGATTTTTAGAACCGGGAGATGGAAAAAGATGCTTGGTTGGTCATATCACTTCAATTTTGGGGCACGGCGCGTGCAATCAAAGGTCCCACCAGATAGGAGTGGCGTGTTTGTAAGTACAACTCTTATCAGTTTAATACCTGTTACAGCACCTATCAGGGGGCGTGTATAAGGCCTGGATTTTTGGAACCGGGAGATGGAAAAAGATACTTGGTTGGTCGTATCACTTCAAATTTGGGGCACAGCGCGTGCAATCTAAGGTGCCACCAGATAGGAGTGGCTTGTTTGTAAGTACTACTCTCATCAGTTTAATACCTGTTACGTCACTTATCGGGGGGCGTGTATAAGGCCTGGATTTTGGGAACCGGGAGATGGAAAAAGATGCTTGGTTGGTCGTATCACTTCAATTTTGGGGCACGGCACGTGCAATCTAAGGTGCCACCAGATATTAGTGGCGTGTTTGTAAGTACTACTCTCATAAGTTTAAAACCTGTTACGTCACCTATCAGGGCACGTGTATAAGGCCTGGATTTTTGGAATCAGGAGATGGAAAAAGATACTTGGTTGGTCGTATCACTTCAAATTTGGGGCACGGCGCGTGCAATCAAAGGTGCCACTAGATAGGAGTGGCGTGTTTGTAAGTACTACTCTTATCAGTTTAATACCTGTTACAGCACCTATCAGGGGGCGTGTATAAGGCCTGGATTTTTGGAACCGGGAGATGGAAAAAGATGCTGGGTCGGTCCTCCTACTGTCACAGGGCCAGGGGGGCACCCCCTCGTTGGGCTACCTGGTTGATCCTGCCTCCAAGATTAAGCCATGCACGTTTAAATACACACAGCCGGTACAGTGAAACTGCGAATTGCTCATTTAATCAGTTATAGACTGGTTCCTTTGATCGCTCCATCTGTTACTTGGATAACTGTCGGAATTAGAGAGCTGATACATGCCGACGAGCGCTGACTCCTCGGGAAGCATGCACTTATCAAAAATTAGGTATTGTTGCAGCCGCTGCTGTTGCAGCAACCAGAAAAATTTACGTTTGTTTCCCAGGCAGAAACTGCCCTAAAACTTTGCGTCTTGAACCTAGTTGGTGGCGGATAAGTCACGCAAGTCATGCAGCATTCAAAGATAAAATACTGCAGCTTGTGGACCATTTTTAGCTCAATGCAGCTCATCTCATCAGCCCTTTTTTAGTCTAATGTATCGCCCAGTGTCAGTCCGTTCGGGATCCATCCATCATTCATCTTTATAAAGGTGAGGTAATCTAGACTTTTTTGACCTAGGCGACTTCTCTTTTCAGTGACAATGCCTCCTGCTGCACTGAAGGTCCTTTCTGACAGGACACTGGAATTGGGGCAGGCCAGAAGTTCTATGGCAAAATGGGATAGCTCAGGCCACAGGTCAAGCCTGCACACCCAGTAGTCAAGGGGTTCATCGCTCCTCAGTGTGTCGATATCTGCAGTTAAAGCCGAGTCGTTCTCTGAGGGTGGATCCTGAAGGGCTGTGGCGATGCGTAGGACTGAAACAGCTCTGCATGTCCTCCATCAACAACACGTCTTTTAAACATCCTGTCCTTGCCGGCGTGGTCGTGGGAGGAGGAGGATTACTTTCACCTCTTCCCCTGTTAGATTCCCGTTGTGCTGTGACATCACCCTTATACACAGTGTAAAGCATACTTTTTAATTTCATTTGGAACTGCTGCATCCTTTCTGCCTTGCGGTAATTCGGTAACATTTCAGGTACTTTCTGCTTATACCGGGGGTCTAGTAGCGTGGACAGCCAGTACAGGTCGTTCTACTTCAGCCTTTTTATACGAGGGTCCCACGACAGCATGAAAGACCCCATTTGCACAAGGTTGGATGCCGAGCTACCCATGTCCCGTTCCTCGTCCTCAGTGATTTTACTGAAGGTATGTTCTTCCCCCCAGCCACGTACAACACCACTGGTACCAGATAGGTGACAACGAGCACCCTGGGAGGGCTGTTGTGATTGGTCTTCCTCAGCCCCCTCAAAGCCACATTCCTCCTCTGACTCCTCTTCCTCACAATCCTCCTCCAGCGTTGCTGCAGGTCCAGCAAGCGATGCTGATAAGGCTGTTTCTGGTGGTGATGGTGACCACAACTCTTCCACTTCTTCATCACGCTCATCTACAGCCTGATCCAACACTCTTCGCAGGGCACGCTACAGGAAGAAAACAAATGGTATGATGTCGCTGATGGTGCCTTCTGTGCGACTGACAAGGTTTGTCACCTCCTCAAAAGAACGCATGAGCCTACAGGCATTGCGCATGTGCATCCAGTAATGTGTCAAAAAAAATTCCCAGCTCCGCAGTGGCTGTCCTAGCACCCCGGTCATACAAATACTCGTTAACGGCTTTCTCTTGTTGGAGCAGGCGGTCAAACATTAGGAGTGTTGAATTCCAACGTATGGGGCTGTTACAAATCAAGCGCCTCACTGGCATGTTGTTTCGCCGCTGGATATCTGAAAAGTGCGCCATGGCCGTGTAGGAACGCCTGAAATGGCCACACACCTTTCTGGCCTGCTTCAGGACGTCCTGTAAGCCTGGGTACTTGTGCACAAAGCGTTTTATGATCAGATTACACACATGTGCCATGCACGGCACATGTGTCAACTTGCCCAAATTCAATGCCGCCAACAAATTTCTTCCGTTGTCACAAACCACTTAGCCAATCTTCAGTTGGTGCGGAGTCAGCCATTGATACATGCCGTATCCGGAATGTGGTATAGTATCTGGGGAGCTGGGGGGGTGCCGTTGATGTGGAGCAAGATGCAGCAGCAGAAGAGGACTCAGCTGAGGAGGTTATGGAAGAGGATAGAGTAGGAGGAGTAGAGGAGGTGGCAGCAGGCCTGTGTGCAAGTCGTGGCGGTGTCACCAACTCCTCTGCAGAGCCACGTATTCCATGCTTGGCAGGCGACAGCAGGTTTACCCAATGCGCAGTGTAGGTGATATACCTGCCCTGACCATGCTTTGCAGACCAGGTATCAGTGGTCAGATGGACCCTTGCCCCAAAACTGTGTGCCAGAAATGCAATTACTTCCTTATTGCACAATCTAGTACAGGTATGGGATTGCCTTTTGTGAAAAGAAATTTCATCCGGGTACGTTCCACTGCGGTGTCCCAATAGCTACAAATTTTTTGAACGCCTCAGACTCCACCAGCTTGTATGGTAAAAGCTGGTGGGCTAAGAGTTCAGACAAGCCAGCTGTCGGATGCCGGGCAAGGGGGTGACTTTGTGACATTGGCTTCTTACGCTCAAACATGCCCTTGACAGACACCTGACTGTGGGGAGATGAGCAGGAACAGCTAGAGGTGAGAGACGGAGTAGCGGATGGTTTAGAGGGGGCAAGGAGGACAGCAGTGGTTGACGTGGATGAAGATGCTGGACCAGGAAGAGGATGGCGGCTTTGCGTTTGTGTGCTGCTTGTACTCAGGTCTTGATCCCATTGGCGTTTGTGATGTGACATCATGTGCCTTCGCAAAGCAGTTGTACCTAGGTGGGTGTTGGACTTTCCACGACTCAGTTTCTTTTGGCACAGGTTGCAAATGGCATCGCTGTTGTCACAGGCAGAGACACAAAAAAAGTGCCACACTGCTGAGCTCTGCAGTGACGGCGTTCTGGTGGTGGCAACAGCATGCGTTGATTGGCGTGCTGTCTGGCTGTCCCCGGGTGCCGATGCATGCTGTCTGACTGTGCCACTAGCTCCTTGCGATGACCTCCCTCTGCTTCCAACTTGTCTCCTCCTTCTTTCTCTTCCCATCTGAACTTTCCTCCTGTTCTTCTTCTCTTCTAGCGGGCGCATCGTCATCATCATCACCCGCTTCACTTGTATCTGACAACTCAACAAAGGAAGCAGCAGCGGGTACATCATCATCATCATCTCACTGTACGTACATGTGTGTAATGCTGCCTGACTGAGACATATCCCTGTTATATACATCCTCTGGCAATAATGGTTGTGCATCACTGATTTCTTCAAACTGATGTGTAAATAACTCTTCTGACTGATCAACTGAAGCGGCTGTGGTACAAGTGTTGGTGGTGGCGGCAGGCAGGCTAGTGGTAACTTCAGAGGTGCCCGAAGCTAAGCTGGAGGAGGATGGTGCGTCAATGTTCCGAGCGAAGCTGTAGAAGATTGGGTGTCCTGTGTTAGCCAGTCAACTATGTCCTCAGAAGTTTTTGAGTTCTGGGTAACTGGCCTCTGAACACTGGGCATTATTGTAGGGCCAAAGGGAATCACAGCACCACGACCACGACGGCTCCTGCGGATTGGCCTGCCTCTGCCTGTCATTTTTTTTGCGATTAGTGGTACTATGTGTGCAAGCTACTGTGACAACAGATATGAGTGGCACTGTGCACTTGCAGAAGTTGGCAGAGTAGACTCTGTAGGCCTGACACACACACTTGCAGCCAAGTAACTGCTATTCAATGTATTACAGTCAAAATTGTATTCTTTGTTTAAATGTGGTCTACTGACTGTAACACCAGATATGAGTGGTGGCACTGACTGGGCAAGTGGGCACAGTATATGCTGTGAGCCTAAGACACACTGGCTAGTAGGCAGGCAAATGAACTTAGATTAGACAAAAAAAAAGTTTTGGTTTTTAAAAGTAAACTGCTGGTACACCACCAGATTGGATTGATTGCACTGGGCACAGTATAAGTTGTGAGCCTGACACACACACTGGCTAGTAGGCAGGCAAATGAACTTAGATTAGACAAAATAAAAGTTTTGGTTTTTAAATGTACACTGCTGGTACACCACCAGATTGGATTGGTTGCACTGGCCACAGTATCAGTTGTGAGCCTGAGACAAGTACAGACTAGCTGTCAGGCAAATGAACTTAGATTTAACAAAATACAATTTGAGGTTTTTTAAAGGTATACTGCTGGTACACCACCTGATTGTATTGGTTGCACTGGGCACAGTATCAGTTGTGAGCCTGACACACACACTGGCTAGTAGGCAGGCAAATGAACTTAGATTAGACAAAATAAAAGTTTTGGTTTTTAAAAGTAAACTGCTGGTACACCACCAGATTGGATTGGTTGCACTGGGCACAGTATAAGTTGTGAGCCTGACACACACACTGGCTAGTAGGCAGGCAAATGAACTTAGATTAGACAGAAAAAAAAAAAAAAAAACAGACTGATGTTATAGCCCTAAAAATGGCTTTTTGGGGTGATGTCCTTGCAGCAGAGATCAAAAGAGTCCTTCATGACTGTATTGGACACTGTGTACAGTAGCCTAGCTATGGTTTTCCCTATTGAATTAGTATCACCTACACTCAGCCTCCTCTCAGTAAGACTGCAAGTTAGTTATGATTCCAAAATGGCTGCTGTCCATGAGGTTGAAGGGTCTGGAAGGTAGGGTATGATGCTGATTGGCTGGAATGTGTCTGCTGACTGTGAGGTGCAGGGTCAAAGTTTGTTTAATGATAAAGTTTAGGGGGCGGATCGAACATTGCATATGTTCGCAGTTCGCCGCGAACGCGAACATGCTATGTTCGCCGGGAACAGTCTGCCGGCGAACTATTCGCAACATCTCTATTAAGGGGTTAATGACAGGTTAGGTTCTTAATGACCCCATGAGGTTGATTGGAAATAAAGGGCATAAGGGTCTATAGTGATCCCCATATGAGCTAGAAATAGGACCATTTGGGTCTGTAGGCTTTCCATTGGGAACATCAAATGTGGTGATCTGTTGGGACCACTATTTGGGCATTTACACTTTCTTTAGGATAGGTATGGTATGTTAGTGGTTAATAAGCCCTCAATTCCAACGCACAAGTTTGTTGGGGCAAGGGAGGTGCCGGGTTCAGGTGTTGTAAGGGGTCACAGCAGGACACTTAATTAATTTGAGTCTAGTGGTGATTGCAGGGCATAAGCAGAGAGGGTCATTAATCCCTTACATTCATGTTTTATTTATTTGAACTTGATCCATGCTGTGCTTGAGGTAATGAAGGGTATTGCTTTAATTGTAGTGGGGGCTGTTACTTATAACACATTTTGGTAGGGGTATAGCTGGCTCTCTGGGTGGTTCATTTTACATGTAGGGTATAGTTTCCTTGAGAGAGAACAGGGGAATTTGCAAGAACAGGCAGGATTAAAGTAGATTTTTTATGGGAGCTATGTACGGTAATTTTATTTTAGGTAAAATCTCCTGTAGAGCAGGGACCATATTACATGTGATCTCTTTTTAGGGTTTACTTTTAAGGGCTACTGCGGGAGGAATGAAATAGCTACATAGTTCTATATGAGTAAAGTTCATTCACAAGATTTTCAATAGCAACCATGTAATCAAGCCTTAAAAAAGAAAAATGTGAACAAGGAATGGGAGCCAGGGAATAGAGCCCAATTTGCTTCATGTTATATTTAGTCCTAAGTGTTGTATTCTGGGGAATTGAGTATAATGTAAGTATGCAGTATATCCCCACAATATCTGGATAACACCGTCCATTCCACTTTTCGACTTTAGTTCCCTAAATGTTACATAAATATTACACATAGGAAAAGAAGAAGCGAGAAGTGCCGGGAAGAACTAAAATCTGTGGTGTATCATTTGATTTAAAAATTATTGTCAAGAAGAATGGTAATATTGGACTGTGGTATTACAATTCAGCTGCACAGAAATTTAGAGCTTTCTGTCTGAGCATGTGTCACTCCCCAGTGGGTAGATATCTTTGATTAGACTCTAACAGAAAAAGTGAAGCTAAAGAATGGGATCAAAAAGTTTGATCAACAGATACAATTAACATTTCCCTGGATGTTTGCCACATGCAGTTTTTGTGATAGCATATGTGGAAACTTTGCTGTGTACTCTCAGTGGTGGGCCATTAACTTCTACTGCACATGGTTCATAATTCTCTTAATTCTCTAGCATATAATTTACTTTTGCCCCCTAAAACTCTTCCTATAATATCTATACCTATTTATAAACAATCAAACGCAGACAATTTACTTGGTTAAAGGGGCGGGAGACAAATAAATGCACAAATATGTTAACCCTTTCTCTGCCGGGTGTGTTTATGCTGCACTCGATCATTACAGCAATTATATGACATGATCACTAGTGAAACACTTTAAAAAGACCTAGCCTTCCACCGATGCCTAATAGATTAATATTGCTGTTAGTAAAGAACCTGTGGCATATCTCAATACATGTGTTAAAGAGAGATATGGCTAATGTTAATAACAGCTAAATGTAGATTATTGTATACAAATACTCAGAATCCTGGCTACATTTGAACTACTTTGCTCTCAGTAACTCTGTGGGAAACAACACGTGTTTGGTACCTGTCAACACTGGTTCTTGTTTATTGAAAGAACATGTTTGGAAAAGCACTATTCATGTTCAAATTGATATATGCACTGCTATACCAGTTGTGTGAAAGATAGACACACTTGAAATATCTGCTTTTCAATTCATATTTTAACTGGTGCTTAGAGTATAGCAAGGACTCTAAGTATTGTTGAACAAATCTAACTATAAGTGGTGAGGGGAATTTACTAAGCAGTTCATGTCATCCCTTGATTTAAAACTGCCATTCTTGCCTCATCTCAGCCCATCTCATCTCACCTCCCTTCAAGTATTTGTTCTCCTCAACTTGATATTCCCATATGTCTGCATTGAGTTATTATTTCCCATTCATAACACAGCATAAAGAGAGTATGAGTATTTCTGGGGACTGTTTGACATGTTAAAAACATGTTTCACCCAAACTCATTTTGTTATTTTGCATGTTTTATCTGACTCTTTATATATATATATATATATATATATATATATACACACATTTCGGCACTTGTGCTCGTGGAGGTATGCATTGACAGTCACAGGCACTTACTCCCTGTTATACACCTTCACAGTTTTACTCTTTCTAACTCACACATAATATTGTAGAACATCGCTTCTCCACTGCAGTGATGGCAATGGATAAATCATATCAATTATTCTTACTGCTAAGCAAAAGAGTTATTATGCTTTACCCTTTTTGTATAATTAGAGGATATATGTGAACCTGCCTCTAAAAGGGGCTAGTTCAATCCAGCCTTATTTATTTTATTGATTGGCCAACTGAAGAAGTTTATTTGCTGATTGATCAACCCTCCAACCTCATTATACAACTTCTTGCGGGAGGGCTTTAAGGACAATCAAAGCAACAGTAATGTCTACAACTAAGTCCATTTTTGTAAAAAGCTTTCCTATATAATTTTACACCATCTAGCTAATAATGAACAGTATTTTCCATCAGCTGTATATCCCTTTAACAATAAATAAATAGTACATTTGTTTTCACATTTGAATGTCTAAAATGATTAAATTAAAGTTAATGATTAAATTAAAGTCTTATTTTTTATGGGCAAAAGAGATATAGAAACCCTCCATTGTACCGAGTACTGTAAATAAATAGTTCAGTTGTGTTCAAAACGGAATTTCTAAAATAAGTTAAACATCTTATTTCCTGTTCATCTGAATGTCCCTTCCCAGTTTCCCAGTGGTATTTCTTGAAATTCTGAGCAGGAAATAATTTTTTTAACGTATTTAAGAAATTTGAATTTCAACACAAACTAATATTTATTTACTGTCTCTTTAACAATAAATAATTTAGGAAACATATGTAATTCTTTAAAAATATGTTTTATCAGGAATTTAACCCATTGTATTCAGCAATTGAGTAGTTGCAGATCAAGGCTGTCATCTGCTGGGTGAAGGAAGAAGTTTCTTTTGAACATATAAAAAGTAAATTTTTAATCAAATGTTTAGGTTTTTATGCATGAAATGTAACCACCGTATACTCTGTTGTATATTTTATTCTTGGTAATGGCATTGCAAAAGGACAATGTCAGTACTGAGCATGCAACACCACCAAAATATATTATGGAAGACAGTTACAAAAGTTAATAAATATGATATAATAACACAGTCATAAAATATTATTACAGGCATTAAAGCAAGTTACAAATAGTATAACATCTGTTCCTTAATAGCTCTTTGAAGAATGTTCAGGATACAGCCACTGCATTCCAGTCATATAATCAATGTGCTAATTGTCTTAGACAACAAGATAAGTGGACATTTATTTAAAAGTTGTAAAAACATAAATCTGTGGATTATCTGCTGTACGACAAGTATGACAGTTTTAGCAATTCTAAACTACTTCCAAAATAATCATCTGTTGAACCATGTCTGTAATAAAAAAATTATATAACATGGTAAAAATGACAGCTTTTTAAGAAGAAAAAAAAAAAAAAGCAAGCAAATTAGTACTTGATCACAATGTTTGATGTAAAACACTCCCTACTAAAATGAAAAGTAATGATTGCTTACAAGGCCAGAAAATTCACAATACATTTATCAGCTGGTTTACCTAGAAGGAATATTCACAGACATCTAATATATCAAGAGTAATGTAATATAGTCCACTGTAACCCTATATTTTCAGAGCACTCTTTTAAAAAACCATAATTGATAATGAGCAAAATGTTTTTAGGATATTTTTTTTTTTTTTTTTTTTAAACAACCTTTAAATTGTGACCTATTATTTGTAGTCTTGGTCTTCTCCATTGTCGTTTTATAAAAACTTCATCCTATCTTTGATGAATCACAAAAGTCAATTATCTATGACAGTGCTGTCTAACTGACTGCCATGGAAAATCTACACGCTAACCTAATTTGAAGTAAAATATAATTCTTGGGCCAGTTTATACTCTTTGAATATCATACAAAGATCCCCAAATGTCTAGTTATTTCATACAGAATATACAGTACATTCATTTATAAATTTGGATATTAATTTTTTAATTACTATTTAAATTTGGTCCATCAGCTCATTAGCCATTATAAAGTCAGCCACCATTTCATTGACCAACACAAATCTGCCACCCCACACTAAACAAAATGGATAGCACTGGTCTATGGTAAAAGAAAGCACCAAAAGTGCAAGTGTAAATTAACTGCGTGGCTATGAGCTAATATCAGTATTCAAGGTTTCTGTCTACTTGGAAGACAACAATGGAGATGGCCAAAAGGACAGGTGCAGTGAAAAACGTATCATATGGGGGAAATTACCAAGAACTACTGCAGCTAATCTTGCATGAACGCCACTCAGGTCTGAGCAGAATTTGCTAAATCGCTAGTCTTATAATTAGATCCAAACTGAGCTGTGGTGCAAATATATATATTGTGACAAGGCACTGCCTCTGGCAGGGTCAGTGCTCTGTTTTTAACCAACTTCTTTACATGATTTTATTATGTCCCAGCCAGCATATGAAAATAAGCAAAACATAAAACCAGCTTCCCTGAAGCACTAACTAAACTCTTGTGATAGTTACTCTCACTATCACATACACAGTGCAAACACATTATAGTGGCCTCTATCCTCCAGTATTCCCCTTCAGAGGATTTAACTGACCTGTAGTCCCAGGCCTCTCTTTAATGTTCCCACTTCTGTGCTGTAAACCCAAGAAAGATCCCCTCATGGGTAGTCACCTTCTGGGGTCTTGCAGCTCTACTTATATAAAGTGGCATCATTAGGCTCTTTGTCCCAGTTCCCCTGCCTTTGCCTGCAGTCTTCATTGCCCTCTGTGTCTCTCAGGCATTTCACAGCCAGACCTAGTGGAGGGACCATAGTCATGTACCTTTTACAGCCAGAGTTAATCTTGATGGTATAAACTCCACTGCTTATCCACACTGATGTCTAGTGGGCACTCTGTCACTATATATATATATATATATATATATATATACTAGCGAATTGCCCGTCAAAAAATGACACAATTAAATTGTAAGGTAGCTAATGCTGTTTGGTGTGCAATAATGAAATATATAATACATTAATAAATTAATATACTTTACCTATTTTGAAGCATTGTGTTGAAGAGCTGGCAATCTGTTTTGATGTTGCTGGAGCATTAGTGGTGGGGAGCTGCTGTGTCTCCTTTCCCCCTCCTTTCCCTCCCTTGTATCTCCTTTTCCCCCTCCTCTCCCTTATGTCTCCTTTTCCCCCTCCCCTCCCCCCCCTTGTGTCTCCTTTCCCCCCTCCTCTCCCTCCTTTGTGTCTCATTTCTGCCATCCCCTCCCTCCCTTGAGTCTCATTTCCCCCTCCTCTCCCTCCCTTGTGTGTCATTTCCCCCTCCTCTCCCTCCCAGGTGTCTCTTTCCCCACCCTCTTCCTCCCATGTGTCTCTTTCCTCCCTGCCCTGTGTCTCTTTTTGCCCTCTCCCTCCGCTTTGTATTTTCCCCTCCCTCCCCTGTTTCTATTTCCTCCCCCTCTTCCTCCCCTGTGTCTCTTCCACCCCATCTCCCTCCCCTGTCTTTCCCCCCTCTCCTATGTCTTTTCCCCCTCTGCTCCCTCTCCTGTGTCTCTTTCCCCCCTCTCTAACCCCCTGTGTCTCTTCCCCCCACTCCCTCCCTCTCTTTCCACCCTTTCCCCCATCTCCCTCTCCTGTGTTCCTCATGACCCTCACCATGTCCTGGGGGCCCTGGATGTCGGGCTCGGCCCTGTCCCTGGGGGCGGGGTTCCCAGCCTCCTCCGTGGGTGTCGGAGGCCTGTCCGGGTGGCTGGCGGACTCCTGTGTGGTGGGTTGTGGGCCTGGCGCAGGTCCCTGGGTCTAGATCACATCTCCCAGCAACTGAGGCCCTTGTCCGCAGCCCTCGCTACGCGAGCCCGCAAGCGTGAGCAACAGCCTCAGTTGCTGGTATGGAGCGCCTTCGTGCGCTCCATCCCAGCAACTGAGGCCCTTGCCCGCAGCCCTTGCTACACGAGGGCCGCGGGCTCGATACGCGAGCCCGCAAGCATGAGCAACGGCCCGTACGCTCACAACTATATATGTGACAAAGTGTCAATATTTTGTGTAGCCACTATTACTTTCCAGCACTGCCTTAACCCTCATGAACATGGAGTTCACCAGAGCTTCACAGGTTGCCACTGGAGTCCTCTTCCACTTCTCCATAACGACTTCACAGAGCTGGTGGATGCTAGAGACTTTGCACTCCCCCACCTTCCATTTGAGGATGCCCCACAGAAGCTCAATAGGGTTTAGGTTTGGTGACATGCTTGGCCAGTCCATCAACTTTACCTTCAACTTCTTTAGCAAGGCATTGGTTGTCTTGGAGGTGTGTTTGGTTGTCGTTATCATGTTGGAATACTGCCCTGCGGCCCAGTCTCTGAAGGGAGGGGATCAAGCTCTGCTTTGGCATGTCACAGTACATGTTGGCATTCATGGTTCTCTCAATGAACTGTAGCTCCCCAGTGCTGGCAGCACTCATGCAGGCCCAGACCATGACACTCCCACCACCAAAATGATACATCTATACCGAGGAAAGGTAGATGAAATAATCCCTAAATTACAGATTAAAGGATAAGGCACAAAGAACACAAAAACACTGATATGAGATGAAACCCTCAGTTTGAACGTAAACAGTGATGCAGAGAGAGTGGAGGCAGCATCTAACATCATCGGGTAAATGCATATACGGGGAATCAATACAACATATTAGAAAACACATAAATACAAATATAGACATATGTGTATATATGTTTGGTCTGGGCCTGCATGAGTGCTGCCGGCACTGGGGAGCTACAGTTCATTGAGGAAACCATGTATGCCAACATGTACTGTAACATACTGAAGCAGAGCATGATTCCCTTAGCAGGGCAGTATTCCAACATGATAACGACCCCAAACACACCTCCAAGTTGACCACTGCCTTGCTAAAGAAGCTGAAGGTAAAGGTGATGGACTGGCCAAGCATGTCACTAGATCTAAACCCTATTGAGTATCTGTGGTGCATCCTCAAATGGAAGGTGTTGGAGTGCAAGGTCTCTAACATCTACCAGCTCAGGGATGTCATTATGGAGGAGTAGAAGAGGACTCAAGTGGCAACATGTGAAGCTCTGGTGAACTCCATGCTCATGAGGGTTAAGGCAGTGCTGGAAAATAGTTGTAGCCACACAAAACATTGACACTGTGGGTCCAATTTGGACATTTCCACTTAGGGGTGTACTCACTTTCGTTGCCAGCTGTTTAGACATTAATGGCTGTGTGTTGAGTTATTATGAGGGGGCAGCAGATTTACACTGTTATACAGGCTGTACGCTTACTACTTTACATTGTAGCAGAGTGTCATTTCTTCAGTGTTCTCAAATGAAAATATATAATAAAATATTGAAAAAAATATGAGGGGTGCACTCACTTTTGTGAGAGAGGGAAAATTATACTTACCCACCCATTGCTGACCCTCCAGCGACTCCCCTGGCCTCACTCTTCAGCCCTTGATAAATCAGAAGCATCCATGTTGCTAGAAGATATCTGTTCTCTTCTTTGTTGCTTGAATACCTTAAATCCATATCTTCTGCCAATGAAAAGGACCTCCACCTAAAATAACCTTGCTGCTCTAAAAAAATAAACCTGTAACTAACGAAGCCCCTCCTTTGAAGAGCATCCACTGCCAACTAACGGCTTTCTGGCCCTGTATGCTTTCTGCCCCAGTATTTTAATTGTTTCCGCCCCATTTCTGCTTAGTTAAAAATGTAACCAAGCATTAAGGTTGCATGCCCCTAATGCCCATAACACACCTTGAGCATTACAACTCACAAAGTGTCGCAATGAGTTATCTATAACATGGAAGAGGGGGCTTTAATAAATAGCACAATGAACTGAGAAGCTGCATCTTGGTATAACACAAGCTATAGAAGGCGCGTTACCATCCGCAATGCGTTAGTAAATTCACCCATTTTGTTTTACATACAACACACCTACAACAAGCACATGGTCATGGCTTTGGTAGTGGGGAACGTGCCTTAATGAATACTGGGAAGGCTACAAGCATTTCATCATAGGCCTTTCTCAGGCACTGTGTAACTGGTGAATCTGGACTTATACAAATGATTAAGTAAGTGAGAAGTGATTTAACTATTTGTTGACCTGGAGCAAGGTGAACTGAAGCAATTATTTTGTTTCAGTTAAAGGACAATGATAGTTTCACAAGTATATATAGGGAGTTCAGCATCTGGATACTGAGCCTTAAAGAAGCACACTTTTAGGCTTATTGAATTTCTGTTAATGAAACACATAATTTTACCTATTATTTGGATTCATGGGTTTGTTGTTCATAGCGAATTATTGTGTAATTGCACTCTCCTGTGTTTCAGCAATGAGAATTAGATATCTAATTTGCATGTGTAATTATTTTTGTTTTTTTTCTGAATGGAAAATACAGAATACAGAAAAACAAACACAGAAATATAAACACACATAGACAGAGAACACATCGACACATATATAGATACAGATGAACACATGCAGGAACACACGCATACAGAGAACAACACATGCAGAAACACACACACAGAAACAGGAGCATACATGTTTAAAGACACACAGATATAGACATGCAAACAAAAACACAAACAGATACAGAATCATACATTAAAACTACAATTTGTTTTCCTGTTTATTTATGCTCTTAATCAGATTCAAAGTTTTACAGACATATATTTTTTTTCCATTGTGTAGTGGTCCTTTAAACCAGTAAGAAAAGTACCAAACACAAAGAGTAGATTTAAACCATCTGTATATCACATTACTATGATTTAATGCATAATAGATAAGAAAAGGCAATACTTTGTTATGATATTTACAAAAGCAAACAATCCAATATATAAATTATACAGTCCTTGTTAACACTAATTTCAGCTTTTTGCCTAAACTCTCCATCACATATATACCGTAGTTGTGAGCAATACAGGTTATTGCTAACGCTTGCGGGCCCACATAACAAGCCCTCAGCAAAGGCACTCTTTCCGCTGGAGGAGATGAGCGCCATAGGAGCTCATCCCTAGCACCAACTTAGATAGGGAGCGCTCAAGGTGCTTACTGCGCTGGTGGAGATGAGCGAAGTTAACTGTCGAAGCGCACACATACAAAATCAACAAAAACACAAGTAAAATAATAAAAAACATTGAATAAACATCACACATAGCACGATGGGACAGCCAGGATGTCTAGAGTGAGGTTGCATGACAATTTAAACACAATTTGCCCTGTTTCGGAAATCGAAAATCGCCTAAGCGACAAAAAAAATGTCGACCGAAAAAATGCAAAATTAGGCTACACGAGCCCTAACCGCGAAAAACACTGCCAGGCACATAAGACAATTGCAGCCATTTTACAACACTAACTTGCAGCTAATAACATTACCATTCTAAAATGGCGATTTAGACAACTAAACAAATGCTTTGCCCTTGCGCACACAGCCTATTTACACTGCACACTATTGACATTGCTGACACTTACACCTCAGGTCCGCAACAGTCCAAATGTACATTGTATGCTGCAGCACAATACAAACAGATTGTTAGCTCTTTCGGATATTGATTGCTGCATTAATTAGAAAAAGGTACAGTATATCAATTTATAAATTAATTAATTATTATAAACAAAATATAAAATATATATATATATATATATATATATATATATATATTAGAGACTTGCCCGTCAAAAAATGACGGCAATCAGATGTGTATGTTTGGAAAGTTGTTTAGTTATTAATATACGTATTTGACACTTGTAAGATTTTAGTTATGATGAAATAAGTACTATTGTGATATTAAACATGTTTATTTTTGTAAAATGTTCTTTTGGTCAACAGTAACTGTTAAAGCATTTTGTATTAAAAGTATTAACATTTGAATGTAAGAACAGTTGAACTTTAATGGTTTTTTAACATGCAAGTTCTATCTCAAGAATTGTTAACTTAAATATACATAGAATCCAGAGGAAGGCAAACAGTAAAAACCCTCCTTGAAACGTAGCCAATTGTATCAGAGAGGGAAACAAAATAATTCCTTCCTGACCCCATTAACTGGCGATCAGATTACTCCCTGGATTAATGTTTAACATAAAAGACAACATTTACATTGTGACTTAAAACGTGGTTGAGCTCTTAACATGAACTTTGTAATATGTTTAAGTAAGGAACTTGAAAGTATATTTTTTGAAACTTGAACTTTCTTATCTGTCTAAGTAAGGAACTTGAAAATATTTTTTTCAAACTTGTAACATTAGAAACAGTAACATAGTTAAATAACATTTTAACATACTTTGTAAAAATAATGCAAGGCAAGTGTTCTGTGAGACTAATCATCCATAAACAGTACTTCCATTAATTATGACTGAATTGTTTATTGATTTGTATTTTTCAATGGTTGACCTTTGTTTGTTGCTGTGATTTAAAAAGTGGTTGACCTCTTAACATGAACTTTGTAATATGTCTAAGTAAGAAACTTGAATGTATATTTTTTGAAACTTGAACTTTCTTATCTCTCTAAGTAAGGAACTTTAAAAAAAAATTCAAACTTGTAACATTAGAAACAGTGACATAGTTAATTAACATTTTAACATAATTTGTGAAAATAATGCAAGGCAAGTGTTTCGTGAGGCTAATGATATATAAACAGTACTTCCATTAATTCTGACTGAATTGTTTATTGATTTGTATTTTTCAATGGTTGACCTTTGTTTGTTGCTGTAGTAATTGTTTTAAATCGCACATATAGTTTGGTCTGTGGAAAAGTAGTTCTCTAAAAAGAGCGCAAGAACTTAAACTTGTTGCATGCTGTGTAAGCACTGTTCTGTATGTGTTTGACAATTTAATGTAGTTTAACAGTAAAATATTGTTTTTGTAAATGTAATTACTGTTGCGTAATAATGACCTTTTCAAGGGAACGGACATTTATGTGTATTTGTTGTAAAAAGTTGGTGGTTATATTGTGGTTTTTTTTGCATTTGCTTTTAAATTTGTTTTTCATGGCTTTTGTTTCTTTAATGAAAAGTTAAAGTACTTCATAGTAGTCAATGTTTTGAGTAAAAATACGTCCATCTTCTAATAAATCACCTTGACTTTCATTCTTTTCAATGTAAACTTTAATAGCCTGCGGATTTTTGTACCGTGATAACGCAACGTACAATTGGCCATGTGCAAATACTGGTTGTTCTAAGAAAATACCCACAGATTTGAACGCTTGCCCTTGTGATTTATTAATAGTCATGGCAAATGCCATAATGATGGGAAATTGTCTTCTTTGAAGTGTAAAAGGCAGACTATTTTCACTTGGTGTTAAATCTATTCTTGGTATGAAAACTCTCTCTCCTTTATGGGTACCAGTTAAAATTTCAGCATCTATGAAATGGTCCTTTAATTGTTGAACAATTAATCTTGTCCCATTGCATAGGCCTTTTTGGGGGTTAATATTTTGCAGTAACATGACAATTGCACCTTTCTTTATCTGCAAAATATGTGGTAGCATTCCAGAAGGAGTTAGTGAGTTTATGAATTCAGTGGAAAAGTTTGCCTTACTTTCATTGTCATCAGCAAGTACAGAATCAGCACTGATAATTTCTTTGTGGTGCATTAATTTTTTTTAAAGATTTCATTATTGAGGATTAATGCATCCTTATCTTTATACGTTAGTATGACTTGGTTGGCAAGCTCTGAATATTCCTGGTTATTTATGCTACCTTCAAATATAGCCGATATAAGATCTTGGTGACAAATCATATGAGGTGGGATCTGCACAGTGTTGTCAGGTAAATTTGGTATTTTTTCTGTTCTGCCTTCTCCAATTTTAATAAGCCAATCATTGAAATCAGTTTGGCCTTCTGATCTCATGTTTTGTTGCAGTTGAAGATGGGTAAAATGTTTCCATAGTGTGCTTGACTTTATACATGTTTCGATAATGTCAGTTCGATTTCCATGTACAACGACAGGTAATGTTTGTCTAAAATCGCCACCTAACAACATTACCTTTCCACCAAATGGAAAAGTATTATCCATGACTTCATGAAGCAAACAGTAAATATATTGGAGGGCATAGCATGACATCATTGTGGCCTCATCTATTATAATTAATTGACTTTTTTTCAATTTTTTTGCTTGTAATGATGTCATGCGAATATCTGACACAGAGGTTTCTAAAATAGGCACTGGCAGTTTAAAGCCACTATGTACAGTTCTTCCACGTTCTAATAAAAGTGCAGCAATTCCAGTAGTGGCAAACGGCAGTGCTATTTGACCTTGTGCTCGTACAGAACTCATTAATAATTTATATAGATAAGTTTTTCCTGATCTGCCAGGTCCATTAAGAAATAACGCTCTGTGACCATGTCATCATCTATTGCATTTTTAATGGCACTATTTAAAGTTGCAAGTCTTTCTTCTGTTCGTTCTACTTGTAGTTGAATGTCATAGTCTTCAAAGTTTATGTCATCTATAAGACCTGAATCAGGCAAATTAAAACTTGCACAACTTAATCCATGAGTTAAAAATACTTCTTGGATTTCCATTAATGCTTTTAAGTGTGCAATAGGTTCATTGTATCGTTGCATAAAGTCTTCAGCCATATTACTTTTAAATGTGTCCCACAAAGCTAATGCATTTGGAGCATTTGAGAAGATACAAATAAATGCAAATTGTTCTCTCATCTGCCGTGGCATTTGACATAGTGCTGCTACTTCTAAACATCTTTCCCATTCTGTATCATCAGCTAGTAAGTTTCTATGTCTTGCAGCTAAATGGAAGGATTCATATACAATGTCATTAACAGTTCTTAAGTGTTCAAAACTTTGTGCTCCCAGAACATTTAAAAGTAATATTCGTAAGCAAAAACGTTCAAGATCTCTTGGACTGACTGTGTAAATTCTTGGGATTATTTTATTTCGTCTGCTTTTTCTAGGTCTCCATAATCCATTCACAAAAACATAGTGATATGGAATTTCAATATATAAGAATTGTGTTTCTTCTGAATCTGTGGTATTTTATTCAAACCATGCAGTTAGTGTAGTGTGACGATGTTCACTTTGGGCCAATGCATTACTTTCATTTCCAGCATGGAAATACACTAAATGTCTTTATGGCAAATGCACTGCTAATCTATATACTGCATGTGATCTATCATGCATTTCAAATTTTAAAAGGCGCCACATAGATTCTGGTGCACTTTCATAGCGAGCATCTACATGAGATGCAAGTTCATCATGTACTAACTCCCTGCTTTCAGGGTTGTCTGCACTTTTGACGACTACAGTAGCTGCATCATAGCCTTTGTAAATATATTTTTAGACATATTTAATGGATTTGATGGAAGTGCAGGCTTCTGCATTAATGTGTGCGTTATACTTCATCAGTAAATGTGGA
This sequence comes from Discoglossus pictus, assembly GCA_027410445.1. Lineage (NCBI taxonomy): Eukaryota > Metazoa > Chordata > Amphibia > Anura > Alytidae > Discoglossus > Discoglossus pictus. Next base: position 317,288,915 of record CM050166.1, on the reverse strand, counting down.
TTGTAGGGTACTACATATCTATTGTCAACTTTTTTGCCACGAATAATGGCACTATCTCCTTCTCTTCTTTTATAAAGTGGATAGCCATCACAATTGGCATAGGTTTTGTCTCTATAATCTTTTAAAAAATCTTTGGAACATTTATTATTTTGCATACATGGTGATTGTGGATTAAGCTCACCACAGGGTCCATGAATCATGCCATGAGCAACAATCTCATATAGTCTACCATATAGTTCTGGATATGGTAGTTCAGCAACAATGACTGCATCCACTTTGTCAGCAGTATCTAATTTATCTTTTTCTTGAAGTATTATCAGAAGATGTGCATGTGGAAGGCCTCTTTTTTTCAATTAAATGGTATATACATAAGCAAGACATTTGCCAAATAAGTGACTTATAGTGATGTCACATATTAATTAATTTAATTTAATCTTAAAAACTCTGGCTACTAAATCTGGTCTATCAGAAGGACTTTGGCCAAGAAGTAAATTTTGTGTAATTTCTGGCCATTGGGGATTACATGTAAATGTAAGAAATAAATCGGGTTTGCCAAATTTGGTGACAATAGCCATAGCATTATTGTATCTTTCTCTCATATTTCGAGGAGATCCTTGAAAGGAAGATGGTAACATTATGGCTTTGCCAGCTGTCATGTCTCTGCTTGTAGCCACCTCAGCAACATAGCCCATTAGTCCACAATATTGTTCTACACGTAGTTTATCTTGTTGATATTTTATAAAGTTTAAATTATTGGCCTCAACTTGCAAATAGGAATCAATAATCCATTGTTGTGTTAGTTTTCCACCACATAAAATTGGATTAAATGTATTTCGAATGGCAATTTGAGCTACTTTAAATTCAAGCATAGAAACATTATTTCGAATTCTGGCTTTAGCATTTGGGTAACTGTGAAGTGTTAATTTTGGTTGCCAGCCTGCTTCTCCATGTGGGAAAAAATGGATATGTCATTGGATCTAAATTTGGACTTAAGATACTGATTTTAATGAATAGTTGTTCCTCATTTCTGGGATATATTCTAATGTCTCTTTCAAATGGAGGTTCTCCTTCCTCATTTTGAAACACCATTGCAACCTCATTTGATGTTGGCAAGTTATAACGACATTTATGAGTATGTCTGTCTCTTTTAAGCACCATATTGACCTTTGGGATTGGTAATTGATGTCTTTGTGCATGAAGTTGTTGTTCATTTTCTACTTCTGCCAATTTTTTATAAGCTTTAGTGTAGGGGTTATTGGCCATAATGTTATCGAGCTCTATAAAAACACTGGGTAAGCATTTTTTATTTACTTCCAGCTGCATACGTTGGTCAACAGCTTCCATTGTATCTAGGATATATAGTTGAGCAAATTTTCTTTGCTCTCCTTCCTCTGGATGTAAATGGGAAGTACGATGGTAAATTTGGCCTTGGACTTTAAAACAGTAAGGACCATGTCCTGGTACATTAGCAGCTAATGTTGCCCCCATAGATGCAAAGGATATGGAACTATTGTAGGATCTTATGTTTGTCTTAAAATTTTTGTAGTTTGGAAAAGTAGGTTCAGTCATAATGTTTTGTAAATAGATTGGAAATTATTTTCTTTCTGGAAGTTTGAACTTGCCTTTTTGACAGCAACTAATAAATTGGCCATCTCTGGGTCTCTCCTGTTTAAAATGACAAGCCTCAAAAAACTGACATTGAGTATTTATGTCCCCACAATTATGAACCTCTACTGCTAAAAACTTGAGTAAAGGACAATTTGCAAAGCATATATCAGTTTCATTTTGAAATTCATCAGGTGAAATGTCATGTGATGTTTCAGGAACAGGTTCTAAATGCTTTGTTTTTTTTGGTGGCATTTTTTGGTATATCTTTTATTGGTTTAGGTAAAATGTCATGTAATGTTTTAGGAAGAGGTTCTAAATGCTTTTTTTTTTGTTGGCTTTTTTTTGGTATATCTTTGATTTTTTCAGGTAAAATGTCATCTGATGTTTGAGGAACAGGTTCTAAATGCTTTGTATGCTTAGTAGCTTTTTTTGGTGTATCTTTAATTTTTGCAGCCGATAGTTTTTTGCTTGCAATTCTTTTGCGTTCTTTTTCCCGTCGAATTTCCTTCTCCTCTGGTGTCTGCTGGTTGGCCCATTTCTCTTGTCGTTCTCTAGTTTGACGTCTTGTCTTTTCTTGTTTGCTCTCGTTATCAGCCATGTTAATTTGTAAAAGAAAATAATGTATAATTAGTTTAGTTTGAGATGTTAAGTTTGTTTTTTAAATTTTTAATTATCAACATTTTGTTTATATGTGATTGTAGTTCATTGTAGCAGTACTTTCTTTGTATTGTTAAAGAAGTGTTTTTTATTTTTTTGCTCTTACTTTCTGTCGTAGGTTGTAATTTTTGCCTTACATGAATAGCACACTCAAGGAAATTACACTACATGTAGTAGGTGTACTGTATAGTGTTAATAAAAATGTATTTTTTTTTTGGTTTGGTAATTTATTTATTTTTGTTGTACTTTTGACTTACAACCACAGCAGAGGAAAAAATTAGTCTTTGTAATTTTTGCTACAGGGGATTTTCGTAATAGTATTTTGATATTTTATTTAAAAGCTTATATGTTGGGGCTATGAAAAGTTTTTTTTTTTTTTTTGGGTGTTAGTACTATTTGTTGTAGTATTCTATTTTATGTGTTTGTTTAGGTTTTATGCTTAATATTTTACATTACGACTGGTAATTGAGAATGATAAATGTTATTCAGTGTGTGTTTTGACACTTTTGTGGACTATGCTGTTTTCTTTATTTATTTATTTTTGTGTAGATTGAAGTTTGGGTTTAATGTTAAACATTGTTGTCCGTAAAAGACAAATAATAGGTAAATGACAAATGAGTCAGTAAGATTTTGGTAAAGCTTATAATTATTGGGTGTTATTGTTGTTTTTTTTTCTTTTTTTGTTGTTGACATGGATGCAGAGCAAACATGTTTATTTAGTTTTCTGTTTTTTTACTTGTTATACTATACCTTGTTTGAAGTGTGATTTCCTGCATAATCTTTCTTGGTCTGTTGTAAGTCTTCGTCCGATGCTCTTCACGCAGTGTCTGTTGTAAAAGAAAAAGTAAAATGTTATTTGATTTGAATGTATTTGTAATAAATAGCATATTTCATTGTTTTGGTCTATTGTATCTGTTATGGTGAATTTTTCTGCTATGCTGTTTTTTGTGCAACCTTTTAAAAATACTTTAATTGTATTTGTATATTACAGTTATCCTTTTTTTTACTGTAATTATTAATGTTTTTACTATTTTGGATATGATCACAATGTTTTTAGCATTATCGTGTTTTGTGTCCACCACTTTTGGTATGCTTATTTAGGCTTCTTTGTAAGGCGTATATGTTCTTAAACAGTAAAGAAGAATATTAATTTACTTTTCTATGTGTTTGTGTGATTTTTGGTTCAATCCTGTTTTGTGTCCACCATATGTTGCATACTTTATTTGCTTAATTAGTCTTTTTCATGAGGATTAAATGTTGTTGTACAGTGAAAATGAATGTTTTTCCTATTTTGGATATGATCGCAATGTTTTTAGCATTATCCTGTTTTTGTTGTTCCACACTTTTGGTATGCTATTTTAGGCTTCATTGTAAGGCTTATAGGTTGTTAAAGAGTAAAGAAGAATATTAATTTACTTTTCTGTGTGTTTGTGTGATTTTTTGGTACAATCCTGTTTTGTGTCCACCATATTTTGCATACTTTTTGTTTAATTAGTCTTTCTTTATGAGTATTCAATTCATGTTGGACAGTTAAAAATTAATGTTAACTGCCTTTTCTATATCATGTTTGTGCTTTTTATTTTTAACCTGTTTTGTATTCACTACTTTTTAGTTGCTGCATTTGGATTGTGGGTGATTGTTGGAGGGTATTTTACAGTAAAGAGGAGGAATAGTTTTTGTTTTATGTATGTTGCTAATGTTTCGTATGTGTTACTTAACCTCGTCAAGCTGACTGTAGCGTTGTTTCAGTTTTGCGAGTCACTGTAGTATTGTTGCGTCTGTAGCCCCATTTTCGTTTTGTTCGGGCGGCCATTTTTTCTCTCGCTTAGGTGATTTTCGGCAGTTTAAACTAATTTTTTTGGACTTAAATGGACGTGTAAATTCACTTTTCGAGGTGCTGGATGCCCCCCCCCCCCCTTGCTGTAAGTAAGCTTTTTATGTGTTCAGTTGGGTTTATTTATTGTGTTTCTGATGTTTTCATGCGCACCGTTTTTGGCCTTTTTTTGCGTGTTCGGAATGCAGCGTAGCGCGTCCCGTATTTTTTTGTGAGGGACGCAGTTGCTTTTTTTTCTAACTCTGTGCGTGTGGGACGCAGTTGTTTTTTTTCTAAGTCGGGCAGTGTGTTACCGCGTGTGAGGCGCCTTTGAGCCTCATCCTCTGCAAATGCGGGCCCTATCACTTTGCTGAGGGTCCGCATGTGCGGACAAAAACAGCCGACGTTGGAGCCTCACCTGCCGCAAATGATTAAATACTATGAGCTAGTTACATCCTTTTTCTCATGATCAATTCCTTATTCTAAGTTAAAAGAAAACTGTAGAGGTTCCATATATGGTATAATTTGAAAACAGGTAATACGCTCTTTATCAAGTGAATGTGGTTGAAAATATGTCCTTACAGTAAATTTATACTAAGGTTTGTAATTGTTACTGTCATTCAACCTTTCTGATCCACCCACCAAATCTCTAATGTTATCAATATAATGATCACTTATGATTATGACTGCAGTGCAACTACTTCATAAAATAAATGTGAAATAAAATCAAACACGTGCAACACAGAGCTGTCCTAATGCATCTGCATCTATATTGCATATTATGTTCTCACAGTGCCACTAGCACTATTCAATATATTTTGTTCTAAAAATACATTTTTCCTTTCTCATGATATGTTTATATGTTTGACTGTGATATGTAATACAGAGAAACAATAGGGACATTCATAGCAGGTAAAAAATCTAATGTAGTCATCTATCTTCTTAAAAAAACTGTTGTACACAAACATTATGACAAGGAGCAAGTGAAAAAAAGTGACAGCAAAAGGCCACTGACGCAATTTCGTGCAGTGCAAAAGTACTTGGTTCATAACTGCTTTAGCTTGTCTCATTCAAGCCTTGTGCGACTCCTGCTGTCTGCTGGATAATTTAACTGTTAAAATGCCATAGCTGTGTTATGCTGCTTCTACCTCAAATAGCTATATAATAGAGATTTATCTGCAGGATGTTGTGTATCAAGGTTATTTCCAGTACTCAGTTTATAAAAGTATTTTACGGCTAGAAAACGCACAGTTATGAAAGGTTAACAATGTGAACTCTCACAAAACACCCTTGACTCAAATCCTCATACTAAACATAACACAATTTAGCAAATGTTACAGTACACCATTATAATTTCTGTAGGCCTCGGATTAAATGATCTGCCTTCCCTCTCATTACTTGTATCAGTACAAATGCATAAGCTCTGTGTTAATCCCCTACATGATGATAAAGATTAGGGTCTAATAATGGTGGCACTTTCCTCACCTCACAGCAAGAGATCTCTCTGACTCCACACATCTCTCCCCCCTCATTATATATGACACTATCTCAAATTAATTCATCTATGTCCCCAGAGTACCTTTTATTATTTTGTGTCACACAATCATCTACAGTGTTAAATACATGGGGGCCTCATTCTATTAGCGGCCGCAGCCAGTTGCGGGGCCGCAAGGACCGGCAGCAAGCTATTCGGCTATTCCTATTCCCTTAGGCCCAAGGGGGCTCCGGCAGGCTTAGCGGGCCGGTTGCCTTGCTATCTCTTGCGGCGCTCGCGCCGAGGAAAGCCTTTGATCCTTAAAACGACCGCAAGAGATTTGCAATTCAAATTGCTCCGGGAACCCCCCCCCCCCCTTCTCTCTGCAAGGCTAAAACGCGATGCCGCAGCTCTACCTTGCAGGAAAGAGGTCTCGCTTACAGCACCATTTAAGCACATAAAATAGCTCAAATAAAGCCATCCTGCACTTTGAGAAGACTATAAGGGATTTTAGGTGTTAGAAAAAATAGCACATAATTATCCTGTACTCAAATCCGTAAAATATTTATTTTTAATATCCGTAAAATATCCATGTAAAAGTCCAGAGTGCTTGGAGCAACTCAGACACACCCCACGCCGCAGCCGGACAAATAAACAGTTAATTTGAAACTCGGGTTTGGGCAGATGTGCAAGCTTGAAACGTGGGTTTCTTTTAATCCTCATGTCCCCCAATATGATCCCTAGCATTTTACAGAGCTGTACAGTGCAGGCTTGAATTTATTTTTGCGTTTTTATATTTCACACGATTACAGGCCGGTTCCCAAGATATGCGGACCCGGCCGTAAGATGAGATCCTTGACGAGGCTGTATATTAGAATACGCGAGTTAACTGAACCCTGCAAGGAATCGCCAGCCTTACGGACCGATTTACGGCCGACTAATAGAATGAGGCACATAGGCCCTAATTCAATTGCAGTTTGGCCAATTGAATAGGGCTCTAAATAAGCACATAACATATTTTTTTTAAAGAAGTTTTTAGTATAGTAAATATCTATCCAAAAGCAAGGTTTTAACTTACCAAAAACTTATTTAAAAAATATATGCTATGTGCTTATTTAGACCCCCTATTCAATTGGCCAAATCGCAATTGAATGAGGGCCATATTGTGTATATATAGCAAGAATGGCTACAATGAGCTAATTTCTGTTTTAATGGAAACCAGTAAGTTATAAATATGTTCAACCTTGTGTCTTCTGTCATATTAGGAATAATTACAGTACAAAAATAGGATTCAATAATAAAAAAAAAATATATTGCCAATATTGTGTGTGTAAAAGTTATTCTGAAGGTGTAATTATACCAAACTATTAGGTGCCTAAAATGACAAACTAAGGGCCGTATTCAAATGCGATTTGGCCATTAAATAGGGCTCTATATAGAGTAAGCACACAGCATATTTTTATTCCAGATGTTTTTAGTAGTGAACGTCTATCCCAAAAGCAAGGTCTTCACTAACTAAAAACTTCTGTAAAAAAAAATATGCTCTGTGCTTATATAGAAGCCCTATTCAATTGGACAAATCACACTTTGAATGAGGCCCTAATAAGTCTATTAATTCTTACCTGCCTTCAAATCTTTATTTGTAATTTAAGTTTTCAGGAGTTAGATGAGTGACTCACTACTTAGGCGTGGGTAAGTATTAATATTTTATTTATTATTTTATTCTACTTTAATATTCTTTTTTATTTTCATGTAATTCTTTTTATTTTAATGGAATTGTTTTTATTTTAATGTAATGTGCTGATTTTTATTTTGTTTTTTAATTCTGAAGTTATTTTTATTTTCTATAATTTAGTTTTTTTATTTTTAGTAAATTATGTTTTTTTACTTTTAGTTAATTACATTTTTTTGTAATGTAGGGATTTTTATTTTTTATTTTTGTGTTAATTGTTTTAAACATAGTGGTCCTTGCTTGTGCTGTTAAGAACCCCTGTGGTTGGGGTTAACATTTAGGTGCCAGATAGGTCCTTTAAGAAACTCTGTGTCTTGCGGTTAATAAGTCAATGCCATGGGGGTCTCCAGAGTCCCCCAATGGTTAGTGATATTAGTGGGGATCAGGGGTTAGGAGGGGAGGGAATCCCCAGGTGCTCCCTTCACCCCATGGGAGGAGGAAACTCCTGGGGTTCCCTTCAGAGTAATCTACTGAAATTGGGTAATCTTGGGGGCCCTCTAGGCTTATAGTGGTACATGCATTGGGAGGGGATCCATGGGAATTCCCCCCAAGTTTTGTGTTTTTTTTGCATATCAACCCCTTGATTGTGTCGAGATATAAGAAACCAAGCTTTTTATCTAAGTTGCGGGATGGTTATGTGTTTTCAGAGTCAGATCTGATGCTTCTATACTCTACAGAGGCATTTTCTGCCCTCTGTGGGGTGGTGTTCCAGTATGCATAAGTTTAGGTAGGAAAAAGGGCTTATGCATATTATTGTAAAATGCATATAGCTACATTAAACGTGATTTTTGATGGCTTGGAGTGACATTTAAATGGGACAGCTCACATGTAACAAATACTGATCTATTTTGCCTATTCAGTGGTTACTTTCGGGCAGCTTTTTGAATGTATTTGATTCTGATAGGTACATTACTAAGTTACTGTGCAACATGACCATAACTTCCTGTTGTAAAACAATTTTATGTCTCCCAAGGTTATTGGGGATCAGGGAATTAGCAGGGGGAGAGAATCCCGCAGAGTGTTCCCTCAACCGCATGGGAGGAGGAAATTCCTGGGGTTCCCTTCAGTATACTGTACTGAAAATGGGGGAATATTGGTGGCCTCTAGGCTTATAGGTGGTAGAGGTATTGAGAGGGGATCCATGGGATCTCCCAAATGTTTGTGTTGTGTTTTTGCATATTAACCCCTCAATTGTGTCAGATATAAGAAACCAAGTTTTATATCTAAGTTGCGGGGTTAGGGTGTTTTCAGAGTCCGATCTAGCCACCGTAAAAGTGATTTTGATGTCATGGAGTGACATTTAAATGGGACAGCTCATGGTAACAAATTTGATAATGTTTGCCTATTCATTGGTTCTTTTGGGCAACGTTTTAAATTTGATTCATTCTGTACCATAACTCCCTGTGTCCCTGGTGTGTTGAATTTTATTATAGCTGTGGATTCAAGTCAATGTCTGCTTGCTTCATTTATTCTGCTTTCTCTCCTACTGAAATGATTACCCTGTAATATGCAGGGATTTTGGCACAGCTTAAAGCAAATTACGATATTTCCATAACTTGTACATGAATATAGTTATCAAAAGTATGATTTAAATAGCAAAAAAAAAAATTGTAGTTTATTTGTTTTGATGTTCTCTAACAAAATATTAGTTTAACCTTAACTGCTGTATCTTGGCATGTCCTTCATGTTATTGTTTGAGACTGGTCAGTTATCCAGTGCCCCTAAAACAAATTGTAAGGGGCTAATATTCACTATGCCTTCTGGATCACTACCCTGTCATAGTGAAAGGCTTTAGTAACTCAATGAAGCTGTGAGTTATACCATGTAGGGTCACCCAAGATGAGCGGGTCATAGCAGATGGGGTCAGACAAATTGTGGTATAGTAGGTGGATTTGGTGACTAGAAGGAGGTACGTGGACTGACACTAATTACATATTGTGGACTTTAGCAGTGGCTGCCTAGCTAAGAAATAATGATGATAATCAAACAATGTAGATTCACTTTGTCAATAACCTAACTCTACTATTATAAATTGGTTCAATTCTTCCTGAAAGTTTTTTTGGATAGTCAGAAATCTCTGTGTCTGGGTGACGGAAATATCTCCTTTGTTCATGGTAACTGTGGAGCAGTTAGCAAAAACAGCATTAACTTTCCACCAGGGCATATTGGTGATAGAAATCAGGTATCAAGAAAAATGGAGTTCTGCTATGTTAGCAGATACTGCTGGAATGTAGTGAGAGATGCTCTCTATGTACAGTACAAGCACCTGGAAAATATTTTTTTTACTATCTAATGTAATATAGGGAGGTGTTGTTTCAGCCAAATAATGATGTTATTTATCATTATTGAAAATTATTATACAAATTCTTCAAAGTGTTATTTTTTAATTTAATTAATCTTTATAAACATGTCTAGTAAATTTCTGCTTTAAAATATACTGTCAACTATCGTAATTGATGTAATATATGTGATAAAATCTTAAATCCTTATTTTCCATACTGGAGCTAATTATTTTAAAGCCAAAAATTAAAATCAACAAAAAAAAATAGTGGAATGTATCGACCATTTTTTTAAATAATTTTATAACACCAAATCCGGTGAAAAATGTGCAGTAGCATACATATTTTTCATAGATTTCACTGAATGATTATTAGTTAAATCAGATAAACACCAGGGGCCTCATTCTATTAGCGGCCGCAGCCGTTGCGGGGCCGCAAGGACCGGCCGCTAGCTATTCGGCTATTCTATTCCCTTACGACCGGAGGCTCCGGCAGGCTTGCGGCGGTGCCTTGCTATCTCTTGCGGCCGCTCGCGTCAGAGGAAATCCTTTGATCTTAAACTGCCGCAAGGAAATCGGCCGTAAGAAATTCCTATCTGCAATTCAATTGCTCCTGGAACCCTCTCTGCAAGGCTAAAAGCGAGCCGCAGCTTACTTGCAGGAAAGAGGTCCCGCTAGCACCAATTAAGCACATAAAATAGCCCAAATAAAGCCATCCTGCACTTTGCAGAGTCTATAAAGTGATATTCGGTGTTAGCAAAAATAGCACAATTACCCTATACTCAAATCCGTAAAATATTTGTTTTTTAATATCCATAAAATATCCATGTAAAAAGTCCAGAGTGCTTGGAGCACCTCAGACCCGCCCACGCCGCAGCCGGAAAATAAGCAGTTAATTTGAACTCGGGTTTGGGCTGATGTGCAAGCTTGAGAGTGGGTTACTTTTAATCCTCATGTCCCCCAATATGATCCCTAGCATTTACAGAGCTGTACAGTGCAGGCTTGAATTTATTTTTGCGTTTTTATATTTCTGAGCTTACGGCCGGTTCCAAGATATGCGGCCGGCCGTAAGAGGAGATCCTTGCGCGGGCCGTATAATAGAATCGCGAGTTAACAGAACCCCCGCAAGAAATCGCAGCCTTACGGCCGATTTACGGCCAGTAATAGAATGAGGCCCCAGGAATATATGGTACATGAGATAGATGATAAAAACCACTGCCATGCAGAAACATTTTTGTGGATATCCAAAAAAAACAGGTTCTTTAGAATATAGGTGGAGAGTACTGGGATTGCTTGGTCCCAGTGTTGGCGCAAGCGCTATGGGAAATAGAAGAAATGTTCTCGATGACGGGGTTAGTGTGCAGGGTAATGGAGAGTTGTGCTGCTTCTTTAGCGGACACTGTCCACAGCTGTGTCCTTTAGGTAAAGATACAAAAAAGAGAGGGGGGAGAGGAAGCTCAGGTACTCCTGATAAAGGTTCACTACAATATATTGGATGGACAAACAACATATTTAATTAAAATTGGATGGTTCGCCCACTTTTGTTCTGGACCTAAAAATACCTCCTGCTGTGGTTGATTGCATGTATGAGAGCATGTTTCTAGTAGAGTACACACCAGTTTGGTACGAGTGATTGAAGAGATTATAGAGACTATCCATCATTTACATCTAAGTGACGGAAGTGCAAAATATACCTCATATCAATGAGGTAGATTAAGGTGAGGGCATCTACATATGTATGTTGTTTGTCCATCCAATATATTGTAGTGACCTGCACCAGGAGAACCTGGCTTTTTCTCCCCCCTCCCTTTTTTGTACTTTAAAATATAATTTGTATGGCTGTAAAACTCTATGGGCCTCATTCTATTAGCGGCCGCAGCCGTTGCGGGGCCGCAAGGACCGGCCGCTAGCTATTCGGCTATTCTATTCCCTTACGACCGGAGGCTCCGGCAGGCTTGCGGCCGGTGCCTTGCTATCTCTTGCGGCCGCTCGCGCCAGAGGAAAGCCTTTGATCTTAAACGGCCGCAAGAGTTTTGCAATTCAATTCCTCTGGGAAACCTCTCTGCAAGGCTAAAAGCGAGCCGCAGCTTACTTGCAGGAAAGAGGTCTCGCTAGCACCAATTAAGCACATAAAATAGCTCAAATAAAGCCATCCTGCACTTTTAGAAGAGTATAAAGGGATTTTAGGTGTTAGAAAAAATAGCACATAATTATCCTGTACTCAAATCCGTAAAATATTTTATTTTTAATATCCGTAAAATATCCATGTAAAAAGTCCAGAGTGCTTGGAGCACCTCAGACACACCCACGCCGCAGCCGGAAAATAAACAGTTAATTTGAACTCGGGTTTGGGCAGATGTGCAAGCTTGAGAGTGGGTTACTTTTAATCCTCATGTCCCCCAATATGATCCCTAGCATTTACAGAGCTGTACAGTGCAGGCTTGAATTTATTTTTGAGTTTTTATATTTCACAGCTTACGGCCGGTTCCAAGATATGCGGCCGGCAGTAAGAAGAGATCCTTGCGGGGCCGTATAATAGAATCGCGAGTTAACTGAACCCCCGCAAGGAATCGCAGCCTTACGGCCGATTTACGGCCGATAATAGAATGAGGCCCTATGTAGGCATTACACTGCCTTTAACCCTATGCATTGGTACATGTGATATAACTGCCAAGTTACTGCCTGGTACACACACAATCTTGAATTAACAAAATCTACAGGAAAACAGATCTGATATCCTGATTAGGTCACACATGTATTAAAATACATCTGACTTGATAAATAGAGGTGTATCACTCAAAAGCTTGTCACTCTAACTAAAATGTTTGATCAATAAAAAAATATTGTGTGTGTGTATGTGTGTAGATAGAGAGTGAGAGAGAAAGAAAGAATTAATGTACTGTATAGATATTTGATTCACATGCCATAATATATAAATTTCTACTTATAAGGTTTGTGTTAGGGTAACACAGCAAATATGACTTTAATTGAACATAATACTGATTTACCTGGTAAACTGCTAGAGAGAATATTATGAGCTGTTGTAATTATAACCATTTTATCAGATAAGTAACTCTAGATTGTCAGATATGCTAATTTAGTGCTGGCTGAGTTGTTGAGTTTGCATTTTTAAAATGTTCTAATCACAAGGTTTTATGAGGTGTAATTACGCAGTGCTCCCGGCCTTAGTGATGCCTCTGTATAAATGTGTAAACTGATCTACACTTGCAGATGGACGTTGTACAAATAATGTGCACTTGGAAACAATTGTGTATGAACCATTTTAAAATTCTAAGTAAAACTCTGACCTTTAGTAAAAAAAATCATTCAGTTGAAATTAGCTGGAATGTGTCAACAGAGGTCAGAGAGAAATATTTAGCATGGTTACAATAATGACCTGTCTCAGTATTTTGCACAACAATCTAATTTTATGCCCTTTGAAATATCAGATTTAAAAGTTCTTTACCTTTATTGTGAAATATACTGTAGGCTTGCTTTTACACAACTTGAAGTACAATTTGATTAAAAGAATTTGGACACCAGAGGCACCTATTGTATATATGCTATTTAAATATACCAGTAAAAAAAAACTTTTCTTGTAATTTATACGTAATGTTTACATCCCACTGAAGCTAAACATCAACAGCCTTATTAAATTGTGATTCGGCAAATTTAAAAGGGCTCTATTTAAGCACAGAAGTTTTTAGTTAGTGCACTTCTATCCAAAAGCAAGGTCTTCACTAACTAAAAACTTCTGTAAAAACGGGCGAATCGCAATTGAATAAGGCTGCAAGTATATGAATATAGGTTATGCACAAATAAACCACAAAAGCTACTAACTAGACATTTATGTCTCTTCTTTATATTATACATTATATTTTGTTAATTCTCTTAATTTATTTTCACATTTATTAGCAATCACCGTAGTTGCATGGACCACCTGAATGGAGCCGGTTGCAACTAGACTAAAATTTAGTAACCAATGGCTTACAAGATAAAAGGAAGAGAGTTGATATGATAAGAACCTTCAGCTATATCAAATGATATAATAACGTTTATAAGGGAATATCTGCCAGAAAAAATTGAATGGAAGAATAAGAGGTCACGATTTGAAAATGGAAGGTGCGATATTTAAGCATTGTTTGTGAACTAGTGACTTGCCTGTCAAAAACTACGGCAATAAAATTGTAAGCCAGGCAATGCTGTTTGCATTGTTTGTTTTGCTTCTCTGAGTACCTTCGGCGCTCATTGCAAACCTTTCCTCCCGCCTCCTGTATGGGCCGCTCATTGCAAGGTTCACTAACCTGCAAGTTTTGTGCTTGGGAATGCCATGTGTCTCTTTCCATCATCTCCCTCCTGTCCCTTCCCTGTGTCTTTCTCCTCTGTGTGTGTGCTGAATCTTTGCATGATGCACGCTAACTGACGTTTGTTTTATTTTCAAAGTCCTGCGTGCCTGGAGTTGTTGGTGTAAGTGTTAGTGTCTTTGTAGTCATGTATTTTCTAAGTCCCTCGTGCCTGGCTTTGCTCAACCTCGTTTTCATCCAGTTTCAGAATTATTTACGTTTTTCAGCCGCCGTTTTTTTCCCTTGCTTAGCCAATTTTCTAGTGATGAAACACGTCCAATAAGGCTCAAAATAGCTTGCAACCTCACTCCCATGCTTCCTGACTCTCCCCCTGTGCCTTGTGTGATTGTGTTTTTATGTTGTTGTTTTTTCTTGTTTTTCGTGGTTTTCGATTTCTGCACCGGCCATTAAATTCGTATTTTTTAGAGGTCATATTTTGTTGGTGTAAGTGTTACTGTCTTTATTGTCATGTATTTTCTAAGTCCCACATCCCTGCGTTGTTCGTGTAAGTGTTAATGTCTTTGCCGTTGTGTATTTTCTAAGTCCTGTGTGCCTGGCTTTGCTCAGCCTCATTTTCATCCAGTTTCTAATTTTTTACATTTTTTGTCTGCCATTTTTTTCTCACTTAGCCGATTTTCGAGTGACGAAATGTCAAATAAGGCTCAAAGTCACTTGCAACCTCACTCCCAGGCTTCCAGGCTCTACCCCTGGCCTTTACATTCATATCTTTTTCAAGGTCGTATTTTTTTCCCGAACTCGCATGTGTGCCTAAGTGCTGCGCGGCTGCTTAAGTGCTCATTTCAGCCAAAGTCCTGCGTGCTTCAATGCCTCAACTGCTCGTCTCGCTTCGTGAGGCGAGCCGTGCAATGAGGGAAATGACTTGCAAGCTCAGAATGCTTCAATGCCTCAACTGCTCGCCTCACTTCGGTGCTCATTGCCTAAGTCCTGAGAGTTTGGAAGGCTTCAATGCGTCAACGGCTCGCCTCGCTTCATGAGGCTCGCAAGCGTGACGACAAATCACAGTTTGACAAGTATTATATAAGATGTGTCACTTGACATAGAAGACGGTACATAAGTTTAACAGTATTCAAATGGGAGTGATATGGATATTGAATCTGACTGGTACTCATCACGGGCCTCGCAATAAATCTACTTCCTTCCTGTGTCTCCTCCCCTCCCCTGTGTCTCATTTCTGCCTCTCTCCCTCCCCTGTGTCTCTTTCCCCCTTCTCCTTCCCCTGTCTCTCTCCCCCTTTCCCTCCCATGTGCCTCTTTGCCCCCTCCCCTGTGTCTCTCCCCCCCTCCCGCCCCTGTGTTTCTTCCCCCCTGTGTCTCTTCCCCCTCTCCCTCCCCTGTGTCTCCTTCTCCTCCTCTCCCTCCCCTGTGTCTCCTACCCCCTCCTCCCCTATGTCTCTCCCCCTCCTCCTCTGTGTCTCCCCAATCCTCCCCTGTGTGTATCCACCCTCCTACCCTGTGTGTCTCCCCCTCCTCTGTGTGTCTCCCCCTCCTCCCCTGTGTGTCTCATCCCCCAACCTCCCCTGTATGTCTCACACCCCTCCTCCCCGTGTGTCTCACCTCCTCCTCTCCGTGTATCTCACCCCTCCTCTGTGTCTTACTCCCTTCTCTCCCTCCCATGTGCAGGCGAGACCGGCCACGTATGCATGCCGGCGCAATGCGCATGTGCAGTACAGCGATCTGTCGTAGTTGTCGAACTGCAAATTGTCGCAAGTGTGATGACGAATTTCAGTTTGACAACTATTATATGTGATATATATATATATATATATTTCATGGGAAAGACATACTGCTCCATAGCACTGGAACCCTCTGGTGGCCAAAACTGGTAATTCATGATTACGTTTAATTTTGCTATTTTTTATGTCCCCTTTTCCTTTAATCTGGGGACGACTTGCCCCCCAGTTCCTACGCCCCTGGTCACAGACTTGGCCTATCATTGGCTAGTATATCTAGTACTTTAGAAACATTGCATGTATAAGCTACAAGGGTGGATTTTTGCAGGAACTATTTGGAAGATTTCAGTGAGTAAAAACAGTCAAGTTAAGCACTTGTTGTAAAATTGTGTTTAAATATGCAAATAAACACTTATTTTAAAACAGAGAACCCTCCATATCCCTTTAAGACATACATTACTAATAAACATGTACTGATGCTATTTTTATATATTTGATCACATTCAACAGATATACAGATGAGTGGCTATAAACTGTAAATCTCAATTACTATGAAACTAAAGATATATATTTGTAGCAAACTGCATTAAGCATTAAATAATTGAACCAAAAGAGCAAAATCTGTGAAAACAAAATGTGTTACTGCTACAAATAAAAGTGTGTTCGGACAGTGAGCAGTGGCTTCAACTGATCCATATTATCCTCAGGCAACATCTGGCTGGGAACTTTAAAATATTCATGATCTGGGCAATGAAATGAGTCTCTAGCTAACCCAGTGTTCCAATGGCTATTTAATAATTTGGACAGTTTGTAGTGACCATGGCTCCATGCAGAATTTGATTAGTAAATGTAGCTTTCCTATTACAAATGATGTATCACTTTATTTCAACAGCTCATCAAGGTAATGTTTGGAACTAGCTGGCAACTGGAATGAGAGTAAACTACTTTTTCAGCCTGTGTGATGTGGTCCAATAGTCATTTGACAAAATCAGTAAACATTTTCTATCTGTTAGAAGAAAATACAACATAACAATGAGCCCTACTTTTATGATCAAGTTATTATAAACAAGTACTAAGGCCCTCATGCAAATAAAGCAGTGTCATTTGTGTTATACCCATAAATTGACTGCCAGAGATTTTTTTCCTACTTTGCATGTGTATGTTAATCTTTTCACTCACAATATTACGGCACTCAGCCCACATCTGTAAACCCTGCCTTGTCCACAAGAGATTTCAGTGTAGGAAGTGTTCACTCTGTATAGTATACCAAACCAAGCTTTATGGATGAGAAATGACCCCCATGAGTGACAGGCTTAAATAAGGGAATGGGGGTCTTTATTGAGCCCCATGAGTTACAGGGTTAATGAAGGGCTTATGGTGGTCTATTTTGACCCCCATAAGTGAAAGGGATAATTAAGGGGTTATGGGGGTCTTCAGTGACCCCCATGAGTGACAGGGTTAATGAAGGGCTTATGGGGGGTCTGTATTAACCCCCATTAGGGACAGGGTTAATTAATGGGTTATGGGGGTCTCATTTACCCCCATGAGTGACAGGGTTAATTAAGGGGTTATGGGGGTCTGTATTGACCTTTATGAATGACACGGTTAATTAAGGCTTATGGGGTCTGTATTGAAACCCATGACTGACAGGATTAACAAAGGGCTTATGAGGGTCTGTATTGACCCCCATGAGTGACAGGGTTAATTAAGGGATTTATAGGAGTCTGTACTGACCCACATGAGTGACATGGTTATTTTTCTTTTTCAGTGGTCGTTAAGGTATTTGATTTGAATTTGGATTTTAGCGGGGGTTACCTCTAGAGGTCCAGGGTGTGTGTTTTCGTGGATTTGTGTTTGCGAGGTTATGTGTGTTTTACAACCTTGTATATTGGGTCGCAATTTTGGGTCACAGGGTATTTTTTTTCTTCTAAGTGCCGTGTGTCGTAATTGTGTGTCGTAGTCAATGAGGGAGAGGAGAAGGGGAAGAGAGGCACAGGGGAAGAGAGGCACAGGGGAAGAGAGACGCTGGGTAAGGACATGAGGAGGGGAAGAGAGACGCTGGGTAAGGACAGGAGGAGGGGAAGAGAGAAACAGGGGAAAGAGAAGAGATGAGGAAGAGACAAACAGGGGAAGGAGAGGAGGAGGGGAAGATACACACAGGGAAAGGAGAGGAGGAGGGGAAGAGACAAACAGGGGAAGGAGAGGAGGAGGGGAAGATACACACATTGGAAGGAGAGGAAGAGAGACACAGGGGAAGAGAGACACAGGGTAAGAAGAGGAGGAGGGGAAGAGAGACACAGGGTAAGGAGAGGAGGAGGGGAAGAGGTCCTGTGAGGTCGTAGGGATGAGTGCCTATGGTGCTCATCTCCACCAGCGAAAGGAGCACCTTCGGCAAGGGTTGCAGTTGCTGCGGGCTCGCTATGCGAGCCTGCAATTTTAACATTGCATTACCATTGTTTTTTGGCAAGCCGTGCTGCTGAGAACTATATATGTGATAGAGAATGCATTTGTTTCTAGTCCGTGTGGTTTCCTGATATGTATTAACCCCTTGTGTACTAGGTTGTGTGTTACCCTTTATGTTGTATAATGAAACAGACATAATAATACAATATATTTTTTAAATACCTATATATTTAGATTGGACTGTGTCAAATAATAGAGGGGTATGGAGAGCAAAGAAGTACAAAAAGATCCTGATAGTGCAGCTCAAAAATATTTATTAAATCAAATAAAACAGCCCAAAAATTAATTAGTAAATATTGCACTCACATGTTTAAACCTCAAACAAAATGAGGTATGATAACAGTGTATGGATATGGGTTCGTACAACGCACAGCAAGATACTCCTTGTCTCCTCGCCCAAAAATAATCTCTAATGGAATACTCTCTTGTGACAGTGGAGAAGGTCCAGGAGGTTTGGAGTAGATTGCAGGTATTTCAAATACCTCAATCACTCACGCCACAAGTGGGGTTCTTGGATCCAACAGCAGAGACAAAGCAGAAAAATACAGCAGCACTTGTGAGTTGCATGAAGGGTGGAGACCATTGTATTGCTGTGATATTTTTATATTATATTTTTTTATACATTATATTAGCTGGTCACATCAGAGCAGCATGTACATCTATGTTGTATTATATTTTCTGCCAGCGTATTGAATTTTAATGATTATTAGTGGTATTACTAGTGCTACAGGTTTTGTCACACATTCCTTATAGGAATGGTGATTATTGTATATGTTGAAATGTCATCATTTTCTATAAATTTTTGGTGCTATACTTTCTCTCTAACTGCTGCTGCGGCACTCCTAAACTGTTTTATAACCATTTGTGAGTTGTCTTTGGTTGCGTAATATTTTCTTCAGTTTTTTGTTGTCCCAACGCTGCCCTATTTTGCGAGTGATCTGAAAAATATTATTGGCATACAGTTTTAGTGTAAAAGCATAATGGAGAAACTTGTAATTAGCATAGCTAGCAGTATTTACATTCCACTTAAACATGGTGTAATATGCAATATAAGGGATTAGCAGTGTAAGTTTAAGCTCATCCCTCAACATTTTACATTTTATTTTTAAATTTAAGACTATTTTTATGACATTTCCCTGCTTAATTTTGCTCTTAGCGAGATTAAAGCATACTTACAGTGCCTTGCAAAATTATTCACCCCCTTGACTTTTTAGTCTAATAGTCTAAGTTGGTGAAATGAAATGAGAAAAATATATACATAAAACAATTTTTTAGAAATAGAAAACAGAAAATTGACATGTGCGTATGTATTCAGCCCCTTTGTTATTTAGCCTATAAAAAGCTCTGGTGCAACCAAATACCTTCAGAAGTCACATAATTGGTGAAATGATGTCCACCTGTGTGCAATCTAAGTGTCACATGATCTGTCATTACATATACACACCTTTTTTTGAAAGACCTTAGAGGCTGCAACACCTAAGCAAGAGGCACCACTAACCATACACTGCCATAAAGACCAAGGAACTCTCCAAACAAGTAAGGGACAATGTTGTTGAGAAGTACAAGTCAGGGTTAGGTTATAAAAAATATCCAAATCTTTGATGATCCCCAGGAGCACCATCAAATCTATCATAACCAAATGGAAAGAACATGGCACAACAGCAAACCTGGCAAAAGACGGCCGCCCACCAAAATTCATGGAACGGACAAGGAGGGCATTAATCAGAGCGGCAGCATAGAGACCTAAGGAGCTGCAGAGTTCCTTCCACAGCAGAGCCTGGAGTATCTGTAGATAGAACGATAATAAGCCGTACGCTCCATACAGTTGGCAGAGTAGCCAGAAGAAAGCAATTACTTTCAGCAAAAAACAAAATGGCATGTTTTAAGTTTGCGAAAAGGCATGTGGGAGACTCCCAAAATGTATGGAGGAAGGTGTTCCAGTCTGATGAGACTATAATTGAACTTTTCGGCCATAAAAGAAAATGCTAGTATGTCTGGCGCAAATCCAACACATCAAATCACCCAAAGAACACCATCCCCACAGTGAAACATGGTGGTGGCAGCATCATGCTGTGAGGATGTTTTTCAGCAGCCTGGACTGGGAAACTGGTCAGAGTTGAGGAAAAGATGGATGGTGCTAAATACAGGGATATTCTTGAGCAAAACCTGCACCACTCTGTGCATGATTTGAGGCTTGGATGGAGGTTCATTTTCCAGCAGGACAATGACCCCAAACACACTGCTGAAGCAACACTTGAATGGTTTAAGGTGAAACATGTAAATACGATGGAATGGCCTAGTAAAAGCCCAAACCTCAATCCAGACCTCAATCCTTTGGTGCTCATTGCAAGCCTCTCCCGCTCGTGCTGCTCATCGTGAGCCCCGTGATGAACCCCTTTGGTGCTCATCTCGTGGCTCACAGGGAGTGCCTTCCTCCCGCCTACTGTACGGGCCGCTGTCTGTGAGTGTGTTATTATATTTTTTAAGTTATTTTTCTTTGTTTTTAGGGTTCTTAGAGTTAAGCGCTTGGCTCGCAGTTGCTCCCCTCACAATACAGCCGCTGCTTCACCTCACTTTGTGAGGCTTGCATGTGTGACAGCGCCACTGCAGCCTAAGTGCTGCGCGGCTGCCTTGCCTCGCTTTGCGTGGCTCACATGTGTGATGGCGGCGCTGGCTGTAGTGAGCACCTTTGCCACTCATTGCAGCCTAAGTGCTGCACAGCTGCTGGGCTCGCAGTTGCGCCACTCACAATGCAGCCTAATTACTGCGCCACTGCTTTACCTCACTTTGTGAGTCTTGCATGTGTGACAGCGCCGCTGGCTGCAATTAGTGCCTTTAGTGCCTTTTAGGAAGCCAATCGGAAAAAAAATGTAAACATTGCCAATTGTCTAAAAATGGGAAACTTTGTAAAACTAATTTTGTAGATATAATATGTATATAGCTAAGTTGGTTTTGGCCAGTGACTGACTTAATTGTTTAGCAAATTTAAAGAATACAATAAATTGTAGGAAAGGTTATGAAGAGGTACAATTTATGATAATTATAAAGAAACAGTTTAGAAAAATAGTTATGGAAATTAATTATAAAAATAAAATATAGGTCAGCAAAGTTGACAGTGGAAAATGATCTCCTAGAAAAATAACTGATTTTTTTTAATAATTGAAAATTAACAATATTCTAATATTTTTTGCAATAAAGACATAAGACTATTTTCATTAGGTGAGATATCTGTGAATCTGTCTATGTTGTTTTTTTCTGTTTTACATAGGCTAATATAAAATATCAAAGCTCAACGGTTACTGTGTAATTCCTGTTTTGAGAATTTTTCAGTAATTTCTTATAATGTGGTCAATTTGTGAGCTGTTTAGTATAGCTTTCTCTATACTGTAGTTAGTTGTATACTTGATCATCACCTTAAACCAAAATGCTATGAATGTTTGAATTCAGTTACTGTAGTTATCGGTACAACATCTGTTGAGAGGGTATCCAGTGGGTATGTACAGTATCTAAAACAATGGGTCATATGTACTGAAGACTAGAACATGGAAGGCTTCCTAGTTAACCTCTTATATATCCTGTAAGGCATACAGAGAAATTTAAACTATTTAAGCTTTTTACATAATTTCATTATTTAATACCTCCTAAAGTAGTTTGGGTTTCTTGGCCATGATCAACTTCTATGTTCCTGTCAACATTAATGTATAAACAATAAAGTAAATACAACAAACTCACATTTAGTGTGTATATTTATCTTGGTGTTATAGTTAAGATTTTTTTACCTGGAAATTCTTCTTTAATTTTCTATTATCCGGTATAGCCTTGTTTTTATTCTGGGCCATGCCTGGTATTGCAACCTTTCACTAACTGGTAAAAATGGATATGGTATTACTTTGGTTGACGATAAAAATTAAAATAAAGGGAAATGTTGATGTTATTCTTGTTTTCTTCAATCCAGCAGAATTTTTTTATGAATTACTGGTCTCTGGACTACAATCCTTCAAAAGCTCATCGATGAAGGCTGGAAGTTATGCTCTTGGTTACGCCAAGCTCAACCCGACGAGATGGTATGTCCAGTGTTATTGTTTACATTATATTATACTATTTAGTTTTCACTTTTCTTCTTAGTTATAGTGAGACATATCATTATTTTTACCTCTGCAATAGTATTTAAAAGGATTTTACACTTTGTCTATGTAAACATTTTATTAAAATACACATATCAAGCTCCCATAATAAACAGTTTTATATATTGCAATGCCATTTCAACATGTGAACATCATGATGTCACTAATAGAACATAGAATAAGATTACTTTGTTATGTCATTGCATGACAACAACACTGTGGACACCAATGCAATAATGTACTGCTCATATTTGCCACCAACAAGGTCCACCAGGTCCAATTGTCAAAGTGCATAATTCAGCTTTTCAGCAATCTCATTTGAATATTTTTGCATATACTCGATGTGTTGCATCTCATGTAAGTCATCTTATTTAAATTATTTTGTAAAGCAAACATGGCTATTATGGCTGAAATATAAATGCCAATAAGTTCAGACAACATTTGGCAACTTGACTTGAAACCTCACCTGAAAATGTGCAGATTAGAAAATCACTGTAGTCATCACACACTTATTTCACTTGCACTTGCTTATTTAATAACTGATTTGCAATAAAATCAGTAACGCTTTTAAAAGTTTTGAACTTAGATTTAAGGCTTTAGAAAATTTGCTACTCTTCATCCTCTATTAGATTTCCAGGGGTGGACGAAGATGTGCCCAGGAAGCTGTCCTAATGGACAGAAAAAGTGGTCACTACTTTAAAATCTAGACCAGTCACAAAACAATTTAGGACAGCCAGGGCGAAAACTCCCTCAACCCCTAGACACCCAGGGGTGGAGAGAAGCTGCTGAAATACTAAACCTTACATACTAGTTTTAAATGCTAACATTAAGCCTATTTTTCTTCAAACACAGATCCTATTTCTAAATAAACCGATGAAACATATTGTATGAGCTACATAGTAACATTTTAATGAGATTAGTGGGATACAGATATATTGTAAATTATCTCTGAACTACATCTGACCTTTGGGTCCTCTGTGTCCTCTGTGTCAGACATTTTAATAATTGTATTATAATATATGAGTTATCTATAATTTATCTGATATTTAATGATGTCTGATTAAATCTATACTTCACTGCTGATTGCAAATACAAAATTTGTGATTAATTACAAAACTATCAGCATGTGTTCTAGTTATTAACAAATTGATTACAAAAACAAATTCATTAGTAGACGAAGTAAAGCCAAGTACATAGTCTATTTTTCTAACATTTTTGTGATATAGAGTATGCTAAACTGTAATAATATTTTTAAAGGCACTCTGTCGTCCCAAAATCAAGCTGTTTTATTTAAGTTATAATTGAAGATCATGAAAAACTAGATACACAATGGAATAGCCAGTTGTTTCTAAATTAAATAATTTCTGAAATAAAGAGCATCATTTTGGCTGTATTATTATGCAAATGAATGGCTCCAGATTTTAAAGGTGTGTGTAAGATTTTTTCCTAGTTGGATGATTGTATGCACATGCTTCTAACAACTCCCTTATAGCACAACATCAGAGTATCTCTTTAGCAAATTTTAGGAGGTATGGGTACTTTTTCCCCACAGCAACAGCTTCATAAATGTATTTATCCCCCTCATTCTCCCTCCTTCCCCTCCTCCTCCCTTTCCCTCCTCCTCCCCCTTCTCCTCTTCCTCCCTTTCCCCTCTCACCTTACTATTAGTCAAGCAGCTCCTGCTGCTCTCTCCTCCCTGCAGTGCGACTTCTGGCTGTGTCCCAACCGGCATATGATAATGATGTGACGCACATGTGACGTCACATCATTAGCATATGCTGGTTGAGACACAGCTAGGAGCCGTGCTGCAGGGAGGAAAGAGAAGCAGGAGCTGCTCTCCTGAGGGGAAAGGGGGAAAGGGAGGAGGAGGAGAAGGAGGAGAATAAGGGAAAGTTAGGAGGAGGGGAAGGAGGGAGGAGGAGGATGAGGGGGAAGGAGAGAGCAGGATGGGAAGGAGGAGGATAAGAAGTGAAAGAGGGGAAAGAAAGGGTTATTAAGAGACACAGGAGAGGGATGGGGAAAGATACACAGGAGAGGGTGATGGGGAAGAGACACAGGGGAGGGAGAGGGGAGAAGAGACACAGGGGAGGGAGAGAGGAGGAAAGAGAGATATGGGAGGGAGAGGGCTGAAAAGAGACACAGGGGAGGGAGGGGGAAGGAGACATGGGGGAGAGTCCCAAGTGAAGTAGGAGGAGGGAAGAGACACAGTGGTGGGAGAGGGGTACAAAGAGACAAATGGGAGGGAGGGGGAGAGACACAGGGAAGAGGGGGGAAATAGAGCCAGGGAGGGCAGAAGAGACACTGGAGAGAGAGAGGGGGAAAGAGACACAGGGGAGGGAGAGGGGGGAAATAGACACAGGGGAGGAGGTGCTCACATTGTGTAGCAAACAGCATTGCCAGCCTTAACATTTTATTCCTTTCATTTTTGACGGGCCAGTAGCTGCTATAAAAGAAAGGTTATAATAGGATTATTACAGTATATGTCGTAACACATTGCTTGAAGGGATCGATATAACACAAAATATAATCATGAAATAAAGTATTTTTCTGGGCCAATTTGCGGGCTTGAGAATGTGTGACCTAACATCACTTTCCCTTATAATACATGCACAGTAGAGTGAATTTATTTACATTACATGTGCTAAGTATTGTACTTTACCCCCTTTGCTGGTACTCTAGAGCACACGTTGGTTATGGGCTCCATTTGCATGTTACGTCCTTGCTTGTGAGTGACCACGTTGCACCTTAATAGCTGAATTAAACAATTAGCGATTACGGGCATGACGGATCAAAGGATTTACGTGTGCAAAGTTCAACGTTGCTCTCAACGTAGCCTATTCTTGGCCGTCCTGCGTGTTAACATGCAAAGCGTTACAAGGCATCTTAGCACGCAAATAGCCTTAAGATGAAAGTTACAAGCTACGTGTTAAGATGTAGCTACAACTTAATAGGGCTGATAGTCATTTGGTTATATGCAAGGCAAGCAGTGATATCATAAAAAATGCAAATACATACAAACCTATATAGCTTCATAGGAGAACTACAAATGTATGGTTTCCTACTACAAAACATAACAGAACATATTTTTTCTCTAAAGGTTCCCAGCCTTAAAAAGGCTTAAATGTCTTGAAGACCAATCTGATTAGAGGAAAACTTTAATCTAGACAATTGTCAGTAGGTTGTTTCTTAGCCAGAATTTGTAGTCAATAGAAAATACTTTAACACAACAGTCTCTTGACAATGAAAAGCACTTGTTTCTGACAATTTAGAACTGCCTGCCAGCCAGAGTACCTATTGATCTTATAGTGGGTGGAGATCCCACTAATTCTGATAATTTAATATTTATTATATTTAGTATTCAATATTTTTCGAAATCATTGAATATGATTTAAAATTACTTATCACGTCTAGATTCTATTGTTATGGCATTCCAGTAGTCCTTTTCTATAGTCGTATGCTAGCCTATTAGTCCATACTTTAAAGAAACATCTCATGAATTAGAAGTGTCTTCTGTGAATGTTATCACACCATGCTAGCCTTCATTATGCTAGCCAGGATCTCGGCCAGGTAGTAGGAAGATATTTTTTTCTCAATATCCCATAACCCTACCTTTATTGATTTATATGCAAATTATCCACTGATTGGCAGTGGATAAATTGTTTACTTTTGAACTAACTGTATATTATGAACTAACATCCATCAGTTGGTGTTTACATTTATATACTTTATTTAATTTATTTTATGAATAATACAACACTCTTGTCTTATAAGAGAGCTATTGTGATTTGAACTCACCATCTCAAAGCCCTAGTCAGATTGTCTGATCATTATGCTATTCCTCTATACATCAAGCAATATTTAAAAAAATTATATTTTAAATTATATGAGAAATATAACTTGTTATTATTCAGCCTGCACAGCTAATTCTAAGTAGTTCCACAGACAGATCCAGATCATTATTTATTCAGAGTTATATTGAGGGAGTCTAAAATAATTGACTACAAAAGTTTATAACTCAATCAAATTAGCATCAATTTCAAAACGGAAGCACTTTTCTACTTGCTTTTCCATCCTTTTTTTCATTGAACAGAGCACATTTGTTGTCATCTGTGTACCTTAAACCTTATTGTTCTATGTTGGTGCTACATTACTCCACATAACATGTAGATACCAACCATAATCCCGTCTTTGTTGTTTTGTCATTGAATTAATGTCCGACTATCCGTGACCCTATGGACCACAGCACCCCAGGCACATCTGCCACCTACTGCCCCTCTGAAATCCAATGCTAATATTCATTGCTCAATAACCTCATCTATCCATCTCCACCTCATCTATCAATCTTAACCTCTGTCGTCCCCTTCTTTGTGTGCCTTCAGTCTTCTCTAAGGAATCCTGTCTTCTCATGATATGGCCATAATATTTGAGCTTCAGCCTCATGATCATACCTGCCAGTGAACAGTATGTCTAAATCTCCTGACGAACTGATTCATTGGATCGTCTTGCCGTCCAAGAAACTCTAAGCAGTTTTCTCCAACACCACAATACTAAGGCTTCAATTATTTTCTTTATGGTCCAGCCCTTCTTTATGGAATGTTACTACTGGGAATACCATAGTTTTGTTGATAGTGTAATATCTTAATTAGAAGCAAATGTCTTTTAATTTCATTGCTACAGTCATCATCTGAAGAGATCTTGGATCCCAGGAAAGTAAAATCTTTCACTTGAAACATTCTGTTATTTCATGTTCAATTCTGGCCATGATTTCTTGGTTCACATACAGATTTCTTAGGAGGCGGATGAGATCATCTGGCACCCCCATCTCTTTAAAACCATGCCACATTTTGTTGTGATGCACGCGGTCAAAAGCTTTAGAATAATCTATAGAGCACAGGTAAATGTTTTTTTCTGGAACTCTCTTGCTTTCTCTATTATCCATCAGACATTGGCAATTTGATCTCTTGTGCCTCTTCCTATGCAGGATCCGTCTTGCAACATCTGGTTGTTTCCGGTCCATATAGAGCTGAGCTCCTAGGATCTTAAACATTACCTCGCTGGCATGTCAAATTAGTGCAATTGTTTGATAATTGAATCACTCTTTGGAACTGCATTTTTGGGATTAGGTGTAGACTGACCTTTTCCAGTCTATTGGCCATTGTTGAGTTTTCCAAATTGTTGGCATAAGGCAAGCAACACTTTCACAGCATCATCTTGTAAGATTGTGAACAGTGCAGCTAGGATTATATCATCTCCTGTAGCCTTATTATCAGCAAGGCTTCCTATTGCCCATTTTGTTTCACTTTCCAATATGTTTTGCTACAGCTCATTGGACAAACTATTGAGGTCATCGCTGCTTTTAAGATCCTCCCTGTAAAGATCTTCAGTTTATTCTACCATAGCTTCTTTATCTGATCTTCTTCTGTTAAGTCCCTTAATAATCAAACTAAAATTGTATGACTTGTTTTATTCCTATATTTATACATTAATCTTAGGTAAAATAGGTTTACATTTTTATATTGCATATTATTATTGTTTATTTGTACCGTGCCATCATATTCTGTAGCTCTATGCATGGGTTAAGTACAAGGCAAATACAATTTTAAAACATTGCAAAAAAAGATTTGAGCTTAGTTCTTTCCCTAAAGCACCTTGCAAGATTGAAAACTTACAAACTTACATAGCCATATTTGGAACAGCAGAATGGTAAATCTCCTAGCATTTTCATAATGCAGGGACATTTATATGTATATACATAACAGAGTGAAGAATAATGTAGTCATTCAAGGAATTTAATACAATACTTAAATATTAATGCATACAAAGTTTGTTCTGGCATTAATAATATACATGTTTCATTAAAGACCATAGAACAGACTATTACATATTGCAGTATCACAGCAGTGTTGTATCTCTCATACTTTTACAGCCACTGTTAGTAAGTAGCAGTTGTTTGGCAGTGTACATATCTCTACAGAAATCATTATAAAGGCAAATTTTCTTTCGATATTGGAAAGCCCAATGTCAATAAAATAAACTGTGATTGTGACATGACTTTGATTATGAACATAAAGATGAATTGTCATTTAAACATTTAAAATTTTAGCTTTTCAGCTCTATACTTACTATCCATGTCACTATCAGAGAGATAAATAATCAGATAAAACTATATTAATAGGTGTTAGAGCAGTTACATAGTTACATAGGGCCTCATTCTGTTATCGGCCGTAGGAGATGCGGGGCCGCAAGGACCGGCCGCAAGCTATTCGCCTATTCTATTCCCTTCTGGCCGGGGATTCCGGCAGGCTTGCGGCCGGCGCCTTGCTATCCCTTGCGGCAGCACGCGCCGGAGAAAAGCCTTTGATCTTAAACGGCCACAAGAGTTTGGGCCGTAAGAAAATCCTGGTTGCTATTCAATTGCTCCGGGAAACCTCTCTGCAAGGCTAAAACCGAGCCGCAGCTTACTTGCAGCAAAAAGGTCCCGCAAGCACACAATTAAGCACATTTTAAAGCCATAATAAAGCCATCCTGAGACTATAAAGTGATTGTAGGTGTTAGCATTAATAGCACAACATTCCCCTACACTCAAATCCGTAAATATTTTTTTTTTTTATTTATGTCACATATCCATGTAAAAAGTCCAGAGGGCTTGGAGCACCTCAGACCCGCCCATGCTGCGGCCGGAAAATAAACAGTTAATGTAATCTCGGATTTGGGCTGATGTGCAAGCTTGAGAGGGGGGTCCCAATAATCCTCATGTCCCCCATAATGATCCCTAGCATTTACAGAGCTTTACAGTGCCGTCTTGAATTTATTTTTGCATTTAAAGATTTCTGAGCTTACGGCTGATTGCAAGATATACGGCCGGCCGTAAGGGGATATCCTTGCGGCGCCGTATAATTGAATTGCAAGGTAACGGGAGCCCCGCAAGGAATCGCAGCTTTACGGCCGATAATAGAATGAGGGCCATAGTATTTAAGGTTGAAAAAAGACTTTCAGTCCATCAAGTTCAACCTTTTAAGATCTCCTCTGATCTGCAATACGCGGATTAACTATTAATTAATTAGTTGTATAAAAAAAACAAAAAACAATTCCCTCCCGATCCCAGATACCGGCGACCTCTCCCTGGATCAATACTGCCCCTCCAATTATCCATGGTAACCCTGAATTCCCTTTTTAATTGGAAATAAATCCAGTCCCCTTTTAAAGTTATTTATCGAATCCGCTGTCACCACCTCCACTGGTAGAGAATTCCACAGATTAACCACCCTTACTGTGAAGAACCCTTTTCTTTCTTTAAGGTGGAATCTTTTTACTTCTAACCTCAAGGGATGTCCTCTTGTCAGTTGAAAACCTCTTGGCACAAAAAGCTCCCTTGACAAATCTTTATACTGACCCTGGATGTATTGATGTAAGGTAATCATATCTCCTCTTAGATGCCTTTTTTCTAGAGAAAATAATATAATTTGGTTAGTCTTTCTTCATAACTTAGCCCCTCCATTCCCTTTATTAGTTTTGTTGTCCTCCTCTGTACCTTTTCCAGCTCTAAAATGTCCTTTTTATGAAGTGGTGCCCAAAATTTTACTCCATATTCTAAATTAGAGCGTACTAGAGATTTGTATAGTGGCAGAATTATATTTGCTTCCCTGGCTTCTTTAATACATGCTAATATTTTATTTGTCTTTGCAGCTGCTGCTTGGCTTTGAGCACTGTTACCTAGGTGGTTGTCCACAAGCACTCCCAAATCTCTTTCAATATCTGATACACCTAGATTTGCTGCATTAAGTTTATAAATTGCATGCCAGTTTTTCCTTCCCAGATGCATAACTTTACATTTATTCGTATTAAATCTCATCTGCCATTTAGATACCAATTCCTCAATTTTATGTAAATCGCTTTGGAGGGAAAGCACATCACTATCTGATTTAATTACCTTGCAAAACTTCGTGTCATCAGCGAAAATGGAGACACCACATTCCAATCCTACCTCTAAGTCATTAATAAATATGTTAAAAAGGAGAGGACCTAATACTGAACCCTGAGGAACCCCACTTACCACATTAGTCCAATCGGAGTATGTTCCATTTACAACAACCCTTTGCTTCCTGTCTTTTAACCAGCTCTCAATCCATGAGCAGATATTACTGCAATTGCTGTATCTCTTAGTTTGCACAATAGTCTCCCATGTGGTACTGTATCAAAAGCCTTTGCAAAATCCAAAAAGACTACATCCACTGAGTTGCCTTGATCCAGGTTCCTACTAATCTCCTCATAGAAACTAATTAGATTTGTTTGACATGACCTATCCCTCATAAATCCATGTTGACTCCTACTTATATTCCTGTTCAAATAGACATATTCTTGTATATAATATACCTTATTAACCCTTCTAAAAGCTTCCCCACTACAGAAGTGAGGCTCACTGGTCTATAATTCCCCGGATTTGCTCTTGCTCCCTTTTTAAATTTAGGTATCACATCAGCTTTTCTCCAGTCATCTGGTAGAGACCCTTTGTTGAGTGAATCTTGAAAAATTCAATATAATGGTTTGGCTATTACAGAACCCAGTTCCCTTAGTACCCTTGGATGTATTCCATCAGGACCCGGGGCTTTAATAACATTTTTTTCCCAACCTTTTTTGGATTACTTCCTGTGTTAACCAATTATTTGGCAAAGGTAGTGTAGCCCCATTGGGTTGCCGTGTCCCAACCACTGGTACCTCCCTTGTGTATACCGAAGAAAATACCCTATTTAGCTCATCTGCCTTTTCTTGGTCACTAATTATCAGACGGCCTGTGTCACATTGTAATGTTCCTATAGCTTCCTTCCTCGCCTTCTTCCCATTAATATACTTAAAAAATATTTTAGGGTTAGTCTTACTCTCTTTTGCAATACATTTTTCATTTTCTATTTTAGCCAGTCTAATCGCCCTTTTGAAAGCCTTGTTGATTTCCTTGTATTCCTGTAAAGCAGTCTCTGTCCCCTCTTGTTTGTATAATTTAAATGCCTGTTTTTTACTCTGTATCTTGATCTTTAAATCATTGTTAAGCCACATTGGATGGCATTTACTCCTTTTACTTTTATTCCCACATGGTATATGTCGATGTGTATGTATATTTAGTAAGGATTTAAATGTTGTCCACTTGTGGTCAGTGTTTTTACCTGCCAGTTATCTGTCCCAGTCTACTTTGTATTGCTGCCCTTAGACCGTTAAAATCTGCCCTTTTAAAAGTAAGAGTTTTTATTGGCCCTTAAAATTTTGTTTTTTTAATCTCAAACGAGACTGTGTTGTGATCACTGTTTCCCAAAGGTTGCCCTATTCCAACATTAGATACTATATCAATATTATTTGTGATGAGTAAATCTAAGATAGCTTCATTTCTAGTAGGCTCTTGTACAACCTGGGCCAGATAATGATCTCTGAGTGTACTCAAGAACCTGCTCCCCTTAGATGAACTGCTGGTCTCATTTATCCAGTTTATTTCAGGGTAATTACAATCTCCCATTATTAGAACTTGACCATGCCTAGCTGCATTTTCAATCTGTAACAATAATTGTATTTCCTCACTTTCAGCTATATTTGGGGGTTTATAGCAAACTCCTACTAATGTTCTTTTGGAATTTGCTGCTCCGCTATTTAACTCTACCCACAAACATTCAGCTTTATCACTAGGTCCACCATCTTCTCTGACTATAGGCTTAAATTCAGGCTTAACATACAGACAAATCCCTCCTCCTTGTTTACCATTGCCCCTATCTTTCCTAAATAGGTTATAACCATCCACATTAACATGAGATTCATATCACCACTTTTCAGTAATGCCTATTAAATCTTATTTTTCATTAATTGCTAATAATTCTAACTCTCCCATTTTTCCTGGCAAGCTTCTGGCATTAGCAAGCATACACCTTGTGTTATGAGTCTGTAGTTCTGAAGTGCCTGCCACTGTACTTGAATTACTTAGTACTACCTCCCTATTGACTATACTACCCCTCCCCACATCTCCTCCCTATGAGTTGTTAATTCATCCCTTATACCCTCTACACTTTCTACCCGTATATATATATATATATATATATATATATATATATATATATATGTATGTATTATAACAATAATTATAACAGTTCTGCTTGCTACTAACTATCTATTGTCCCTAAATAATTTATAAATGTTTACCAAATTGTTTGTTATGTATACACATTTGATAGCATGCTATGATACATATGTTTCTATGATTGGGGGTCTAAGTAATCTTTGACTAGGAGCACCGTATTTGTAAAGTCAGCAATAAGCATGTGCAAGAAACTAGCCATACCTCACAACATTTGGAGGAATAGTCCCTCTTATATTGGCAAATATGCTTCTGTTGAAGGTGTGTCTCACATTTAAGAGCAAAGCCATGTTTTCTAGCCCTGAGCATATCTCATTTTCTCTGGTTCCTAATTTCTCTAAAAAATCTGAGTGTCAGTACTAAAAGATATGTGTATATATGGAACATTATGCATGTTTTAAGGCCAAGTTTATTAAACAGTATATCTGAATACACCATCCATTACAGCAGGCCATTCGCCACTCTATACGCAATATAGCAGTGAAAGCACCTTATCCCCATTTGATACAAACTGCATATATATGTAATTTGACAGCACAAGGGTTGGCGAACAGATAAAAAAACACTGATTAATAAACCAGCAATAATATTCTTGAACATGTTTGCCCTATTTATTTTCTTTAGCTGCTGTTATTAAATAGAGCAAAGCATATAGATTACAAATAATTGAAAAATAGTGGGACGTACAATAATAAAATGCAAAAAGGATTTTAATTATAGCAACAACAATAATAATAATAATAATAATATTCATAGTAATAATTGCTTTACTCATAAATTTAATGATTGTAGTAATATAGCAGTAATATAAATAACATTGATATAATAATATTTAAAAACAGCTACCTCCCAACACTTAAAGTGGCCGAGGGACATAGTTTGAAATCAGACTCATTATGTGCTAGTCTGATTGATACATAAAAATGTTAGCAGTGTGGGCAAAATTTCCATATATTAGATATGCACGTGGTTAATGAATACACGGCTTCAAAACACATAGGTACTCCAGACCAGACACACTCCTCAAGACTCTCTAATCCACAAAGTCTTGTGTAAATAAGAGGAGTGAAATCAGAGTAAGAAAGAGGAATGCGGTTAAAATGGAATGAAGGATTTTATCCTTAAATGTGAGCCTGTCCATTCAAATGGAGGCATTTTGAAGGTTCAGAGATGCAGGAGGATCTTGTATTAAAAATAGGCACAGTTGGAACATATGTCATGGTGTTATCTTTTGACTAGCACATGGAATTGCATAAAACTATTAGTCATGATTCATCAGTTTTACCTAAATTTCCATTTTATGTTGATTCCACTGATTTGTTAAAAATGGGCAAAAATAGTCCTCATCTTGATATGCATTTACATGATCCCATGTTCATCTTCAGTGCATGCTTGTTTTAGGGATAACTAGTTGTCACTGCCAGTTTGAGACCTCTTCAGATCCTTGTCATTGACATTGTACTGGATATATATTTACATATTTCTGTTTTCCAATTTTAATGTTTCCCATAGAGTTATGTTACTGGTTTTTGTATTGAATAATTTGCACAATGATTATTCCACTGGTACCTGGTGGTCTGGGCTATGTAGATTCAGGGCAATGACCTCCTAGTATACAACACAATGGGTCTGTCTAATCCCATCAAGCAGAATGGACCTATTGTCTAGTTAACCCCTAACCTAATTCACTATTAACTGCACAAACTGTCTATACTCTGGAAACTCCCCAACTCTCCTTTTTTTGGGGCCTTATTCAAATGCAGTTTGGCCAATTGAATAGGGCCCTCTTTCAATTGTAATTTGGCCAATTGAATAGGGCCCTAAATAAGCACATAAGATATATTTTTTAAAGAAGTTTTTAGTTAGCAAGCATCTATCCAAAAGAAAGGTTTTCACTAACTAAAAACTGCTTTCATAAAAATATGCTATGTGCTTCTTTAGGGCCCTATTCAATTGCCCACATCACAATTGAATGAGGCCCTAAGGCTCTATATGAGCACATAGCATATTTTTTTACTGACATTTTTAGTTAGTGAACTTCTATCCAAAAGCAAGGTCTTCACTAACTAAACACTTCTGTAACAATAATATGATCTGTGCTTATATAGAGCCCTTTTCAAATGGCCAAATCACATTTGAATGAGGCCCATAGCCATATAAGCAGTAGGACTGATCACATTCTTTATGCATGTATAAAAATGCCTGTGCACTGCAATACAGTTCACATGTGATCAGGATACAAGTTTCTGGACTGTATATTTTGATCCACAAGGTCCTCTTCAAGAAAATAGCTATTTTAAGGGCTATGTGTTCCTGGCTGTAGAGGTTAGCTGGTATCTGCTGGTAAGTTTAGTCAGTGAGGTGTAGAAGATTAACAGAAGGACAATGACTGTCTAACTGGCACTCCAGAGAGACAGCTCTCGCTAAAGTCACTAATGACTTGCTCAAATGGTCACTTCTCTATGCTTGTTCTCCTGGATCTCCCTGCTGCCTTTGACACAGTTGAGCACCCTTTTCTTATCCAAATACTCCTCTCTCTCAGCATCCATGACACTGCTCGCTCTCTCTTGGTTCACATCCTTCTCTGGCTTCTCTTCGTCGATTTGCCCTCTGACTGTTGGCGTACCTGAAGATTCTCTCCTAGGCCCCTTTCTTTTCTTTATCTATACTTCATCGCTTGGAACCTAATAAATTATTTTTGATTTCAATACCATCTATATGCCAATGACACCCAAATCTACCACTCTGCTCCAGAGCTATCCCTCTCTCTTCTAGCTCATGTTGCCAACTTCCTCTCTAGCATATCATCCTGGTGTCTGCCCGTCAACTCAAACTCCATATGTCAAAGATGGAGGTTCTAATTCCATCATCACACCTACCTCTAAGGCTTGTTGTCATGCAGTCCTACTGGATCCTGCCCTCGCTAACATTCCTCAGATACAATCCATCACTAAATCTTGTCATTTTCACCTAGAAAACATTTACAAAATATGTCACTTTCTCTCTCAAGACACACCAAAAATTCACAAAATTTAAAATATACTCTCTCATCATATCTCACCTTGATTACTGCAACTCTCTCTTTGCTGGCCTCCCCATCACCTGTCTCTCAAATTCAGTCCATAATGAATGCTTCTGCTAGACTAATCTACCATACTCATAGCTCGCTGTCTGCAGCACCTTTCTGTCAGTCACTTCAGTGGCTTCCCATAGACTCGAGAAAATGTTGACCCTAATGTATATAAAACCCTCAATAATTATGTACCCTCTTATATCTCTGCTCTTGTCTCTAAATACATCCCCAAACGTCCTCTTCGTTCTGCTAATGACCTTCTTATTTCCTCCTTTCTTATCACCTCCTCATTTCCATATTCAGGACATTTTTTGTGCTGCCCCTATTCTTTGGAACTCATTGCCTCACTCAACTACCCTCTGTCTCAAATGCTTCAAAACTGCACTAAAAACTCATCTATTTAAAGAAGTGTATCGCCTTCATCCTTAATATGTGCAATCTATTGAACCTGTAAAGTTTTCAGATTAATTGAGTGCTTTTGAGAAAGTACTTTGTATGCTTGATTTTAAACTCAATATCGGGACCTTCCACTGTTTTTACAGAATATACTGGCGCGCTACAAACAAAGGTTAATAATAACTGGCAGCTCTGTTCAACTCTGGTCAACTCACTCTGTGGCACTGCATGTGCTAGATGGGGCAATAATTACTCATATCTTAAAAAGAACACATTTCCTCTGACTGTGTAACCATGGAGTGGTACTACAGTTGTAAACTAAATCACTAATACTGAGATTAATTTACAGTACATTGTTTTTCAGGCCATGAAGAAATTATAAAATATATTTAAAACTGAGGACTTACAGTGCCTTGCAAAAGTATTCACCCCCCCTTGACTTTTTACCTATTTTGTTACATTACAGCCTTAAGTTCAATGTTTTGTTAATCTGAATTTTATGTGATGGATCAGAACACAATAGTCTAAGTTGGTGAAGTGAAATGAGAAAAATATGTACATAAAACTATTTTTTAGCAATAGAAAACAAAAAATTGGCACGTGCATATGTATTCACCCACTTTGTTATAAAGCCCATAAAAAGCTCTGGTGCAAAAATTACGTTCAGAAGTCACACAATTAGTGAAATGATGTCCACCTGTGTGCAATCTAAGTGTCACATGGTCTGTCATTACATATACACACCTTTTTTAAAAAGGCCCCAGAGGCTGCAACACCTAAGCAAGAGGCACCACTAACCAAACACTGCCATGAAGACCAAGGAACTCTCCAAACAAGTAAGGGACAATGTTGTTGAGAAGTAAAAGTCAAGGTTAGGTTATAAAAACATATTCAAATCTATCATAATCAAATGGAAAGAACATGGCACAACAGCAAACCTGCTAAGAGACGGCCGCACACCAAAACTTACGGACTGGGCAAGGAGGGCATTAATCAGAGAGGCAGAACAGAGACCTAAGGTAACCCTGGAGGAGCTGCAGAGTTCCACACCAGAGACTGGAGTAACTGTACATAGGATGACAATAAGCCGTACACTCCGTAGAGTTAGGCTTTATGGCAGAGTGGCCAGAAGAAAGCCATTACTTTCAGCAATAAACAAAATGGAACGTTTTGAGTTTGTGAAAAGGCATGTGGGAGACTCCCAAAATGTATGGAGGAAGGTGTTCTGGTCTGATGAGACTAAAATTTAACTTTTGAGCCATCAAAGAAAACGCTATGTCTGGCGCAAACCCAACACATCACATAACCCAAAGAACACCATCCTCACAGTGAAACATGGTGGTGGCAGCATCATGCTGTGGGGATGTTTTTAAGCAGCTGGGACTGGGAAACTGGTCAGAGTTGAGGGAAAGATGGATGGTGCTAAATACAGGGATATTCTTGAGCAAAACCTGTACTACTCTGTGTGTGATTTGAGGCTAGGACGGAGGTTTCCCTTCCAGCAGGACAATGACCCCAAACACACTGCTAAAGCAGCACTTGAGTGGTTTAAGGGGAAACATGTAAATGTGTTGGAATGGCTTAGTCAAAGCCCAGACCTCAATCCAATAGAAAATCTGTGGTCAGACTTAAAGATTGCTGTTCACAAGCGCAAACAAGAGCAGTTTGGCAAGGAGGAATGTGCAAAAATCCCAGTGGTAAGATGTGGCAAGCTCATAGAGACTTATCCAAAGCGACTTGGAGCTGTGTTTGCCGCAAAAGTGGCTCTACAAAGTATTGACTTTAGGGGGTGAATAGTTATGCACATTTACTTTTTCTGTTATTTTGTCCTATTTGTTGTTTGCTTCACAATAAAAAAAAACATCTTCAAAGTTTTGGGCATGTTCTGTGAAATAATTGTTGCAAATCCCTCAAACAATCAATGTTAACTCCAGGTTGTGAGGGAACAAAACACAAAAAATGCCAAGGGGGTGAATATTTTTACAAGGCACTGTATTCGTTAATGAGATTTGACAGTAGAAAAAGGCTATTTTATCACTACTAGTATATTTTGTAGATGCTGCTTTATACATATATACCAGTAAAATGCATTTTGCCTTAACTGAACTCAAAGCTAGCCTGTCATCATAAATATTATGGCCCAGTACCTTATTCCTAAACCCAAATATTAAGTTTTCCCATTTATCTTCCTTGTCTTCTCCCAAAAATCTGGAGCATTCAGGGGAATTTTTATTTTTAAATACCCTATTACACCCCAAATGTCAACCCTGATTGAGCTAGTAGCTGTAATCAATATTTACAGTTTGCACTTCTGTGAAACATGATTACACTCCCATAATGATATGAATTAGTAAAAATACAATGTTAAACACACTTCTAATGTCAAAAAAGAAAAGTAACATAGTGGAGAATAACCTCAGAAATACAATGGGTAAAGGTTTTCCACCTCTTGATTTTCACCTCACATCTCCTAAGCTGCATAATTTCCTTATTTCCAATGTAAGTTTTCAACTTTTCATCAGTTATTCTTGGTGGATATCGGCCCAAAACTACTAAGATGCATCATTGTGCGTATCCAAGTTCATGCCTTTTGGCTTTTCATAGGCCACTTTTGCAGTTTTCGGGCCAAATTTACTAAGCAGTCTGTCAGGTTTTGACACCAATCTACTAAGTAATGTACTTCTCATTATTCAAGGCCATTTTTTGTTTGCTTTCATAAGCCATCCTTGGTGGATTTTTGCTGAAATTTACTAAGCTTTGACTTTCCTCAGCTTTCGTATGTCCCATATTAGCCTCTGCTAGGGATCATCTTGATCATGCTCTTTATAAGTCCTAAATCAGCCTTTGCTAGGCACCACCTTGATCACGTTTTCAAAAGTCCTAATCAGCTTTCGCTAGGCACCTTCTCAATCATGCTATCAGCCTTCACTAAGTATCTCCGATCATGCTTTGTATATGTATAGCCAAACATGCTTTCCTCCACTCCACTATGCATTGCCGATCATGCTTTCCATTAGTCCTAAATCAGCCTTCACTATGTATCGCCAATCATGCCTTCCTTACTAGAAGCCCTCCTCATCACTGCTGATCTCAGCCCAAATCAGCTGCCCTTGCCTTTGCCCAAGGACTCATCTGGTCCTCTAAGCAGGCTGGATGTCTGGCAGCCACCAGGCACAAATTTACTACCTTCTCTTTGCATTTTCACTACCTCTATTATAATTATTATTATTACTAGCGACTTGTCCGTCAAAAACCATTTACCTTTGAGATGTTTCTTCAGATCACCAACCTAGGGTAAAAAAGATAAAAAAAAATTAATACAATTTACATAAAATAACTAAACATTCTAAATATTCAAATTATTCTACTCACCTTTCCAGCATGTCATGTCCTCCATCTTTGCTTCTCCGGAATTAGAATTAGATTATTTTATATATGGATAGCATTTATTGTATGTTAGCTAGGGCTATGTGTTTTATATAGATAGCATAGCATGTATTGTATATTAGATTATGGTATTTATTTAGATAGATTGTGTGATGTATATTATATAGATAGGATGTACATTAGATTATGGTATTTATTTAGATAGATTGGGGGATGTATATTAGATAGATATGATGTATTGTATATTAGATAGGGGTGTATTGTTTTGTATTTAATTGTATTGTATTATATTGTATTGTATTGTACTGTATGTATTATATTGTATGTATTGTATTGGAAATACTTTTAATACATACTTTTCAGGTGTGTATTTTTTTTCTGTAGTGGGGGGGGTTGTAATGTGTTTTTTTATTTTCTGTAATGTTCCTTTTTTTATTTTTTGTGACTTAGGTTTTTTTATTTTCCGTAATGTAGATTTTTTATTTTTTTTGACTTTAGGCTTTTTTATTTTCTGTAATTAGAGTGGTAGGGGTTATTAGGGGGTAGGTAGGTAGTGTAGGTAGGTAGTGTATGTGTTAATAGGTTAGTGTAGAGGCTGTTTAGTTGATATTTAATGTTTTATTGGGGGGTATAGTGCAGTGTAGTGTTTATACTTAGTGTCATGATGGTCCTTGAGGACCGTCATGGCACTTATGTGGTTAATGTTGGGTTGTAACAGGCCCATAATGGTCTTAATATACCCTTATGGGACTGATGGGGTTAAATAGAGGCTTATGAGGGTCTGTATGGACCCCCATGAGTGACAGGGTTAATTAGTGGTTTATGGGGGTCTGTATTGACCCCCATGAGTGAGGGGGTTAATTAATGGCTTATGGGGGGCTGTATTGACCCCCATGAGTGACAGTGTTAATTAAGGGCTTATGGGGGTCTATATTGACCCCCATGAGTGAGGGGGTTAATTAGTGGTTTATGGGGGTCTGTATTGACCCCCATGAGTGAGGGGGTTAATTAATGTTTTATAGGGGGCTGTATTGACCCCATGAGTGAGGGGGTTAATTAAGGGATTATGGGGGGCTGTATTGACCCTCCTGAGTGACAGAGTTAATTAAGGGTTTATGGGGGTCTGTATTGACCCCCATGAGTGAGGGGGTTAATTAAATGCTTATGGGGGTCTCTATTGACCCCCATGAGTGACAGGGTTAATGAAGGGCTTATGGGGGTCTGTATTGACCCCCATGATTGACAGGGTTAATGAAGGGCTTATGGGGTCTATATTGACCCCCATGAGTGAGGGGGTTAATGAAGTGCTCATGGGGGTCTGTATTGACCCCCATGAGTGACACAGTTAATGAAGGGCTTATCGGGGTCTGTATTGACCCCCCATGAGTGACAGGGTTAATGAAGGGCTTATGGGGGTCTGTATTGACCCCCATGATTGACAGGGTTAATGAAGGGCTTATGGGGTCTATATTGACCCCCATGAGTGAGGGGGTTAATGAAGTGCTCATGGGGGTCTGTATTGACCCCCATGAGTGACACAGTTAATGAAGGGCTTATGGGGGTCCGTATTGACCCCCCATGAGTGACAGGGTTAATGAAGGGCTTATGGGGGTCTGTATTGACCCCGCGACCCCTGTTAAAAAAAAACATTACATTAGTTCACATACATAAACATAAAACAAAGTAAAATTAACACAATCTACATTGTACTTACCTCCCCGCGATGTCTCCGTCCTCCTGGTGTTCTGCCCCGGATGGGCCCTGGAAGCATCTGCGCTCTTTAAAAAAAAAAAAAAACACACATCTGCCCTGGCGGATGTCTCCGACGTTAATGAGCTTCCTATGGAGTGTTCCAGAATAAAATTGGCAATGGCGGCTTCTGATTGTCTGAAAACGCTTTCTATCAAATTCAGCCAATGAGAAGACACCAATTGTGAACTAATAAGAAAGGGATACACGCCAAAATCCCACGCAGATTGTATAACGCACCTGTCAATCTTTATTTGAACCAATCTGAAGGCTTTATTGCCATCAGCGAATCGCAATGGGATACACCCCCACGTACTGATTGGTGAAGACATCTGCGCCTTCCCATTGGCTTTAATACTGATTGACATTGACAAAAGCCAATGAGAAGGCGCAAATCCTTCACCAATCAGTATGTGGGGGTGTATTCCATTGTGATTGGCTATTGTCAGTGCAACCAATCAGAATGAGCAGATGACTCCAGCCAATCACCCTGTGGGGGTGTATTCCATTGTGATTGCCTGAAGGCATCTGCGCCTTGTGATTGGTTTAAATAAAGATTAACAGGTGCATTATCCAATCAGAGTGGGATTTTAGGGTGTATCCCTTTCTGATTGGCTCACACATTGGCGCCTCCTGATTGGGTGAATTTGATAGACAGCAATTTCAACCAATCAGAAGGCGACATTGCCTATTTTCTTCCGGAAAAGTCTCCGGGAGCCTCATTAGTGTCGGGGGTGTCCGTGAGTGCGGATGTGAGTATTTTTTTTTTTTTACAGGGCGTGACAGAAGAGGAGGAGGAGGCCGGAGACATCGCGGGGAGGTAAGTACAATGTAGATTTTGTTTATTTTATTTTGTTTTTATGTTTATGTATGTGTATTAATGTTATGTTTTTTTTTAACAGGTGCAGCACCGGAGAATAAGGACGGGACATGCCGGAAAGGTGAGTATAATATTTAGAATGTTTAGAATGTTTAGTATTTAACGTGTTGCACTAATTTTTTTATTTCTTTTCCCTATGTGGCTGATCTGAATGGACATCTGCAAAGGTAAGTGGTCTTAATTATTTTATTTTAGCTTAGAATTAGATTATTTTATATATGGATAGCATTTATTGTATGTTAGCTAGGGCTATGTGTTTTATATAGATAGCATAGCATGTATTGTATATTAGATTATGGTATTTATTTAGATAGATTGTGTGATGTATATTATATAGATAGGATGTACATTAGATTATGGTATTTATTTAGATTGGGGGATGTATATTAGATAGATATGATGTATTGTATATTAGATAGGGGTGTATTGTTTTGTATTTAATTGTATTGTATTATATTGTATTGTATTGTACTGTATGTATTATATTGTATGTATTGTATTGGAAATACTTTTAATACATACTTTTCAGGTGTGACAGGGTTAATGAAGGGCTTATGGGGGTCTGTATTGACCCCCATGATTGACAGGGTTAATGAAGTGCTTATGGGGGTCTGTATTGACCCCCATGAGTGACAGGATTAATGAAGGGCTTATGGGTGTCTATATTGACCCCCATGAGTGACAGGGTTAATTAGGGG
Organism: Discoglossus pictus; assembly: GCA_027410445.1. Lineage (NCBI taxonomy): Eukaryota > Metazoa > Chordata > Amphibia > Anura > Alytidae > Discoglossus > Discoglossus pictus. The sequence goes on along the minus strand of CM050166.1, from coordinate 317,246,439 downwards.
TTTATGGGGGTCTGTATTGACCACCATGAGTGAGGGGGTTAATTAAGTGCTTATGGAGGTCTGTATTGACCCCCATGAGTGACAGGGTGATAGTGTATATTTGTTTTCTTTTATAACGGGTCCTTTAAGGACCTTTACGGTCCTTCAAGGACCCGTAATGTGGGAATTTTGAATGTTCATTGCAGTGGGAGTCCCAGATCGCGTGCGATCGAGACCCACACTGCGATGGTTATTGTGGGGTTAATGCAGGTCTCCGAGCTTATTTCGGAACTCGTAGGGTTAATGCAAGTTTCCGAGCTTATCTCGGATCCCTTCTTGTGTAAGTTGTACGTGGCTGGGCTTTGAGCCTCGTTTTCGTTTTTTTCGGCGGCCATTTTTTCTCTTGCTTAGGGGATTTTCGTGTGTCTGAACTCGGGAATTTGGACTTAAATGGAGGTGTAACTTCACTTTCAGAGGTCCTGGGTGCCCCCTCCCCCCCCCCCCACCTTGCTATGGGTAAGCTTTTTATGTATTTTTTGTGAGTATTTGGTGTGTTTTGACTGTTTTTAGGTGCGCGTTATGGTCGTATTTTTCGTGCGTGAGGGTGGGTGTTCATTCCGTTAAGGTTGGTTCCGAGGTCGCGTGTGTGTGCAGTCCTGGGCTTTGACCCTCGTTTTCGTTTTTTTCAGCGGCCATTTTTTCTCTCGCTTAGGGGATTTTCGTGTGTCTGAACTCGGGAATTTGGACTTAAATGGAGGTGTAACTTCACTTTCAGAGGTCCTGGGTGCCCCCTCCCCCCCCCCCACCTTGCTATGGGTAAGCTTTTTATGTATTTTTTGTGAGTATTTGGTGTGTTTTGACTGTTTTTAGGTGCGCGTTATGGTCGTATTTTTCGTGCGTGAGGGTGGGTGTTCATTCCGTTAAGGTTGGTTCCGAGGTCGCGTGTGTGTGCAGTCCTGGGCTTTGACCCTCGTTTTCGTTTTTTTCAGCGGCCATTTTTTCTCTCGCTTAGGGGATTTTCGTGTTTCTGAACTCGGGAATTTAGACTTAAATGGAGGTGTAACTTCACTTTCAGAGGTCCTGGATGCCCCCCCTTGCTATAAGTAAGCTTTTTCTGTATTTTTTATTATTTGTTACGTTAAGGTTGGTTCCGAGGTTGTTTTTTTTTCTAAGTCGTGCGTGTGTGTTTTTAACCGCGTGTGAGGCGCCTATGAGCCTCCACCTTCCGTAAATGCGGCCCCTCGCTTCGTGAGGGTCCGCATTTGCGGACCAAACTGCATCCTTCACTTCGCGAGGGATGCAGTTCTTGCGAGCTCGCTTTGCGAGCTCACAAAGCGTGACGACGAATCGTAGTTTGACAACTATTATATGTGATTATTATTATTATTATTATTATTATTATTATTATTATATTGTATCATACTTGATGTCACCTTGTAAAAATGTTCTGGATCTTAGCAGTGGTCCCATGAGATTTGAAAGGTAACTAGCTAAATCCTTGTTGTGATATTCTGTCTTATTCATTTACATAAATTGAGAAACAAATTTGCTTTATATGAAGCATAACTGGGGCAACATAAGAGCAAAAAGTATTTTGTTAACTGATACATACAATATATCCAAACTTATTTCCAAGAGGAACTTATGATTAATGGCTCAGAGTCTGGTTAAGATTCTAGACGTGTCAGTTCTCATTTATTTTCTAGGAGTCTTCAATGATTTGCAGTCAGTTTTATAGATTTGTAACTTCAAGTCTAATAGATTCAGTGGAATCTCTCTCAGAAACATGAGATGAAAAAAACAAGGCTCTGATCAAAAGGATAACATAGAGCTGAAGTGGAAAAGCAAAGTTACAAGTAACATTTCACCACTAGCTTTACAGAGTTTAATCACCAGAATATATCCTAATAAACAAAATATGATTCAAATGAAAAATGACAGTACAGTTCAGCAACAAATCCTCTTCTCCTCTCCATCGTCTCTCTCCTGTTCAATCCCATTTACACTATCTACTGATAGATAAGAAAACCACATCCCACAGGATCCAACATAAAAGGAAGTACTGAAGCCAGACAAAGATGGTACTTTCATTACACAACATGGAGTCTATAAAAAAGGATTTTCTCTAAAACCACTTTTAAGCTCACAGCTTAGACAGCTGTGCTTGATTTGATACATACTTTACAATACTTTACAAAAACACAAAGTATATCCACTTCTAATGGGACTCCAGAGTATGTCTGTTCTGTAGTATCATATATTTACTTTAAGTGTATAAATCTGGTATATATATATATATATATATATATATATATATATATATATATATCTTTAACATACAGGCACATTATTCACACTGCTTCCACTGCTAGTGACTTGCAGAAATGTCAGCAAATAATGTATCTTTATTCAGAAATGTGTGCCACTCTTCGGTTATCTGAAATGTTGGCAGCTTTCTTATTGATTAGTGCCTAAAGGTCATTATAGGTTTGACGTATGTAACTAGCAATATTAGCAGCTAATGCTTGAGCATTAAGTCATTTTAGAGAAAATCTTAATGTTAGCAGACTATTGCTTGGAAGCTGACATAATACTATAATTTTCTGTTTAAGGAATGGTGGGATAGTCCAACACAAGGCTAACAGAACGTGCATGTTTATTTGCTGCTGCCTGCTTTTGAGCATGTAAGGGGGTGTCAGATGCTAATATCTTATTTTATTTATTCAGTGAAGGACAAAAAATTGTCCCCCCTCCCTGCATTTCTCAACTGATAAAAATTGTAGATCAAACTTCCTTAGGCTCCAAGCCAAACAGGCCATGTAAGGAACTCCCAGCATGAAAGACCTCAGAAGCACTAACATTTTGATTTGTAATATATATTTCACCAACAATATGGTGTATTTAAATAGTAGCTTTGGAAAATGTCAATACCTCTATCTGTCAAAATCAACACACAGCATCAATTAAATTATAACTTTACGCTGACACTTGTCAACAAATTTCACATTTATTTTCTTTGATAATTTTATTTTTTCCTATTTTTTAATGCTGTAATTACAAAAATTAATAAAAAAAAATGAATTAGCTCCCATACTGAAAATTTGGCCTTTAGATTTGAATACATATATTACGCTAAGTTCAATAGACAAATTACATTTTAAAGTAGAAATTTACTAGAAATGTTATTAAAAATATATTTACATGCAAAAGGAACACTTCTATATATTATTTGTATTTGTATGAAAATAAATGTTGTTCTGTCCTTTAGCTGTGTCTTACTCTTCAAATGAATGCAGTTCGCCATGTACATCTATCTGTGTTTCTAGTTGTGCCTATCCATATGGTTTTCATTGCAAATATACTATAGTGGGTTGTTCCTTGTCCAGTGGACTGTGATTTGTCTGACTTCTCTGCTATTCCCTGCCCATCTTCGGTGACATGGTATAGCTCACAGCTTCATTTAGATACACAAGTCCCTTCACCACTACAAGGTAGCGATCCCCATATTTCATTAGACAGTACGTTCTTCTTTATGTGGCGCTTGTACTTTACTTCTGGGACATCTCTAATCACAGTCCAGCAGTAGTCTGCTAACATTTTGGCCTCACTTACAGCCTTATTAAATTGCAATTTGGCCAATTGAATAGGGCTCTATTTAAGCACATAGCATATTTTTTTTACAGAAGTTTTTAGTTAGTGAAGACCTTGCTTTTGGATAGGAGTTCACTAACTAAAAACTTCTGTAAAAAAAATATGCTATGTGCTTATATAGAGCCCTATTCAATTGGCTGAATTGCAATTTAATAAGGCTGTTAGTCTTGATAATTATTCTTCATGGTACTTTTACGCCAGTCCAACTTGATTCTCTGCCTTTACAAATTTCTTCATAAGTACCAACATTATATACAATGGTGGTAACAAAATCTTTTTGAGTCCACTAATGGACTGTAATGTACACTTTAACTTCCCAGATCATGGAGGATCCATGTAGGTTTTACGTTTCATTCATAGTGGGAAAACCAAGCTTTTCTCTCCGACCCACAGAGAAAGCAACATTTTGCATATCCCTGTTGATTCCCTAGCAAAATGGTAGTTACTTGTAGATCCCCACAGGTCGCCCACTGGTAGTCCTTGTAGTTAATAGAGTCAAGAAGAAGCTTCATGTTGATGTAAGTCTCTTTCATGTGAACAGTGTGTCCTACAGGAGTTGATGGTAGTTCGTTTGTCCTATTGCTCAGTAACACTGCTTTTAAACTTAGCTTTGAAGAGTCAGGGAAAAGTCTCCATTCTTGAGGTTTGTGCTCAATATTCAGTGATTACACTAAACTATTGATGTCATGGCAGAAGACAAGGTCATTTTCCATAGCAAAGAACTTTTTGGCAGTCTCAGTATACTGACATTTTCACATTCTTCTCAGTTTCCATTGCAGTAATCTTGAGGCTAAAAATTCGGCCTTACTTTTTGACAAATTAAAGTCTCTGATCAGGTCGCTCAGTTCATTCTACTTAATCCTGTGCAGTTCGGCAGAGGGTATATCAGGACCTAAATTATAATATTTTGTTGTTGACGGCTCAGGTAATTTATCTCTAATATCTAATTCTTCATCTTTAGATTCCAGTGAATATTCTGCTATTGGCTTCGTCCATTTATTCTTCTTGGATATTCCCTGCTGAAGGGGGGCACCATACACAAATGGCAGTCTGTCACATTGGTTGTCTCTCTCCATATTATAGGCACAGCTAATGTAATAGAGGGACCTTTTTCCATTTAACCAGTTCCAGAGGTTATAACCATAATCTTGCACCCAAAATAAGTCATAAACTTTCCTGAATTTGAGGAAAATGTCACCACACAATAATATATCTGCATTATTTACTTTTTGCTGCATTTCAAAGTAAAAACCCACATGTAGAACTCAAATGCTTGGCTCCAAATGGGTCATAACACAGGAAGTGGTTTAGACAGTAAATATAATGACTCAGCACAACATTCTTGTAGGGCTGCCACACTAACTATACCTGATGCAAAAATATACCCAGTATTTTAGAAAAAAAATCCCTTTTTTAAGATAAACACACTTTATCGTAACAACTAGAGCTAAATATATTTTGTAACTATCATTCAGCCCAATAAGATTGGTCCTAATTTGCTGATTTCATCACCAAAATAATTAGGCTATTGATCAACTTAATTTACTGTCTTTAGAGTAAAAAAAAAAATCTAGAACATCTGAGCTCCATGGAAGTTGATTACAGTTTCAATGCTGCTTCAAAATAATGCTGCTTCAAAATAAAGCCAATTAATTTTGACTTCCAACAATCTTTAGAAATTGGTAATGTTTCCTTTAAATACTTAACATTATTGAATTTGAGAGTGTCATTGGTCAGGGAGATTCTCTCGCAGTGAAGCCTTATACACAGACATAGCTATCTATTCCTTCTGACACATACAATTTAAAAGTCATATTTAATTCCGTAACTGATTGAAAACTTGCTGATGGTTTGACATTATCATTGGAAAAATGGAATTAATATAGACTTTGAATCTCAGCGGAGAATTCTCTCTTGTAATTATACAATCTAGTATCAACGTGCAGATGTCCTCATATTTAGATCAGAGCAATTTTGTCTTTAAGATATTTACATTCTTTAACCTGATTTCTGGGCTTAATTGATAGAATTATCTCCCTTTAACCCAGTGCACAAAAAATGTAATAGCAGAAATATTGACTAAATAGAGATTTCTTAGAGACTTAAAATAATGGTTCTCAACAGCCGGTCCTAGGACCAGTGCCTGTGCTTGATATTTCAGTAATGGGGAGAACCTAATATTTTATATATAGCATCACTGCTAATTATAGTTATGAACACATTATAGAGTAATTTATCTGCAGTCAAACTATACTATGTCACATGTAGTATCAGCCTGTTAAATATGTCCTGTACCTCATAGCAGGTCCCAATGAGCATTAGTTGGTAAAGCATCAGGTCCCCAGAATCACTGATTTAAAGAACCACTGAGATCATTTTTTCTATATGGTCTTTTGAATAACTAAACTTGATCAAAATGTGATTCCTATTTTCTCTCAGGCCCTCATTCAATTGCGATTTGGCCAATTGAATAGTGCTCTAAATAAGCACATAACATATTTTTTTTAAATAAGTTTTTTGTTAGTGAAAACCTTGCTTTTGGATAGATGTTTACTAACTAAAAACTTCTTTAAAACAATATGTTATGTGCTTATTTAGACCCCTATTCAATTGGCCAAATTGCAATTGAATGAGGGCCTCAGAAGGGTGTTTCACTGTAAACTAATTAGTTTTACATTGCTCCCATTGAAAGCACTAGCAGTTGTAAATCCCATTGTCTATCTGTTTTCGAACAAAAAATAATTATATTAAGAAAATGAACACAGAATGCATTAAAAAGAAGATGTTTTGTCCACAGGGTTCCCTGGCTTATAGGGGAAGGGGTTTAAATAGGTATATAGTGGAAAGAAATGCTGTTAGGGCTAATGTAGTGTGTTCACATAGTGGGTACCATTCAGCAGCAATGTTATGGAGACTACTTCAGACTCAGAGCCTCCTTCGAGCAGGCTGTATGCACATGTTAGGGCTAGACAGGAAGGGTAAAACAGTACTTGGTGGGTGTCACTTACATTGAGGGGATTTTTTAGAAGAGTGATAGAATGGGTCCATAGATAATGAAAAATAAAGCTCAGAAAGTTACGAGGTAGCCATTCCTCACTGCTACATCACAGAATTCAATGGAGCTCTGTGTCTGAACCTCAGCAGCCTCCATAGCAATACTATGGAGCAATATCCAATAAATAACATGCAAGGGGGCCATTTCATAAGACCCAAAGTTAATCCCTATACAATGGGAACACTTATGGACCCCCATGGCACTTAAACTTAATTCCTATATCATATACTATAACTATTGTACCTAAACCCTGTTCCCCAATGAGGTCCCACAAAGACCCAAATAAACCCTAACTTTACATTAAATTAAATTAAATACAATAAAAAATAAATAGCATAAAATAAAAGATGTAATTTGCAGGAAATGAATAAATACTATACAAAATAAAACAGAATTATAGATTTTAAAAAAATAGAAAAAGAAACTATAAAAAAACTACACCTGTGGGATGTAACCTCCTTTCCAGCGATGATGATCAACACCATGGTGCTCAAACTTCAGTCCTGTATAAAGGCACATTGATTGAAGAAATCTGTCCTCTTCTATCTTGATTGAAGACCTTGAATCCTCATCTTCAGCCCACTGAAAAAAACATCACCACTGAGGAGCTTCCCCACCAGCTAACACCATTTTGACCACACCTTTGCCTTATATACCATTTTTATGGTTTCTGATTGATATTTGTTAATCATGTTTCAGCCAATCAGAATTGAGTATCCCCAATTCTTAATAACTAACATTCACTTCTCAGATTGTCTGTTTCTATAACCAATAACAGAAGGGTATCATGAGAATTAAACTCTGTTTGGATTGGGGGGGGGGGTTCTCTGTGGATAACTGAGCTCATAAGAGGTAGCAGGTGTTGTAGGGGTCCTGGAACATATGCGGGCTCATAGGGGGTAGTGGTATGTGGTAATAGCTGCTTAAGTGTATCAATATGAGCAATCAAGCTTCACACTTGACACATTTCAGTTTATAACTCCTTCATAGTGTCTGGTTTGAGGTTTTCAGACATTTTTCTGAAGGTACCCTTAGGCTTTTTTTAACATTTCTGGCACTTGGAAAGACTTCTAGACAAATTTTGAATATTGCCTGTGATAGCATTTTAGAAATTAGTTATGGAACAGCCACTATGGGCTTAAGATACTAGGGCACTCATATGGCATTTTTCAATGCTTAGATTTACGAGTGTGATGTTATCGCTTTGTAGCGTTTTACAAATGAACTTAATTCAGTTTTTTGCTTAGGAGCGGCATAGAGCATAGGCCTTACTTAGTTATATTGCATTGAAAAAAAAAATCTACAACAGTTACAATGTGTAGATAAAACGCAATGTTTCTACTGTACATAAAAGAGCTTGTGTAATCTGAGAAAGCATTGGATATAATGGTCAAGCATCAGTTTCATTATGTTTGTTTAATAACTGGTTAATAATATAATCACTATTTGAGAAAAATAAGTCAATGCAGCTTTTAAAACTTACATTTGTTAAATATGCTTTTTGCCACCTCTTATTAGTTGTCTAGAAGTTTGTAGAGGATCTGCCCTAGAGGCAGTCCTCATAGGAGTCTTTTTCTACCTTCTTCAGTGACCACTGCAGGTAAAATTAGACTTACAGGTACTTTCCAACCCCTTTCAGACACCTTAAAGAAGATGCATAAGCTGTTCTGCTAGAGTCTGCAATACAGTAGTTCAAATCAAGTCACATTGGAATTGAAATTCTTATTTTATTACTTCAGTATAATTGGTACAAATGAAAACCTACCATATGACTACTACAGTGGCCCTTTAAGGTTTATTCTTTGTAAGTACAAAATTAGAGGAGGGACTTCTTAACTAAATGTTGCAGTAACATTTCAGATTATTTATACCATTATTGAGCATAGTAAAGTTGAGAAATTACATGATGTCCTTTACCTTATATCATCATCACATCACATATTGTTATATCTCATTGGGATATTCTATGTATTGTTCTGGGGAATTTCATTATGTAGCTTCCTATTGATTTATAGGTCCATGTTTTGTACTATGGAAAAATAATAATAATAAATCATTAGCTAGTGTGGGAATATTAACATATACACTGTTGTCCAATATTTATAAAAAGTTTATTTTGAAGAACTGAAATTGATAATAGCCCAAATTTTTTTAGGAACTTAAAGGGACACAACAAAGGTCCCAGTCATTGCTTCTGGGCAACCAGACTATTTTTTGGTAATAAACTTAAGTAAACGTTAGGCTTAGTCAACTGAAAGTTAAATGTGTACATATGGTTTAATATAGCATTTAAAAAAAATTAAGTGTTAGATAATAGGGCTTGAATGTTACATATTTAAAATCAAATGACCTGAAAAGGTTTGCTTTCTTTGTTAACAAAATTAGTTACATTTAAACCTTCATAAATACAATATAGCAAACATTAAAATAATTATTGTATTATATGCATTGATTAATTGCGGAGCAGATCTCTAAATTCCACATGGGTCTAATAGCCTTGTATCCTGGCATCCTATCTGGCACCTGTGAACAATAGGCCAACCTCCAAATACACATAATGCTGTCTTCATGTCTAGTGGTCCACACCTCAAATTGAGTACATTAACTTTATCTGGCCAGCAATGGGACAAACAGATTACAATACAATAGCCCAGTGGCTCCAGCCAAACAGTCTGTCCTTTATGGTGGCTCAATGGGCTAAGATCCAGGAACTGGAGAAGGGGTTCATGACACTAGGTTTCCTTTAACTCCACCTAGGTAAATTGTGCAAAATTCAATAATATATAGTAAAATCAGCATAGCCTTTAAAATATTCAAGGTGATTTCTCTCCATCTCCTTGGGATCCTTAAAGAAATCTTAGCTGCTGCAGTGCAACTTTCTGAACAAGCCTCCTTGCTCAGTCTGGTTGAGAGGTAATCTACAGAGACAATTAAAACATGAGAACAAAGTGTTTCTTTCCATTTCTCATGGAATTAGTTCCTTAGTGAAGATCTTTCAAGGTGTACTTACAAATTATCTTCTCTATGGGATTTAAATGCTAACTTTCTCAATTTGTTATTATGGACACTATAGGTGCCCTGCAGAGTTATTTACATGAATAATGTCAAGGAAATGTAAGTCACCTGTTCCATTAACACTGCTACTGTTTGTACCCAGTGATATATGTTTGACATTGTCAAGACACCCCTGGAGTGAAATTGCTTTCATACCTAATGAGGAGACTGTTAAAGAGACACATAAACCAATTTTTTTTCTGGCAGGCATTTACAATAGACATTTCATAAGAGATAAGAACTAATAGGCCAACTAGAAATGTATTATGTGACCCCTCTCGCTTCTGCCATTGCAACCCCATTCCATCATGTACAGATAGCACAATAACAACGCACCAAACATCATATCTACCTCAATATTAAGTAATAACACACATCCATTCACCACATACTAAAAAGAAATGTCTTTATATTGCCCCCCCCCCCTGTAAAAAATCTTTACAGTGCAGCATGCTCTAAATATGAACTATGTGTTACATTATATATGCTAAAAATATTATCCTGATGTATTGTTCAGATCTTGGAAATGCAAAAACGGTTGGTCTATTTCTTGTCACACCTGCTGCTCATTTCATTTTAGAGAAGGATGTGTATGGGATACCCCTGTATGTGTTCCTATTGCATATGTACAATCAGACAATTATATGTATAATCAGACAACCAACGCACTAGTGCTGAGAATAGTTATTAGCATAATAACTGTATTACTTTTTATGGTAAGAATCATATTAGCATGACTGTAAAATGGCTATTCAGGTGCTACCCAAATGCCTAAATCATTTAAATGTATGTGCTGTTCATGTAACTAGAAAGGCAACACATTGAGAACTGCTACCCATTTTAAGAAGCTAAGGGCCACACAAAATCAGGAATTCTCTAAGCTATACATGTTAAGTTCATGACATATTTTCTTGCAGTGGCTGAGCTAGGGAGTGCCCTGTTTCAGCTGAGCCCCTCCGGTACCAGTTCATCATAAGATCAAAATGCACAATCCATACTATGATATGCTCTAAAGCTGTGTAATACAACAGGCATATTCTTAGAATGATCTATGTTCGAAATTATTTTGGATTAAAGAGTGAAATCTTTTTGGACTATTTTGCATATCCCTGCCCAGGTTACATAGTTATATAGTTACATAGTAATTGAGGTTGAAAAAAGACTTTCAGTCCATCAAGTTCAACCTTTTAAGATCTCCTCTGATCTGCAATATGCAGAATAGTTATTAATGAATTCGTTTTTAATTAATTGTTAATTAAGTAGCAATCAACATTTTTTTTAATTATTATTATTAATAATTAATTGATGCAGAGGAAGGCAAACAGAAAATGGTGATCGGATTCCTCCCTGGATCAACAATCTCTCTCTAATTATCCAGGATAACCCTGAATTCCCTTTTTGATTAGAAATAAATCCAGTCCCCTTTTAAAGTTATGTATCGAATCCGCTGTCACCACCTCCTCTGGTAGAGAATTCCACAGATTAACCACCCTTACTGTGAAGAACCCTTTTCTTTCTTTAAGGTGGAATCTTTTTACTTCTAACCTCAAAGGATTTCCTCTTGTCAGTTGAAAACCTCTTGGCACAAAAAGCTCCCTTGACAAATCTTTATACTGACCCTGGATGTATTTATATAGGGTAATCATATCCCCTCTTAGACACCTTTTTTCGAGAGAAAATAAGCTTAATTTGGTTAGTCTTTCTTCATAACTTAGCCAGTCCATTCACCTTATTAGTTTTGTTGTCCTTCTCTGTACCCTTTCCAGCTCTTAAATGGCCTTTTTATGAAGTGGTGCCCAAAATTGTACTCCATATTCCAAATGAGGGTGTACTAGAGATTTGTATAGTGGCAGAATTATATTTGCTTCCCTTGCTTCTATACCCTTCTTAATATATGCTAATATTTTATTTGCCTTTGCAGCTGCTGCTTGGCATTGGACACTGTTACCTAGGTGGTTGTCAGCAAGCACTCCCAAATCCCTTTCAATATCTGATACCTCTAAAATTTGCTCCATTAAGATTATAGATTGCATGGCTATTTTTTCTTCCCAGATGCATAACTTTACATTTATTCGTATTAAATCTCATCTGCCATTTAGATGCCCATTCCTCAATTTTATGTAAATCCCTCGGAGGGAAAGTACATCCTTATCTGATTTAATTACCTTGCACAACTTTGTGTCATCAGCAAAAATGGAGACACTACTTTCCAGTCCCACCTCTAAGTCATTGATAAATATGTTAAAAGGAGAGGACCTAATACTGAACCCTGAGGAACCCCACTTAACACATTAGTCCAATTGGAGTATGTTCCATTTACAAAAACCCTTTGCTTCCTGTCTTTTAGCCAGCTCTCAATCCATGAATGCAGTACAATAACTATATTTCTCAGAATTGTGAGCAGGTAATAAGTTTTTTAACTTATTTTAAATGTTTAAATGTTAACACAAATGTACTATATATTTACTGTACTCTGTACGGTGGAGGGCTTCTATCCTTCTTTTGCACACCATATGCTAAATGATGATGTGGTTGATAGCCTTCCCACAAAGATACCAGCCCTACACTGATAAGATCAATTTAAGATTGAAATGGCGGTCCATGTGTAGGTGTTCTACCCATCCTCTGCTATGCTTTAAATCTGTGTGATACAGCAGGCATATGCTTAAAAGAAGTCATGTTTAAAATGGTATTGGATTAAAGAGTGAAACCTTTGTGCACTCATTTGCATTTCCCTGCCCAGGTCCCCAGAATGCAGAGCAATAACTGTATTTCTTGGAATTCTGAGCAGGTAATGTTTTTTTCTATTACTGTTACTATTATACAGTATCTCACAAAAGTGAGTACACCCCTTACATTTTTGTAAACATTTTATTATAACTTTTCATGTGACAACAATGAAGAAATGACACTCTGCTACAATGTAAAGTAGTAAGTGTACAGCCTGTATAACAGTGTAAATGTATTCCTTCAGCTTCTTTAGCAAGGCAGTAGTCCTCCCGGAGTTGTGTTTGGGGTCGTTATCATGTTGAATTATTGCCCTGCAGACCAGTGTCCGAAGGGTGGGGATCATGCTGTGCTTCAGTATGTCACAGTACTTGTTGGCATTCATGGTTCCATCAATGAACTGTAGCTCCCCAGTGCCAGCAGCACTCATGCAGGCCCAGATCATGACACTCCCACCACCAAAAGTATACATGTATACGGAGGAAAGGTAATTGGAATAATCCCTAAATGACAGATAAACGGATAAGGCACAAAGAACACAAAAACACTGATATGAGATGAATCCCTCAGTTTGAACGTAAACAGTGATGCAGAGAGAGTAGTGGCAGCATCTGACATCATGAGGTAAATGCATATAGGGGGAATCAACACAACATATAATAGAAAACATATATACACATATAGACATATCTGTCTATATATCTTTGGTCTGGGCCTGCATGAGTGCTGCTGGCACTGGGGAGCTACAGTTCATTGAGGAAGCCATGAATGTCCACATGTACTGTGACATACTGAAGCAGAGCATGATCCCCTACCTTCAGAGACTGGGCCGCAGAGCAGTATTCCAACATGATAACGACCCCAAACAAACCTCCAAGTTTACCACTGCCTTACTAAAGAAGCTGAAGGTAAAGGTGATGGACTGGCCAAGCATGTCACCAGACTTAAACCCTATTGAGCATCTGTGGGGCATCCTTAAATGGTGGTGGTGCAAAGTCTTTAACATCCACCAACTCCATGATGTCATCATGGAGAAGTGGCAACCTGTGAAGCTCTGGTGAAATCCATGCCCATGAGGGTTATGGCAGTGCTGGAAAATAATGGTGGCCACACAAAATATTGACCCTGTGCCCCAATTTGGACATTTCCACTTAGGGGTGTACTCACTTTTGTTGCCAACGGTTTAGACATGGCTGTGTGTTGAGTTATTTTAAGGGGAAAGAAAATTTTCACTTTTATACACTTATACTTTACATTGTAGCTGAGTGTCATTTCTTTAGTGTTGTCACATGAAAAGATATAATAAAATATTTACAAGAATGTGAGGGGTGTACTCACTTTTGTGAGATACTGTATATATATATATATATATATATATAGCACCCAGTCCTTGTCAACAGCCATCCCCTCTCAGCATACCTTCCCACGCAGCACCCAACACCTATTAGCACCCACCTTACATAGAACCCATCCCTATCTCCTTTGCTCCCTCCTCACAGAACCCATCCCCACTGTACTATGCTGTAATATGAATTGTAACATACAATATTGAAGAGCACCCACAGTGAGGTAAATGTCCCTTTAAGAGTCTTATAAGGGTTTTATCTGCTCTTGCGTCAGGTTGAGATTACACATAAGGATTTGTCATGTGAGCACTCTCACAGCATTACGAGAACACATAGGTTGTTCAGTAACTCTTACATGAGCCATGCAAAAGAACTTTAGGTAAAACATAGACCCACATATTCTAGATGCTGCAGGGATGGATGGCTGCTGGAGGAATAAACAGGTTATATAAAATATGCATTGGTTTTAAAAATAAGTTATTTTTTAGTTGGTTTTGATAAGTTTGGTGTCCCTTTTTAGTGCATGATAACACATGTTGAGCTACACAGAAACAATCATTTAATAATCTCAAGACAGATCCTTCTTAAAAAATATATAGCATGATATATTTTTAATGATCTTTTAAAATAACCATAATTATTGTTGGGTGATGAGGTTCCTTTAATTAGAAGATTGTTGCCATTGAAAAACAGTCAGTACAGTGTATTTCTTATCTAATGAAGGACAGACAGGAATTCATGCCTCTTTGTAAACAAATAATGAGAAATGAGAAATATAGCCACAATACATGCAAAATCAAGTATTTCATGCAGCAAATACTATTCTTGTATTTAAAGGTTTTATTTTAATATGCAAGATAAAAAAGTGAACTATGTGTCTTTTAAGATATTGGTGAAAAGCATATTTCAAAGAAAAACTGCTTGACCACAAGGTTATGCACTGGATTGGAAAAAGCTCAGGGAACTATAAGGATTTATTATTTTATTGAAAAGACTGTTGAATATTAAAATATTATTTCCAGCAGTAGTATTAGCACTGTAATTTAATAAAAAAATGCATGACTGGACATAAGGTTAAACAAATATAAAACTAATACAAGAGTCAAATTGGGTCTGATGTTTTAACAGAACTAGTAAAAGTGCTAACAAGGGCTGATTTTCCTGGCACAGCCCAAATTTGTGTTAAATGATCATTAAAGGGCCATTTACCTAACTATCAGTTCTCTTCATGGTGTGATAGAGCACAAGATTCTATGTTAAAGTGATCTATTGCTTTTTTAAATTACACTAAGAACAGCTAAAAATTTGCATTCTTAGGTCTGTTTACAAACACACTGCTGACTGTTCTTTGATTAACAACATCTGCAGACAACGGCCTTTGCAAGCTCTGTGAACAGAAAGATTTATGGTTTACTTGCTTTCAGTAATGTAATCAGCTATCAGTTAACCAACGAGTAACATATTTAGAAGTTTCCAGCAGTCATTTCCCTGCACAGATGAATTTGGGAATGGTTAACTTTCTTTATGCTTCTCCTTTCTGCACACAGCTTTTGCTGTGACTCTGTGCGGAGGACTTGCCAGATTCTCATGAAAACAGAACTTCACTTATGATTTTTTTCTGTGAAAAAGGCACCAGTTTAAAATAAATCATAAAATATTTCAACATGTTTTCAGGAGAACATAACAGTGGTGTGTTGCAAGTTGTGCTGAATTAACTGGCCCTTTAAAATCCCATATTTACAGCACTCTATTTTAACTTGACTAAATATGCCATGTTGTTATGCAGCCACTACATACTGTCTTATTTGCTTGACCTTCTGGAGGAACTTAGAATGCTGCTAAGCTTTGAACTGCTTTCACTGAATGTTGGCACTCCAGATTTGAAGCCCTATCAATAGAAGTAATAGTTTTGAGGCATTTTGATTACAAACAATTACTGTCTCAACTGCTCACATGTAGCTCTCAAAAGCTTGGCTCTGACTGACTCATAAACAGGAGGAGATTTAGACATCAGTTGTAATGACTCAATACAAAATTATCCCAGGACTGCCACACTAAATATGGCTGATATAAAAATATACCGTAACTAACATTTAAAAAAATCTCTTTATTAAGTAAAACTTACCATATCATAAACACTAAAAATATTTTTTAACTGTAATATTCTTTTTCAGTACAATATTACTGATCCAAATTGATTGACTTTATCATCAAAACATTTGGGCTATTGCCCAATGTTATTATTCACATATCTTTATAATGATTGCTGCTCTCCATGCATCACTTTCACCATTATTAATATCAGAATTATCACCCAAATAATTATCATCCTTATAATCATCATCATCATCATCAGCATTATCATATTCACCATAGGCATCTTCATCATTATCACCATCAGGACCATCGACAATGTTGTCATTGCTGTTAGCATCATCATCATTTTTATGATAATCATCTTCATCATATTTACCATTATCTTTATTATCATCATTATCACCATGATAATAATCTTCACCATAACCATCTTCATCATTACCATCATATCCATCATGACTGTCTTTGCTGACATCATTGCCTTCACCATAATTATAATTATTATCACCTCTGTAATCCTTCTTATCGGTACCACATAATTCCCATTGCCATCATTATAACCATCGCATTCGTCTTCACCATCACCCTCATCATTATCATTACCATTGTATGATATTCATCACAATTACCTTCATCATCATCATTGCTATCCGTTTTTTCAACATTTTCACCATAATATCCTCGCCACCACTATCACTATTACTGGTAAAACCATCAACAATAAACTCCCAGGTTCTTGTACAGGTATACCACACTTAACACTACCACTTTGAGCGCTAATTTGCTATAGCACTCTCTTTTCCTGTAAATTCCCTGATTGGTGCTAAACCTCATGATAGTGCATTTTTTGAGCTCCAAACCCTGTTTTGCCCTTTAAATCCTCACTCAGTGCTCTCTAATTCACCATAGCACTGTCTGAGCATTATGGCAAAAAACAAAAGGCCCCTTTTCGCATTCTTTTCACACTGCACTCCTGCACGCAAGAAACCCATGTGGTACGCTAAAGGGGTTTTTGCTCCTTAATCATGTTTTTAAAGTCCTTTTGTTGTCTTTGAAACATACAAGCACAGTTAATATAATATTTCAAATTCCAATTCTTGTTTGACGTTGATGTTAATATAGGCCTTTAAGATATATACAGAGTCCATTTAGGTGCAGCCACTTGAGCTGAAATGGTCTGTGCATCCTAGACTATGATAATACAGTAATAGAAATAAATATGCAATTCAAGATTTGTGGATTTGTACATTGGGAGTTGTGCTCGTGGTATTGCAGCTACCAAATAACAATATACTAAGCAGCTATTTGCCACCAATGTATAACAGTTAAAAAAAGTATATATGAGGGGGGGCGTGGCTGGAGAGGGAGCTGAGCAGTCACGCTTGGACAGAGCTCCGGTGCCAGAACCGTTAAAAGCCCAAATAAAGCGGGGCAGTCAGACCCAGTTCTATAGTCTAGTCTATAATAGAAGACTCGCCGCATCAAAGGGAGGCCAGACTTACAAAGACACATCTTCAAGGATGGTGGGGAATGAGCACAAGTGTCCTCAGACACAAAGAAAATTTTAGTTTAGTTGAAAATACTGTTGTCATTTTCTGGTTAGTAACTTTTTTGGCAGTAACACAGAACCGAAATCTACAGCTCAGAGGTGCGGGAAGGAGGGTCTCCCTTGGGCCAGCTTCTTCGAAAGTCCATGGACCACCTGATTTAAAAGTGAGTACTATTTTTATGCTCTGCTCTCTCCCTGGGACAGATGCCTAGAGTAGGATACACTTTTATAACTCACAACGTCAGGGGGTTCAACTCACCCTTCAAGAGGAGGAAAGCCTTCCTAACATATAAAACTCATTATCCGGCAGCTTTTTTCCTCCAGGAAATTCACTTCAAGCTGAACGGTATCCCAAAGTATATGCATGGAAATTATCCTCACATATATGCTACCACACAGGCCTCAAGAAAGGCGGGAGCGGCTATCCTGCTGCACAAGGATTTCCCTTTTATTCTTGGTAACAAGACTATTGATCCGGTAGGGAACTTTGTTATATTGACAGGCACAATACATGATACCCGAATTACACTTATTTCATTATACTCTACAAACTCATCCCCTCATAACTGTCTCTTACGACTACTTCGTCACTTAGGAACTAAGGAATTAGGACACATTATCTTAGGGGGGGACTTAAATTTAGTGCTTAGGCCTGCTCTGGATCGTACAGGGACTTCTATGGGAGACAAATTTTCCACAAAAAAAAGACCTAAACTCAACTAAGGAGATTACAGATGACAGATATATGGAGAGAGAGCCACCCTATGGACAGGTAGTATACATTTTTCTCCAAAGTACACCAAACTTATTCGAGAATAGATACATTTCTAGTAGGGACAAATATAATTGATCAAACTGACGGGGTAGAGATACACCCGTGCTCTTGGTCAGACCATTCTTATGTATGCCTCACAATTCAACTGGGGGGGGGGCCCTGGGGGGTGCCGGGGGGTGCCGGAGGATGGAGATTAAATGAAATGCTCTTAGCCCAACCTCACCTGAGAGATCGAGTAGCGGTGGCTTTGGACTCATACTTTACAGAAAATATGATTGGAGATATAACTCCAGACTGGGTATGGCTGGCTCATAAAGCCTGCATTAGAGGGACTTGTATACAAATCGCAGCCCAACATAAAAAACAACAAAGCCAAAAAGAAAGGTCAGCAAAGGAAAAACTTACGACATTAGAAAAGATGAATCGACAAAGCCCGACGAAAGCATTAAGACAACAAATAGAGTTAGTGAGAGTGGAATTAAATCAAATTTTGTCAGCAAAGACTGAAAGAGCCTTACGATTTACGGGCCAGAGGTTCTATGCTTGGGCAAATAAGCCAGATACCATGTTGGCCAACAAGCTGAAAAATAAAATAGCCCAATCAAAAATGTATCAGATAAAAGATACACTAGGACAAATAACATCTAGCCCCAAGAAAGTTCAGGAAGTGTTTAAAAGCTTTTTTAGTAAACTGTACACCTCCCAAGGCTCAACAACAGAAGCCCCCATAAGGGATTTCTTACATTCATGTGAACTCCCCAGCTTGACAGAGGAGGACAATTGCTTAATTAACTCCAAAATTTCACTAGAGGAGGTGAAACAGGCTATACAGGAGGCGAAGGTGGGCAAGTCCCCTGGACCGGACGGATTTACGGCACAATATTAGAAGACTTTTTCACACATCCTAGCCCCACACTTAACTACTTTCTAGAACTATATTCTTGAGGGCAAATCAATCCCAGCGGAATTTAACCAAGCCAAATTGGTCTTTTTTCCAAAAGAGGGTAAAGATAAACTGCAAGTGAAAAATTTCAGACCCATATCATTACTTAACATTGATTTAAAACTTTTGACAAAGATTATGGCCAACAGGGTAGCAAGATTCCTCCCCAAGCTGGTTCACCAAGACCAGGTAGGCTTCATTCCCCATAGGCAAGCAGGGGACAATATTCGCAAGGTAGCTAATCTAATCTATATGGCCCAACAACAACGCTCTACCTTGTGCATGTTGGCCCTTGATATAGAAAAGGCCTTTGACACTGTAGAGTGGCCCTACTTATGGGAGGTGCTGGCAAAGTTTGGTTTCACGAACACTTTTATAAACTTTCTTCAAACACTTTATAAGAAACCAAAGGCGGAAATTAAATTGTCAGGTCAGAAAAATGAAACTATAGATATACAGAGGGGCACTAGACAAGGATGCCCGCTCTCTCCGCTACTATTTGCCCTGGTAGTGGAGCCTCTGGCCCAGAAGATCAGGATATCTGCTCAGGTAAAGGGAATACAGGCTGGCCCAACACATTTTAAGACTAGCTGGTTTGAGGATGATGTACTATGTACACTCACCAACCCCATAACATCGATCCCGGCTCTGTTTAAAATACTTGACAGTTTCAGTTTAATATCAGGTCGTAAATTAAACACGACCAAAACAGAGGTATAAGCGGTGAATCTAACCCAGGAAGAGAAAATTATCGGTTTACATGGCCAAAGACCCATATTAGGTATCTAGGGTTCAATCTTACAAGAAACTTGGGGGATCTCTACAAATTAAATTATGAACCTCTTATCAAACAATTAAAGAACGACATGAACTCATGGTCCAAACACAAATTATCTTGGCTAGGACGGATACATTCTGTAAAAATGAATCTGTTACCGAAAATTCTCTATTTGTTCCGATCCCTACTGGTTAGATGTACGGAAAAAGAACTAAGACAATTCCAAAAAGTAATTTTCCAATACATTTGGCAATACAGACCACATAGAATAGCAGACAGATAATGACTCGACATAAGAGTTGGGGTGTCCTATCATGCCCTAATCTCATCCAGTATTATCGTGCAGCTCAATTAGCACTTATCCTTAGGATTCATTCACGGGAACATAAACCAAGTTGGGTCTACATAGAAGACCAGGAATTACAACCCTATACATGGGATCAAGTCATTTGGCTAAAAGATCCATTGGCGGCGCTAAGACGGCTGCAAAACCCGATAATCAGGTTGTCGTTGCAATGCTGCAAATGGGCTCAGACATACCATGGGACTCTGGGTCGGTTATCCCCCTTGGCTCCCCTGATACCACACCCGGAATTCCGGACCCCTCTATCTGAACGCTCTAGGGAATGGAGGACATCAAGAGACTTAGGCAGAATTGGGAACTGGGTGACAGAAGGGGGCTCTCTCTCCTATGTGCATCTGAGGGATAAATATAATCTTCCACTGGAGGAACACTACAATTTCTGTAGGATTAGTCATTTAGCAAATTCCTTGTTCAACAATGGGGTATCCCGAAATACACTTGGTTCTCCAAATTATGCAGCACAGCGCCTTTAACAAGAGGAATACTAGGTATGCTTTATTCAGAATTTAATAAACCAAAAACAGAACCCAAGGATAAATTTATGAAAGAATGGGAAAAGGATTTGGGATGCACCTGGGAAATAACCCAGTGGAAAAAATCCTGGAAAGAACTTACAAGGGGCTCACTAAATTACAGTCTGCTAGAGACATCCATAAAAATTTTGAGAAAAAATAAAAAGTATATATATCTATAGCATTTTATGACACTGTAGAAGGCCAATGGAGCCCAGTGAATGTGTATCAAATGGGTCTTCGCTCTGCTCACTCTGTTTAGCTTTAGTGTCAAAAAAGCAACTTAGTATCTACAAAGCCTAATTAACATAGGGGAATATTTAATGTTTCATATAGTAGCAAATTATGTGTTAGGGGTTGTGAAGGGGGCATAAAAAGCTGAGATAGAAATGTAATTTTTCCCCATAGAAATGTCCATAGCAGCCCTCCGCCATCAGCTTTACAGCCCCTGCCACACTAAACCCATAACTAAGGGTTTGAATAATTTACGTCCCGCTACATGGTTTATAGATTTGTATTCCGGCCATGTCCTTGCATTCTTTTCTAATTTAATTGCTCTGTAACTCCAGCAAATTTCAAGTCCGCAGACATACGCGATGTAAGACGGCCACTGAAATTTGCTGGAGTTACAGAGCGATTAAATTCGAAAATCCTGTAAGGACATGGCCGGAATCCAAATCCGTAAACTATGCTATGGCATGTAGCATTTTCGGGCATAAACATGATAAATTATTAAAGCACGTCGTTATGGGTTTAGACAGAGTCAATAGAAAAAGAGGCCATCATCTTTATGTGACTAAAACATGGAGGTTACATTTCAATCCATAAATATAACACAGAAATAAAATAAATAAATAAATAATTTATTGCAGATTTGTGAGCTTGAGAATGTTGTGCTATTAATTTTAATATCTTTATCCATAATTTAAAATACAATAGTGTGTTTATATTTGCTTTTACAGCGCTATGGACAGGACTTTAACCCCCTAGTATCCGTAGGATTTGTGGCTACATTTACCATTTACAGGTGTGAAAACAATTGTGGGCTTGAGGACTTGTAGCAATTTAATATCGATTTGCAATTGTAACATTTACGGGATTGAAAGATCAAAGGCTTAGCTGGGTCGAAGTTCAGATTTTGACAGCCCATAGGGTTTTTCTGCCTGTAACCCGCAGATCAATTTAATAGCAGTAATATTTGCGGACTCCTTAACGAGCTTCAGGAACTCAAAAGCCGCCGAATTTAATAGGGCCCTTAGTGAATCTATGGGTACGTTTCATTGTTACTTGAAGGCTGAGCTGCCTATATCATTATGTGGAATTATCTACCTTGATGGCTTTGTGCTGTATTTTACAGGAGCTGGAGGCTGGTCACCTTTGGACAGTGACAATTATCAGTGGCTCCAGGTGGATTTTGGTAACAGGAAACAGATCCACTCAATTGCTACCCAAGGACGGTACAGCAGCTCTGACTGGGTATCTCAATATCGTATGCTATACAGTGACAGCGAGAGAAACTGGAAGCCATATCAACAGGATGGAAACATTTGGGTAAGTTATGAAGACTATAGGCACTTATTTATAGTGTGTTATTTTCTGATGGTCTATTTAATAACTTTTTCCAATGTATAACATACTGTTGAAAATGATTTTGGTACATTGTTTGGATATATATTTTTAATGGGGGATTTTGAAATTTGCTTTTATGCCATGTACATTTTTTATAATTTAGATTTGAGTATAAAGTTTTTGAGCTGTAAGAATCTAAACAATTATTTTGGGGCAACATCAGTCTTCAAATATCACAAAAGGACAGATTTTTATGGATATGCCCTGCTTGAGCACACACAATGGTTCACAAGTGGTACTGTTATTATGATTAACCCACCTGCTCCCTAAGATGGATTTCTAACAAATCTGGTATGTTAATGGACTGAGTACTGGATGAAGCCCAATTATTAAGAAAGTGTTTTCCGTTTGAAGTACATTAGAGTTTTTTGAACATTTGAATGAACACAATTCCATAATTGGGAAGTCATGTATAAGTAATTATCAGTAAACAAAGTTGCCCCTAATTGCATATTATATCAAGAAATATGCATTTCAACCATAAATTTAGCTGACTCTGATTGTGTCCATCTTGTATTGCTTGTCTGTCTGCAGCCGGAAGAGAAGTGTTATAATTCTTGGGGTCAATCTTCTATTAAGTTGTAGTGTCAAGAAGGCTATTTACAGTGCCATTCATTCAAAATAACTGTATATTATTATTATTACTAGCGATTTGCCTGTAAAAAAATGGCGGCAATGAGATGTGTATGTTTGTAAATTTGTTTAGTTAGTAATATACATATTTGACACTTGTAAGGTTTTAGTTATGTCGAAATAAGTACAATTCCTATATTAAACATGTTTATTTTTTGAACATTTTCTTTTCTTCTTGAGTAACTGTTAAAGAGTTTTGTAGTAAAAGTATTAACATTTGAATGTAAGAACCGTTGAACTTTAGATTAATCAGTATTGTAAACTTGAGCTAATTGTTTTTTAACATGCAACTTGTAGCTCAAGAACTGTTAACTTAAATATACATTGAATCCAGAGGAAGGCAAACAGTAAAAACCCTCTTTGAAAAGTAGACAATTGTATCAAAGCGGGGAAAAAATGAATTCCTTCCTGACCCCATTAACTGCCGATCAGATTACTCCCTGGATTAATGTTTAACATGAAATACAACATTTACATTGTGCCTGAAAATGTGCTTGTGCTCTTAACATGAACTTTGTAATATGTCTAAGTAAGGAACTTGAAAGTATTTTTTGGGAAACTTGAACTTTCTTATCTGTCTAAGTAAGGAACTTTAAAGGATTTTTTGTCAAACTTGTAACGTTATAAACAGTAACATAGTTAATTTACATTTGAACTGAATTTTTAAAATAATGCAAGGCAAGTGTTTTGTGTGGCTAATCATGCATAAATAGTACTTCCATGAATTATGACTGAATTCTTTGTTTGTTTTCAATGGTTGACCTTTGTTTGTTGGTGTAGTAATTGTTTTAAATGGCACATTCCTCTGTGGAAAGCGGTTCTCTAAAACGAGAATGCGAGACTTTAAAGTTGGTCTGTGATGTGTAACCACTGTTCTCTATGGGCCTCATTCAATTGTGATTTGGTGAATTGAATAGGGCTCTATATAAGCACATAGCATATTTTATTTACAGAAGTTTTTAGTTAGTGAAGACCTTGCTTTTGGATAGGCGTTCACTAACTAAAAACTTCTATAAAACAAATATGATATGTGCTTATATAGAGCCATATTCAATTAGCCAAATAGCAATTGAATGAGGCCCTACGTGTTTTACAATTGTATGTAGTTTAATGTGGAAGGATTGTTGTTGTAAACCTAATTTCTGTGGCGTGATAATGATCTTTTGAAAGAAACAGACGGTTGTCTGTAATTTTTCTGAATTTTTTGTGGTTATATTGTGGTGTATTTGATTTTTGAGTTTGGTTTTAAATTGGTTTGGCATGGCTTTTGTTTGTTTGATGGAAAGTTACAGTACTTCATAGTAGACAATGTTTTTAGTAAAAATGCATCCATCCTCTAATAAATCACCTTGACTTTCATTGTTTTCAATGTAAACTTTAATAGCCTGTGGATTTTTGCACCGTGATAAGGCAACGCACAATTGGCCATGTGCAAATACTGGTTGTTCTAAGAAAATACCCACAGATTTTAAATGTTTGTCCTGATTTATTAATGGTCATGGCAAATGCCATAATGATGGGAAATTGCCTTCTTTGAAGTAGAAAATGGAGACTACTTTCACTATCCTTGGTGTGAAAACTCTCTCTCCTTTATGGGTACCAGTTAAAATGTCAGCATCTATGAAATGGTCCTTTAATTGTTGAACAATTTATTTTGTCCCATTGCATAGGCCTTTTTTTGGGTTTATATTTCACAGTAATATGATAATTGCACCTTTCTTTAGCTGCAAAATATGTGGTGGCATTCCAGAAGGAGTTAATGAGTTTATGAATTCAGTGGAAAAGTTTGCCTGACTGTCTTTTCTCAGCAAGTACAGAATCAGCACTGTGATCATTTCTTTGGGGTGCATAATTTTTTTTTAAAATATCCATCTTAGGGAGCAGGTGGGTTAAACATTATTCAGCATCAATGCATCCTTATTTTTACATGTTAGTATGACTTGGTTGGCAAGTTCAGAATAGTCTTGGTTATTTATTGTACTTTGGAATATAGCCGATATAAGATCTTGTTGACAAATCATATGAGGTGGGATGTGCACAGTGTGGTCAGGTAAATTTGGTATTTTTTCAGTTTTTCCTTCTCTAATTTTAATAAGCCAATCATTGAAATCATTTTGGCCTTCTGATCTCATATTTTGTTGTAATTGAAGATGGGTAAAATGTTTCCATAGTGTACGTGACTTTATAAAGGTTTCGATAATCTCGGTACGATTTCCATGTACAACAATAGGTAATGTCTGTCTAAAATTGCCACCTAACAACATTACCTTTCCACCAAATGGAAAAGTATTATCCATGACTTCACGAAGCAAATGGTCAATACATTGGAGGGCATAGCATGACATCATAGTAGCCTCATCTATTATAATTCATTTACTTTTCTTCAGTTTTTTTCCTTGTAATGATGTCATGCGAATATCTGACACTGATGTTTCTAAAATAGGCACTGGCAGTTTAAACTCACTATGTACAGTTCTTCCACCTTCTAACAAAAGTGCAGCAATTCCAGTGGTGGCAAATGTGAGTGCTATTTGATCTTGTGCTCATACTAAACTCATTAATAAATTATATTGATATGTTTTTCCTGATCCGACAGGTCCATCAAGATAGAAATAACCCTCTTTGACCATGTCATCATCTAGTCCTTTGTACTTGTAGTTGAATGTCATAGTCTTCAAAGTTTATGTCATCTATAAGACCTGGATCAGGCAGATTAAAACTTGCACAACTTAAGTCTTTAGCCATATTACTTTTAAATGTGTTCCACAAAGCTAATGCCTTTGGAGCATTTGTGAAGATACAAATGAATGCAAATTGTTCCCTCATCTGCAGTGGCCATTGACATAGTGCTGCTTCTTCTAAACATCTTTCCCATTCTGTATCATCAGCTAGTAAGTTTCTATGTCTGGCAGCTAAATTAAAAGATTCATACTATGGGCCTCATTCTATTAATGGCCGTAAAATGGCCGCAAAGCAGCGATTCCTTGCGGCCATCTTCCGGCCCCGTGTAGAGCTACTGCTACCTTGCTATTCAAATGGACGGTGCGGCAAGGATATACCCCTTACAGCCGGCTGCACATCATGCAAACGGCCGCAAGCGTTTTTCCTGCGCCCGTAAATCTTGTTTTCTGGCCGCAAAGTCAGAAAACTGTAAATGCAAATATAAATTCAAGATGGCACTGTAAAGCTCCGTAAATGCTAGGCATCATAATGGGGGACATGAGGATTAATAGCAACATCCTCTCAAGCTTGCACATCGCCCAAATCCGATATATCATTTACGGTTTACTTTCCATTCCGTAGTCCCGCGGGCTTGTTCTTGTTAAAACCCGTACTGGTTCGGAGGTGGAGGGCCGCAAACAAAGCATTGTAGAAGCCAATATATATTCAATCCAGCACTGCAAAGCACTGTAAATGATGGGGAACATAATGGGGGTGCATGATGTTTAATAGCAAAACATTCTCAAGCTTGCACATAGCCAAATTGTACTTTGATTTTGAAATCCGTCCAAGTTCCACGGACTTCAATGATCAAGCCCGTAGCTCCTTATTCAAGCCTGTGCGGGCTTGCATGGTAGATAAAACACGAAGATTGAACATGAAGTTAAATATCTTTATTTGCGGATTTGAGAGTAGGGGAATGTTGAGCTATTAATTCTAAAACCAAACATCACTTTCACTTTTAATAAAAGTACAGGATGGCTTTTCTATGCTACGACTTGTAAGTAAGCCCTTTACGACCCGTGGGTCTATTTTACCCATTTACGGACTTGAAGGAGGGTAATCACGCAGCCTTTGCGGGTCTGAGGTGCTCCAAGCCCTTGGGACTTTGTCAACGGACATTTGACATGAATTTAACTAAAAATGATTTTCAGATTTGAGTGTAGGGGAATGTTGTGCTATGAATGCTAACACCTCCAATCACTTTATCCTCTCATCAAAGTGCAGGATGGCTTTTCTTATGTGCTTAATTGGGTGCTAGCGGGACCTTTTTGGTGCAAGTAAGCTGCGGCTCGGTTTTAGATAATTACGGCCATGACGAGAGGGTTTACATAACAATTGAATAGCAACCGGGGCTTTATTGCAGCCGAAACTTTTGTGGCCGTGTAAGATCAAAGGCTTTCTTGCTGTGCGTGTGGCCGCAAGGGATAACAGGGTGCCGGCCGCAAGCCTGCCGGAGCCCTCGGCCGCAAGGGAATAGAATAGGCAAATAGCATGCGGCCGGTCCTTGCGGCCATGCATCTCCTACGGCCATTAATAGAATGAGGCCCTATGTCATTAACAGTTCTTAAGTGTTCAAAACTTTGTGCACCAGGAACATTTAAAAGTAGTAGTCATAAGCAGAAACGTTCATGGTCTCTTGGACTGACCATGTAAATTCTTGATATTTTATTTCCTCTGGTTTTTCTTGGTCTCCATAAACCATTCACAAAAACATAGTGATATGGAATTTCAATATGTATGAATTGTGTTGCCTGTGAATCTGTAGAATTTAATTGAAACCATGCAGTTAGTGTAGTGTGACGATGCTCACTTTGGGACAATGCATTAGTTTTATTTCCAGCATTGAAATACACTAAATGTCTTTGTGGCAAATGAACTGCTAATCTATATACTGCATGTGATCTAACGTGAATTTCAAATTTTAAAAGCCGGCACATCTATCTACATGAGATGCAAGTACATCATGTACTAACCCAGTGCTTTCGGTATTGTCTGCACTTTTAACGACTACAGTAGCTGCATCATAGCCTTTGTAAATATATTTGTAGACCTATCTAATGGATTTGATGGAAGTGCAGTCTTTTACATTAATATGTGCATTATACTTCATAAGTAAATGTGGATTGTATGGTACCACATATCTATTGTCGACCTTTTTGTCATGAATAATGGCACTATATCCCTCTCTTCTTCTATATAATGGATAGCCATCAAAATTGGCATACGTTTTGTCTCTATAATCTTTTGGAAATTCTTTTGTACATTTATTATTTTCCATACATGGTGATTGTGGATTAAGCTCGCCACAGGGTCCATGAATCATCCGATGAGTTACAATCTTATATAGTCTTCCATATATTTCTGGAGCTGGTAGTTCAGCAACAATGACTGAATCCACTTTGTCACAAGTATCTAATTTATCTTTTTCTTGAAGGATTATCAGAAGATGTGCATGTGAAGGCCTCTTTTTTAAAATGCAATTGTATATACATAAGCAAGACATTTGCCAAATAAGTGATTTATAGTGATGTCACGTGCAAATAGGAATCAATAATCCATTGTTGTGTTAGTTTTCCATCACATAAAATTGGATTAAATGTATTTTGAATAGCAATTTGAGCTACTTTAAATTCATATATTATTTCGCATTCGGACTTTAGCATTTGGGTAACAAGGAAGGGTTAATTTTGGTTGCCAGCCTGCTTCTCCGTGTGGGAAAAAATGGGCTATGTCATTGGATTTAAATTAGTACTTAAGATACTGATATTAATGAATGGTTGCTCCTCATTTCTGGGATACATTCTCATGTCTCTTTGAAATGGTGGTTCTCCATCATTTTGAAACACCATTTCAACCTCATTTGATGTTGGCAAATTATAATGTAGTTTATCAGTATGTCTACCTCTTTTAAGCCCCATATTGACCTTTGGGATTGGTAATTGATGTCTTTCTGCATAAAGTTGTTGTTCCTTTTCTACTTCTGCCAATCACATATATAGTTGTGAGCGTACGAGTTGTTGCTAACGCTGCGGGCTCGCGCAGCGAGCCGAGGCCCTCGCGAAGCGAGGGCACTGCCCGAGGATCTCAGTTGCTGGCATGGAGCGCCGAAGGTGCTCCTTGCCAGCAACTGAGGACCCTCGCGAAGCCATTTTACGCCAATGCGGAAGTACACGACAACGGTTTGGGCTCGCGCACGCACAGTGTTACACTGCACACATTCAGCACGCTTACACAGCAGATCCACACCACTAATACTGCAGCAACATCAAAACACATTCACAGCTCTTCCACACAATGCTTTAAAATAGGTAAAGTATATTCATTTATTAATGTATTATATATTTCATTATTACACACTAAACAGCATTAGCTACCTTACAATTTCATTGCCGTCATTTTTTGACGGGCAATTCGCTAGTTTTTTATAAGCTTTAGTGTAGGGCTTATTGGCCGTAATGTTATCTAGCTCTATAAAAACACTGGGTAAGCATTTTTTTTTTTCTTTCAGCTGCATATGTTGGTCAACAGCTTCTATTGTATCTAGGACATATAGTTGAGCAAATTTTCTTTGCTCTCCTTCCTCTGGATGTAAATGGGAAGTACGATGGTAAATTTGTCCTTGGACTTTAAAACAGTAAGGACCATGTCCTGGTACATTAGCAGCTAATGTTGCCCCCATAGATGCAAAGGATATATCACTATTGTAGGATCTTATGTTTGTCTTAAACTGTTTATAGTTTGGAAAAGTAGGTTAAGTCATAATGTTTTGTAAATAGATTGGAAATTCTTTTCTTTTTGGAAGTTTGAACTTGCCTTTTTGACAGCAACTAATAAATTGGCCATCTCTGGGTCTCTCCTGTTTAAAATGATAAGCCTCACAAAACTGACATTGAGTATTCATGTCCCCACAATTATGAACCTCTACTGCTAAAAACTTGAGTAAAGGACAATTTGCAAATCATATATCAATTTCATTTTCAAATTCATCAGATGAAATGTCATGTGATGTTTCAGCAACAGGTTCTAAATGCTTTGTTTTTTTCGTGGCTTTTTTTGGTATATCTTTTATTGGTTTAGGTAAAATGTCATGTGATGTTTCAGGAACAGGTTCTAAATGCTTTGTTTTTTGGGTGGCTTTTTTTGGTATATCTTTTATTGGTTTAGCTAAAATGTCATGTGATGTTTCAGGAACAGGTTCGAAATGCTTTGTTTTTTTGGTGGCTTTTTTTGGTATATCTTTGAATTTTTCAGGTAAAATGTCATCTGATGTGTCAGGAAGAGGTTATAAATGCTTTTTTTGGTTAGTAGCTTTTTTTGGTGTATCTTTAATTTTAGAAGGTGATAGTCTTTTGCTTGCAATTCTTTTGCGTTCTTTTTCTCGTCAAATTTCCTTCTGCTCCGGTGTCTGCTGGCTGGCCAATCTCTGTAGTCGTTCTCTAGCTTGCCGTCTTATCTTTTCTTGTTTGCTCTCGTTATCAGCCATGTTAATCTGTAAAAAAAATAATGTATCATTAGTTTATTTTGAGATCTTAAGTTTGTTTTTGAATTTTTTTATTATCGACAGTTTGTTTCTATGTGATTCTAGTTCATTGTAGCGGTACTTTCTTTGTATTGTTAAATATGTGTTTTTTTTATATTTTTGCTTTTCACTTTCTGTCGTAGGTTTTTTTGGTTTGTTAATTTATTTTTGTGTTGTACTTTTGGCTTATAGGGATAGTAGAGGGCAGAAATTAGTCTTTGTAATTTATTGTACAGGGGATTGTTATAATAGTATTTTTATATTTTATTTAAAGGCTTATATGTTGGGGCACTGAAAATGTTTCTATTGTTGTTTTTTGGGTGTTAGTACCATTTGTTGAACTATTGTATTTTATGTGTGTGGTTAGGTGTTATGCTTAATATTGTACATTTGGACTGGTAATTTAGAATGACAAATTTTATTTAGTCTGTGTTTTGAGACTTTTGTGGACTATGCCGTTTTCTTTTTTTTTTTTTGGCTAGATTGAAGTTTGGATTTATTGTTAAACATTATTGTCCATAAAAGACAAATAAGAGGTAAATGAGAAATGTGTCAGTTATATTTTGGTAAAAGTTATAGTTAGTGGTTGTTATTCTTTCTTTTTTTTTCTGTTGACATGCATGCAGAGCAACATGTTCATTTAGTATTCTCTTTTTTTACTTGTTATACTGTACCTTGGTTGAAGTGTGATTTCAAGCAGAATCTTTGTTGGTCCGCTTTTGAAAGTCTTCGTCCGATGCTCGTCTGTTGTAAAATAAAAAGTAAAATGTTATTTTATTTTAATGTATTTGTACTGAATAGCACATTTTCTTGTTTTGTTCTATTGTATCTGTTATGGTGAATTTTACTGCTGTGCTGTTTTTTGTGCAACCTTTTAAAATACTTTAATTGTATTTGTATATTACAGTTATTCTTTTTCCCCCCTGTAATTATTAATGTTTTTAATATTTTGGATCTGATCACAATGTTTTTAGCATTATCCTGTTTTGTGTCCACCACTTTTGGTATGCTTATTTAGGCTTCTTTGTAATGCTTATAGGTTCTTAAACAATGAAGAAGAATATTAATTAACTTTTATATCTGTGTAATTTTTGGTACAATCCTGTTTTTTGTCCACCATATTTTGCATACTTTATTTGCTTAATTAGTCTTCTATTTTGGATATGATCACAATGTTTTTAGCATTATCCTGTTTTGTGTCCACCACTTTTGGTATGCCTATTTAGGCTTCTTTGTAAGGCTTATAGGTTCTTAAACAGTAAAGAAGAATATTATTTAACTTTTCTATCTGTTTGTGTGATTTTTGGTACAATCCTGTTTGGGGTCCACCATATTTTGCATACTTTTGTTGCTTAATTAGTCTTCTTTATGAGTATTAAATGATGTTGGACAGTAAAAATGAATGTTAATTGCCTTTTCTATATCATGGTAGGCTTTTTTGTTTTATCCTGTTTTGTGTTCATCACTTTTTAGTTGCTGCATTTGGCTTGTGGTTGATGGTTGGAGTTTATTTTACAGTAAAGAGGAAGAATACTTTTGTTTTATGTATGTTGCTAATGTTTCGGATGCTATCCTGTTTTGTGACCGCCTCTTTTTTTTTCCTCTGAAACGTTCTTTCTTTGTAAATTGTATAGGTTTTTGTGAAGTTTGTTAAACTGTGTTGTTTTAGTCTTTATTACATTTTTTTTTTTTTTGTAATTTTAATTTTTAATTTGGCGACCATTAAACATATACAGTTGCAAGCAAAAGTATGTGAACCCTTTGGAATGATATGGATTTCTGCACAAATTGGTCATAAAATGTGATCTGATCTTCATCTAAGTCACAACAATAGACAATCACACTCTGCATAAACTAATAACACACAAAGAATTAAATGTTACCATGTTGTTTTTGAACACACCATGTAAACATTCACAGTGCAGGTGGAAAAGGTATGTGAACCCCTAGACTAATGACATCTAAAAAAGCTAATTGGAGTGAGGTGTCAGCCAACTGGAGTCCAATCAATGAGATGAGATTGGAGGTATTGGTTACAGCTGCCCTGTTCTATAAAACACACACACCAGTTCTGGGTTTGCTTTTCACAAGAAGCATTGCCTGATGTAAATGATGCCTCACACAAAAGAGCTATCAGAAGACCTACGATTAAGAATTGTTGACTTGCATAAAGCTGGAAAGGGTTATAAAATTATCAACAAAAGCCTAGCTGTTCATCAGTCCACGGTAAGACAAATTGTCTATAAATGGTGAAAGTTCAGCACTGCTGCTACTCTCCCTAGGAGTGGCCGTCCTGTAAAGATGACTGCAAGAGCACAGCACAGACTGCTCAATGAGGTGAAGAAGAATCCTAGAATGTCAGCTAAAGACTTACAAAAGTCTCTGGCATATGCTAACATCCCTGTTAGCGATTCTACAATATGTAAAACACTAAACAAGAATGGATTTCATGGGAGGATACCACAGAGGAAGCCACTGCTATCCAAGCAAAACATTGCTGCACGTTTACAGTTTGCACAAGAGCACCTGGATGTTCCACAGCAGTACTGGCAAAATATTCTGTGGACAGATGAAACTAAAGTTGAGTTGTTTGGAAGAAACACACAACACTATGTGTGGAGAAAAAGAGGCACAGCACACCAACATCAAAACCTCATCCCAACTGTGAAGTACGGTGGTGGGGGCATCATGGTTGGGGGCTGCTTTGCTGCGTCAGGGCCTGGACGGATTGCTATAATCGAATGAAAAATGAATTCCCAAGTTTATGAAGACATTTTGCTGGAGAACTTAAGGCCATCTGTCCACCAGCTGAAGTTCAACAGAAGATGGGTGTTACAACAGGACAACGACCCAAAGCATAGAAGTAAATCAACAACAGAATGGGTTAAACAGAAGAAAATACGCCTTCTGAAGTGGCCCAGTCAGAGTCCTGACCTCAACTCGATTGAGATGTTGTGGCATGACCTCAAGAAATTGATTCACACCATCCCAAGAATATTGCTGAACTGAAACAGTTCTGTAATGAGAAATGGTCAAGAATTACTCCTGACCGTTGTGCACATCTGATCTGCAACTACAGGAAACGTTTGGTTGTAGTTATTGCTGCCAAAGGAGGTTCAACCAGTTATTACATCCAAGGGTTCACATACTTTTTCCACCTGCACTGTGAATGTTTACATGGTGTGTTGAATAAAAACATGGCAACATTTAATACTTTGTGTGTTATTTGTTTAAGCAGACTGTGATTGTCTATTGTTGTGACTTAGATGAAGATCAGATCAAATTTTTTGACCAATTTGTGCAGAAATCCATATCATTCCAAAGGTTTCACATACTTTTGCTTGCAACTGTATATGTCCTTTTTTTTTTTTTTACTTGTTATAATATACCTTGATTGAAGTGTTGTTCTTGTCCGAATGACAGAGGGTCCCCTCCTGCCAATCTTAATCCGCCAGTCTTCTTGTAGTGTCTGTTTGAAAAAGAAAGTTAAATGGTTAATTGTATATTTCTTCTTTTTGATTTAGCAAAGCATGGTCTCTTTCAACATGTAATGTATTTTTCTATCTTACCTCTTCTTCTTTGTTTGTGTTCTTTAAAAGTAATTCTCTTTCACAGTCCACGGTGCAAATTCTTGAGTGACGCTGTTGATGCAGACGTTGTTGATTCAGATTTAGGTTCCATATGTATTAGTGTCATATTATTTTTTGCTGTAAATTAATGTCATTTAAATATACTTGTTTAATTAGTTTCGGTTAACATTATTTTGTTGTAGGGCCTATACACATAAATGTGCGTGTCACATGTCACTATACATGAATCACATTTTCATACTTAAAGTTGTTTTTTTTTTTGGTTTTTTTTTGCTGTCTTGGTATAAAAATGTAATTATTAAAGCTTACCTCTCAGTTGTAATTTGCACAGTGTAAAGTAGGAAATTAGGAAATAATTATCTTCTCAAGTAACAGCAGCAGTTAACTATCCAGTCACTCCGTTCATCACCTGAGTAGGAATGTAGAATTTTCTGGAAAGTAGGCAGTATTTATAAACTTTGAGGTGCCTCAGACCGTTAGAACGCAATACGCATGCGCTATTTGCATTCCAGCTTACAATTTGCGTTCCATCCGCCATTTTATGCGTAGTAGTTTTCAAAATGGTGGTTAATATCAGTGTGGTACGTGCCGCATAGGATGTGTTATGTACCTCGTAAAGTTGACTGTAGCGTTGTTTCAGTTTTGCAAGTCAATGTAGTATTGTTGCGTCTGTAGCCTCGTTTTCGTTTTGTTCGGCGGCCATTTTTTCTCTCGCTTAGGTGATTTTCGGCAGTTTAAATTCGTTTATTTGGACTTAAATGGACGTGTAAATTCACTTTTCAAGGTGCTTGATGCCCCCCTTGCTGTAAGTAAGCTTTTTATGTGTTCGTTGTGTTTATTTATTGTGTTTCTGATGTTTTCATGCGCTACGTTTTTTGCGTGTTTGGAATGGGTCGTAGCGCGTCCCGTATTTTCTTGCGAAGACGCAGTTGCTTTTTTTTTCTAAGTCGTGTGTGTGGGACGCAGCGTTTTTTTTTTTTAAGTCGTGCGTGTGTGTGTTAACCGCGTGTGAGGCGCCTTTGAGCCTCCACCTCAAACAACACAGCCGATGTTGGAGCCTCCACCACCACAAATGCGGCCCTCACTTTACGAGGGTCCGCATTTGCGGACAAACACAGCCGACGTTGGAGCCTCCACCTCCGTAAATGCGGCACCTCGCTTCGCGATGGTCTGCCTTTGCGGACAAAAACAGCAGACGTTGGAGCCTCCACCTTCCGCAAATGAGGCTCTTCGCTTCGCGAGAGTCCACATTTGCGGAGCGAACAGCGTCCTTCGCTTTGCGAGGGATGCAGTTCTTGCGGGCTCGCGAGCAACGGCTCGTATGCTCACAACTATATATGTGATTGTATTTTGGACGCTGTGGGAAGCCACTGGAGTGACTGACATAGAGGTGTTGCAATTCTGTGTGTTAAGTATGGTAGATTAATCTTGCGTGTCATTATGGATTTGAGTGGAGACAGATAAGTGATAGGTTAGCCAGCAAGGAGCAAGACACTATAGTCAGGGTGGGATATTGTGAGAAAATAAATACAAATTTTAATGTGTAAGGTAGTGATGTATTTTGGAGATGTTGATTAGGTCAAAATGTCATAATTTGGTTATTAATAGTATGTGAGGAACCAAACAGAGGGTAGTTCCAGTAGAACCCCAAGCCAATGAGCCTGAGGTGGAAGTATTATGGTATTTATCAACAATGAGGGATAGTTGTGGAATGGAAGCTGTACTAGAGGGTGGGAAGATTAGGAACTTTAACATGTTGAGTTTAAGTTAATGGGTGGACATCCAAGAGGATACGTTTTCAACATGTGGTAGAAGAGAGGAGGATATATCTTATGCTGAGAGGTAGATATCATCTGCATATAGATGATACTGAAATTCAAAATATTTTATTAGGGTACCAAGGAAGGATGTAAGATGGAGAAGAGGAGGGGGCCTAGGACTGAATCTTGGAACACGTCAGCAGTCACAGGGATTGGTGAAGAAGAGGTGCCAGAGAAGAAGACACAAAATGTTTGATAAGATTTGGACCATGAGAGAGTTGTGTCATTGATGCCAATGGAGTGGAGTATTTCAATAAGAAAATAGGGGTCAACTGTATCATTGTTAGTGTAAGTGTTTGGCCTTGTTTTGATCCTGTTTGAGAATTTTTACGTTTTTCAGCCGTCATTTTATTTTTTGCTTAGCCGAATCTATGAAAAACTCCAAATAGAGGTCAAATTATATTGCAACCTCACTAGCAAGATCCATGGCTCTCCCTCTGTGCTGTGTGTAATTTTTTGGAATTATGCAGCGTTTTGGGGAGTCTTTGGAGTTACACGGGGACAAGAGTTGCGGCCGCAAAAAAGCCCAATTCACTATTCAAATGCTACGCTCACCCTTCCGTCAAGCCTGTAAATCAATAACACAGAGCAGCAGCTTACTTACACCAAAGAGGTCTCGCAACGCTCTTACTTACAATACGTAGCACCAGTTAAGCAAAATATGAGAAGTGAAAGTGATTTTAGGTCTTAGAATTCATAGCACGACATTCCCATACTCTCAAATTGGAAAATAAAAATAGTGTATTTTCTTTAAAATTTTCGACAAAGTCCTACGCCTTCAACATCCGAGCCCATAATACTTTTGAACCCAACCTCCGGACCTGGAGGTGAAGCCCGTTGGACTTAATGACGGGAATTTAACATGAAATAAAGTAGTTACTTATGCCGATATGAGAGTCACATATAATGGTTGTCAAACTGCGAGAAGTCGTCACGCTTTGCGAGGTGCATACGACTTAGGCGATGAGCTCCACAGATGCTCATAGCTTGCGAGCCTTGCAAAGAGAGGCAAGCCGTTAACACTTAGGACTTTGCTGATGAGCGCCACAGGCGCTCATCGCTTTGAGCCTTGCAAAGCGAGGCGATCTGTTAAACCATAGCACTTAGCCGATGCGAGCCTCGCGAAGTGAGGTGAGCAGTTAAAACTATAAGATGCAGGACTTAGGGAAAAAAAAATACGAGACGCGGGACTTAGAAAAAAAATATAGGAGACGCAAAAAATTATAAGATTAGCGGCCGAACAAAAAAACAGAAAAACACACTAAATACACCCCAAAAAATTACAAAAACATCACAGACAGCATGGGGCAACAGCCAGAACGTCTGTGAGTGAGGTGGAACGCAAATTTATCTCGATTTAGACGGTTTTCGCAATCCAAAAATCGCATAAGCGAGAAAAAAAATGGCAGCTGAAAAAAATGAAAACAAGGCTACATGACCACGTAAAACACTGCTAAACGCGTAGCACTTTACACATCATACTACGACCTACAAGATACACTATTACAAAAGACGAAAAATGCTCACACTTCAGACATTCACTACACTTTATAAGCTGGGCACTAACACTCACAATGTATATTCTATGCAGATGCAAAATACAAACAGATTGTTAGCTCTTCAGCCTATTGCTCGCTGCATATATCAATTATAAATAATTAAAGAATATTAATTTATTGAATACATCATTAATTATTACTTAATTCATTTATTGAATAAATAATTACTTATTACGTATATACTCGAGTATAAGCCGACCCGAGTATAAGCCGAGGCACCCATTTTACCACAAAATACTGGGTAAAATGAGTGACTCGAGTATAAGCCGAGGGCGGGAAATGTGCTGCCCCCTGTGTCCCTCTTGTGCCCTCTGTGTCCCCCTCTCTCTCTGTGTCTCTTCTCCCCTCTCCCTTCCCTGTGTCTCTTCTCCCCTCTCCCTTCCCTGTGTCTCTTCCAACATCTCCCTTCCCTTTGTCTCTTCCCCCTCCCTTATCACCCTCCTCAACCCCACTCCTCAACCTCCCTCCTCATCCTTAACCTCCCTCCTCATCCTCAACCTCCCTCCTCATCCTCAACCTCCCTCCTCATCCTCAACCTCCCTCCTCATCCTCAACTCCCTCCTCATCCTCAACTCCCACCTCAACCTCAACTCCCACCTCAACTTCCCTCCTCCTCCTCAACCCCCTCCTCAACCTCTCTCCTCATCCTCCCTCCTCAACCCCCCCATCCTCATCTTCTCTCCTCAACCCCCCATCCTCAACCCCCCTCCTCAACCCCTCCTCCTCAACCTCAACCTCCCTCCTCATCCTCAACTCCCTCCTCATCCTCAACTCCCACCTCAACCTCAACTCCCTCCTCAACCTCCCTCCTCATCCTCAATCCCCTCCTCAACCCGCCCATCATCATCCTCTCTCCTCAACCCCCCATCCTCAACCCCCCTCCTCAACCTCAACCTCCCTCCTCATCCTCAACCTCCCTCCTCATCCTTCCTCCTCATCCTCAACCTCCCTCCTCAACCTTCCTCCTCAACCTTCCTCCTCAAACCCCCATCCTCAACCCCCCCATCCTCAACCCCCCCATCCTCATCCTCAACCCCCCATCCTCAACCTCAACCCCCCTCAACCCCCATCCTCAACCTCAACCCCCCTCCTCAACCTCAACCCCCCTCAACCCCAACCCACCTCCTCAACCTCAACCCCCCTCAACCTCCCCCTACAATCCCCCTCAACCCCAACCCCCCTCCTCAACCTAAAACCCCTCAATCCCCCTCCTCCACCTAAACCCCCCTAAATGCCTCCCCCCTCTCCCCTCTCCCATCACTTACCTGCTTGTGCTCCGGCCTCCGCTCCTTGACGCGGCGACGGCGCACATGTGAGTGATGTCACATGCGCGCTGCTTCATTAGTATATACCGGGTGCATCCGGTATATGCTAATGACGCGTCACGCATGTGACATCACTCACATGCGAGCCGTGTCAAGGAGCGGAGGCCTGAGCACAAGCAGGTAAGTGAGGGGAGAGGGGGGAGGTATTTAGGGGGGTTGAGGGGAGTTTAGGTTGAGAAGTGGAGAAGTAAAGAGACACGGGGGGGTAGAGAGACACACGGGGGTTAGGGACACACAGGGGGGTTAGAGACACACAGGGGGTTAGAGACACATGGGGGGGTTTAGAGAGTCACGGGGGGGGGGTTAGAGAGACACGGGGGGAGAGTGACTCGAGTATAAGCCGAGGGGGCCCTTTTTTGCCTTAAAAACTCTGAAAAACTCGTCTTATACTCGAGTATATACGGTACTTAACCACATATACATACAAATATATATCTCTCTCAGAGGACCAAAAGTACACGACAGGAGAGGTTCGCAATGAGCGCCTCAGCGCAAGCCTAGCAATGAGCGCCAAAGGTCCTCACAGTACAAAACGGTTTCAATTATGTCTCAAACAGCATTCCCATGGCTTCAAATTTTATTGCCCCGTTTTTTTCAACGAGCAAGTGGCTAGTTTGATAATATTGTGCTATGAATTCTAAGACCTAACATCACTTTCTCTTTTAATAAAAGTACAGGATGGATTTTTTTTTAAATAATTGGTGCTACGTTTTGAAAGTAAGACCTTTGCGGTCCTATGGGCTTGGAGGCTTGACTCATGGTTCAAGCCCGCAAACTCGGAGCACAGTAAATTCAAATATAAATTCAAGGCAGCACTGTAAATGATGAGGATTAAAGGGACAACATTTTTTTAAGCTGGCACATCGCCACAATACGATTCTTGATTTCACGTTTTATTTATGTCCAAAGTCTCACGGGCTTGAAGACCCGCCAAGGCTTTAACTTTAAAGGCTTTACAAAAATGCATATTTTATTCACTCTTAAAGGGATGCTGAAAAAAAAAAATCTGCTGCCATGTTTTTTTAAAGTATATCTTCTAAAAGTTTTGTCTGCATAACAAATAATGTTTCAAATGGTATGAACAGCTGAATTATGGAACTCCATGCAAAAATTAGACCTACTGACTGACCTGGATACAGCTAAAAAATTCAGTCAGATAAACTTGTAACTTCATATGTATTTAATTGGCCAGCACCATACAACTGACTAAAACCTATAACAAACTTTGACCTCCAATTGGCATAGCCTGGTAATTTGACCACTGACCATCTTTTATTTTTCTCACCCTCATTTCTGACACTCCAAATCATACCCCCTAGTTTGTGAGCTCTCAGAAGTAGAGATTTCTGCTTCTTTTCATGAATTTGTCTAATGTTGTCTAATGTTGTATATGACATACTTTATATATACCTCGTAAATGTTGTCA
Source organism: Discoglossus pictus (assembly GCA_027410445.1). Classification (NCBI taxonomy): domain Eukaryota; kingdom Metazoa; phylum Chordata; class Amphibia; order Anura; family Alytidae; genus Discoglossus; species Discoglossus pictus. The sequence continues at coordinate 317,206,384 of CM050166.1, read as the reverse complement.
TGAATTTAATATATGTGTTTAATTTAATGTTCCCTTGAATATAGTAAGGAAAATTATACTGCATGATCAAATATAAGTAATAATAAGAGTTGCATCAATATTATTGATGTGGTTCCAAAGATCACAGCTTAGATTAATGTCTGCTGTAGGGTGTCAAATCAAAGAAATGTTAAACTATTTGAAGACATGGAAATTAGCTACAGTGACTTGCAAAAGTATTCACCCCGCTTGACTTTCTACCCATTTTGTTACATAACAGCCTTAAGTTCAATGTTTTATTAATCAGACTATCGTATTCTGATCCATCACATAAAATTCAAAGTTGGTGAAGTAAAATGAGAAAAGCATATACATAAAACTATATTTTAGAAATAGAAAACAGAGAATTGAATTGTGCGTATGTTGTCACCCCCTTTATGAAGTTCATAAAAAGCTCTGGTGCAATCTAAGTGTCACATGATCTGTCATTACATATACACACCTTTTTTTGAAAGGCCCCAGAGGCTGCAACACCTAAGCAAGAGGCACCACTAACCAAACACTGCCATTAAGACCAAGGAACTCTCCAAACAAGTAAGGGACAATGTTGTTGAGAAGTACAAGTCAGGGTTAGGTTATAAAAAACTATGCAAATATTTGATGATCACCAGGCGCACCATCAAATCTATCATAACCAAATGGAAAGAACATGGCACAACAGCAAACCAACCAAGAGACGGCCGCCCACCAAAACTCACATACCAGGCAAGGAGGGCATTAATCAGAGAGGCAGCACAGAGACCTAAGGTAACCCTGGAGGAGCTGCAGAGCTCCACAGAAGAACCTGGAGTATCTGTACATAGGACAACAATAAGCCGTACTCTCCATAGAGTTGGACTTTATGGCAGAGTGGCCAGAAGAAAGCCAATACTTTCAGCAAAAAAAATGGCACATTTTGAGTTTGCGAAAAGGGATGTGGGAGACTCCCAAAATGTATGGAAGAACGAGCTCTGGTCTGATGAGACTAAAATTGAACTTTTCGGGCCATCAAAGAAAATGCTATGTCTGGCTCAAAGCCAACACATCACATCACCCAAAGAACACCATCCCCATAGTGAAACATGGTGGTGGCAGCATCATGCTGTGGGGATGTTTTTCAGCAGCCAGGACTGGGAAAATGGTCAGAGTTGAGGGAAAGATGGATGGTGATAAATACAGGGATATTCTTGATCAAAACCTGTACCACTATGTGCGTGATTTGAGGCTAGGATGGAGGTTCACCTTCCAGCAGGACAATGACCCCAAACACACTGCTAGAGCAACACTTGAATGGTTTAAGGGGAAACATGTAAATGTGTTGGAATGGCCTAGTCAAAGCCCAGACCTCAATCCAATAGAAAATCTGTGGTCAGACTTAAAGATTGCTGCTCACAAGTTCAAACCATCCAACTTGAAGGAGCTGGAGCAGTTTTGCAAGGAGGAATGGGCAAAAATCCCAGTGGTAAGATGTCGACTTGGTGGCTCTACAAAGTATTGACTTTAGGGGGGTGAATCGTTATGCACATTGACTTTTTCTGTTATGTTGTCCTATTTGTTATTTGCTTTACAATAAAAAAAAAAAAAAATATATATATATATATATATATATATATATATATATATATATATATATATCTTCAAAGTTGTGGGCATGTTCTGTAAATTCAATTATGCAAATCCTCAAACAATCCATGTTAATTCCAGGTTGTGAGGCAACAAAACACGAAAAATGCCAAGGAGATGAATACTTTTGCAAGGCACTATACACAGAGCAGATGAAGTAATTATAGCTGAATCCACAGCCTTTAAAAACATTACTAATCCAAAACAAATTACAATACATATTAAAAGAAGTTAAAAATGCCTGGGGCATGAAACAATAGCAGCAATATTATTATGCAATCTTCACAGGATAAAACAGAAATAATGAAATAATTTCACTTGACCAGTTATATAGCACATATAAGTCATTTACTACATCATTAAAGATGCAACTGAAAAGTATATTGTGCAGCAAAGAGACCAGAGAAGGAAATACTATATAATGGATGCAAAGAGCGATAAGGTGAATGATATTGCTGCTTTATTTTGATTGGTTGATTAAAAAACCTTGAATCACAGTACTACTTTAGTCCTATATTTACAATATGTTCCATCAAAGACCTACAGTTGATAATGGGCAAGATATTTTAGAAAAAAAAGATAATTAAAAACTATTTTCTAATCTATTTATTTTATGCAATTATGCAGTTGTGAGAGCTACTATTTTTGATTCTACAACTCAGATGGGCCTTGAAAACTCAGAACAATTTAGTTACTTCTGTGGTAATTAGACATTCCTTAGTGCCTGGTCTTTCAGTAGGCTAATGAAAACCTCATCAGTATTTCCCAAGAAAATATATTCCCCAGTAAAGAACAATTGCATATACCAGAAAATTTTGCACATTATTAAAATACAGCAACTGGAGTTAAAGAAAAAAATACAAGTTTGTCAAGTATGTTCCAAACAAGCAATATTATCAGCTGTGTAAGCCATGGATATAAATATGTTTTGGGGGAAGTCTAATTTTTTGAAGATTCTGTTTTGACTACAGGAATCCAACCTAAGTGCTGGATGATGAAAGTTTGTGTTTGTATTGATCAGTGGAGGGACGGGTTGGGGAGAAGGTAACAGGCAGAAGTTCAAAGCTTTTGTTTGATAAATTGATTAAAGTTTGAAATTGACACCACTGGACTAGAATTAGGACATTGCATCAAAAGATGCAACCATAGCTCACCAAAAATGTAGCTTCCCCTCTCAAACTTAGCTTCCATTGATCTCTCCAGGTTACTGCAGAGAAATCAAAGTGTATATGATTTAATAAAAAAATACACATACTACATAATACCTGCTTAGTTATGCTCATAGTAAGTCTCAAATTTTTCAACCATATTTTTTTTTATTATGCAGTGGGTTTTTCAATCATATTTTTTTTATTATGCAGTAGTCCTTTAAGCCTATTATCCTAATTATAAGTGCTAGTGTATTTGACAGCTATCTAAGAATCATAGGACTCCAATCCACATGGACACATTGACCATTGAAATTAGACACTATAACAAATAACACATTTAATAGCGGACAAATTAATAAAGAATCGGGTGTCACTACAGGTCATCAAAACATTGTATATATTGTTATTAATCAATGTATTTTCATGTATGTTGCTTCTCTATAGGCTATCCTAAGTGGTATTTCTGTTTTGACAGGTCTTTCAGTCAAATTTGATAAACTCACATGTACATGTTGCAACAAGAAAAGGCTCCATGGTAACTGTGGAAGCTTTAATTTTTGCCTGTTAGTTAGCCTCCATATGGCTCCTCTCAAAATAAATCCCCTCAAACTAGGCACCATGCATCAATGACTATTTGTGTTTGCTCTCTAGCCCTAATGTGTGCTTGCATTCTGCTAGCAAGAGACTCTGAGATTGAAGCTCAGTAGACTCCGCAACAATTCCCTCCATGGTAGGGAATTAATATTTAGATGCTACAGGGGTCCAATGTGGACCCCCCTTTTTAAATGGGTTAATATGAGGTGCTGTGGGGATCTATACGGACACCTATGGTTATAGTTAAATATACCATGGTGGACTATAGAGACCCTCATGGTATGGGGATAATTTTAGGTGCCATGGGGGTCCATAGGAATAGATTGGAGATCCCGAGGGTGACTAGAGCTTGGGAAGGGGGAATCCTCAGGGATCTTATAAATGGTGGACAGAGGGATCCCTGGCTCATTAACTTTCATGTTCAGTTATTACAATAATAATTACATATTTATTATGATTTCTGTGATAATAAACTATCGTCTATACTGAAGAAATAGACATAAATGCATGCTGTGCACTATAATGGAAGCCATATACATGTCTAAAGTAGTATATGAAAAGAATTTTCACTTACTTTTTGTAATTCATTTAATGTGAGAAACAGATGAGAGATGCTAGTGACATGAAAAATGGGGGTATCATGGACATATTTAGGTTTATATGGTGCCCTAGGCCGTTCAGATTTATGACCCCATGCCTTACTTGCAGCTCCACCTCTCCACTTTCTAAGCATCAAATCATAAGGTTATTTGTGTTTTTGTATATATCATATGCCAGAAAGTGTTAAGTACACTTACATACACACATATCACTGTATATAGGCATTTTGGTGCATATACAAACATATATCAATGTAGTGCACTTCATCTTCAGCCTGCTGTCCACGTGTGCTGCCTGTGTCTCTTGTATCTTATTATTACAATGAGGAGGCTTTGTGACTTTGGCGCGACTCATATTTCAGTCAATATATTTATTGGTTTATCACTTTTAGAGAATAAAAAAAATAATTCTATATAAAGTGAAAGCGATATGAGACTGAATAACAGAGCATGTGTGACCTTGCATTGGTTGAGAACAAATATAACAAAGACATAACAAGAAGAGGCAGATGGAGAACCTGTGAAATTACTTACTACACATTGGAGGGAATTTACTGATCATTTTCTAATTTGAGATGAGATAAGAAGGATTGTGGTCTCATTTAACCCAATAGAAAATAATGTATAATAAAGAGATTCTTATTAAATCCCACAGTTTTTTTTTGAATAATCAGGAAAGAACCATGTATTTATTATTTATGCTTTAAATGTTAAATATATTGTTTAGAGTTTTTTTTCTGTGCCCTTTTAAATGACCACTGTCATTAATTGCTTTTTACATGGTCTTTTTGAATAATTAAACTTGATACTTAGTAAAATGTTGTTAGAAAGCAAAAAACAACTTTCCCAGGGCGGGGGCGCTATTCTGCTCCAGAAATTTCTGCATTTGGCTACAGGAATCCCCCTCTCAGGCTATCTTCTTAGAAGAAATGGGCCTCTCGGCACCTGGTGGTCAGATCAGGATCAGCAGCATCAGCTCAGGAGCCCAGGGTCACTGTATCAGCTAACCGGTATCATCTGCTTCTTCAGTGGGCTTGAAAAGGCCAAGGAGACTAACCCAGTATTCAAAATCCCTTCTACCAAGAGAGGAGTAGAAATTCAGGGCAGCAAAGTGATTTTAGCTCAGTGGTCTTCCCTCTAAACGAAACACACCATTATCTATGTGTCTCAAGAAGAGCATTAATTTTATTTTGAACAGGCACAGTATTTATGCAGTTACATAAATGAACATATTAAAATTCTCCGCCCAGATTAGAACTAACCACTAACATATGTGCCTCAGGGGATCTGTAGCTTATTGGTCCATAAAGAGCCAATCAGGAGGCAGCAAAACCAGGGGTTTGGCTTGCCTGCCTTGGGGGTGTATTTATGGGAGGAACTTACATTGAGTCAGAGCGGGAAAGAACAAAGAAACATAAATGCATGCACTTACCACAAACCGCCATAAGATGTCGCTGCAAGATAAGAAATGGAACTGTCCCTAGTTCAACCGTGAATCTGGCTGTATCCTAGCAGAGTGAAGTGTTTTTTTTTTCATAGGAGCAAATCAGATCTTCACAATTTTATTCTGTCTGTTAATTTTTCTGCAGGGTGTGTCCTTGCAAACTAATAACATTTCTATTAGTCCTGTTGAAAGCAATGGTGGTTTTATCTGGCAAATTCTCATTATGCAGATAGAAGCTTTCTCTACATTCAAAGCAACCTCCCACTTCGTTAAGTTCATCAGCAGAAACCAAAATACAGATTCCACAGCAGCCTATTTGCATTAAAAAGAGTTTGTATTACGGGTATTTACATAATGTATATTTTTAGAGATTGTATTATTTTTATTTATATGTTAAAAGCATTTACCTAGTATGAGGTGTATTTCTTTAACATAGTATATCTTAATTATATGTCTACAGTATTACTTAAAAACCTGTGTTCAAGAAGAAGACAACATTAAACAGGATATTCCTAAAATCTCTGCCAAAACTAAAATCTAAAATATTTCAGTCTTTCCCATTAATGAAATACTTATGGTTAATCTCTCACAGTCTATGTTACAGAAGAGCATTCAGCATTCATTTTCTTTTGGAAGATCATGGATTCAGGTTTAAGAATACTGTTCCTTTATGTTGCGTATTTAACACAACTATGGAAGCTTTATATGCTTTGCATCTTTTTATCTTTTCCTTCATTGTATCTATATTATATCCAGTAGCACAGAACAAATTCTCTTTTACAAGTTACAGTTTCTGTATCTGCACTTTCAATATGTTTGACATCAAAGGATGTTCATAAAGTTGGAAATTCCCTGAGCTTTGGATTATACAGAAAAACTGCTGACTGTACTTATGAACAGATAGTTTGTCAATGTATTAAAATGTAACTTTTCTCCTTGACTATAGAGCATTTTATGCTCTTTTATACCCATGTGATAGTGACTATTTGAACTAAAGTGCGATAGATTAAAACCAGTTATATACAAATCTGTGAAATATAGTAGTAGCATTACAATACATTAATGCAGTTCATTGTTTCCTTTCAAAGTTTTCCCTTTTAACCATGTCTATATATAAAATGCCAGGCTCTTTGGTTATGTTTGGATATAATAATAAACACTAAACAATGTTCACACGAAGATGCCATTATATTTACCCTGTGAAACATGTGAACGTAATACTGTCCCTCCTGTAGAGAAGATTTACAGATGTTCAAAAGCTCATTCACCATCTTTTTACCAGAGTGATAACTGAAAATAATTGTCATCTCTGTTAACTTGAATGCAAAGTTGCTAAGAAGTTTTTTACAGGAGGTCCCCGGGTTACAGACGACCCGACTTACAGATGTTCCGTACTTAAGATCGGGCTCCCACGGCTTTTTGTATGAGTTTGTTTTTATTCATTTTTTTGTTTGAATTAAAAGAAAGAGCACAATAGTTTCTGTAACTTATTATTACTGGGGTATTATTATTATTACAGTATTACACTGAGCCTTTGTAGTATTATTATTTTAATTATTATTATTATTATTATTATTATTATTATTATTTTTATTGTTATTCATCAGGAATCAGAGTTACATACAAATCCAACCTAAAGATGTTCTCAGGAATGTATCTCGAACGTAACCTGGGCACCGTCTATATTTAACATGATGAAGGATAAAGCTTAGCAGATCTGTAATTAACGTAATTCAATAACTCTGACCACATGTTCCTGTAAAGTGTCAACTAACTATATGATACACACATAACAATCATTATTGTATTTCACAAACATTCCATCTTGAATTCCACCTGTAAGTACTTAGCTCCAAATTTTAAAAATAACATTTAAAGGGAATCTTTGCTTAGAGATTATGCTGATTACATTGAGTCTGCTCCAGTTCATTTTAAATGTCTCTGCCAGACTCTTCCACCATGCACGTCCATATTTGAAATCCTAAATAACAGTCCTCCCCTGTATCACATATTTCTTTGCCTCCTTTGTCTGGCAGCAGCCATGTTGCTTTCCTCCTTTCAGACTTCTCATGGCTATATTTGAAAAGTAATCCAATGCAGTGTGTATCAATGCAACATATGATGGTTCTGTACAAATAAAGTATAACAATAATAAATGTGTCTTATTGTAAATGTTGAAAACTCACATAGTGGATTTTGCTGACTTCTAAACATTTTACAAATGGCACTAACATAGCATAGGTAAATTCTAGGGCCCCTATTCAATGGAGCAATTGTTGGTTACTGGAGCCTGTGATGTAGCCCGTAAATGAATTTGCTATTCAATTTGTGTTTTTTAGCGAGCCGTAAACCATCTACGGGTCATAGGCTGAAAATCACTGCGGTTGCCAAAATCGTAACTTCCAACCCATAAGCCTTTGATCTTTAAAGGCCGCAACTGTTACAGTCGCTAAAATCACAAATCACTATTCAAGTGCTACAATTCCCCAAGGACGCAATTGTTTTCAAACCTGTAAACGGCAAATGTAGCCAAAAATATTATGGGTTCCAAATAGGACCCGCAAAGGGTTTACAGACTAGTTTGTAACACTGCAAAAGACAATTAAAATACACCAACTGACTTTAAAATATGGGAAATCAAATATAATTATATATATATAATTCATTACACGACAATTCCCAATTAACAAATAGGACTTAAAAAATGTTTTCTCATATGTTGCAATGGTCCTGCATATGCCAATAGGAAAAGTGTAGCTACAAGATGCTGAAAGCAAAGAGACACTACATACCTACCAGAGCTGCCTGCCATATTATCCCTTTCTCACTCACAGAGGCTCTAATGTGGATCCTAAAAAATCAAAGATATTCTTATATACATCTCGCTAATCAGATCTACTTTGGAAAAAGAAATAGTGGCCAAATTACAATGCCCCATCACATATATCAAATACCAGAAGAACATTTTATTCTTTGTTGTTCAGTCCTTCAGCCATGTCCGTCTCTCTGTGACTCTATGGGCTGATGCACACTTAGCTATGCCTCAGTCTGTGCTTATCCACAAGGTATGCATGGCAAAGATACTGGAGTGGGTTGCCAGTTCCTTCTCCAGTGGACTGTGATTTGTCTGACATCTCTGCTATGTCCTGCTCATCCAACAGTGACCCTACATGGTATAGCTCACAGCTTCATTGAATGTGTTTTCAGATATTAAGGAATAATCACAAATGGATGAATAGATTCTGTAGAAACAGAAAGAAGAGATTGAGGAACATCTCTTTATGGTTGTGAGATTGGGCTATTAAGACATACAGAGACAAGTACAAGATGTCAATCAGAAGAAAATGGGCATTGACTACAACACCTCATCTCAAAGGCAATCCACATAGAACATCAATTGCTGAAATGCTAAATATAACCATACGTGTGCACACTCTGTAGCCAGCCAATAGTATGTCAACATTAATACAAATTAATATTCATTGTGGAGTGTGGATGAGGAGGACTTAGGCGATGTTCTCACCTACCGCCTCTTTCTCAGCACTGGGCCCCCACCTTCCGTGCCTGTGCGCTTCCTCCCTCTACCACAGCGAGGAGATGTTGAAGTGAGGGGTGCGTCCGCCTGGGGTGGCTGCGTAGCAGCTGGCGGTAAGATGTGAGATGAGGAGGCTGAGATATGACCTGGCCTTCCGCCAATTGCACTAGCCACTCAATGAGTCTTGTCTGGGGTTGTCTGACCCTATGAGCCTTTCGCTCATACCTCTCCATTCTTTGATTGTGCCTCCTCACCTCATCAGATAGCAATCTGGTGCTGTCAACATGAGTAGTTGCAAGCTCATTCTGCCTTTCCAGCTGGAATGCCAGTCATTCCATTAAGGTGATATTGCTTTCATCCTCCATCTGGATGTGGTGCATGAGGTCCCTCAAAGTGCCTTCTGAGGAGGTGTGAAGTCTGTCACTGGACATACTGGGACTGTCGATGGGCTGTGGTGATGCAGAGCTGCCAGTTGCAATGGTGATGCCAGAGGGGCCCGTGATGATGGTGTCGACCATGGCGATGGTGTTGGTGTGGGTCGTGGCAGTGGTTTTAGTGTCAGCCATGGTGGTGGTGTAGCCCAGGTTTGTTGAGGACAGGTTAGGAGTGGAAGAGCGGTGGGGTCCGGCCAAGGCATCCATGTTATCTGACCAGGTGGCAGTGGTGGGCCTGCTGATGGTGGTCTCCAGTACCAGGACATCTGTGGAGGTGGTTGCTGGCTCCATGACATCTGAGGTGGAGGTGGATGAAATGGCTGAGAACATGCCCATAATGCGTGTGAGGGCCCAGTTTTTTTCCCCCCACAATGGTGGTGTGGGCAGCCACCTTGCTGCTGATAGTCCAGCTTCCTCTAATGGCCCTGGGCCCTCTGGAATGTTCTCAGCTTCCTACACAACACTTGCAGGGGTGAATGTGGTTCGTCCGCCAGTGGAGCCATTGTGAGTCATGGCTCATTTCAATATATGTAATGCTCGTGTGGTGTGCCGTCTGCAGGACAAATGCTCATCTGAATCTGCTGTACAGTGTGTGAGACTGAACAATCTGTGACCAATTCTCAGCAATGGTTGCTAACATGCAGATGAGACATGGTCCAGGTTAGTACATGACTCAGACATGCAGTCCTAAAGAGTCTGTATCCACATATGCTGCAGTGTGCACAACCATATATGTACTCTCTTTTGGATGTCAAATTAATTTTGATCTATTTAACTGCAGGTATTGGACAGACATTTAATTGATAACAATTATGATAATAATATGTTTGCTTCCTTTATTTACATGGTTTTTGCTGCCCCATATATTTGTAATCATAACCAGAGAGATTACAGTGCTATTGTATGTCAGTTATCTATGTGTGTTGGATCATATGTGTGAATATGAGGTTGTGATGGTGTATATGATACTCACATTGCCGGGTTGCCTGAAAACCCGAGTCCAGCTGTCCTTGAAGGCCCACTACTGCCTCTGGTTCGACCCACTACTTTAGGGTCCGCTCCCATCCACAATATGTAATATTGTCTGGTGGTCCACCACCTGTTGCATGGACCACTCTGGCCTCCACTGCCATTTACTTCTTGACCTTTATGCAGCAGTCATTATATCTGTGTTTCACATTCTTAACATCCCTATTTGCAAACCCTGATGCAGCAACAGCTGAAGCAACCTCAATCCTGGCACGTGTTTTCTGGCTAGGCCTCACATCCCTCCCACCATGTATGATGCTATAAGCATGGATTTTCTTAAGGAGGATGTCCATCTCCTCTGGGCTATAAGTGGGGGCCCTGTACTTTGCCACAGCCTCTTGCCCTCCCAACTGTGCCTGGGATTCTTGGCATCCCTGTTCTCTACCTGGGGCTGATCCCTCATCCCCACTACCTCCCTTCCCTGGGATCAGGACCCTGACCCTCTGCCCCTACTCCTGGACTGCCTACATTTGGGGGCAGGTCCCTACCCCCCTCAGGCTCTCCTACACCTCTATCTCCTCTCTCTTACCTGCCTCCTGCTCTCCCTCTCTCCATACCTCTCCTCCTCCGGTGTTCGCCTCTCTCTCCTCCTCTCCTCCTCCAGTGTTCCCCTTTCTCTCCTCCTCTCCTCACTCCCCTCCTCCAGTCTATGTGTGTGAATTATGTGATATCAGTAATTACGTGTGTTGTAAATTAAGTGTTAATATATCTTAGTGGTCAAAATAGCAAAACCCCACAAAACAGCTCTCTCTCTCGCGAGCTTGCGCTCTCTCTCTCTCTCTCTCTCTCTTGCTCTCTGGCTCTCTCTCTAGCTCTCTAGCTCAGAAACCCACCAACACCTAGACCTGTGTGTTCACTTTCTCAGTTACAGCACAGTCAATAAATTCCCTTTACGAGGGCTGTTAAAGACATTTTCTGCAGCATTAATTAACAATCTCCGATTCATATTAGTTAATTGGCCTGTGACAGGGTTGCTAATTATGGTCTTTCTTGATTTTGGTGCTCTTCATCGGATCGGATACCTAGAAACCTGGGATTACGGTCTTGAGGCTATTGCCCCTTAACTTGTGACCTTGTTCAATTGAATCACTCTGTAATTGTAGCAAATTTAAATCTTGCAAGTTTACGGCCTGTATAACACTAACTGCAGATTTGCAATTGAATAAGGCCCTCAATTGGCTAAATACAAGTACAGCAGTGAAAACAAGAGAGAAGACAAAACAATGCACACTGACACTGGTAAACACAGTGTTTAAGCCCATACTCTCATGAGAGCTTATTAGAGTGAAGAAGATATTGAATATCCCAAGATCACATACCAAAGTGTGAAGGATTAGTCTTGTGTAACCTAGTTAATAGATTTTCAGGAGTTGAGTTGGGAGCAGTGAACTAAGCCAGGTTTGGTTTATATATAAACTAGCGAATTGCCCGTCAAAAAATGACCGCAATGAAATTGTAAGTGAGCTAATGCTGTTTGGTGTATAATAATCAAATAAATAATACATTAATAAATTAATATACTTTAGCTATTTTGAAGTAATATATGCAGGAAGCATTGTGTTGAAGAGATGACAATCTGTTTTGATGTTGCTGGAGCATTAGTGGTGTGGAGCTGCTGTGTAAGCGTGATGAATGTGTGCAGTGTAATAGTGTGCGTAGCTGTGTTAGCGTAGCTGTGTACTTCTCCTTTGTCGTAAAATGGCAGGTAATGTGTGTTATGCGTCTGTAGCGGAATATCCGTAGGTGTTTTGTGGCGTTTTGCGTGTTTCTTGTGGTGTTTTGCGTGTTTAGAGTGCCGTAGCCTCTTTTTGTTTTGTTTGGCGGCCATTTTTTCTCTTGCTTAGAGAATTTTTTAGTGTCTAAACTTTTTTATTTTGAGTTAAATTAAGGTGTAACTTCATTTTTTAGGTCCTGGATGCTCCCCTTGCTGTAGGTAAGCTTTTTATGTATGTTTTGTGTGTATTTTTTGTGTTTTTGATTTTTTGATGTCCGCGGGTTGCGGACAATTTTTGCGAGGTCGTAATGGCTGTTAACGTGTCTCGTATGTTGTTTGTGTTACGACGTAAAGTTTGCGAGGGTCGCAGTTGCTGGCAGGGAGCCCCTTCGGTGCTCCTTGCCAGCAACTGTGGCACTCGCTTTGTTTTACGACATAAAGTTTGCGAGGGTCGCAGTTGCTGGCAAGGAGCCCCTTTGGCGCTCCTTGCCAGCAACTGTGGCACTCGCTTTGTTTTACCACATAAAGTTTGCGAGTACCGCGGCTCGCTGCGTGAGCCCGCAAGCGTGAGCAACAACTCGTATGCTCACAACTATATATGTGATATGATATTCCAGTATAAGCCCATAGAATGAGGCCATCTCCCTGCAGCAAAGACATTCAGTATGAAGACTAGTATATTAACAAGCTTGCACAAATATTTTTTTCTCAAGGAACTTTTCTCATAACAAAGTTTTATGATATGTGTGAACCAATGTTGTGTGATATGAACCAGGAAACATATACACCCATGCCCAGAGTGAGAATCACCATGTATTTGATGCAGTGACACAGACACTTTCTGCAATGTGGCATATTCCTGAGTCACTACTGAGATTTTTCACTGCCTTGATGGAGATAGATATCAGGCATGGGACCTATTCAATGACCTAAGGGGGTTGTATCTCCAGGGCATATATTTATTTATATGATTTCTGAATCAGTTGATTGGATAAAATCTTGGGACATGCTGTAACAAATACATATACAGTGTAGCAGTGAACATTTTAAATGAAGTTGCTGGTGCTTAAGACACAGTATAGATCAGTGCAAAGAGCCATGTTGGAAATGGCTTAGGAAGTTTATTAGAAAAAGAAAGATAGATACTTACTCTGTACTTCTTAAAGGGATACATTTATAGAAGTTGTTTTATGATCCTGGACAATATGATAAATACTTTATGCATATATGTTACATAGAATGGGACAGAGTTGGTCTACACTTGGGACCAAAGGAGTTTTCAGGATAACAAATGTTCTGTTTAATCATATGTAAGATATTGTCACTTTATAAAATATCATAATAATAACCTGCCTGTAACTGAAAAGTGTGTGGCAGCATTACCACCAAATATCATATCCTTTAACGCAGAGAGTATACTTGTGACATGGGCTAATCTGCCTATAAGTTAAATTAGCAGCTATTATCATGAACATTATCATCATTATAAAATAAAATAAAATAATACCTTTCACTAAAGAAAAAACAAGATGGTATCACATTAGTTCCAATGGTCAATAATTGCTATCATGAACATGGTATTAAATTAATGAGCCAGATGTGCTAACATATGAAGTGAAAACGCAGGGAAAACCTCCCCATTACTATGTTATCCTAATGGACAAATGCAGTAAGAATGAACTTTTTTAAAAGATCGCTAATATTTCAATCATCTTTAACCCTGACAGTCATATGAGCTATAAAGTGAAGTTTTCAAGAATTCTTGGAAAAGTTAAATCTAAGTACATATTGCCCATAGCACAACATACAAATAGATACGTTTTCTTATGGAAATATTACTTGCATCTTGACAGTTCCTATCCTATTTTACTCTATTGTATTTAATATTTGATATATATATATATATATATATATATATATATATCAAGATCCTTTAGTCTTCACATTTTTTTCTCATATAACATAAAATGCAGTGGTCTCTTCAAGGCCCTTCACCTTAATGAACTGAACTCATTATATATACTAATAGCCAAATTGAATTTCAAGCCCGTAAGTGCAATGTGAGCCCTGCAACGACTGTAGGCTTGAAATTTGTCCGAGTTACAGAGCTATTAAATCCAAGCAGGGCGTGAGTTACGGGCTTGAGACGCAAACCCATACCCATTTGTCAAATGTTGGATGCACTGCCGTGGACATGATCAATTAATTAAACCCATATCAGGGGTTTAGATGGAGCCAATGGCAACAGAGATCGTCATCATTACGTCACAAAAAAATAGAGGTTGGATTTCAAAGTCTTACGGGTTTCAATTACGAGTCACGATCGGGCCCACATTCCAGAAATAATGCAATATTGATAAAGCCGTAAATATGATATTCTAGTCCATGCAAAGTCCATTATATGTATTAACACATTGATTGCCCGGATTGTTAAAACACGGAAATTAAACATGAAAAAAGTATTTTATATTGCCAATTTGCAAGCTTGCGAATGTTGTTCTATTAATTCTAATACCTAACCTTGCATTCCCTTTTAATATAAGTACTGTAGTGTGTGTATGTTTGCATTTACAGTGCTACGTATAGGACTTTTACCCACTAGTGGGTCCTCTGTAGCACCCATAGGTTTTTTGGCTCTATTTGCCGGTTATGGGCTTGAACGTCAGTAAATTTGTTGCAATTTAATAATGCGATTGGAACGTAATAGCGCAAATGTAAAGGAGCGCAAGTCAAATTCTCATGTCCTGTAGGGTTTTCTTGCCCCTACCCCACTACATTACTGGCTGCATATTTACACGTTAGCGAAATGTAATAGGGCTACATATGTAAGAATAGTGTTACAGATTTAGGAGATTTACCTGTACTGGTATAATTAACACCTTTTTACTTTCTGCTGTGTTATTATTGCCTGTGTAATGTCAGCCAGGCAGCAGAATGACAGATTGGCTGAAGTTGCAATCGTTTTGCCACTCTCTGGCCTCTGATAAATGAACCCAAGAGACATAATCATAAGTGTGCTTTATAGGAGACTCTATTCCAGGCATTTTGCCTTTTATTGTGAATTTCAGTACCACTGTGTTTTAATTTTAGACCCTTAGGTTAATAACAACCTCAACAGGTTCATTGAAACAAGCTGCATAAAACACTTTTGCTCAGTGAGAAAGTCGATAGCCAAAAAATGTAATACTTTTTTTTCTAAAAGTCTCAGAATTTATTATTGAGCAACCTTAGGGCAAAGCAAACTTTCAGTTCTGACCTATATTATTGCTCCACATTGTTTTTTTTTTCTGGATGGATTGTGGGTCTCTGTGGACACTTGACAAATACTAAAAATATTTGTACTAACACACAATGAATTTTAACACTGTGTTAAAATATTCATAATGCACCAACATTGTTAATAGAACTATAATACTAGAGATATGTACACAATGAGGTAGTAGCAAAGTGTAATTTATAATGGTTAGGGGTAACCTGCAGGACTAATTAGCCCATTTTAATGATTAGCAAAAAGTGTTTTTTTTTCTGATAAAATAGTATGTATCTTAAGATTGGATGTTTTTGTACTCCCAGAGTTATAAATATTGATTTTTTGTAAATGCATTTTTGTTGCATACTCCTCTCATGCTTTTTTCCAAGAGACAATGAAAATTAAGGAACTATGTTGCTCTATATAGATGTGTCGATGATGTTTTTGCAAGCTAAAATGTGTCACAGATACACAACAAGTCCACCATAATTTAGATTAAAGTTGATTTAATGACAACATTCTGAATGCATTTTTAAAATATCTAAGTAGATTGTGTAATGTCTGATCATTTGTAGGCTAACTCATTATAAACTTGTTTTAATCAATAACATACAATATAACATTTAAATAAAGTGTTATAATGGGCGTCATACTAAGTTTGTTAAATCAGTTTAACCATAGAGGCAGGGGCGGTTCTACCAGTTGTGCAGGTGGTGCAGTGCACCAGGGTCCTTCTCTGGGGGGGCAGATCTGTAAAAAAAATATTTTGTTTGCATTTTATTTGTTATCTTTAATATAGGGGCACCCTGGGCCTCCTCACCATGGCCCAACCCACCACAGCCCCCTGAGCACTTCTGGGCCCCCTGGGTTCCTCCTGTGCCTTCTTGTCTGCCTCCTCTCCCCCCCCCCCCCAGGCTGAAATTGGTGTGTGTCTGTTTTAAAAATAGCATATCTACTGATGCTGTTCAGCATGCTGGGGATGTGTATCAAAAAAGAGGTGAGAAAGCAAGGGCTGAATGACAGCGAAATACAGGGGGTGGCTTCTGACTTGAAACAGTCTGCATCTCTCATCAGATCTCCAAATATTCCCCTAATTGCCATTCTACTATTCACAATTAGGGCCTGTTCCTACTCCCATCTACAGGACTTCTCATATATTGCCTTTCATCCTATGGGATTCTCAACCTCACTTTTTCACAGTAACCCCATCATTTTCATGCATCCTGCTACCCACAATTAAACAGTTTGCCTATTGTTGGCTCTTACACCTCTACACCAACTTTAATTGTTAACTCTCAAAAAAACCTTGCTGTTAACTCCTTGTATACAACATTGAGTTGTGTTCTGTGTTTTGAATAGCAAACATTTATTATAATTAGAGATATGGAATATGGTGCTGTTTTATAATTAAATAATAATAATACAATTCTGAATTGGGAATTAAAGGTATGATCGCCATCCAATGTCTATACTGAAGTAGTAAGAACCATTCAACCAGTCTTGTTCTTTGGATGCTCTGCTGCCGAAGTCATTCAAGACAAGCGAACTGTACGCTCATATTTAAGGCTTTTGCCTGGGACCTTGGTACAGTATATGGACACGATCAAAATAGCCACATTCATATATAAATATACAGTAGCTGCAATTTATAAAACCCCAACTACTGTCTTTTACTTTCTTTTCCAGAATTCATGATTGCTCATACTCTCCAGGCTTTTAATATTTATTTGATAGAGGGTTTTGTTTGTGTGAAGCCCAGTATTTTTGTGGCTATTGTCAAGTACTGTAAAACATAAATAGATTCTTATTAATAATGCTAAAATATACTTATTTAAATGTTATTAACTAGTATGCAGTTATTTGAATATAATGATGAAACCATGACAACCTTTATAAAGGACAAATCAAAATTCTGATTATCCTGTTGAACGTTTTAAAGGCTTAGGCAAATTATTTATTTTTCACTGCAGGCCACTAGTTATCCACTGTGCTATTAGAAGCAATTCAATGGTGCCCCATGAATATTTACATATGTTTTGTATAAGTTAATATTATCCCAGTAAGTATGAACATATCTATCTTACTTCATATTACTATCCCATACTTAGAAATGTTGTGCACAAAGAGCTGTATGTCCGACTCTGACCTTCCACTCGGTAAACAAATGTTGCAGCAGCTCAAACAACGCTTGTGTGATTAAAAAAGAGAAGATATTTCTTCTTCCTGTTCGTATGAATATTGTCTTGAAATACTCTGAAAAGGAAGGGGTAACAGAGAAGTGAGCCTTTGAGAATCCTGCCACACTTATCTTTTAGCATGGAAAGGGTTAACCAAAATCGTTATAGCTCTTCCTATTTTGGCATATCAGTCCTTATTTAGTACAGGCCTGCAGAATGTTACTGCTTCAACTTGCAATCAACTTGTTAACCACACAATGTTAAACCAGGCATCTGTTTGCAGTCAAGGTAAGAGTTAACCATTTAGTCCCCCCACCACCCTAACTATATTTATCCATCTCATTGCTGTATCACCATTATAATAGTCATGCATATATGGTGCAACATCATTTTTCTAAAACAGTGACCTAGAGCTAGTCAATAACTACTACAAAAAATATTTAATGTAATTTGATATTAAAACCTGTTTGGTTGTACTTAGTGTAATAGTGACATTATCTTGCATATGGCAGTGTTATTGCATGAGTTCAGTTTATCCAAGCAAGAAAGAAGCAGGGCCAGGCAAGCATACATACTCCCCATTGGCAAGTAACATGAATACTGTCATAGTTCTCAAAAAGATTGCCCATACAGCAGCTGATTGGCTGTATCTGTTAAGGAACCATTGTAGTTTAGGAAAAAACATACAGTATGTATAACAAAAGTGTTAATAAAACAGATACAATTTACAACCCATTATAAACTCCGAAATGACAGGGAAATGAGAGGAGCTTGAAGTTTAAAAGTAATAACTTCCTGCTTGGCGCTGTTTACCACTTTGGGACTCTTTTTGAGAAAGCCTGTGGGAAAAATGCATTAAAGAGCCTCACTCTTTTTTAAAGCACTATTATTAAGAACTAGAGAAAAGTGGGTAGTCACGAGTGCTCCTAATAAGGATTCCTCTCTAGTTTTTTGCATAGCTTGCATACTTAGGTTGCACCAATAATCACCCAGTATCTGTTGACCTATGAGGTTGATGTTGGGATAGTAGAGGACAATTTTCTGTTGGTATGTAACAAATTGACATTATTAGTAACTATGTAAGCAATGAGTATAAAACCAGTTTAGAAAAATATATACATTTTTACAGATTCTGTGATGTTTATTTAGAAAGATTTCATCTTGTCTGACT